>OU466862.2:21073965-21676465 GCA_911865555.2 Thlaspi arvense | reverse complement strand
TAAAAGGAAACGATGAACATGAAAAGAAAACTAGATTAAGATGAAAACGATTCGATTGCAAAGCTAAGAAAACTCAAAGTTCGACAATGGTGTTCTTCAAAACCGGAGAGAAAACATACATAAAAGATAAGGAATGAAAGTTCTCTGGGAAAAGGACGTCGCCGCCTTCCCAAAATGGCCAAAACAAGCTGATGCCCCCCCCCCCCCCCCCCCCCGCTAGCGGCCAAAAGTGGTTGAAAGGACAGAGATCGACTCCGGGATCGAGCGGTTTTCTTGATCATCTCCGGACATCGTGTCTTCAGCTCGATCTGGGTATCGATCATCATCGGCGGATCGAGTGTTGCATCCGATCTCGATATCGATCTTCGGTTGGATTGGGTGGTGTACTTGATCTGGCTCTCGCTCTGCATGGCGTCATTTACGTCCGTACCGTTTGATCGACTGCTTCACTCGATCTTCGTCTCGATCATTCTCCCTGGATCGCCTGGTTGGCCCGATCTTCTGGTCGATCACATTCTAGATCGACTGGCCATGCTCGATCTGCTCCTCGATCTCTGATCCTTAGCAAATATCCGAGCTTACACGAACTGCTACAACAGCCTCAACATGTCCACGACTCCAAAGCAGCCAGAAACAACCTAAATGTGATGCAAAATGCAAGGAATATGCTGGTGCAAGAATGCACTAGGACTCTAAGTGATGCAATCTAACCTAAAATGTGATACAAATGCATGAAAAGCTAACTAATGAGTATGCATAATGTATGTAATATGCAGTAACATCAACTCCCCCAAACTTACTTCTTGCTTTCCCTCTAGCAGCAGAAAATAAGTAAGGAAGAGACGTTTTCAGAAAAACGAATGGGGGTTGATAAACGGATTCTAGCGAGGGTTATGATGCAGAGAGGTTATCGAACTCTAATGTAAGCAATGTTGTAGTACAGCAAGCAAGAGAGAGTCAATCCATTTCTAGGAGATAGAGAATGCACAGAGAATGCAAGGACTAAAGCAAATCTAAGCAAAATGAGACAGTTTATGATAAAATCTCTAAAAACTAGATGCAGCAACTTAAACAGAGTGAAACCTATTTTAAAAATACTAGAAAGTAAGAAACTACCACGAGAAACAAACAGATTAACTAAAGGAGAAAGTTTCGAATTATTAAAATTCGACTAGTGGATCGACCACGAGATCGACCACTAGATCGAGCAGTAACAATCGATCTCGTCTAAAATCGTAAGAGCAGTAAAGCTAATGACCAGGATGTTATCAGATAACAAGCGAATGATGAGAATAGACGTAAAGATGCTAAAAGGAAGGGTCTAGGGTTGAGATTCATGGTTAGGGGTTTTAAAGGTTCGACCTTGGTTTTAAAAACTTTAGATCGACTCACTTGGTGAGGATCTCTAAGCCTTGAAAACAAAACAAGATCAATCCGTGGCTTTCGGTATAGAACACTCTTTCATCCTCTCCTCCAAACCCATGGCTTTTGGTGGAAAGAAAGGTCGAAAGGCAAGGAAAACAGATTTCAAACGAATGGCTTAACTAATCCCCCAAACTTCCATGGCTTTTGGGAAAGGGTAACTAGTCTCTAAGGTGTGATCTTCCGAGGCTCCTGAATCCTGTCAAGGTAAGGAACCTCTCGGATCATGAAGCTCTTGGCGTGAGAGTCTTCAAGCTTTAAGATCTCAACACCTTAGAAGAGATAGCCTTTGAAAACGTTTTGAAAAACCCAAGATCGAAACCTTTTTAACCCCTTAATCCTCTCAACCCCGAACCCAAAAGTAACTAGTCACTACACATAGAGTAAATCAAGCAAAGCATATGAAACGAGACGATGAACATGAAAGGAAAACTAGATTAAACGATAATGATTCGAATACAAAAGCTTAAGAGAAAATCGAGTTTCAACAATGGTGTTCTTCACGAAAACGAGAGAGAAAACATAAGGAAAAAGATAAGGATCTAAAAAGTTATGGGAAAAAGGACGTCGCCGCCTTCCCAAAATGCCCAAACAAGCCAACGATCCCCCCTTCGCTAGCAGCCAAAAATGGTTAAAAGGACAGAGATCGACTCCAAGATCGAGTGGTTCTCTCGATCATATCCGGACATCGTGTCTTCGGCTCGATCTGGGTCTCGATCTTCATCGGTGAATCGAGTGTTGCATCCGATCTCGGTATCGATCTTCGGCTGGATCGAGTGGTGTACTCGATCTGTCTCTCGCTCTGCATGGCGTCATTTACGTCCGTACCGATTGATCGATTGCTTCACTCGATCTCCGTCTCGATCATTTTCCTTGGATCGCCTAGTTGGCTCGATCTTCTGGTCGATCAACTCCTAGATCGACCGGCCATGCTCGATCTGCTACCCGATCTCTGGTCCTTAGCATATTTCGGAGCTCCCACGAACTGCTACATCAGCCTTCACACGCCCACGAACCTCCATGACTCCAAAGCAGCCAGAAACAACCTAAATGTGATGCAAAATGCAAGGAAAATGAATATATGCTGATGCAAGAATGCTCTAGGACCCTAAGTGATGCAATATAACCTAAAACATGATACAAATGCATGAAAAACTAACTAATGAGTATGCAAAATGTATGCAATATGCAATAACATCAACTCCCCCAAAGTTACTTCTTGCTTGCCCTCAAGCAACAAAAAGCAAGTAAGGAAGAGAGGTTTTTAGAAAAATCAAAGGGGTTTTAAACTTTTTGCAAAGGTGCCTTTTAAATGGATCATCTCAATGTCCTAGTTAACAGTTCTAAAATGCTATGCTTACACTCATACTCTAAAGAACTTAGCCATACTCATCACACAAATAAATTCAAATCATGACTCTCCTATTCCTAACAATCAAAGAAACTCATCCTTTAACATTCATTAACATTCGAACCATGAATCAAACTTATGTACTTTAAAGCAAAACACATTTGGCTAAGGGTTATGGTTATGAGCATAGAATGATCTCATTTGAAAAGGGTTTATAATCATAACAAGGGTTTCTCTCAAAAATGGTTTGAACTTATGCATAATACCCTCTCAAGAAAATTTATGCATACATGATTAAATTCTCATCTACCCATGTAAACTATCAAATGATCCTATACCCCTCTCATCTAAGAAATTTAATCCTCACTCACCACTTAAGAGTCTATCCTTTTTCTCACACTTAGCAATCCCCAATTCAAAACAAAGACATTTTTAAACTTTTTAGGCTAGTGAAAAGCTTTTGAAAAATACTTTTGCTCTTAGAAATTTCTTAATAGTAGCTCTCTTATTAATATTTTTTTTTTTTATTATTTGGCACTTAGGCTCTTTTTATTTCTTTTTCTTTTCTTTTCTCCTTTTTTTTATTTTTTTTTACTTATTATGAGAGAGCTACTTTCTGAAATTAGAGCATACTTAGTTTTAAAAACAAACCTTTCACTTAAAACCTCATTTCTTTCCTTAAAACACAAACTCTTTGAAACCGAAACAAATAGACAAGAAAGCAACCCCAATGATCCCCCAAACTTATCCGAAACCAACACCTAGCTTCAAAATGCAAAGCTAGCAATCAATATGAAAACCAAATCATGTCGCCTAAACCTAACACTTTATGCCAAGTTCAAACCGAAAGTAAGGCCTCACAAAGATGTCACACAAGAACATTTGGCTTCAAAGGAGGGTAAGGTTCAAGGAGGGAGTTCTACTTAGGCTCACAAAGAGTGGTAAAAAGGAAGAAGAGAGCCTAAGTATTTTAAAACCATGTGTTCATTTTCAAATGCATAAGAATGATAATTAGAGTTTCAAATTAAGGTTTTCACTTAGTAGGATGAGTTTCAAATCATGAGAGTTCAATTCAAGCCACGGAAATCCTAACTAGTGATCCAAGCATGGTTAGAACTTACTTTCAAAGCATAAACAAAGCATAAGAGAACTACCAACTAGGGCATTGAAATGATTCATAAGTAAAAACACCTTTTTAAGAAATTCTAACCCCTTATGCAAAATGCAAACAACTTAGGTGATATGAGAAACTCTAGACTCAATCCTAACATGTTTTTAAAAAGATGAATGCAACTACATGAATCTTTGAAAAGATTTTAAAGTTTTACGAATTTTTCATGACCTAAGACTCAAGGATGCACAAAGGAAAATAAGATCAAAGAACACAAGATTAAATCACACAAGTACTCCCCCAAACTTACTTGACACCGTCCCGGTGGCAAACTCATCCGAAGGAGCATCAAAACACAATGCAAGAAACAAATATGAGCGGTAATAAACAATGGAAGAAGGTTGTTACCTCTGGTCTAGGCTCGGCTGGAACTTGAGGATGTTCCAGAGGAGCTAGAGATCGTTGCTTTGCCTTTGTCAGCTGGTTCTTCGAGAGAGTGGCGCGCCGGCTGAATGTTGTGTCCTTGGGTCTCGTGGATCACAACTCCTCCGGTTGAGAGCCTTCTCTTCTCGGGTTGTTGCATCTCTTGACTTGCAGCTGACTTAGGCGTGCCTCCCTGAAGTGCTTTGACTTTCTTCCCAAGCTTCTTCAGCATCTTGCCTTGCCACTTGTTAATCTTCCTTTGCATCTCTACCACCGATGCTAGGAACTTCTCGGTTTTTGTCCTCGGCTCAAAGTCTAGCTTGGGAAGTGTGTAAGCCTCTGGCATCTCGTCTTCCGTGGCTGGAGACTCTGACCTTTGACGCGGGGCAATGGCTGAAGCAGGCGGTCCTCCTAAAGGGGCAAAGCATTCTTCCTCCGTGGGCAAGAACTCGATGTTCCCAACACCAAGCAGCTCGGTTTCATCTCTGTTGGGAAGGATGCACACTCTCTTCTTATCTTCGTCATCTATGAAGAGGTAGGCGTAGAACCCTTCTGCTGGCGTGCGTCCCAAGCTATCAGTATTCCTCATGTATGCCTCATCCATGAAAGCTCTGTTTGGGACGTGAGCAAAGTCATGAATGGGCACACCGGCTTGCACGAACAGAGGAGTAAGGAAACCGCCAATGTAAGAGGAGGTTGCCTTGCACCGTAAGGCATAAGCCTTGTACTTCACCAAGGAAGCCACGAGCACACAGCCGTAGTTCACTTCATCGCCGAGTTCATCCTCTATGGGTTCTTCATTTGCATCCGGATCAGACACCAAGTGCTTCACACCTTGGAATAGGAAGCACAGCTGTGTCTTCGTGACCGTAGGAGCAACAGACCTTCCACTGAACGTGTTGGCAATCAGCTTCAGAGTATACCTCAGCACCGGGCTCCTTACTCGCTTGATCTTGGCGGTGTTGGCTTTGTAGTCCTCATTGCTGATCAGGTCCCAAAACTCGTCGGCTTTCTTGAAGGCTGGGAACTCGACCTTGTATGCATCAGCGTTGAGACCGTAGGCTTGGCATAGCTCAGGGATGGAGAGTGTATAGGCTTGACGTCCAACTTTGAAGTAGAGGCAGCCTTGAGAAGGGACGGGTGCACTAGGATTCTCATACCGGAACTCCAAGGTGGCAAGGAAGTCTATTGTCACTTCAGGAATGGTTGGGCAATCCATCCATGACAAACATCTTAAGCCAATGTTATGGAGGAGTTGATCGATGTCCCCAAGAATCCCATGTTTAGACAACAGCTCTCGATCAGCAAACTTTGTAGGTTCAAACCGGAGCCTCTCCAGCCGCTTCTTATCCCTCTTCTCATCCTTACTCCACCGGACCCTCTCTTGAACTACCACTTCTTGTCCTTCTCCTTCTTGTGCTTGCTCTTCTCTAGTTCTCTTTGGTGCCATTGTTCCTGAAACAAGATTCTAAAGAGATTGATAAGCAAGCGGCGATTTGATGAGAATGAGAGAAGAGAAGGAGAGAATTTATAAAAACTACCCTAGAATTTTGGAGAATAAATAAAAATCATAGCTAAATAAAGGAGAATCAAATCTTTAGATACTGAAAAATCTGGAATTATTCCTTTTACTTAGCTAGTTTTCAAAATTCAAAACCGATCCTATATTCTAAAACAAGATCTTGCGATATTAAAGGAGATTTTCTAAAATTAAACCATTAAATCTTTGAAAATACCTTTGCAAGAAATGCAGAATATCTTTGCAAGCTTTTGAAAATTGAAACTCTCACTCTCTTTGTTTAAAATTTTCGAGCAAAACAGGAATGAGAGGGTGAGAGGTTGTTTGAAATATTTAAAGACTTAGCAAAACCAAAACAATGGGTAGTCAAAGTGGTTTTTCTGACAAAGTCTTGGTCAAGGCACATCTTTCATGGTCAAAGATGCTTGCCTTGACCAAGTTTTGAATTCAAAAGTTGGAGGGAAAAGAGTAAAGGAGGGAAAGAAAAATGTTACCTCGGCATGAGATCGAGTCCATTTGGTCGATCTAGGACTCGAGAGGGTTACTCGATTTGAGACTCGATCCATGATGAATCGAGTCTTGGATCGATTGGCTCTCTCGATCATTGAGATGTTGGCTCCTCGGCTAAGTCCTCATGATCGAGCTACGTCCTCGATTTAGGGGTCGATTTGGCATAGATCGAGTGATGGATCGAGTTGAGTGATCGATCAGTTTTCAACAGATTTTCCCGAGAGAAATTAGATCCGTCGATCCGATTTGGATCGATCGATCCATTTTCGTCAAGGTCGATCTTGTCACTCGTTCTCGTCCAGATCGATTGGCTCCTCTCGATTCACAGACTCGATCTAGTAAAGATCGAGCCAGTATGAGTCGATCTAGCACTCGATCTCTAGCCTTATCTTAACCCCTATTGCCTTTTTTAGACCTCAAAGTCAAGGTCTAGACTCCTTATACCTGTTCCTACACACTTGCAAAATAAAAACATAAAACTGAAAGGGAAGTAAAGCAGAAGTATGTACAAGATAAACATGGGAATGCCTCCCAAGTGCGCTTTCTTTAACGTCTTTAGCTAGACCTTACTTGGTCTAAGCGGATGGTGGGTCTTGGAGAAGCACTGAGGTACTCTCCTTGTCATAGCTATCTGCCAAATAGGGCTTGACTCAGTGTCCGTTGACGGTGAATGCACTGCCAGTTTTTCCCATCAGAGTAACAGCTCCATAAGGCAACACTTCTTGAATCACGAACGGTCCGTTCCACCTTGATTTCAGCTTGCCCGGGAAGAGTTTGAGCCTCGAGTTGTACAGCAACACCAGTCCTCCTTCCTTAAGCTCCTTGGCAACCAACTTCTTGTCATGAGCCTCCTTAGTCCGCTCCTTGTATATCCGGGAGCTCTCGTAAGCGTTCATCCTCAACTCATCCAGTTCGTGTAGCTGAATAAGGCATCTCTCCTGAGCAGTCTTGAGATCAAAGTTCAGCCTCTTCACAGCCCACAACGCACGGTGTTCCAGCTCAACCGGGAGGTGACAGCCCTTGCCTTAGAGTAGAGTGAAAGGAGTTGTACCAATCGGTGTCTTGAAGGCGGTACGGTAGGCCCAAAGAGGGTCATCCAGCTTCACTGACCAGTCTTTCCTTGTTGCCCCAACAGTCTTCTCCAGTATAGCCTTGATTTGCCTGTTGGAGACTTCCACTTGACCGCTTGTTTGAGGATGATACGGTGTAGCCACCTTATGCTTAACCCCATACTTTCTCAAGAGGCTCTCAAAGACCTTGTTTATAAAGTGGCTTCCTCCATCACTTATAACAACCTTGGGTACCCCAAACCTCGGGAAGATGATACTCTTGAACAACTTGATTACCACCATAGAGTCATTTGTAGGGGAAGCAATAGCCTCAACCCATTTGGAGACATAATCCACTGCTACCAAGATGTATTTGTTGCCGTATGAAGAAGGAAAAGGGCCCATGAAGTCAATTCCCCACGCGTCGAACACGTCAACCTCGAAGATAGGAACTTGAGGCATTTCGTTCCTCTTGGTTATATTCCCTGCCCGTTGACATGCCTCACAGCTCTTCACAAACTCGTGTGCATCTTTAAAATTGGAGGGCCACCAAAAACCGGCTTGCAACACCTTCGTGGCTGTCTTGAATGAGGCGAAGTGTCCTCTGTAAGAAGAGCCATGTCAATGGTAGAGGATGTCCCTGGCTTCTTCCTTTGTAACACATCTCTGGTACAAGCTGTCTACTCCTCTTTTGTATAAGTAGGGCTCGTCCCAAAAATAGTCACTAGCCTCCCTCATAAACCGCTTCTTGTGATAGCTGTTAAGATGTGTTGGCTCCTCACCACACGCTAGATAGTTCACCACATCAGCATACCACGGTAGATCCTCCTCTTTGAAACTCAGCACCTCCTCAAACCTCCCTTCTAGCTTCCCACAAACAGCCGTAGTAATCGCCAAAAGCTGCTCTTCTGGAAGAGAGTCATCTAAGGGGAGAGACTCGTTGATCCTTAGCCGTGAGAGGTGGTCAGCGACTCCATTTTCTATCCCTTTCTTGTCTTTAATCTCCATGTCAAACACCTGGAGTAACAGAATCCATCTTAAGAGCCGAGGCTTAGTGTCTTTCTTCGAGTAGATGTATCGTAAGGCAGCGTGATCCGTGTATACAATAGCCTTGGAACCGACCAGATATGATCTGAACTTCTCAAAGGCGAAGACTACTGCAAGCAGCTCCTTCTCTGTAGTGGTGTATTGTGATTGCGTGTCATCCAAGGTCCTTGAAGCATAATAGATCACGTGTAGCTTCTTGTCTTTCTTCTGACCAAGGACGGCTCCTACGGCGTAGTCACTAGCATCACACATGATCTCAAAGGGGAGAGACCAGTCTGGTGCTTGGACTATAGGGGCTGATGTAAGTGCTTCCTTGATGGTCACGAAAGCCTTCAAACACTCCTCATCGAATACAAACTCAGCTTCCTTGCACAACAGCCGTGTAAGAGGGCGTGCAATCTTGGAAAAATCTTTGATGAAGCGCCTATAGAACTTTCTGATTCCCTGAACATTAACTGGCAGCTCAAGACCCATCATGACCTCCACCTTAGCCTGATCAACCTCAATACCCTTCTCTGATATCTTGTGACCGAGCACGATCCCTTCCTTAACCATGAAGTGGCATTTCTCCCAGTTCAGCACCAAGTTTGTCTCTTCACAACGTTTAAGTACCCTGCAAAGATTCAACAAACACGCAGGAAAGGACGCACCATATACAGAGAAGTCATCCATGAACACCTCTACTATCTCCTCTATAAGATCAGAGAAGATAGACATCATACACCGCTGAAACGTAGCCGGTGCATTACACAATCCTAACGGCATCCTTCGATATGCAAAGGTACCGTAGGGACATGTGAAAGTCGTCTTCTCCTGATCGTTTGGGTGAATAGGAATTTGAAAGAAACCACTATACCCATCGAGAAAGCAGTAGTAAGGGTGATTTGCAAGTCTCTCAAGCATTTGATCAATAAAAGGTAGGGGGAAATGGTCTATCCTAGTCACAAGGTTAAGCTTCCTATAATCAATACACATCCTATGACCAGTAATGGTCCTAGTAGGGATAAGTTCATCCTTTTCATTCCTTATGACCGTGATCCCTCCCTTCTTAGGCACCACGTGTACCGGGGAAACCCACGTGCTGTCACTTATGGGATAGATCACGTCAGCCTCTAAAAGCTTAAGGATTTCCTTCTTAACAACCTCTTTCAAGTTAGGATTCAAACGCCTTTGATGTTCTATAGAAGAAGCGTTCTCATTATCAAAGTGAATCCTATAAGTGCATAGCATTGGTGAAAGGCCCTTGATGTCACTAAAAGAGTACCCAATGGCCTTCCTATACTTTCTCAGCTCAGTCAAGAGCGAGTGCAACTCATCATCACTGAGGTTTTCGTTCACAATCACGGGATAGGTGTTATTAGGCCCTAAGAAAGCATACCTTAGCTCTTTTGGGAACTCCTTAAGGTCCACCTTTGGGGCTAACAGCTCACTCCAGTCATCCTCGTGGTTGTTGTTGTTACTTTCCTCCTTGGAACTCTCCCTTGAACTCGAGGCATGGCCCTTCAGACTGCTTTCCTCCATCGCTATCCCATCTGAGATCGAGTCCTCCGGTCGATTCTCCTCTCGATGTCGTCTAGATCGAGCCATTTCGCTCGATTCACTTACTCGATTTGATACGGATCGAGTAAGGGATCGAGACGCTGAGTCGATCTCTTTGTTGGACTCCAAAATGATCGAGAGGTCTCTCTCGATCGTCGACTCGATTGTTTTTCCTGATCGAGCATTCTTCTCGATCTGTCCATCGATTGTTGCACCTGATCGAGTTGTGTTCTCGATTGACTTGTCGATCTGACTCCTTGATCAAGTGATAGCGTCAATCTCGGTGTCGATCTCTAGGCAGCAACCTTCTTCTTTCTTGATAATCCTCCTAGAATCCAGCAGGTTCACGTACTCTTGGGTTCTCTGGTCCACATAGCCAAACTCCCATGGCTCCTTAGTTAGTGCTAGCTTCAGATGGTCTTCTAGAGCTAGCTCTTCCAGCAACTCATCCGCCAACGCATCCATTGTTTCAATATAGAAAGCTTGTCCTTCAATGGTCGGCTTCTTTAGAACCTTGTTGATGTCGAAGTCTAGCCTCATCTCCTTCCCCAAATGCAAGGCAATCTTCCCATTCTTCACATCTATTATAGCCCCGGCGGTTGCAAGGAACGGTCTCCCTAAGATGAGTGGATCCTTTGGCTCTTCATCCATCTCCAATACTACGAAGTCTGTAGGTACGTTCACACCACTGATTCGCACCAGTAAGTCTTCAAGCAGCCCCACTGGTAGCCTCACACTCCTATCAGCCAGCACCAATGAGATCCGACAGTCCTTAAACCGAGTAAAACCAAGCTTCTTAGCCACGGAGTGAGGCATCAAGTTTATGCTAGCTCCGAGATCACACAAGCAACTCTTGAACTCTAGAGGACCCAAAGCGCAGGGTATAGTGAAGCTTCCAGGGTCTCCCGGCTTCTCAGGGACTATCTCCTTGTGTATAACCGCACTACACTCTTCACTTAGAACAAGTACCTCTTTTCTTTCTTTGTTCTTCTTCACGAGGGTGTCCTTGAAAAACTTGGCGCACTTGGGCATCTTAGCTAGACAATCAACAAGAGGCAGCTTGATTTCCACATCTCTCAGGTGCTTCTCAAACAAGATTCTGTGCTTCTCGATGAGCTGCTTTTTGAAACGACTTGGAAATGGCAACTTCGGTACGTAAGGTGGGGGCACGTAAGAGTTCTTCTCCTTGGTGGTTTGCTCACTTTTCTTCTCAGCGACCGCCTTATCTCCTCTCCTCGGCCCTTGGATCCAAACGTTATCAAAGTTAATCTCATCATCATCAGCCGAAGGTTTACCCTCCCCCTCTTGAATTGCAACGTCCTCGTTGTTCTTTATAGAGACCGGAGGTTCGAGCTCTTTGCCGCTTCTCAACGTTATAGTATTAGCATACTCCTTGGGATTCTGCTCACACTTTCCCGGAAGACTGTTCTGACCACTCGTAGTTGCTTTTCCTTTCTCCAGCTGCTTGATCTTGTTGTTTACGTTGGTGATCTGAGTGGAGAAGTCGGTTATAGATGAGTCTAGGGGAGGGTTCATTTCAGCGAACTTCTGGTTTGTAGAGACTTGCCCTTGTATTAGCTGTTGAAACATTGCTTGAACCGGATCAACTTGTTGTTGCATCGGTTGTTGTTGCTGAGGTGCAAAGCCCGGATGGTAGTTAGGAGTATAACCCTTGTTGTGTTGTTGTTGCCCTTGGAAGTTGCTCTGCCCTTGACCTTGGAAACCACCACTCGGTTGAAAACCTTTGTTGTAAGTGATGAAAGGTTTAGCTTGCTGAGCAGGGTACACTTGGTCTTTAGGGTTGGCTCCGTTGGTGCTTCGGTAAGAGAGGTTGTTGTTCTGGTAGCCTTGGTTGTAGCCTTGAGACTTGTAGTTGTTCTGTCCAGCCACCCAATTTGCTTCTTCTTGGCTTAGCTCTAACTCCTCTTGGTTCTCGTCAGCTTCACCAATAAAGTGAACATGCTTCAGATTAGCTAACACCAACTTATCAATCTTCTCATGCAAAGATTTGAGCTCCTTCTTGTGAGACTCTAACTCTGATCCTCTTGGTGAACGGTCATAATCTTCAGCATAGTTTCCATCACTCAACGCCAAGTTTTCTATCAGCTCCATACCCTCTTCTTCCTCTTGACCGAGGAAGTTCCCTTTGCTAGCTGTGTCAAGCAACAACCTGATCTTTGGTGAAGCTCCACGGTATATGGTACTGAGTAGTGTCTTCTCGCTAAACCCGTGATGAGGACATTGGATCGTGTAGTCTTTGAAACGTTCCATTGCCTCGTTGAATGTCTCGTTGTTCCTTTGAGTGAAACCACTGATTTCGCTTCTCAACCGAGCTGTCCTGGTGCTTGAGAAGAACTTTGAGAGAAATGCCTTCTTACACTCAGCCCATGATGTGATGGTGCCATTTCTGAGGGTCTTCTCCCAATGTCTAGCTTTGTCTCCGAGTGAAAAGGGGAAGAGACGCAGCTTGAAAACATCTTCGGATATGCCATTGATCTTGATCATCCCACATACTTGCTCGAAGTTGTCTAGGTGCTCCAAGGCATCTTCCATTGCTAAGCCGTGGAACTTGTTGTTTTGCACCATGGAGATGAAACCTGGCTTGATCTCGAAGTTATTGTTTTGCACCGGAGGAGGAGTGATCCCAAACCTATTATAGTGGGTATTGGGAGCATCTCCGGCTCCTATGATCCTCGGTGGTCTAGCCGCGTGTTGGGGGTTTCCATTGCCCCGTCCTGCTGGAGGAGGTCCTTCTGGATGCTCGTGTTCAGCCATATCTTCAAAGTTAACCAAACCGTGCTGAACAATCTCCTCAAAGGCTCTTGTTTGCTCTTTGACTCTCCTTTGTCGTGAGTGACCAAGTTGATGAATGTTGTCTAAAGGCTGTAGAAGATTGTTGTCTCCCCTTGAACGAAGATTCATGTACCTAAAAACACACGTTTGAGAGTAGATTTATTAGTAACTTGAAAAAGGTAAAGACTTAGTCTTTGCTAAGACCCAAATCTCTATGTTCTCTAAACAGTCCTAGAACGGCAACGGCGCCATTTGATAAATGGATTCTAGCGAGGGTTATGATGCAGAGAGGTTATCAAACTCTAATGCAAGCAATGTTGTAGTATAGCAAGCAAGAGAGAGTCAATCCATTTCTAGGAGATAGAGAATGCACAGAGAATGCAAGGACTAAAGCAAATCTAAGCAAAATGAAAAAGTTTATGAGAAAATCTCTAAAAACTAGATGCAGCAACTTAAACAGAGTGAAACCTATTTTAAAAATACTAGAAAGTAAGAAACTACCACGAGAAACAAACAGATTAATTAAAGGAGAAAGTTCGAATTATTAAAATTCGACTAGTGGATCGACCGCGAGATCGACCACTAGATCGAGCAGTAACAATCGATCTCGTCTAAAATCGTAAGAACAGTAAAGCTAATGACCAGGATGCTATCAGATAACAAGCGAATGATGAGAATAGACGTAAAGAGGCTAAAAGGAAGGGTCTAGGGTTGAGATTCATGGTTAGGGGTTTCAAAGGTTCGACCTTGGTTTTAAAAACTTTAGATCGACTCACTTGGTGAGGATCTCTAAGCCTTGAAAACAAAACAAGATCTATCTGTGGCTTTCGGTATAGATCACTCTTTCATCCTCTCCTCCAAACCCATGGCTTTTGGTGGAAAGAAAGGTCGAAAGGCAAGGAAAATAGATTTCAAACGAATGGCTTAACTAGTCCCCCAAACTTCCATGGCTTTTGGGAAGGGGTAACTAGTCTCTAAGGTGTGATCTTCCGAGGCTCCTGGATCCTGTCAAGGTAAGGAACCTCTCGGATCATGAAGCTCTTGGCGTGAGAGTCTTCAAGCATTAAGCTTTCAACACCTAAAAAGAGATAGCCTTAAAAACGTTTTGAAAACAAACCAAGATCGAACCCTTTCTACCCTTTAATCCTCTCAACCCCGAACCCAAAGTAAACTGCTCGCTACACATAGAGTAAATCCAGCAAGTCAGAAGAAACGAGACGATCAACATGAAAGGAAAACTGGTTTAAAAGATAAAGATTCGAATACAAAAGCTTCAAAAGAAGCAGGTTCAACAATGGTGTTCTTCGCACCACCAGAGAAAAAACATCAAAGAAAAGATAAGAAATCAAAAAGTTATCGAAAAAGCATCTCGCCGCCTTGCCTTTAATGCCCAAACAATTTAATGGTCCCCCCTCCGCTAACAGCCAAAAACGGTTAAAAGGACAGAAATCGACCACTGGATCGAGTGGTTCTCTCGATCACATTCGGGCATCGTGTCTTCGGCTCGATCCGGGTCTCGATCTTCTTCGGTGAATAGAGTGTTGCATCCGATCTCGGTATCGATCTTCGGGTGGATCGAGTGGTGCACTCGATCTGGCTCTCGCTCTCCATGGCGTCATTTACGTCCATACCGATTGATCGATTGCTCCACTCGATCTCCGTCTCGATCATTCTCCTTGGATCGCCTAGTTGGCTCGATCTTCTGGTCGATCACCTCCTGGATCGACCGGCCATGCTCGATCACTGGTCCTTAGCATATTTCCGAGCTCCCACGAACTGCTACATCAGCCATCACACGCCCACGAACCTCCATGACTCCAAAGCAGCCAGAAACAACCTGAATGTGATGCAAAATGCAAGGAAAATGCATATGCTGATGCAAGAATGCTCTAGGACCCTAAGTGATGCAATCTAACCTAAAACATGATACAAATGCATGAAAAATTAACTAATGAGTATGCAAAATGTATGCAATATGCAATAACATCAGTCTCTAAGGTGTGATCTTCCGAGGCTCCTGAATCCTGTCAAGGTAAGGAACCTCTCGGATCATGAAGCTCTTGGCGTGAGAGTCTTCAAGCATTGAGATCTAAACACCTTAGAAGAGATAGCCATTGAAAATGTTTAGAAAAACCCCAAGATCGAAACCCTTTAGACCCCTTAATCCTCTCAGCCCTGAACCCAAATAAACTACTCACTACACATAGAGTAAATCAAGCATAGCATGTAAAGCGAGACGATGAACATGAAAAGAAAACTAGATTCAAACGGAAAAGATTCGATTACAAAGCTTAAGAAAAACGTGAGTTCAACAATGGTGTTCTTCATGAAAACGAGAGAGAAAACATAAGGAAAAAGATAAAGATCTAAAGTTGTTTTGGGATAAGGATGTCGCCGCCTTCCCAAAATGCCCAAACAAGCTTATGGTCCCCCCCCCCCCCCCCCCCCGCTAGCGGCTAAAAACGGTTGAAAGGACAGAGATCGATTCCAAGATCAAGCGGTTCTCTCGATCATATCCGGACATCGTGTCTTTGGCTCGATCTGGGTCTCGATCATCATCGGCGAATCGAGTGTTGCATCCGATCTCGGTATCGATCTTTGGCTGGGTCGAGTGGTGTACTCGATCTGACTCTCGCTCTGCATGGCGTCATTTTCCTCCGTACCGTTTGATCGATTGCTTCACTCGATCCTTGTCTCAATCATTCTCCTTGGATCGCCTGGTTGGCTCGATCTTCTGGTCGATCAACTCCTAGATCGACCGGCCATGCTCGATCTGCTCCTCGATCTCTGATCCTTAGCATATATCCGAGCTCCAACGAACTGCTACATCAGCCTCAACATGTCCACGAACCTCCACGACTCCAAAGCAGCCAGAAACAACCTGAATGTGATGCAAAATGCAAGGAAAATGCGTATGCTGATGCAAGAATGCTCTAGGACCCTAAGTGATGCAATTTAACCTAAAACGTGATACAAATGCATGAAAAGCTAACTAATGAGTATGCAAAATATATGCAATATGCAATAACATCAACTCCCCCAAACTTACTTCTTGCTTGCCCTCAAGCAACAGAAAATAAGTAAGGAAGAGAGGTTTTCCGAAAAACGAATGGGAGTTTAAACTTCTTGCAAAGGTGCCTTTCAGATGAATCAATCTCAATGTCCTATTTAACAGTTCTAGAATGCTATCCTTACACTCATACTCCAAAGAACTTAGCCATACTCATCACACAAAGAAATTCAAATCATGACTCTCCTATTGCTAACAATCAAAGAAACTCATCCTTTAACATTCATTAACATTCGAACCATGAATCAAACTTATGCACTTTAAAGCAAAACACATTTGGCTAAGGGTGAAGGTTATGAGCATTGAATGATCTCATTTGAAAAGGGTTTATAATTAGAACAAGGGTTTCTCTCAAAAATGGCTGAACTTGTGCATAATGCTAAAGGTAAAGACAATTTATGCATACATGATTAGATTCTCATCTACCCATGTAAACTATCAAACGATCCTATACCCCTCTCATTTAACAAATTTTATCCTCACTCACCACTTAGAGTCTACCCTTTTTCTTCACAAAACTTAGCAATCCCCAATTCGAAACAAGAACATTTTTAAACTTTTTAGGCTAGTGAAAAGGTTTTGAAAATAATTTTGCTCTTTAGATATTTCTTATTGGTAGCTCTCTTATTTTTTTTCTTTTCTTTTTATTTTTATTTGGCACTTAGGCTCTTTTATTTCTTTTTCTCTTTTTTTTTTCTTTATTATGGGAGAGCTACCTCCTGAAATTTATTAGAGCATACTTAGTTTTTAAAACACAACCTTTCACTTAAAACCCATTTCTTTCTTTAAAACACAAAGCTCTTTGAAACCGAGAACAAATAGGAAAGGAAACAACCCCAATGATCCCCCAAACTTATCCTAAGCCTATACCTAGCTTCAAAAGGCAAAGCTAGCAATCATATGAAAACCAAATCATGTCGCCTAAACCTAACACTTTATGCCAAGTTCAAACCGAAATGAAGGCCTCACAAAGATGTCACACAAGAACATTTGGCTTCAGAGAAGGGTAAGGTTCAAGGAGGGAGTGGCGCACCGGCTGAATGGTGGTTCCTAAAGTCTCGCGGATGACAACTCCACCGGTTGAGAGCCTTCTCTTCTCGGGTTGTTGCACCTCTTGGCTCGCAGCTTTCTTAGGCGAGCCTCCCTGAAGTGCCTTGACTTTCTTTCCAAGCTTCTTGAGCATCTTGCCTTGCCACTTGTTGATCTTCCTTTGCATCTCCACAACTGATGCTAGGAACTTCTCGGTTTTTGTCCTCGGCTCGAAGTCTAGCTTGGGAAGTGTGTAGGCCTCGGGCATCTCATCTTCCGTGGCTGGAGACTCTGACCTTTGACGAGGGGCAATCGCTGAAGCAGGTGGTCCTCCTAAAGGGGCAAAGCATTCTTCCTCCGTGGGCAAGAGCTCGATGTTCCCAACACCAAGCAGCTCGGTTTCATCTTTGTTGGGCAAGATGCACACTCTCTTCTTATCTTCATCGTCTATGAAGAGGTAGGTGTAGAACCCTTCCGCTGGCGTGCGTCCCAAGCTGTCAGTATTCCTCATGTATGCCTCGTCCATGAAAGCTCTGGTTGGGACGTGAGCAAAGTCGTGAATGGGCACACCAGCTTGCACGAACAGAGGAGTAAGGAAACTGCCAATGTAAGAGGAAGTTGCCTTGCACCTCAAGGCATAAGCCTTGTATTTCACCAAGGAATCCGCGAGCACACACCCTTAGTTCACTTCATCGCCGAGTTCATCCTCCATGGGCTCGTCATTTGCATCCGGATCACACACCAAGTGCTTCACACCTTGGAACAGGAAGCACAGCTCTGTCTTCGGGACCGTAGGAGCAACAGATCTTCCACTAAACGTGTTGGCAATCAGCTTCAGAGTGTACCTCAGCACCGGGCTCCTTACTCGCTTGATCTTGGCGGTGTTGGCTTTGTAGTCTTCATTGCTGATCAGGTCCCAAAAGTCGTCAGCTTTCTTGAAGGCTGGGAACTCGACCTTGTAGGCATCCGCGTTGAGACCATAAGCTTGGCATAGCTCAGGGATGGAGAGTGTATAGGCTTGACGTCCAACCTTGAAGTAGAGGCCACCTTGGGTAGGGACGGGTGCGCTAGGATAACGGAACTCCAAGGTAGCAAGGAAGTCTATTGTCACTTCAGGAATGGTTGGGCAATCCATCCGTGACAGACATCTCAAGCCAATGTTCTTGAGGAGTTGGTCGAAATCCCCAAGAATCCCTAGCTTGGACAACAGCTCTCGATCAGCAAACTTAGTAGGCTCAAACCGAAGCCTTTCCAGCCGTTTCTTGTCCCTCTTCTCATCCTTACTCCATCTGACCCTCTCTTGAACTGCCACTTCTTGTCCTTCTCCTTCTTGTGCTGTTGCTTCTCTTGTTCTCTTTGGGGCCATTGTTCCTGAAACAAGTTTCTAAAGAAATTTGATAAGTAAACGGCGGTTTTCATGAGAATGAGAGAAGAGAAGGAGAGAACTTATAAAAACTACCCTATAATTTTGGGGAATAAATAAAAATCATAGCTAAATAAAGGAGAATCATATCTTTAGATACTGAAAAATCTAGAATTATTCCTTTTACTTTGCTAGTTTTTAAAAATCAAAACCGACCCTATATTCTAGAACAAGATCTTGCGAATTTAAAGGAAAATTTCTAAATTAAATCATTAAATTTTTGAAAATACCTTTGCAAGAAATGCAGAATATCTTTGCTAGCTTTTGAAAACCGAAACTCTCACTCTCTTTGTTTAAAATTTTCAAGAAAAACAGGAATGAGAGGGTGAGAGGTTGTTGAAATATTTAAAGGCTAGCAAAAATCAAAACAATGGGTAGTAAAAGTGGTTTTTCTGACAAAGTCTTGGTCAAGGCACATCTTTCGTGGTCAAGGATGCTTGCCTTGACCAAGTTTTGAATTCAAAAGTTGGAGGGAAAAGTGTAAAGGAAGGAAAGAAAATGTTACCTCGGCATGAGATTAAGTCCATTTGGTCGATCTAGGATTCGATCTCATGCCCACAATGGCTGAGATCGAGAGGGTTACTTGATTTGAGACTCGATTCATGGTGAATCGAGTCTTGGATCGAGTCGAGTGATCGATCTATTTTCAACAGATTTTCCCGAGAGAAATTAGATCGGTCGATCCGTTTTGGATCGATCGATCCTTTTTCGTCAAGGTCGATCCTGTCACTCGTTCTCGTCTAGATCGACTGACTCCTCTCGATTCACTGACTCGATCTAGCAAAGATCGAGCCAGGATCAGTCAATCTAGCACTCGATCTCTAGCCAAAGCATAGAGCTCCTTGTCGTACGTTGGGTAGTTCAGTGTAGCTCCACTGAGTTTTTCACTGAAGAAGGCTACTGGCTTCTTTCTCTGATGTAGCACAGCTCCTATGCCTAAGCCAGAAGCGTCACATTCCACCTCAAACATCTCGTCAAAATCTAGTAAGGCTAGAACCGGCGCCTCGTCAGTTTCTCCTTCAAGGTGTTGAATGCTTTCTCTTGAGCTGCTCCCCACGAGAATGGTGTGTTCTTCTTGATCACGGCAGTGAGTGGTGCAGCTACGGTACTAAAGTCTCTCACGAATCGGCGGTAGAAGCTAGCTAGCCCATGAAAGCTCCTCACATGACCGATTGTAGAAGGTGTAGGCCATTCTCTGATTGCCTTTATCTTCTCCTCGTCAACTTGTAGTCCCTGTTTACTTACTACAAAACCTAAGAACACGATTTGATCAGTACAAAAGGTGCACTTCTTAAGGTTGGCATATAGACCTTCCTTTCGAAGTGATTTAAGCACTAGTTCGAGATGTTTAAGATGATCAGCTAAGTTCTTACTATAGATAAGTATATCATCGAAATAAACAACTACGAATTTGCTTATGTATGATCTAAGAACCTGGTTCATGAGTCTCATGAATGTGCTCGGGGCATTGGTTAAGCCAAAAGGCATTACTAACCATTCGTACAGCCCTTGTTTGGTCTTGAAGGCGGTTTTCCACTCATCTCCTTCCCTCATTCTCACTTGGTGATAACCGCTTTTGAGATCCACCTTTGAGAAGATTGTTGAACCGCTTAGCTCGTCCAGCATGTCATCTAACCGCGGTATAGGGTGGCGGTACTTGATGGTGATGTTGTTGATGGCTCGGCAGTCCACACACATCCTCCATGTTCCATCCTTCTTGGGGACTAGTAGCACCGGTACAGCACAGGGGCTAAGACTCTCCCGGATGTATCCCTTCTCCATTAGGTCTCTGACTTGATTCTCCAGCTCCTTAGTCTCGGTGGGGTTCATTCTGTAAGCCGGCTTGTTGGGTAAGGCTGACCCTGGTACAAGATCTATTTGGTGTTCTATACCCCGGAGAGGGGGTAGTCCCGGTGGTATCTCCTCGGGAAACACATCTTGGAACCGGTCTAGTACAGCTTGTACTTCTGGTGGAGCCTCTAAGTCACCTAGTCCTGCGCTTAGACATTCTTTGAAATACATTAGTAGCACGGTGCCCTTGGCACTCATGGTTTTAGAGATGTCATTAGCTGAAAGATAAAGACTAGCTTTACTTACCTCAACCTCCTTAGACATGTGTTTTTGTAACTCATGTACCTCGGTTGGGCTGAGTGGGGCAAGAGTGAACTTACGGTCCTTATGCATGAAGACATAGTGGTTGGTACGTCCATTGTGGCTAACGGCTCGGTCAAACTGCCACGGCCTCCCAAGTAGTAAATGTCCCGCTTGCATTGGTACCACGTCGCATAGAACCTCGTCTAAGTACTTCCCCACACTGAATGGCACTACGACTTGTTCCAAGATTTTAAGCTCGGTTTGATCGTTTAACCATCTTAGCTTGTAGGGTCGTGGCTGTTTGATCTTCTCAAGACCTAACCTGTCCACCATATACTTGCTAGCTACATTAGTACATGATCCACCGTCTATGATGGGATTACATACCTTTCCTCGGATTGTACATCTTGTGTGAAAGATGTTTTCTCTTTGTGCTTTCTCCTCGGGGTTGACTAGCACGCTAAGCACCCTCCTTGTAACTAGAAGGTCTCCTCGGTCTGGGTACTGAATGTCACCCTCGTCACCATCCGAATCCTCTTCTAGCTCATCTTGTGATTCATACTCGCCGCTAGGGGTGAGAATCATCACTCGGTTGTTGGGGCATTCTCTTGAGATATGTCCCCTGCCTTGACACTTGAAACAAGTTATGTCTCTAGACCTTTGATTAGTACTAGGGAACTTACCTTGCTCTGGTCGGTTGAATTTGGGGACCTCGGTAGTCTTGCTCTTAAAAACGAGAGTCTATTTCTAGACCCTTTCCCTTATCTAAGGGTTTTGAGCTACTTGATGCCCACGGCTGAGTAGGTTTGTTGCGGTTGAAGTGGGGGTTCTTGCGCTTGATTTGTTGTTCTACTTGCACAGCTAAGTGTAGCAACTCATGCATCCCTGCGTACTGCATCCGCTCCACCTTCCTTGCAATCCTTTCTTGCAAACCATCTAGGAACTGAGCCATTAAGGCTTCCTCCGATTCCTCTAACTCTAAAGAGTTCATCAGCTTCTCAAACTCCTCAAAGTACTCATCTACGCTCCTTGTTCCCTGAGAAAGCTTACGAAAACGTTTTTGTAAGTCCCTATGATAATGCTCAGGTACATACCTTTGTTTGAGCAGATACTTCATATCGCTCCATGTTGACACTTGGCCAAACCGTTGCCTTCTCCTTTCGGCTACGGTTCTGTCCCACCACGCAAGTGCATTCTCCGTGAGGTTAGCAGCTGCTACGGCTACTTTCTTACGTTCAGGATATCCATAGCACTCGAATATGTGGTCCATACGCCTCTCCCAATCCAAGTATAGCTCCGGATTAGATTTTCCTGCGAAGGTAGGGGGTGTTAGTTTGATATCATGGGTTGTATCTCTAACATTTACCTCGCGGTTTGGGTTTCTTTGTAGGGGATCTTGTCTCCTTTGCCCTCGCCTCATGAGAGGATCAAAGTTGTCATCATCAGTGTCTTGTAACTCATCTCCCGGGTCTACTGGTGGTATGGGGGGGCCTCGTACAGCCGCTCTCCTTGGCTGAGTTTCAATCTGTTCGAGACGAGCTCCAAACTCTTGACGGATGGTACCCATCTGTTGGGTCATATTTCTCATGTCCTCCCTCATGGCTGCTAGCACTTGGGCGAGATCAACTGGTGCACCGTTTGCTCCCTCGGTCATGTTGTTAAAACTACTTAACCTTGCAACACTTAACAAACTTGTCAAGGCACCAACGAATTAACAACTAACAAAGATTACTAACTAGTCTAATAATCAAGCAATATGACAAAAGACAACTAGCAACACGCAAACACAAGAGGAAAACTTTTTATGGGTTTTTTTTATAGGTTTTATGAAAACACTTAACAACTTAAACAAGGAAATGAAACAAGCAACACGGATCTATTCTTTTGGGGTTTTCTTTTTATAAAAACTTAATACTCGAAAATAAGTAAAACAAGTAAACGATTCTTATGGGTTTTTCAATAAGGATAAGCAAAGAAACCAAACAACAATGAAAAACAAGAGCAACCAGAAACGGATCTATGAAAGGTAAAGGATAGAAAACCGAAGATAGAATCTTCGGCTCTGATACCAGATGATGTAATACTCGGTTGAGAGTGTTACGGTGATCAGAGTAGGTGGCTTGGTGGAGACAACACACTGGCTTTGACGCTCTCTTGTGTTGGCAAAAGGGGTGAAATGATAGAACAAGGCGTGATGGTCACTCCTTGAGCCGAGATGGGATCTGTCAAGCTGGCTATGACGCTCTCTCTTGAGGGATCGAATGAATGGAGTAATGAAGTGGAATGATGGCACCACAGGGAGGATGGAGGGCTCCCTGATACAGCAACACTTGGTCTTGCACGAATCACACGAACAAGAACAAAGCAAGAACAAAGGCAAAGCGGCGGCTATTGCTTTTGGAAGAAAGTTCAGTCTTTATTGATAATGTAGGGTGAGCAAAAATACAACGCTGCAGGGGAGCTTTATAAACAGCTCGTCAGCTAGCCTTAAGGCCAAAAATAAAAACAAAACGACATAACAAAAGAGTACAAAAGAGCAAAACGCACAAAGGCAAAAATACATGAAAAAGGAAAGTTCACTTAAACTAAAAGAAATAAAACTAAGCCGACTTTCTTGATGCCTTAAGGGCTCGAACTGGTGTTGCCTTGGCGTGTTGGAAGGCTTAAGAACCACTGAAGCAAGCCTCATTACCTGCACAAATCGTATAAACTGAAAATACCTGGTTTTGGCGCGCATGTTCCTTGGTTGGCAAGTAGTGGTTTAGGTCCGGTCTTGGGCTGCATTGTCCGAGTTCCTTGAAGCCCTCATCTTCCTGATATCCTCTGAGGTCAAGTTGGGGTGGTTCCTCGAGAGTTCCTCCTGGTTCTTGGTTTAAAGTGTCTTCTAGCTCCATTGATGCCTTCTCTGCTCTTAAGCTTGGTTTGGTCGTATCTTGGCGCTCCGGTACGGCATTGGTGAGATTCTTGTTGTTTTGAGCTCCATTTCCTGTCAAGTAAATGGTCATACCTTGGTTTGTGGCCGGTGGATCCTCCTTGAGGCTCATTTTGGCAAAGTCCTCGGTAATGTCTAGTTCGGGTGCAATGGAGAGTGGTTGGGGGCTAAGTATGTTCTCCACGTCCATGTTGTTCAAAAGAGTTTGTATTGCCTCGTTAAACCCCTCTCTTAACCTCCTGGTCTTAGAACGCATCATGGGAGAGCCATGTACGGACGGTATGGTGTTTGAGTCCAGCTCCCTTCGTACCGGTATGGGCTGCTGGTCGTTGCTACCGTCATCCTCTCGACCCGGTACGGTCATATGGTCTATGTCCTCATCAGACCGGAGGTTCGAGCTCTTTGCCGCTTCCCAACGTTATAGCATTGGCATACTCCTTGGGATTTTGCTCACACTTTCCCAGAAGACTGTTCTGACCACTCGTACTTGCTTTTCCCTTTTCCAGCTGCTTGATCTTGTTGTTTAGGTTGGTGATCTTAGTGGAGAAGTCGGTTAGAGATGAGTCTAGGCGAGTGTTCATTTCAGCAAACTTCTGGTTTGTAGAGGCTTGCCCTTGTATTAGCTGTTGAAACATTGCTTGAACCGGATCAACTTGTTGTTGCATCGGTTGTTATTGCTGAGGTGCAAAGCCCGGAGGGTAGTTAGGAGTATAACCCTTGTTGTGTTGTTGTTGCCCTTGGAAGTTGCTCTGCCCTTGACCTTGGAAACCACCACTCGGTTGAAAACCTTTGTTGTAAGGGATGAAAGGTTTTGCTTGCTGAGCAGGGTACACTTGATCTCTAGGGTTGGCTACGTTGATGCTTCGGTAAGAGAGGTTGTTGTTCTGGTAGCCTTGGTTGTAGCCTTGAGACTTGTAGTTGTTCTGTCCAGCCACCCAATTTGCTTCTTCTTGGCTTAGCTCTAACTCCTCTTGGTTCTCATCAGCTTCACCAACAAAGTGAACATGCTTCTGATTCGTTAACACCAACTTATCTATCTTCTCATGCAACGATTTGAGCTCCTTCTTGTGAGACTCTAACTCTGATCCTCTTGGTGCACGGTCATAATCTTCAGCATAGTTTCCATCACTCAACGTCAAGTTTTCTATCAGCTCCATACCCTCTTCTACCTCTTGACCGAGGAAGTTCCCTTTGCTAGCTGTGTCAAGCAACAACCTGATCTTTGGTGAAGCTCCACGGTATATGGTACTGAGTAGTGTCACCTCGCTGAACCCGTGATGAGGACATTGGATCGTGTAGTCTTTGAAACGCTCCATTGCCTCGTTGAATGTCTCGTTGTTCCTTTGAGTGAAACCGCTGATTTCGCTTCTTAACCGAGCTGTCCTGGTGCTTGAGAAGAACTTTGAGAGAAATGCCTTCTTACACTCAGCCCATGATGTGATGGTGCCTTGTGGGAGGGTCTTCTCCCAATGTCTAGCTTTGTCTCCGAGTGAAAAGGGGAAGAGACGCAGCTTGAAAGCATCTTCGGATATGCCATTGATCTTGATCATCCCACATACTTGCTCGAAGTTGTCTAAGTGCTCCAAGGGGTCTTCCATTGCTAAGCCGTGGAACTTGTTGTTTTGCACCATGGAGATGAAACCTGGCTTGATCTCGAAGTTATTGTTTTGCACTGGAGGAGGAGTGATCCCAAACCTATTGTGGTGGGTATTGGGAGCATCTCCGGCTCCTATGATCCTCTGTGGTCTAGCCGCGTGTTGGGGGTTTCCATTGCCCCATCCTGCTGGAGGAGGTCCTTCTGGATGCTCATGTTCAGCCATATCTTCAAAGTTAACCAAACCGTGCTGAACAATCTCCTCAAAGGCTCTTGTTTGCTCTCTTACTCTCCTTTGCCGTGAGTGACCAAGTTGATGAATGTTGTCTAAGGGTTGTAGAAGATTGTTGTCTCCCCTTGGACGAAGATTCATGTACCTAAAAACACACGTTTGAGAGCAGAAGTATTAGTAACATGAAAAAGGTAAAGACTTAGTCTTTGCTAAGACCCAAATCTCTATGTTCTCTAAACATTCCTAGAATGGCAACGGCGCCATTTGATAAACGTTTTCTAGCGAGGGTTATGATGCAGAGAGGTTATCAAACTCTAATGCAAGCAATGTTGTAGTACAGCAAGCAAGAGAGAGTCAATCCACTTCTAAGAGATAGAGAATGCAAGGACTAAAGCAAATCTAAGCAAAATGAGACAGTTTATGATAAAATCTCTAAAAACTAGATGCAGCAACTTAAACAGAGTGAAACCTATTTTAAATATACTAGAAAGTAAGAAACTACCACGAGAAACAAACAGATTAATTAAAGAAGAAAGCTTCGAATTATTAAAATTCGACTAGTGGATCGACCACGAGATCGACCAGTAGATCGAGCAGTAACAATCGATCTCGTCTAAAATCGTAAGAACAGTAAAGCTAATGACCAGGATGCTATCAGATATCAAGCGAAAGATGAGAATAAACGTAAAGATGCTAAAAGGAAGGGTCTAGGGTTGAGATTCATGGTTAGGGGTTTCAAAGGTTCGACCTTGGGTTTGAAACTTTAGATCGACTCACTTGGTGAGGATCTCTAAGCCTTGAAAACAAAACAAGATCTATCCGTGGCTTTCGGTATAGATCACTCTTTCATCCTCTCCTCCAAACCCATGGCTTTTGGTGGAAAGAGAGGTCAAAAGGCAAGGAAAACAGATTTCAAACGAATGGCTTAACTAATCCCCCAAACTTCCATGGCTTTTGGGAAGGGGTAACTAGTCTCTAAGGTGTGATCTTCCGAGATTCCTGGATCCTGTCAAGGTAAGGAACCTCTTGGATCATGAAGCTCTTGGCGTGAGAGTCTTCAAGCACTAAGATCTCAACACCTTAGAAGAGATAGCCTTTAGAAAACGTTTAGAAAAACCCAAGATCGAAACCTTTTTAACCCCTTAATCCTTTCAACCCCAAACCCAAATAAACTACAAAGCATGTAAAATGAAGCGATGAACATGAAAAGAAAACTAGATTAAGACGGAAATGATTCGATTACAAAGCTTAAGAAAAACTCAAGTTCGACAATGGTGTACTTCACGAAAAACAGAGAGAAAACATAAAGAAAAAGATAAGGATTGAAAGTTGTTGGGAAAAAGGACGTCGCCGCCTTCCCAAAATGACCAAAACAAGCTGATGGTCCCCCCCTCGCTAGCGGCCAAAATTTGTTGAAAGGACAGAGATCAACTCCAGGATCGAGCGGTTCTCTCGATCATATCCGGACATCGTGTCTTCGGCTCGATCTGGGTCTCGATCATCATCGGCGAATCGAGTGTTGCATTCGATCTCGGTATCGATCTTCGGCTGGATCGAGTGGTGTACTCGATCTCGCTCTCGCTCTGCATGGCGTTATACACGTCCGTACCGTTTGATCAACTGCTTCACTCGATCTTCGTCTCGATCATTCTCCTTAGATCGCCTGGTTGGCTCGATCTTCTGGTCGATCACCTCCTAGATCGATTGGCCATGCTCGATCTGCTCCTCGATCTCTGATCCTTAGCATATATCCGAGCTCCCACGAACTGCTACATCAGCCTCAACATGTCCACGAACCTCCAATACTCCAAAGCAGCCAGAAACAACCTGAATGTGATGCAAAATGCAAGGAACATGTGTATGCTGGTGCAAGAATGCTCTAGAACTCTAAGTGATGCAATCTACCCTAAAATGTGATACAAATGCATGAAAAGCTAACTAATGAGTATGCAAAATGTATGCAATATGCAATAACATCAACTCCCCCAAACTTACTTTTTGCTTGCCCTCAAGCAACAGAAAATAAGTAAGGAAGAGAGGTTTT
Organism: Thlaspi arvense; assembly: GCA_911865555.2. NCBI lineage: Eukaryota > Viridiplantae > Streptophyta > Magnoliopsida > Brassicales > Brassicaceae > Thlaspi > Thlaspi arvense. The sequence goes on along the minus strand of OU466862.2, from coordinate 21,649,283 downwards.
CCGAAAAACGAATGGGGGTTTAAACTTCTTGCAAAGGTGCTTTTCAAATGAATCAATCTCAATGTCCTAGTTAACAGTTCTAAAATGCTATGCTTACACTCATACTCCAAAGAACTTAGCCGTACTCATCACACAAAGAAATTCAAATCATGACTCTCCTATTCCTAACGATCAAAGAAACTCATCCTTTAACATTCATTAACATTAGAACCATGAATCAAACTTATGCACTTTAAAGCAAAACACATTTGGCTAAGGGTGAAGGTTATGAGCATTGAATGATCTCATTTGAAAAGGGTTTATGATTAGAACAAGTATTTCTCTCAAAAATGGTTGAACTTGTGCATAATGCTAAAGGTAAAGACAATTTATGCATACATGATTAGATTCTCATCTACCCATGTAATCTAACAAACGATCCTATACCCCTCTCATTTAACAAATTTTATCCTCACTCACTACTTAGAGTCTACATTTTTTCTTCACAAAACTTATCAATTCCCAATTCGAAACAAAAACATTTTTAAACTTTTTAGGCTAGTGAAAAGGTTTTGAAAATAACTTTGCTCTTTAAATATTTCTTATTGGTAGCTCTCTTATTTTTTTTCTTTCTCTTTTTTTTTCTTTATATTTTTATTTGGCACTTGGCTCTTTTATTTCTTTTTCTCTTTTTTTTTTCTTTTTATTTTTATTTTACTATGGGAGAGCTACCTCCTGAAATTTATTAGAGCATACTTAGTTTTTAAACATAACCTTTCACTTAAAACCCATTTCTTTCTTTAAAACACAAAGTTCTTTGAAACCGAGAACAAATAGAAAAGAAAACAACCCCAATGATCCCCCAAAATTATGCTAAGCCTATACCTAGCTTCAAAATGCAAAGCTAGCAATCATATGAAAACCAAATCATGTCGCCTAAACCTAACACTTTATGCCAAGTTCAAACCGAAAGGAAGGCCTCACAAAGATGTCACACAAGAACATTTGGCTTCAAAGAAGGGTAAGGCTCAAGGAGGGAGTTCTACTTAGGCTCACAAAGAGTGGTAAAAAGGAAGAAGAGAGCCTAAATATTTTAAAACCATGTGTTCATTTTCAAATGCATAAGGATGATAATTAGAATTTCAAATTAAGGTTTTCACTTATTAGGACAAGTTTCAAATCATGAGAGTTCAATTCAAGCCACGAAAATCCTAACAAGAGATCCAAGCATGGTAAGAACTTACTTTCAAAGCATAGGCAAAGCATTAGAGAACTACTAACTAGGGCATTGAAACATTTTGTAAGTAAAAACACCTTATTAAGAAACTCTAACCCCTTATGCAAAATGCAAACAACCTAGATGCTTTGAGAAACTCTAGACTCAATCCTAACATGTTTTGATAAGATGAATGCAACTACATGAATCTTTGAAAATTTTTTAAAAATTTTACCAATTTTTCATGAACTAAAGACTCAAGGATGCTAAGTTAAATCACACATGTACTCCCCCAAGTCAAGTCAAATCACACATGTACTCCCCCAAACTTGCTTGACACCGTCCCGGTGGCAAACTCATTCGAAGGAGTAGCAAAACACAAAGCAAAAAGAAGCAAATATGAGCGGTTATGTACAATGGAAGAAGGTTGTTACCTCTGGTCTAGTCTCGGCTGGAACTTGAGGATGTTCCAGAGGAGCTAGAGACTATGGTCTTGCCTTTGTCGGCTGGTTCTTGGAGAGAGTGGCGCGCCGGCTGAATGGTGCTTCCTTGGGTCTCACACCGGTTGAGAGCCTTCTCTTCTCGGGTTGTCGCACCTCTTGACTTGCAGCTTTCTTAGGTGAGCCTCCCTGAAGTGCCTTGACTTTCTTTCCAAGCTTCTTGAGCATCTTGCCTTGCCACTTCTTGATCTTCCTTTGCATCTCCACAACAGATGCTAGGAACTTCTCGGTTTTTGTCCTCGGCTCAAAGTCTAGCTTGGGAAGTGTGTAGGCCTCGTGCATCTCATCTTCAGTGGCTGGAGACTCAGACCTTTGACGAGGGGCAATCGCTGAAGCAGGTGGTCCTCCTAGAGGGGCAAAGCATTCTTCCTCCGTGGGCAAGAACTCGATGTTCCCAACACCAAGCAGCTCGGTTTCATCTTTGTTAGGCAGGATGCACACTCTCTTCTTGTCTTCGTCGTCTATGAAGAGGTAGGCGTAGAACCCTTCCGCTGGCGTGCGTCCCAAGCTGTCAGTATTCCTCATGTATGCCTCGTCCATGAAAGCTCTGGTTGGTACATGGGCAAAGTCGTGAATGGGAACACCAGCTTGCACGAATAGAGGAGTGAGGAAACCGCCAATGTAAGAAGAAGTTGCCTTGCACCGCAAGGCATAAGCCTTGTATTTCCCCAAGGAAGCCGCAAGCACACATCCGTAGTTCACTTCATCGCCGAGCTCATCCTCCATAGGCTCGTCATTTGCATCCGGATCACACACCAAGTGCTTCACACCTTGGAACAGGAAGCACAGCTCTGTCTTCGTGACCGTAGGAGCAACAGATCTTCCACTAAACGTGTTGGCGATCAGCTTCAGAGTGTACCTCAGCACCGGGCTCCTTACTCGCTTGATCTTGGCGGTGTTGGCTTTGTAGTCTTCATTGCTGATCAGGTCCCAAAAGTCGTCCGCTTTCTTGAAGGCGTGGAACTCGACCTTGTAGGCATCCACATTGAGACCATAAGCTTGGCAAAGCTCAGGAATGGAGAGTGTATAGGCTTGACGGCCAACCTTGAAGTAGAGGCGACCTTGAGAAGGGACGGGTGTGCTAGGATTCTCGTAACGGAACTCCAAAATGGCAAGGAAGTCTATTGTCACTTCTGGAATGGTTGGGCAATCCATCCGTGACAGACATCTTAAGCCAATGTTCTTGAGGAGTTGGTCGAAATCCCCAAGAATCCCTAGCTTGGAAAACAGCTCTCGATCAGCAAACTTGGTAGGCTCAAACCGAAGCCTTTCCAGCCGTTTCTTGTCCCTCTTCTCATCCTTAGTCCATCTGACCCTCTCTTGAACTGCCACCTCTTGTCCTTCTCCTTCTTGTGCAGTCTCTTCTCTTGTTCTCTTGGGGGCCATTGTTCCTGAAACAAGTTTCTAAAGAAGTATTGTAAGCAAAACAGCGGTTTTGATGAGAATGAGAGAAGAGAAGGAGAGAACTTATAAAAACTACCCTAGAATTTTGCGGAATTAATAAAAATTATAGCTAAATAAAGGAGAATCATATCTTTAGATACTGAAAAATCTAGAATTATTCCTTTTACTTAGCTAGTTTTTAAAAATCAAAACCGACCATATATTCTAGAACAATATCTTGCGAATTTAAAGGAAACTTTCCTAAAAAATAAATTATTAAATTTTGAAAATACCTTTGCAAGAGATGTAAAAGATATTTGCTAACTTTTGAAAACTGAAACTCTCACTCTATTTGTTTAAAATTTTCGAGAAAAACAGGAATGAGAGGGTGAGAGGTTGTTGAAATATTTAAAGGCTAGCAAAGAGCAAAACAATGGGTAGTAAAATTGGTTTTTCTGACAAAGTCTTGGTCAAGGCACATCTTTCATGGTCAAAGATGCTTGTCTTGACCAAGTTTTGAATTTAAAATTTGGAGGGAAAAGAGTAAAGGAGGGAAAAAAATGTTACCTCGGCATGAGATCGAGTCCATTTGGTCGATCTAGGACTCGATCTCATGCCCATAATGGCTTAGATGGAGAGGGTTACTCGATTTGAGACTCGATTCATGGTGAATTGAGTCTTGGATCGATTGGCTCCCTCGATCACTGAGATGTTGGCTCCTCGGCTAAGTCCTCATGATCGAGCTATGTCCTCGATTTAGGGGTCGATTTGGCACAGATCGAGTAATGGATCGAGTCGAGTGATCGATCCGTTTTCAACAGATTTTCCCGAGAGAAATTAGATCGGTCGATCCGTTTTGGATCGATCGATCCTTTTTCGTCAAGGTCGATCCTTTTTCGTCAAGGGGAAATGGTCTTTCCTTATTCTTCTTCACGAGAGTGTCTTTGAAGAATTTGGCGCATTTAGGCATCATTGCAAGGCAGTCAACGAGAGGTAGCTTGATCTCCACGTCCTTAAGATGCTTCTCAAAGAGGATTTTATGCTTCTCTATGAGTTGCTTCTTGAAGCGGCTAGGAAAGACCATTTCCCCTTGCCTTTTATTGATCAAATGCTTGAGAGACTTGCTAATCACCCTTACTACTGTTTTCTCGATGGGTATAGCAGTTTCTTTCAAATACCTATTCACCCAAATAATCAAGAGAAGAAGACCTTCACATGTCCCTACGGTACCTTCGCATATCGAAGGATGCCGTTTGGATTGTGTAATGCACCGACTACGTTTCAGCGGTGTATGATGTCGATCTTCTCCGATCTTATAGAGGAAATGGTAGAGGTGTTCATGGATGACTTCTCTGTCTATGGTGCGTCCTTTCCTGCGTGTTTGTTGAATCTTTGCAGGGTGCTAAAACGTTGTGAAGAGACAAACTTGGTGCTGAACTGGGAGAAATGCCACTTTATGGTTAAGGAAGGGATCGTGCTTGGTCATAAGATATCAGAGAAGGGTATTCAGGTTGATCAGGCAAAGGTGGAGGTCATGATGGGTCTTGAGCCGCCGGTTAACGTTAAGGGAGACAGAAGCTTCTTGGGACACGCAGGGTTCTACAGGCGCTTCATCAAAGATTTCTCCAAGATTGCACGCCCTCTTACACGGCTGTTGTGCCAGGAAGCTGAGTTTGTGTTTGATGAGGAGTGTTTGAAAGCTTTCGTGACCATCAAGGAAGCCCTTACATCAGCTCCTATAGTCCAAGCACCAGACTGGTCTCTTCCTTTTGAGATCATGTGTGATGCTAGTGACTTCGCCGTAGGAGCCGTTCTTGGTCAGAAGAAAGACAAGAAGCTACACGTGATCTACTATGCTTCAAGAACCTTGGATGACACGCAATCAAGGTACACCACTACAGAGAAGGAGTTGCTTGCAGTGGTCTTCGCCTTTGAGAAGTTCAGATTGTATCACGTTGGTTCCAATGTTATTATATACACGGATCACGCTGCCTTGCGATACATCTACTCGAAGAAAGACACTAAGCCTCGGCTCTTAAGATGGATTCTCTTACCCCAGGAGTTTGAGATGGAGATTAAAGACAAGAAAGGGATAGAAAACGTAGTCGCTGACCATCTCTCACGGCTAAGGATCAACGAGTCTCTCCCCTTAGATGACTCTCTTCCAGAAGAGCAGCTTATGGCGATTACTACGGCTGTTTGTGGAAAGCTAGAAGGGAGGTTTGAGGAGGTGTTAAGTTTCAAAGAGGAGGATCTACCGTGGTATGCTGATGTAGTGAACTATCTAGCGTGTGGTGAGGAGCCAACGCATCTCAACAGCTATCACAAGAAGCGGTTTATGAGAGAGGTTATTGACTACTTTTGGGACGAGCCCTACTTATACAAGAGAGGAGTAGACAGCTTGTACCGGAGATGTGTTAAAAAGGAAGAAGCCAGGGACATCCTCTATCATTGCCATGGCTCTTCCTACAGAGGATACTTCGCCTCATTCAAGACTGCCACGAAAGTGTTGCAAGCCGGTTTCTGGTGCACACGAGTTTGTGAAGATGCACACGAGTTTGTGAAGAGCTGTGAGGCATGTCAACGAGCAGGGAATATCACTAAGAGGTTGACGTGTTCGACGCGTGGGGGATAGACTTCATGGGGCCATTTCCTTCTTCATACGGCAATAAATACATCTTAGTAGCAGTGGATTATGTCTCTAAATGGGTTGAGGCTGTTGCTTCCCCTACAAATGACTCTAAGGTGGTAATTAAGCTGTTCAAGACTATCATCTTCCCGAGGTTTGGGGTACCCAAGGTTGTTAAAAGCGATGGAGGAAGCCACTTCATAAATAAGGTCTTTGAGAACCTCTTGAGAAAGTATGGAGTTAAGCATAAGGTGGCTACACCGTATCACCCTCAAACAAGCGGTCAAGTGGAAGTCTCCAACAGGCAAATCAAGGCTATACTAGAGAAGACCGTCGGAGCAACAAGGAAAGATTGGGCAGTGAAGCTGGACGACGCTCTTTGGGCCTACCGTACCGCCTTCAAGACGCCGATTGGTACAACTCCTTTCACTCTACTCTATGGCAAGGGCTGTCACCTCCCAGTTGAGCTGGAATACCGTGCGTTGTGGGTTGTGAAGAGGCTGAACTTTGACCTTAAGACTGCTCAGGAGAGACGCCTTATTCAGCTACACGAACTGGACGAGTTGAGGCTGAACGCTTACGAGAGCTCTAGGATATACAAGGAGCGGACTAAGGAGACTCATGATAAGAAGTTGGTTGCCAAGGAGCTTAAGGAAGGAGGTTTAGTGTTGCTGTACAACTCGAGACTCAAACTCTTCCCGGGCAAGCTGAAATCAAGGTGGAGCGGACCATTCGTGATTTAAGAAGTGTTGCCTTATGGAGCTGTTACTCTGATGGGAAAAAGTGGCAGTGCATTCACCGTCAACGGACACAGAGTCAAGCCCTACTTGGCAGATAGCTATGACAAGGAGAGTACCTCGGTCCTTCTCCAAGACCCACCATCCGCTTAAACCAAGTAAGGTCTAGCTAAAGACGTTAAAGAAAGCGCACTTGGGAGCATTCCCATGTTTATCTTGTACATATTCCTGCTTAATTTCCCTTTCAGTTTTATGTTTTTATTGTGCAAGTGTGTAGGAACAGATATAAGGAGTCTAAACCTTGACTTTGGGGTCCAAAAGAGGCGATGGGGTTAAGATAAGGCTAGAGATCAAGTGCTAGATCGACTTATCCTGGCTTGATCTTTGCTAGATCGAGTCAGTGAATCGAGAGGAGCCAGTTGATCTAGACGAGAACGAGTGACAAGATCGACCTTGACGAAAAAGGATCGATCGATCCAAATTGGATCGACCGATCTAATTTCTCTCGGGAAAAACTGTTGAAAATAGATCGATCACTCGACTCAATCCATCACTCGATCTATGCCAAATCGACCCCTAAATCGAGGACATAGCTCGATCATGAGGACTTAGCCGTGGAGCCAACATCTCAATGATCGAGAGAGCCAATCGATCCAAGACTCGATTCACCATGAATCGAGTCTCAAATTGAGTAATCCTCTCGATCTAAGCCATTATGGGCATGAGATCGAGTCCTAGATCGACCAAATGGACTCGATCTCATGCCGAGGTTACATTTCCTTTCCCTCCTTAACTCTTTTCCCTCCAATTTTTGAATTCAAAACTTGGTCAAGGAAAGCATCTTTGACCATTAAAGATGTGCTTTGACCAAGACTTTGTCAGAAAAGCCACTTTTGCTATCCATTGTTTTGGTTTTGCTAGTCTTTAAATATTTCAACAACCTTTCACCCTCTCATTCCTGTTTTTCTCGAAAATTTTAAAACAAAGAGACTGAGAGTTTCAGTTTTCTGCATTTCTTGCAAAGGTATTTTCAAAAATTTAATGATTTAATTTTAGAAAATCTCCTTTAATGTCGCAAGATTTTGTTTTAACAAAAATTTAACTTTGTTCTTACCAATCATAAAAGCAAAGAACAATAAGTTTTGAAAGCAAGAACAAAGGATGCCTTTTAGGTCTTTAAGTATTTATACTAAGAGATAAATAACCCTAAAAGAGTGGCAAAAGTGTAAATATTTGGACTTCTGGACAAGCACATATCGGGCTCAGTGGTCGACATCTTGCTTGATGTGGAGCCTCTTCTGGTCGGATGTCGAGCACCATGCTCGATGTTAGGTCAAGGACTATTCCTGGTGGTTTATGCCGGGCACGCCTTGCCCGACATCTTGCTCAATGTGGAGACTCGGGTGTTCCTGCAAGGTTACATCGGGTACGCCTTGCCCGATGTGCAGCTCGATATGGTTGTCCTATGTCTCGGATATCGGGCATGGTTGCCCGATGTGCAGCCCGATGTGAACTCTGTCCATTGCTGCTGGTGGATGTTGGCCATAATGCCCGATGTGTAGCCCGACATCAGCTCTCGAGGAGTACTCCTTTGGCTCTCCTTGGTTCTCCTTGGCTAGGACATCGTCTTGGATCACTCCCACTCTTCAAAAATGTCTCCAACAGCTCCTTTGGTATCTAAAAATATTTCATATTCAAGGAAAATGCAAACTACATCCTAAATGCAACCTATGTCTACAAGCAAAGGAAAATGGGACAATTGATAAATAAAACATGCAAGAAGAGACCAAAACATGTACTAAATGCAGTCATAAATTGTGCAAATATAAGAGACATCAACTCCCCAAAACTTGCCTTTCGTTTGTCCTCAAGCAAACAAACTAGGACAAGAAGCGAGAGATGTTTGAATGTGGGTGCTCAAATCCAAAGATGCTTAAAAAAGAGAGATCAAACCAATGTCCTTGTTATCAATTCTGCGATGCATCATTCAAACTCAATGTACTATCAAACACCAAGCCATGCTCATCACAATCTCAAAATGACACCATACTTATGCTTGATATCATTGCATATTGCATACATTCTGCATACTCATTAGGTAGTTTTTCATGCATTTGTATCATGTTTTAGGCTAGATTGCATCACTTAGGGTCCTAGAGCATTCTTGCATCAACATATGCATTTTCTCTGCATTTTGCATCCATTCCAAGTTGTTTCTGGTTGCTTTGGAGACACGGAGGTTCGTTGAGGTGTGGAGGCCGATGTAGCAGTTCATAGAAGCTCGGGAGTGTGCTAAGGACCAGTGATCGAGGAGCAGATCGAGCATGGCCGGTCGATCTAGGAGTTGATCGACCAGAAGATCGAGCCAACTAAGCGATCCAAGGATAATGATCGAGATGGAGATCGAGTGAAGCAATCGATGTATCAGTACGGACGTAAATGACGCCATGCAGAGCGAGAGCCGGATCGAGTACAGCACTCGATCCTCCCAAAGACCGATACTGAGATCGAATGCAGCACTCGATTCACCGAAGAAGATCGAGACCCGGATCGAGCCGAAGACACGATGGCCGGATATGATCGAGAGAACAACTCGATCCAATGGTCGATCTCTGTCCTTTCAACCGTTTTTGGCTGTTAGCGAAGGGGGGACCATTGGACTGTTTTGACATTTTAGGCAAGGCAGCGAATGCTTTTTCGATAACTTTCAGATTTCTTATCTTTTTCTTTCAAGTTTTCTCTCTCGTTTTCGGAAGAACACCATTGTTGAACCAGTTTTCTTTTCAAGCTTTTGTATTCTCGAACCTTATCGTTTAATATAGTCGTTGTTTCATGTTTATCGTTTCATTTCTTCCACATTGCTTGATTTACTCTATGTGTAGTGAGTAGTTTACTTTGGGTTAGGGGTTGAGAGGATTAAGGGGTAGAAAAGGTTCGATCTTGGTTTGTTTTCTAAACGTTTTTAAGGCTATCTCTTCTAAGGTGCTGAAAGCTTAATGCTTGAAGACTCTCACGCCAAGAGCTTCATGATCCGAGAGGTCCCTTACCTTGACAGGATCCAGGGGCCTCGGAAGATCTCACCTTAGAGACTAGTTACCCCTTCCCAAAAGCCATGGAAGTTTGGGGGACTAGTTAAGCCATTGTTCGAAATCTGTTTTCCTTGCCTTTCGACCTCTCTTTCCACCAAAAGCCATGGGTTTGGAGGAGAGGATGAAAGAGTGATCTATACCGAAAGCCACGGATAGATCTTGTTTTGTTTTCGAGGCTTAGAGATCCTCACCAAGTGAGTCGATCCAAAGTTTCAAACCCAAGATCGACCTTTGAAACCCCTTATATGAATCTCAACCCTAAAGCCCTCTCTTCTAGCATATTTGCGTCTCATATCATCTTTAGCTTGTTACCTGATAGCATCCTGGTCTTTAGATTGATTGTTCTTACGGTTTTAGACGAGATCGATCGTTTCTGCTCGATCTAGTGGTCGATCTTGTGGTCGATCCACTAGTCGAATTTTAACAATTCGAAGCTCTTCCCTTTAATTTATCTGTTTGTTCCTCGTGGTAACTGCTTCCTTTCTAGTATTTTTAAAATAGGTTTCACTCCGTTTAGGTTGCTGCATTTAGTTTTTAGATTATTTCTCATAAACTGTCTCATTTGCTTAGATTTGTCTTAGACCTTGCATTCTCTATGAATTTTCTATCATCTAGAAGTGGATTGACACTCTCCTGCTTGCCTTACTACAACATTGCTTGCATTAGAGTTTTGATAACCTCTCTGCTGCATTAGACCGTAAGAAAAGCGTTTATCAAATGGCGCCGTTGCCATTCTAGGTTGCTTAGAGAACATAGAGATTTGGGTCTTAGCAAAGACTAAGTCTTTACCTCTTTCAAGTTACTAATCCTACTACTCTAAACCGTGTGTTTTCAGGTACATGAATCTTCGTTCAAGGGGAGACAACAATCTTCTACAACCCTTAGACAACATTCATCAGCTTGGTCACTCACGGCAAAGAAGAGTCAGAGATCAAACAAGAGCCTTTGAGGACATTGTTCAGCAAGGTCTGGTTAACTTTGAAGACATGGCTGCACACGAGCATCCAGAAGGACCACCTCCAGCAGGACGGCGCAATGGAAACCCCCAACACACGGCTAGACCTCCGAGGATCATAGGAGCCGGAGATGCTTCCAATACCCACCACAATAGGTTTGGGATCACTCCTCCTCTGGTACAAAACAATAACTTTGAGATCAAGCTGGGGTTCATATCTATGGTGCAAAACAACAAGTTCCACGGCTTAGCAATGGAAGACCCCTTGGAGCACTTGGACAATTTCGAGCAAGTGTGTGGAATGATTAAGATCAACGGTATATCAGAAGATGCCTTCAAGCTGCGTCTCTTCCCCTTTTCACTCGGAGACAAAGCTAGACATTGGGAGAAGACCCTCCCACAAGGCACCATCACATCATGGGCTGAATGTAAGAAGGCTTTCCTCTCAAAGTTCTTCTCAAGCACCAGGACTGCTCGGTTGAGAAGCGAAATCAGCGGTTTCACTCAATGGAACAATGAGACATTCAATGAGGCTATGGAGCGTTTCAAAGATTACACGATCCAATGCCCTCATCACGGGTTCAGTGAGGAGACTCTACTCAGTACCATATACCGTGGGGCTTCACCAAAGATCCGGTTGTTGCTTGATACAGCTAGCAAAGGGAACTTCCTCGGTCAAGAAGTAGAAGAGGGTATGGAGCTGATAGAGAACCTGGCGTTGAGTGATGGAAACTATGCTGAGGATTATGACCGAGCACCGAGGGAATCAGAATTAGAGTCTCACAAGAAGGAGCTCAAATCGTTGCATGAGAAGATTGACAAGTTGGTTTTAGCTAACCAGAAGCATGTTCACTTCGTTGGTGAAGCTGATGAAAACCAAGAGGAGTTAGAGCTAAGCCAAGAAGAAGCAAATTGGGTGGCAGGACAAAACAACTACAAGTCTCAAGGCTACAACCAAGGCTACCAAAACAACAACCTCTCTTACCGAAACACAAATGTAGCCAACCCTAAAGATCAAGTGTACCCTGCTCAACAAGCTAAGCCTTTCATCCCCTACAACAAAGGTTTTCAACCGAGCAGTGGTTTCCAAGGTCAAGGGCAAGGCAATTTCCAAGGTCAAGGGCATCAACAACAAAACAAGGGTTATACTACCAACTACCCTCCGGGCTTTGCACCTCAACAGCAACAACAACCGATGCAACAACAAGTTGATCCGGTTCAAGCAATGTTCCAACAGCTAATACAAGGGCAAGCTTCTACAAATCAGAAGTTCGCTGAAATGAACACTCGGCTAGATTCATCCTTAACCGACTTCTCCACTCAAATCACAAACCTCAACAACAAAATAAAGCAGTTGGAGAAGGGCAAGGCAAGCACGAGTGGACAGAACAGCCTCCCGGGAAAGTGTGAGCAAAACCCCAAGGAGTATGCCAATGCTATTACGTTACGAAGTGGCAAAGAGCTTGAGCACCCGGTCTCTACCAAGAACAACGAGGACGTTGTAGTTCAAGAGGGGGAGGGTAAACTTTCAGCTGATAATGAGGAGATAAACTTTGACAATGTATGGATCCAAGGACCGAGAAGAGGTGACAAGGCATTCATTGAGAAAAAGGCTGAGAAAACCACCAAGGAAAAGGATGACTACGTGCCCCCACCTTACGCACCAAAGTTGCCATTCCCGGGTCGTTTCAAAAAGCAGTTAATAGAGAAGCACCGGATCCTGTTTGAGAAGCACTTGAGAGACGTGGAGATAAAGTTGCCTCTTGTAGACTGTCTCGCTATGATGCCCAAGTGCGCCAAGTTTTTCAAGGACACCCTTGTGAAGAAGAACAAAGAAAGCAAAGAGGTGCTTGTACTAAGCGAAGAGTGTAGCGCGGTTATTCATAAGGAGATAGTGCCTAAGAAACTGGGAGATCCGGGAAGCTTCACCATACCTTGTGCTTTAGGTCCTCTAGAGTTCCAGAGTTGCTTGTGTGATCTCGGAGCTAGCATAAACTTGATGCCTCACTCCGTGGCTAAGAAGCTTGGTTTCACTCAGTTTAAGGAATGTCGGATCTCATTGGTGCTGGCTGATAGGAGCGTGAGATTACCAGTAGGGCTGCTCGAAGACTTACCGGTGCGAATCAGTGGTGTGAATGTACCTACAGACTTTGTAGTGCTGGAGATGGACGAGGAGCCGAAAGACCCACTCATCTTAGGGAGACCATTCCTCGCAACCGCCGGAGCCATAATAGACGTGAAGAATGAGAAGATTGCCTTGCATTTGGGGAAAGAGATCAGGCTAGACTTTGACATCAACAAGGTTCTAAAGAAGCCAACTATTGAAGGACAAGCTTTCTATATCGAAACGATGGATGCCTTGGCGGATGAGTTGCTGGAAGAGCTAGCTTTAGAAGACCATTTGAAGCTTGCACTCACTAAGGAGCCAGGAGAGTTTGGCTATGTGGACGAAAGGACCCAAGAGTACGTGAACCTGCTAGATTCGAGGAGAATCATCAAGAATGAAGAAGGATGTTGCTTAGAAATCGACCCCGAGATCGACGCTATCACTCGATCCAGGAGTCAGATCGACAAGTCAATCGAGAACCCAACTCGATCCGGTGCAACAATCGACCAACAGATCGAGAATGATGCTCGATCAGAAGAAACAATCGAGTTGACGATCGAGAAAGACCTCCCGATCATTTTGGAGTCCAATCAAGAGATCGACTCAACGTCTCGATCCCTTACTTGATCCATATCAAATCGAGTAAGTGAATCGAGTGAAATAGCTCGATCTAGACGACATCGAGAGGAGAATCGACCGGAAGACTCGATCACAGAAGGGATAGCGATAGAGGAAAGCAGTCTGAAAGGCCATGCCTCGAGTTCAAAGGAGAGTTCCAAGGAGGAGAACAACAACAACAGCCACGAGGATGACTGGAGTAAGCTGTTAGCCCCAAAGGTGGACCTTAAGGAGCTCCCAAAAGGGCTAAGGTATACTTTCTTAGGACCTAATGACACCTATCCCGTGATAGTAAACGAAAACCTTAGTGATGATGAGTTGCACTCGCTCTTAACTGAGCTGAGAAAGTATAGGAAGGCCTTTGGGTACTCTTTAAGTGACATCAAAGGCCTTTCACCAATGCTTTGCACTCATAGGATTCACTTGGATAATGAGAACGCCACTTCTGTAGAACATCAAAGGCGTTTGAATCCTAACTTGAAAGAGGTTGTTAAGAAGGAAATCCTTAAGCTTTTAGAGGCTGACGTGATCTATCCCATAAGTGACAGCACGTGGGTTTCACCTGTACACGTGGTGCCTAAGAAGGGAGGGATCACGGTCATAAGGAATGAAAAGGATGAACTTATCCCTACTAGGACCATTACTGGTCATAGAATGTGTATTGACTATAGAAAGCTTAACCTTGCGACTAGAAAAGACCATTTCCCTTTGCCTTTTATTGATCAGATGCTTGAGAGACTTGCAAATCACCCTTACTACTGTTTTCTCGATGGGTATAGCGGTTTCTTTCAAATACCTATTCACCCAAACATCAGGAGAAAATGACTTTTACATGTCCCTACGGTACCTTTGCATATCGAAGGATGCCGTTTGGATTGTGTAATGCACCGGCTACCTTTCAGCGGTGTATGATGTCGATCTTCTCCGATCTTATAGAGGAGATGGTAGAGGTGTTTATGGATGACTTCTCTGTGTATGGTGCGTCCTTTCCTGCGTGTTTGTTGAATCTTTGCAGGGTACTTAAACGTTGTGAAGAAACAAACCTGGTGCTGAACTGGGAGAAATGCCACTTCATGGTCAAGGAAGGAATAGTGCTCGGTCACAAGATTTCAGAGAGGGGTATTGAGGTTGATCAGGCTAAGGTTGAGGTTATGATGGGTTTGGAGCCGCCGATTAATGTTAAAGGGATCAGAAGCTTCTTGGGACACACAGGGTTCTATAGGCGCTTCATCAAAGATTTCTCCAAGATTGCACGCCCCCTTACACGGCTGTTATGCAAGGAAGCTGAGTTTGTATTCGATGAGGAGTGTTTGAAGGCTTTCGTGACCATCAAGGAAGCCCTCACGTCAGCCCCTATAGTCCAAGTACCAGACTGGTCTCTCCCTTTTGAGATTATGTGTGATGCTAGTGACTATGCTGTAGGAGCAGTCCTTGGTCAGAAGAAGGACAAGAAGCTACATGTGATCTATTATGCTTCAAGGACCTTGGATGACACGCAATCATGATACACCACTACGGAGAAGGAGCTGCTTGCAGTAGACTTCGCCTTTGAGAAGTTCAGATCGTATCTCGTTGGCTCCAAGGCTATTGTATACACGGATCATGCTGCTCTACGATACATCTACTCAAAGAAAGACACTAAGCCTCGGCTCTTAAGATGGATTCTCTTACTTCAGGAGTTTGACATGGAAATCAAAGACAAGAAGGGGATATAAAATGGAGTCGCTGACCACCTCTCAAGACAAAGGATCAACGAGTCTCTCCCTTTAGACGATTCTCTTCCAAAAGAACAACTTATGGCGATTACTACTGCTGTTTGTGGGAAGCTAGAAGGAAAGTTTGAGGAAGTGTTGAGTTTTAAAGAGGAGGATCTACCATGGTATGCTGATATGGTGAACTACCTAGCATGTGGTGAGGAGCCAACACATCTCAACAGCTATCACAAGAAGAGGTTTTTGAGGGAGGCTAGTGACTACTTTTGGGATGAGCCTTACCTATACAAAAGGGGAGTAGACAGCTTGTACCGAAGATGTGTTACAAAGGAAGAAGCCAGGGATATCCTCTATCATTGCCATGGCTCTTCCTACGGAGGACACTTCGCTTCATTCAAAACTGCCACGAAAGTGTTGCAAGCGGGTTTCTGGTGGCCGTCTATCTTCAAAGATGCACACGAGTTTGTGAAGAGCTGTGAGGCATGTCAGCGAGCAGGGAACATTACCAAGAGGAATGAAATGCCTCAAGTTCCTATCTTCGAGGTAGACGTATTCGATGCGTGGGGTATTGACTTCATGGGGCCTTTTCCTTCTTCATACGGCAACAAGTACATCTTAGTAGCAGTGGATTATGTCTCCAAATGGGTTGAGGCTGTTGCTTCGCCTACAAACGACTCTAAGGTTGTGATCAAGTTGTTCAAGAGTATCATCTTTCCAAGGTTTGGGGTACCCAAGGTTGTTATAAGTGATGGAGGAAGCCATTTTGTAAACAAGGTTTTTGAGAGCCTCTTGAGAAAGTATGGGGTTAAGCATAAGGTGGCTACACCGTATCATCCTCAAACGAGCGGTCAGGTGGAAGTCTCTAACAGGCAGATCAAAGCTATTCTGGAGAAGACCGTTGGAGCAACAAGGAAGGACTGGTCAGTGAAGCTGGGCGATGCTCTTTGGGCCTACCGTACTGCCTTCAAGACGCCGATTGGTACAACCCCTTTCACTCTACTCTATGGCAAGGGTTGTCACCTCCCGGTTGAGCTGGAACACCGTGCATTGTGGGCTGTGAAGAGGCTGAACTTTGATCTCAAAACGGCTCAGGAAAGGCGTCTTATTCAGCTACACGAACTGGACGAGTTGAGGTTGAATGCTTACGAGAGTCCCAAGATCTACAAAGAGCGGACTAAGGAGGCTCATGACAAGAAATTGGTTGCCAAGGAGCTTAAGGAAGGAGGACTGGTGTTGCTGTACAACTCGAGGCTGAAGCTCTTCCCGGGCAAGCTGAAATCAAGGTGGAGCGGACCGTTCGTGATTCAAGAGGTCCTGCCATATGGAGCTGTTACTCTCATGGGAAGAAGTGGTAGTGCATTCACCGTCAACGGACACAGAGTCAAGCCCTACCTGGCGGACAGCTTTGACAAGGAGAGTACCTCGGTGCTTCTCCAAGACCCACCATCCGCCTAGACCAAGTAAGGTCTAGCTAAAGACGTTAAAGAAAGCGCACTTAGGAGGCATTCCCATGTTTATCTTGTACATATTTTTGCTTTCATTTCTCTTTCAGTTTTATGTTTTTATGTTTTTAGTGTGTAGGAACAGGCATAAGAAATCTAAACCTTATCTTTGGTTTCGAAAAAGGGGCAATAGGGGTTAAGATAAAGCTAGAGATCGAGTGCTAGATCGACTGATCCTGGCTCGATCCTTGCTAGATTGAGCCAGTGAATCGAGAGGAGCCAGTCGATCTAGACGAGAACGAGTGACAAGATCGACCTTGACGAAAAAGGATCGATCGATCCAAATCGGATCGACCGATCTAATTTCTCTCGGGAAAATTTGTTGAAAATTGATCGATCACTCGACTCGATCCATCACTCGATCTATGCTAAATCGACCCCTAAATCGAGGACATAGCTCGATCAGCGGGACTTAGCCGAGAAGCCGACATCTCAATGATCGAGAGAGCCAATCGATCCAGGGCTCGATTCACCTTGAATCGAGTCACAAATCGAGTAACCCTCTCGATCTAAGCCATTTTAGGCATGAGATCAAGTCCTACATCGACCAAAAGGACTCGATCTCATGCCGAGGTAACAATTTTCTTTCCCTCCTTTACTCCTTTCCCTCCAATTTTTAAATTCAAAACTTGGTCAAGGCAAGCATCTTTGACCATGAAAGATGTGCCTTGACCAAGACTTTTGTCAGAAACCACTTTGACCACCCATTGTTTTGGTTTGTTAAACTCTTTAAATGTTTCAATTTATTCCTCACCCTCTCATTTCTGTTTGCTCGAGTTTTTCTTACAAAGAGAGTGAGAATTTAAAAGCTTTTAAAGTTTAGCAAAGATATCCCCTACTCTTGCAAAGGTATTTTCAAGGTTTAATGATTTTATTTCAAGAAAATCTCCTTAAAAATCGCAAGTTCTTGTTTTAGGATATAGGATCGGATTTGAATTTTTAAAATTAGCTAAGTAATAGGAAAAATTCTTGATTTTCAGTATCTCAAAGATTTTATTCCCTTTTATCTAGCTATTATTTTTATTTGATCCCCAAAATTCTAGAGTAGTCTATATAAATCTTCTTCTCCTCTTGTCTTATTCTCATTCAATCGCCTCTTGCTAATCATTCTCTAGAAAAATTTGTTTTAGGAGCAATGGCACCAAAGAGAACAAGAGAGGAGCGAGTGCAAGAAGGAGAAACACAAGAAGTGGTGGTTCAAGAGAGGGTCCGGTGGAGCAAAGATGAGAAGAGGGATAAGAAGAGGTTGGAGAGGCTCCGGTTTGAACCTACAAAGTTTGCTGATCGAGAGCTTCTGTCCAGGCTCGGGATCCTTGGAGACTTCGACCAACTCCTCAAGAACATTGGTCTGAGGTGCTTATCGCGGATGGACTGCCCTACAATTCCCGAGGTGACGATAGATTTCCTAGCCACTTTGGAGTTCCGGTACGAGAATCCGAGTGCACCTGTTCCTTCTCAAGGCCGTCTCTATTCCAAGGTTGGCCGCCAAGCCTACACACTATCCATCCCCGAGCTATGCTAAGCCTACGGTCTCAAGGCTGATGCACACAAGGTGGAGTTCCCAGCCTTCAAGAAAGCCGACGAGTTTTGGGACCTAATCAGCAACGAAGACTACAAAGCCAACACTGCCAAGATCAAGAGAGTTAGGAGTCCGGTGCTGAGGTATACTTTGAAGCTGATAGCTAATACATTCAGTGGGAGGTCTGTTGCTCCTACTGTCACGAAGACGGAGCTGTGCTTCCTTCTCCAAGGCGTGAAGCATTTGGTGTCTGATCCGGATGCGAATGAAGAACCCATAGAAGATGAACTCGGCGATGAAGTGAATTACCGCTGTGTGCTCGCAGCTTCTCTGGTGAAGTACAAGGCTTATGCCTTACGGTGCAAGGCAACCTCTTCCTATATTGGCGGTTTCCTTACTCCTTTGTTCGTGCAAGGCGGTGTGCCCATCCATGACTTTGCTCACCTCCCAAACAGAGCTTTCATGGATGAAGCATACATGAGAAACACTGATAGCTTGGGACGCACGCCAGCAGAAGGGTTTTATGCTTACCTCTTCATAGATGAGGAAGACAAGAAGAGAGTGTGCATCCTCCCCAACAAAGACGAGACCGAGCTGCTCAGTGTTGGGAACATCGAGTTCTTACCCACGGAGGAAGAATGCTTTGCCCCTTTAGGAGGACCGCCTGCTTCAGCCATTGCCCCGCGCCAAAGGTCAGAGTCTCCAGGAACAGAGGATGAGATGCCCGAGGTTTACACACTCCCCAAGCTGGATTTTGAGCCTAAGACCAAAACCGAGAAGTTCTTAGCCTCGGTGGTGGAGATGCAGCAGAAGATAAACAAGTGGCAAGGGAAGATGCTTAAGAAGCTGGGGAAGAAGGTCAAACAACTCCAAGGAAGCCAGCCTAAGCCAGCTACAAGCCAGGAGATACAACAACCCGAGAAGAGGAGACTCTCAACCGGAGGAGTTGTGATCCGCGAGACCCAAGGAGACAACATTCAACCGGCTCGCCACTCCCTCCAAGAACCAGGCAACAAAGGAAAGGCAACAATCTCTAGCACCTCTGGAACGTCCTCAAGTTCCAGCCGAGCCTAGACAAGAGGTAACAACCTTCCTCCATTGTATATAACCGCACATCTTTGTTTCTTGCATTGTGTTTGTTTGCTTCTTTGGATAAGTTGGCCACCGGGACGGTGTCAAGCAAGTTTGGGGGAGTACTTGTGTGATTTAATCTTGTGTTCTTTGATCTTATTTTCCTTTTTGCATCCTTGAGTCTTAGTTCATGAAAAATTGGTAAAATTTTTAAAATTTTTTCAAAGATTCATGTAGTTGCATTCATCTCTTTAAAAACATGTTAGGATTGAGTCTAGAATTTCTCATATCACCTAGGTTGTTTGCATTTTGCATAAGGGGTTAGAATTTCTCAAAAAGGTGCTTTACTTATGAATCATTTCAATGCCCTAGTTAGTAGTTCTCTAATGCTTTGTTTATGCTTTGAAAGTAAGTTCTAACCATGCTTGGATCACTAGTTCGGATTTTCGTGGCTTGAATTGAACTCTCATGATTTGAAACTCATCCTACTAAGTGAAAACCTTAATTTAAAAATCTAATTATCATTCTTATGCATTTGAAAATGAACACATGGTTTTAAAATATTTAGGCTCTCTTCTTCCTTTTCACCACACTTTGTGAGCCTAAGTAGAACTCCCTCCTTGAACCTTACCCTCCTTTGAAGCCAAATGTTCTTGTGTGACATCTTTGTGAGGCCTTATTTTCGGTTTGAACTTGGCATAAAGTGTTAGGTTTAGGCGACATGATTTGGTTTTCATAATTGATTGCTAGCTTTACATTTTGAAGCTAGGTATAGGCTTAGGATAAGTTTGGGGGATCATTGGGGTTGCTTTCTTGTGAATTTGTTTTCGGTTCAAAAGAGTTTGTGTTTTAAGGAAAGAAATGAGGTTTTAAGTGAAAGGTTTGTTTTTAAAAACATAAGTATGCTCTAATTTCAGGAGGTAGCTCTCCATGATAAAAAAAAAGAAAGAAAGAAAGAAAAAAAAATAAAAAAATAAAAAAATAAAAGAGCCTAAGTGCCAAGTAAATAAAAAAAAAGAAAAAAAATGAAGAGAAAAATAGTAATAATAAGAGAGCTACTAATAAGAAATTCCTAAGAAAAAAAAAATATTTTTCAAGACCTTTTCACTAGCCTAAAAAGTTTAAAAATGTCTTTATTTTGAATTGGGGATTGCTAAGTTGAGAAGAAGGGGTAGACTCTTAAGTGGTGAGTGAGGATTAAATTTCTTAAATGAGAGGGGTATAGGACTGTTTGATAGTTTACATGGGTAGATGAGAATCTAATCATGTATGCATAAGTTGTCTTTACCTTTAGCATTATGCATTAGTTCAAACCATTTTTGAGAGAAACGCTTGTCTAATTATAAACCCTTTTCAAATGAGATCATTCTATGTTCATAACCATAACCCTTAGCCAAATGTGTTTTGCTTTAAAGTGCATAAGTTTGATTCATGGTTCGAATGTTAATGAATGTTAAAGGATGAATTTCTTTGATTGTTAGGAATAAGAGACTCATGATTTGAATTTCTTTGTGTGATTAGTATGGCTAAGTCCTTTGGAGTATGAGTGTAAACTTAGCATTTTAGAACTGTTAACTAGGACATTGAGATGATCTATTCGAAAGGCACCTTTGCAAAAAGTTTAAAACCCCTTTGAATTTTCTGAAAACCTCTCTTCCTTACTTGTTTTTTTTGTTGCTTGAGGGCAAGCAAGAAGTAAGTTTGGGAAAGTTGATATCATTGCATATTGCATACATTCTGCATACTCATTAGGTAGTTTTTCATGCATTTGTATTATGTTTTAGGCTAGATTGCATCACTTAGGGTCCTAGAGCATTCTTGCATCAACATATGCATTTTCTCTGCATTTTGCATCCATTCCAGGTTGTTTCTGGTTGCTTTGGAGACACGGAGGTTCGTGGAGGTGTGGAGGCCGATGTAGCAGTTCATAGAAGCTCGGGAGTGTGCTAAGGACCAGTGACCGAGGAGCAGATCGAGCATGGCCGGTCGATCTAGGAGTTGATCGACCAGAAGATCGAGCCAACTAGGCGATCTAAGGATAATGATCGAGATGGAGATCGAGTGAAGCAATCGATGTATCAGTACAGACGTAGATGACGCCATGCAGAGCGAGAGCCGGATCGAGTACACCACTCGATCCTCCCAAAGATCGATACCGAGATCGGATGCAGCACTCGATTCACCGAAGAAGATCGAGACCCGGATCGAGCCAAAGACACGATGGTCGGATATGATCGAGAGAACAACTCGATCCAATGGTCGATCTCTGTCCTTTCAACCGTTTTTGGCTGTTAGCGAAGGGGGGACCATTGGACTGTTTTGACATTTTAGGCAAGGCGGCGAATGCTTTTTCGATAACTTTCAGATTTCTTATCTTTTTCTTTCAAGTTTTCTCTCTCGTTTTCGGAAGAACACCATTGTTGAACCAGTTTTCTTTTCAAGCTTTTGTATTCTCGAACCTTATCGTTTAATCTAGTCGTTGTTTCATGTTTATCGTTTCATTTCTTCCACATTGCTTTATTTACTTTATGTGTAGTGAGTAGTTTACTTTGGGTTAGGGGTTGAGAGGATTAAGGGGTAGAAAAGGTTCGATCTTGGTTTGTTTTCTAAACGTTTTTAAGGCTATCTCTTCTAAGGTGCTGAAATCTTAATGCTTGAAGACTCTCACGCCAAGAGCTTCATGATCCGAGAGGTCCCTTACCTTGACAGGATCCAGGGGCCTCGGAAGATCTCACCTTAGAGACTAGTTACCCCTTCCCAAAAGCCATGGAAGTTTGGGGGACTAGTTAAGCCATTGTTCGAAATCTGTTTTCCTTGCCTTTCGACCTCTCTTTCCACCAAAAGCCATGGGTTTGGAGGAGAGGATGAAAGAGTGATCTATACCGAAAGCCACGGATAGATCTTGTTTTGTTTTCGAGGCTTAGAGATCCTCACCAAGTGAGTCGATCCAAAGTTTCAAACCCAAGATCGACCTTTGAAACCCCTTATATGAATCTCAACCCTAAAGCCCTCTCTTCTAGCATATTTGCGTCTCATATCATCTTTAGCTTGTTACCTGATAGCATCCTGGTCTTTAGATTCATTGTTCTTATGGTTTTAGATGAGATCGATCGTTTCTGCTCGATCTAGTGGTCGATCTTGTGGTCGATCCACAATTTTAACAATTCGAAACTCTTCCCTTTAATTTATCTGTTTGTTCCTCGTGGTAACTGCTTCCTTTCTAGTATTTTTAAAATAGGTTTCACTCTGTTTAGGTTGCTGCATTTAGTTTTTAGATTATTTCTCATAAACTGTCTCATTTGCTTAGATTTGTCTTAGACCTTGCATTCTCTGTGGATTCTCTATCATCTAGAAGTGGATTGACACTCTCCTGCTTGCCTTACTACAACATTGCTTGCATTAGAGTTTTGATAACTTCTCTGCTGCATTAGACCGTAAGAAAAGCGTTTATCAATGCTTAAACAAGTGATCCAATCAACTAACTCTTTAACATTCAATTAAGCTTTGTAACCAATGAATCATGTTTATGAAATTCAAGTTACACCATTTGACTAAGGGACAAGGTTATGAGATGAAGATGATCTCATCAAAATGTTGGTTCTAATGCAAGGGTTTCTCTAAGATATATCATGATTTTTACTGGTTTTTGACCATGATATAAGTCTTCTTTATAGAGTCTTTTTGGTATTTTTCGAGTCCTATAGAGTCTTTGCAGGTCTAGGTACGTTTGGAGCATAACAGTGAGTTTTGGAGCCTTTTGGAGCTATGTTGGAACTGATGCTGAAAAGACCAAGTCGGAGAGCATTATGAAACAGGGTGTCGATCGACACCAGCCACTTGGTGTCGATCGACACCGGTCATGGTCGCGAGGAGAAGTCTTAAAAACTTGTTTGAAGAATTGCAACTTGGACCAGAAGTTTCCTAATATTTGCAAACTTGCCCCAGTCATGTTTAGAGTTGTATTTAGGTTTTCTAAGCCATTGTTAGGCTATTATCTTGTTTTCATTGAGACCTGAGAGAGAGATTTTGATTGAGAGCTTTTTAGGGAGACAAATCCATACTCTGTAGAGAAGAATTTCGAACCCCCCTTCATCTTTTACTCTATCTTTTAATGCAATATTAATCAGTCACGATTTGTGTTTCACTTGCTATGTCTGAGAAATCTGCTAGTTAGGTTTTAGGTTATTCAAAGGTTGATAATGAATTGTTAGAATTGCAAAACTGGAAGGATAAATCATTTGGTTCTTCATCTAGATTGCTTTAACACTGGTTTTAAGATTGATCACCTAGAAATCAGATCTTAGGTTGTTTATTAGATGTGGAAACATTGTTAATCACTAGAACTATCTTAGATGAGAGAGTAGCTTTAAGGGTTAATTTGAGCATATCAAATTTTGGCGCCGTTGCCAGGGACTTAGTTATTACTTTCAGATTTTTAGTTTTAGAATTTTGACTAAGCTTTTATTTTCTGTTTACTAACTTTTGTTACTTATCTGCTGTCCGTTTCAGGTGCATGCATAATCGCAGTACCAGAAGCCGGCTTGAAGATGGGAACTTGAGGCATTTCGTTCCTCTTAGTTATATTCCCTGCTCGTTGACATGCCTCACAGCTCTTCACAAACTCGTGTGCATCTTTAAAAATGGACGGCCACCAGAAGCCGGCTTGCAACACTTTCGTGGCTGTCTTGAATGAGGCGAAGTGTCCTCCGTAGGAAGAGCCATGGCAATGAAAGAGGATGTCCCTGGCTTCTTCCTTAGTAACACATCTCCGGTACAAACTGTCTACTCCTCTCTTGTATAAGTAGGGCTCGTCCCAAAAGTAGTCACTAGCCTCTCTCATTAACCGCTTCTTGTGATAGCTGTTGAAATGTGTTGGCTCCTCACCACACGCTAGATAGTTCACTAGCTTTCCACAACAGCCGTGGTAATCGCCATAAACTGCTCTTCTGGAAGAGAGTCATCTAAGGGGAGAGACTCGTTGATCCTTAGCCGTGAGAGATGGTCAGCGACTCCGTTTTCTATTCCTTTCTTGTCTTTAATCTCCATGTCAAACTCCTGGAGTAAGAGAATCCATCTTAAGAGCCGAGGCTTAGTGTCTTTCTTCGAGTAGATGTATCGCAAGGCAGCGTGATCCGTGTATACAATAGCCTTGGAACAAACAAGATACCATCTGAACTTCTCAAAGGCGAAGACTACTGCAAGCAACTCCTTCTCCGTAGGGGTGTATCTTGTTTGCGTGTCATCCAAGGTTCTCGAAGCATAGTAGATAACGTGTAGCTTTTTGTCTTTCTTCTGACCAAGAACGGCTCCTACGGCGTAGTCACTAGCATCACACATGATCTCAAAGGGAAGAGACCAGTCTGGTTCTTGGACTATAGGAGCTGATGTAAGGGCTTCCTTGATGGTCACGAAAGCTTTCAAACACTCCTCATCAAACACAAACTCAGCTTCCTTGCACAACAGCCGTGTAAGAGGGCGTGCAATCTTGGAGAAATCCTTGATGAAGCGCCTATAGAACCCTGCGTGTCCAAAGAAGCTTCTGACTCCCTTAACATTAACCGGCGGCTCAAGACCCATCATGACCTCCACTTTAGCCTGATCAACCTCAATGCCTTTCTCTGATATCTTATGACCAAGCACGATCCCTTCCTTAACCATAAAGTGGCATTTGTCCCAGTTCAGCACCAAGTTTATCTCTTCACAACGTTTTAGTACCCTGCAAAGATTCAACAAACACGCAGGAAAGGACGCACCATAGACAGAGAAGTCATCCATGAACACCTCTACCATCTCCTCTATAAGATCGGAGAAGATCGACATCATACACCGCTGAGACGTAGTCGGTGCATTACACAATCCAAACGGCATCCTTCGATATGCAAAGGTACCGTAGGGACATGTGAAGGTCGTCTTCTCCTGATCATTTGGGTGAATTGGTATTTGAAAGAAACCGCTATACCCATCGAGAAAACAGTAGTAAGGGTGATTAGCAAGTCTCTCAAGCATTTGATCAATAAAAGGCAATGGGAAATGGTCTTTCCTAGTCGCAAGGTTAAGTTTCCGATAATCAATACACATCCTATGACCAGTGATGGTTCTAGTAGGGATAAGCTCATCCTTTTCATTCCTTATGACCGTGATCCCTCCCTTCTTAGGCACCACGTGTACAGGACAAACCCACGTGCTGTCACTTATGGGATAGATCACGTCAGCCTCTAAAAGCATAAGGATTTCTTTCTTAACAACCTCTTTCAAGTTAGGATTCAAACGTCTTTGATGTTCTATAGAAGAGGCGTTCTCATTATCCAAGTGAATCCTATGAGTGCAAAGCATTGGTGAAAGGCCCTTGATGTCACTTAAAGAGTACCCAATGGCCTTCCTATACTTTCTCAGCTACGTCAGGAGCGAGTGCAACTCATCATCACTAAGGTTTTCATTCACAATCACGGGATAGGTGTTATTAGGCCCTAAGAAAGCATACCTTAGCCCTTTTTGGAGCTCCTTAAGGTCCACCTTTGGGGCTAACAGCTCACTCCAGTCATCCTCTTTGCTGTTGTTGTTGCTTTCCTCCTTGGAGCTCTCTTTTGAACCCGAGGCATGGCCATTCAGACTGCCTTCCTCCATTGCTATCCCTTCTGAGATCGAGTCCTCAGGTCGATTCTCCTCTCGATGTCGTCTAGATCGAGCCATTTCGCTCGATTCACTTACTCGATTTGATGTGGATCGAGTAAGGGATTGAGACGCTGAGTCGATCTCTTGATTGGACCCCAAAATGATCGGGAGGTCTCCCTCGATCGCCGACTCGATTGACTTTCCTGATCGAGCATTCTTCTCGATCTGTCCGTCGATTGTTGCACCGGATCGAGTTGTGTTCTCGATTTCCTTGTCGATCTGACTCCTGGATCGAGTGGTAGCGTCGATCTCGGGGTTGATCTCTAGGCAGCAACTTTCATCTTTCTTAACAATCTTCCTAGAATCCAGCAGGTTGACGTACTCCTGGGTCCTCTGGTCCACATAGCCAAACTCCCCTGGCTCCTTAGTCAGTGCTAGCTTCAGATGGTCTTCTAGAGCCAGCTCTTCCAGCAACTCATCCGCTAAAGCATCCATCGTTTCAATATAGAAAGCTCGCCCTTCAATGGTCGGCTTCTTCAGAACCTCATTGATGTCGAAGTCAAGCCTTATCTCCTTTCCCAAATGCAGGCCAATCTTCCCAATCTTCACATCTATGATAGCCCCGGCGGTTGCAAGGAATGGTCTCCCTAAGATGAGTGGATCCTTAGACTCTTCATCCATCTCCAACAAGACAAAGTCCGTAGGCACATTCACACCACTGATTCGCACCGGTAAATCTTCAAGCAGCCCCACTGGTAGCCTCACACTCCTATCAGCCAGTACCAACGAGATCCGACAGTCTTTGAAACGAGTAAAACCAAGCTTCTTAGCCACGGAGTGAGGCATCAGGTTTATGCTAGCTCTGAGATCACTTAAGCAACTCTTGAACTTTAGAGGGCATAAAGCACAGGGTATAGTGAAGCTTCCAGGGTCTCCCAACTTCTTAGGGACTATCTCCTTATGTATCACAGCACTACACTCTTCACTTTGAACAAGTACCTCCTTGCTTTCCTTATTCTTCTTCACGAGAGTGTCTTTGAAGAATTTGGCGCATTTAAGCATCATTGCAAGGCAGTCAACGAGAGGTAGCTTGATCTCCACGTCCTTAAGATGCTTCTCAAAGAGGATTCTATGCTTCTCTATGAGTTGCTTCTTGAAGCGGCCAGGAAAAGGCAGCTTAGGTACATACGGTGGACGCACATAAGCATTCTTCTCCTTTGTGGTTTGCTCAGCTTTCTTCTCAGCAACTGCTTTGTCTCCTCTTCATGGCCCTTGGATCCAAACGTTGTCAAAGTTAATCTCATCATCATCAGCCGAAGGTTTACCCTCCCCCTCCTGAATTACAACGTCCTCGTTGTTCTTGTTAGAGACCGGAGGTTCGAGCTCTTTGCCGCTTCTCAACGTTATGGCATTAGCATACTCCTTGGGATTCTGCTCACACTTTCCCGGAAGACTGTTCTGACCACTCGTGCTCGCTTTCCCTTTCTCTAGCTGCTTGATCTTGTTGTTTAAATTGGTGATCTGAGTGGAGAAGTCAGTGAGAGACGAGTGTAGACGAGTGTTCATCTCGGCGAACTTCTGGTTTGTAGAGGCTTGCCCTTGCATTAGCTGTTGAAACTGATAAACGCTTTTCTTACGGTCTAATGCAGCAGAGAGGTTATCAAAACTCTAATGCAAGCAATGTTGTAGTAAGGCAAGCAGGAGAGTGTCAATCCACTTCTAGATGATAGAGAATCCACAGAGAATGCAAGGTCTAAGACAAATCTAAGCAAATGAGACAGTTTATGAGAAATAATCTAAAAACTAAATGCAGCAACCTAAACGGAGTGAAACCTATTTTAAAAATACTAGAAAGGAAGCAGTTACCACGAGGAACAAACAGATATATTAAAGGGAAGAGCATCGAATTGTTAAAATTCGACTAGTGGATCGACCACAAGATCGACCACTAGATCGAGCAGAAACGATCGATCTCGTCTAAAACCGTAAGAACAATGAATCTATAGACCAGGATGCTATCAGGTAACAAGCTAAAGATGATATGAGACGTAAATATGCTAGAAGAGAGGGCTTTAGGGTTGACATTCATATAAGGGGTTTCAAAGGTCGATCTTGGGTTTGAAACTTTGGATCGACTCACTTGGTGAGGATCTCTAAGCCTCGAAAACAAAACAAGATCTATCCGTGGCTTTCGGTATAGATCACTCTTTCATCCTCTCCTCCAAACCCATGGCTTTTGGTGGAAAGAGAGGTCGAAAGGCAAGGAAAACAGATTTCGAAAAATGGCTTAACTAGTCCCCCAAACTTCCATGGCTTTTGGGAAGGGGTAACTAGTCTCTAAGGTGAGATCTTCCGAGGGTAACTAGTCTCCTGGATCCTGTCAAGGTAAGGGACCTCTCGGATCATGAAGCTCTTGGCGTGAGAGTCTTCAAGCATTAAGCTTTCAGCACCTTAGAAGAGATAGCCTTAAAAACGTTTAGAAAACAAACCAAGATCGAACCTTTTCTACCCCTTAATCCTCTCAACCCCTAACCCAAAGTAAACTACTCACTACACATAAAGTAAATCAAGCAATGTGGAAGAAATGAAACGATAAACATGAAACAACGACTAGATTAAACGATAAGGTTCGAGAATACAAAAGCTTGAAAAGAAAACTGGTTCAACAATGGAGTTCTTCCGAAAACGAGAGAGAAAACTTGAAAGAAAAAGATAAGAAATCTCAAAGTTATCGAAAATGCATTCGCCGCCTTGCCTAAAATGTCAAAACAGTCCAATGGTCCCCCCTTCGCTAACAGCCAAAAACGGTTGAAAGGACAGAGATCGACCATTGGATCAAGTTGTTCTAACTAGTGATCCAAGCATGGTTAGAACTTACTTTCAAAGCATAAACAAAGCATTAGAGAACTACTAACTAAGGCATTGAAATGATTCATAAGTAAAGCACCTTTTTAAGAAATTCTAACCCCTTATGCAAAATGCAAACAACCTAGGTGATATGAGAAATTCTAGACTCAATCCTAACATGTTTTTAAAGAGATGAATGCAACTACATGAATCTTTGAAAAAATTTTAAAAATTTTACCAATTTTTCATGAACTAAGACTCAAGGATGCAAAAAGGAAAATAAGATCAAAGAACACAAGATTAAATCACACAAGTACTCCCCCAAACTTGCTTGACACCGTCCCGGTGGCAAACTCATCCGAAGAAGCAAACAAACACAATGCAAGAAACAAAGATGTGCGGTTATATACAATGGAGGAAGGTTGTTACCTCTTGTCTAGACTCGGCTGGAACTTGAGGACGTTCCAGAGGAGCTAGAGATTGTTTCCTTTCCTTTGTTGCCTGGTTCTTGGAGGGAGTGGCGAGCCGGTTGAATGTTGTCTCCTTGGGTCTCGCGGATCACAACTCCTCCGGTTGAGAGTCTCTTCTTCTCGGGTTGTTGTATCTCCTGGCTTGTAGCTGGCTTAGGCTGGCTTCCTTGGAGTTGTTTGACCTTCTTCCTCAGCTTCTTAAGCATCTTCCCTTGCCACTTGTTGATCTTCCGCTGCATCTCCACCACCGAGGCTAAGAACTTCTCGGTTTTGGTCCTAGGCTCAAAATCCAGCTTGGGAAGTGTGTAAACCTCGGGCATCTCATCCTCTGTTCCTGGAGACTCTGACCTTTGGCGCGGGGCAATGGCTGAAGCAGGCGGTCCTCCTAAAGGGGCAAAGCATTCTTCCTCCGTGGATAAGAACTCGATGTTCCCAACACCAAGCAGCTCGGTCTCGTCTTTGTTGGGGAGGATGCACACTCTCTTCTTGTCTTCCTCATCTATGAAGAGGTAAGCATAAAACCCTTCTGTTGGCGTGCGTCCCAAGCTATCAGTGTTTCTCATGTATGCTTCATCCATGAAAGCTCTGTTTGGGACGTGAGCAAAGTCATGGATGGGCACACCGGCTTGCACGAACAAAGGAGTAAGGAAACCGCCAATATAGGAAGAGATTGCCTTGCACCGTAAGGCATAAGCCTTGTACTTCACCAGAGAAGCCGCGAGCACACAGCCGTAATTCACTTCATCGCCGAGTTCATCTTCTATGGGTTCTTCATTCGCATCCGGATCAGACACCAAATGCTTCACGCCTTGGAAAAGGAAGCACAGCTCCGTCTTCGTGACAGTAGGAGCAACAGACCTCCCACTGAATGTATTAGCTATCAGCTTCAAAGTATACCTCAGCACCGGACTCCTAACTCTCTTGATCTTGGCGGTGTTGGCTTTGTAATCTTCCTTGCTGATTAGGTCCCAAAACTCGTCGGCTTTCTTGAAGGCTGGGAACTCCACCTTGTGTGCATCAGCCTTAAGACCGTAGGCTTGGCATAGCTCGGGGATGGATAGTGTGTAGGCTTGGCGGCCAACCTTGAAATAGAGACGGCCTTGAGAAGGAACAGGTGCACTCGGATCCTCGTACCGGAACTCCAAAGTGGCTAGGAAATCTATCGTCACCTCGGGAATTGTAGGGCAGTCCATCCGCGATAAGCACCTCAGACCAATGTTCTTGAGGAGTTGGTCGAAGTCTCCAAGGATCCCGAGCCTGGACAGAAGCTCTCGATCAGCAAACTTTGTAGGTTCAAACCGGAACCTCTCCAACCGCTTCTTATCCCTCTTCTCATCTTTGCTCCATCGGACCCTCTCTTGAACCATCACTTCTTGTGTTTCTCCTTCTTGCACTCGCTCCTCTCTTGTTCTCTTTGGTGCCATTGCTCCTGAAACAAATTTTTCTAGAGAATGATTAGCAAGAGGCGATTGAATGAGAATAAGAGAAGAGGAGAAGAAGATTTATATAAACTACTCTAGAATTTTGGGGATCAAATAAAAATAATAGCTAGATAAAAGGAAATAAAATCTTTGAGATACTGAAAATTAAGAATATTTCCTATTACTTAGCTAATTTTAAAAATTCAAATCCGATCCTATATCCTAGAACAAGAACTTGCGATTTTTAAGGAGATTTTCTTGAAATAAAATCATTAAGCCTTGAAAATACCTTTGCAAGAGTAGAGGATATCTTTGCTAAACTTTAAAAGCTTTTAAATTCTCACTCTCTTTGTAAGAAAAACTCGAGCAAACAGAAATGAGAGGGTGAGGAATAGATTGAAACATTTAAAGAGTTTAACAAACCAAAACAATGGGTGGTCAAAGTGGTTTCTGACAAAAGTCTTGGTCATGGCACATCTTTCATGGTCAAAGATGCTTGCCTTGACCAAGTTTTGAATTTAAAAATTGGAGGGAAAGGAGTAAAGGAGGGAAAGAAAATTGTTACCTCGGCATGAGATCGAGTCCTTTTGGTCGATCTAGGACTCGATCTCATGCCTAAAATGGCTTAGATCGAGAGGGTTACTCGATTTGTGACTCGATTCAAGGTGAATCGAGCCCTGGATCGATTGGCTCTCTCGATCATTGAGATGTCGGCTTCTCGGCTATGTCCCGCTGATCGAGCTATGTCCTCGATTTAGGGGGCGATTTAGCATAGATCGAGTGATGGATCGAGTCGAGTGATCGATCAATTTTCAACAGATTTTCTCGAGAGAAATTAGATCGGTCGATCCGATTTGGATCGATCGATCCTTTTTCGTCAAGGTCGATCTTGTCACTCATTCTCGTCTAGATCGACTGGCTCCTCTCGATTCACTGGCTCGATCTAGCAAAGATCGAGCCAGGATCAGTCGATCTAGCACTCGATCTCTAGCTTTATCTTAACCCCTATTGCCCCTTTTGGAACCCAAAGATAAGGTTTAGATTTCTTATACCTGTTCCTACACACTAAAAACATAAAAACATAAAACTGAAAGAGAAATGAAAGCAAAAATATGTACAAGATAAACATGGGAATGCCTCCCAAGTGCGCTTTCTTTAACGTCTTTAGCTAGACCTTACTTGGTCTAGGCGGATGGTGGGTCTTGGAGAAGCACCGAGGTACTCTCCTTGTCAAAGCTGTCCGCCAGGTAGGGCTTGACTCTGTGTCCGTTGACGGTGAATGGACTACCACTTCTTCCCATCAGAGTAACAGCTCCATATGGCAAGACCTCTTGAATCACGAACGGTCTGCTCCACCTTGATTTCAGCTTGCCCGGGAAGAGCTTCAGCCTCGAGTTGTACAGAAACACCAGTCCTCCTTCCTTAAGCTCCATGGCATCCAATTTCTTGTCATGAGCCTCCTTAGTCCGCTCCTTGTAGATCTTGGAACTCTCGTAAGCATTCAACCACAACTCGTCCAGTTCGTGTAGCTGAATAAGACGCCTTTCCTGAGCCGTCTTGAGATCAAAGGTCAGCCTCTTCACAGCCCACAATGCACGGTGTTCCAGCTCAACCGGGAGGTGACAACCCTTGCCATAGAGTAGAGTAAAAGGGGTTGTACCAATCGGCGTCTTGAAGGCAGTACGGTAGGCCCAAACAGCCGTGTAAGGGGGCGTGCAATCTTGGAGAAATCTTTGATGAAGCGCCTATAGAACCCTGCGTGTCCCAAGAAGCTTCTAATCCCTTTAACATTAACCAGCGGCTCCAAACCCATCATAACCTCAACCTTAGCCTGATCAACCTCAATACCCCTCTCTGAAATCTTGTGACCGAGCACTATCCCTTCCTTGACCATGAAGTGGCATTTCTCCCAGTTCAGCACCAGGTTTGTTTCTTCACAACGTTTAAGTACCCTGCAAAGATTCAACAAACACGCAGGAAAGGACGCACCATACACAGAGAAGTCATCCATAAACACATCTACCATCTCCTCTATAAGATCGGAGAAGATCGACATCATACACCGCTGAAAGGTAGCCGGTGCATTGCACAATCCAAACGGCATCCTTCGATATGCAAAGGTACCGTAGGGACATGTAAAATTTGTTTTCTCCTGATCGTTTGGGTGAATAGGTATTTGAAAGAAACCGCTATACCCATCGAGAAAACAGTAGTAAGGGTGATTTGCAAGTCTCTCAAGAATCTGATCAATAAAAGGCAAAGGGAAATGGTCTTTTCTAGTCGCAAGGTTAAGCTTTCTATAGTCAATACACATTCTATGACCAGTAATGGTCCTAGTAGGGATAAGTTCATCCTTTTCATTCCTTATGACCGTGATCCCTCCCTTCTTAGGCACCACGTGTACAGGTGAAACCCACGTGCTGTCACTTATGGGATAGATCACGTCAGCCTCTAAAAGCTTAAGGATTTCCTTCTTAACAACCTCTTTCA
Source organism: Thlaspi arvense (assembly GCA_911865555.2). Classification (NCBI taxonomy): domain Eukaryota; kingdom Viridiplantae; phylum Streptophyta; class Magnoliopsida; order Brassicales; family Brassicaceae; genus Thlaspi; species Thlaspi arvense. The sequence continues at coordinate 21,616,426 of OU466862.2, read as the reverse complement.
AGTTAGGATTCAAACGCCTTTGATGTTCTACAGAAGTGGCGTTCTCATTATCCAAGTGAGTCCTATGAGTGCAAAGCATTGGTGAAAGGCCTTTGATGTCACTTAAAGAGTACCCAATGGCCTTCCTATACTTTCTCAGCTCAGTTAGGAGCGAGTGCAACTCATCATCACTAAGGTTTTCGTTTACTATCACGGGATAGGTGTCATTAGGTCCTAAGAAAGCATACCTTAGCCCTTTTGGGAGCTCCTTAAGGTCCACCTTTGGGGCTAACAGCTCACTCCAGTCATCCTCGTGGCTGTTGTTGTTGTTCTCCTCCTTGGAACTCTCCTTTGAACTCGAGGCATGGCCCTTCAGACTGCTTTCCTCTATCGCTATCCCTTCTGTGATCGAGTCTTCCGGTCGATTCTCCTCTCGATGTCGTCTAGATCGAGCTATTTCACTCGATTCACTTACTCGATTTGATAAGGATCGAGTAAGGGATCGAGACGTTGAGTCGATCTCTAGATTGGACTCCAAAATGATCGGGAGGTCTTTCTCGATCGTCAACTCGATTGTTTCTTCTGATCGAGCATCATTCTCGATCTGTTGGTCGATTGTTGCACCGGATCGAGTTGGGTTCTCGATTGGCTTGTCGATCTGACTCCTGGATCGAGTGATAGCGTCGATCTCGGGGTCGATTTCTAGGCAACATCCTTCTTCATTCTTGATGATTCTCCTCGAATCTAGCAGGTTCACGTACTCTTGGGTCCTTTGGTCCACATAGCCAAACTCTCCTGGCTCCTTAGTGAGTGCTAGCTTCAAATGGTCTTCTAAAGCTAGCTCTTCCAGCAACTCATCTGCCAAGGCATCCATCGTTTCGATATAGAAAGCTTTTCCTTCAATGGTTGGCTTCTTTAGAACCTCGTTGATATCAAAGTCTAGCCTGATCTCTTTCCCCAAATGCAAGGCAATCTTCCCATTCTTCACGTCTATTATGGCTCCGGCGGTTGCGAGGAATGGTCTCCCTAAGATGAGTGGGTCTTTTGGCTCCTCGTCCATCTCCAGCACTACAAAGTCTGTAGGTACGTTCACACCTCTGATTCGCACCGATAAGTCTTCGAGCAGCCCTACCGGTAATCTCACGCTCCTATCAGCCAGCACCAATGAGATCCGACATTCCTTAAACCGAGTGAAACCAAGCTTCTTAGCCACGGAGTGAGGCATCAAGTTTATGCTAGCTCCGAGATCACACAAGCAACTCTTGAACTCTAGAGGTCCTAAAGCACAAGGTATGGTGAAGCTTCCCGGATCTCCCAGCTTCTTAGGCACTATCACCTTATGAATAACCGCGCTACATTCTTCGCTTAGTACAAGCACCTCTTTGCTTTCTTTGTTCTTCTTCACAAGGGTGTCCTTGAAAAACTTGGCGCACTTGGGCATCATAGCGAGACAGTCTACAAGAGGCAACTTTATCTCCACGTCTCTCAAGTGCTTCTCAAACAGGATCCGGTGCTTCTCTATTAACTGCTTTTTGAAACGACCCGGGAATGGCAACTTCGGTACGTAAGGTGGGGGCACGTAGTCATCCTTTTCCTTGGTGGTTTTCTCAGCCTTTTTCTCAATGAATGCCTTGTCACCTCTTCTCGGTCCTTGGATCCATACGTTGTCAAAGTTTATCTCCTCATTATCAGCTGAAAGTTTATCCGCCCCCTCTTGAATTACAACGTCCTCGTTGTTCTTGGTAGAGACCGGAGGCTCAAGCTCTTTGCCACTTCGTAACGTAATAGCATTGGCATACTCCTTGGGGTTTTGCTCACACTTTCCCGGGAGGCTGTTCTGTCCACTCGTGCTTGCCTTGCCCTTCTCCAGCTGCTTTATTTTGTTGTTGAGGTTTGTGATTTGAGTGGAGAAGTCGGTTAAGGATGAATCTAGCCGAGTGTTCATTTCAGCGAACTTCTGATTTGTTGAAGCTTGCCCTTGTATTAGCTGTTGGAACATTGCTTGAACCGGATCAGCTTATTGTTGCATCGGTTGTTGTTGCTGTTGAGGTGCAAAGCCCAGAGGGTAGTTGGGAGTGTAACCCTTGTTTTGTTGTTGTTGCCCTTGACCTTGGAAGTTGCCTTGCCCTTGACCTTGGAAACCACTACTTGGTTGAAAACCTTTGTTGTAAGGGATGAAAGGCTTAGCTTGTTGAGCAGGGTACACTTGATCTTTAGGGTTGGCTACATTGGTGTTTCGGTAAGAGAGGTTGTTGTTCTGGTAGCCTTGGTTGTAGCCTTGAGACTTGTAGTTGTTTTGTCCAGCCACCCAATTTGCTTCTTCTTGGCTTAGCTCTAACTCCTCTTGGTTTTCATCAGCTTCACCAACGAAGTGAACATGCTTCTGGTTAGCTAAAACCAACTTGTCAATCTTCTCATGCAACGATTTGAGCTCCTTCTTGTGAGACTCTAATTCTGATCCCCTCGGTGCTCGGTCATAATCCTCAGCATAGTTTCCATCACTCAACGCCAGGTTCTCTATCAGCTCCATACCCTCTTCTACTTCTTGACCGAGGAAGTTCCCTTTGCTAGCTGTATCAAGCAACAACCGGATCTTTGGTGAAGCCCCTCGGTATATGGTACTGAGTAGAGTCTCCTCACTGAACCCATGATGAGGGCATTGGATCGCGTAATCTTTGAAACGCTCCATAGCCTCATTGAATGTCTCATTCTTCCTTTGAGTGAAACCGCTTATTTCGCTTCTCAACCGAGCAGTCCTGGTGCTTGAGAAGAACTTTGAGAGGAAAGCCTTCTTACATTCAGCCCATGATGTGATGGTGCCTTGTGGGAGTGTCTTCTCCCAATGTCTAGCTTTGTCTCCGAGTGAAAAGGGGAAGAGACGCAGCTTGAAGGCATCTTCTGATATACCGTTGATCTTAATCATTCCACACACTTGCTCGAAATTATCCAAGTGCTCCAAAGGGTCTTCCATTGCTAAGCCGTGGAACTTGTTGTTTTTCACCATAGATATGAACCCCGGCTTGATCTCAAAGTTATTGTTTTGTACCGGAGGAGGAGTGATCCCAAACCTATTGTGGTGGGTATTGGGAGCATCTCCGGCTCCTATGATCCTCGGAGGTCTAGCCGCGTGTTGGGGGTTTCCATTGCCCCGTCCTGCTGGAGGTGGTCCTTCTGGATGCTCGTGTGCAGCCATGTCTTCAAAGTTAACCAGACCTTGCTGAACAATCTCCTCAAAGGCTCTTGTTTGATCTTTGACTCTTCTTTGCCGTGAGTGACCAAGCTGATGAATGTAGTCTAAGGGTTGTAGAAGATTGTTGTCTCCCCTTGAACGAAGATTCATGTACCTGAAAACACACGGTTTAGAGTAGTAGGATTAGTAACTTGAAAAAGGTAAAGACTTAGTCTTTGCTAAGACCCAAATCTCTATGTTCTCTAAGCAACCTAGAATGGCAACGGCGCCATTTGATAAGCGCTTTTCTTACGGTCTAATGCAGCAGAGAGGTTATCAAAACTCTAATACAAGCAATGTTGTAGTAAGGCAAGCAGGAGAGTGTCAATCCACTTCTAGATGATAGAGAATCCACAGAGAATGCAAGGTCTAAGACAAATCTAAGCAAATGAGACAGTTTATGAGAAATAATCTAAAAACTAAATGCAGCAACCTAAACGGAGTGAAACCTATTTTAAAAATACTAGAAAGGAAGCAGTTACCACGAGGAACAAACAGATAAATTAAAGGGAAGAGCTTCGAATTGTTAAAATTCGACTAGTGGATCGACCACAAGATCGACCACTAGATCGAGCAGAAACGATCGATCTCGTCTAAAACCGTAAGAACAATGAATCTATAGACCAGGATGCTATCAGGTAACAAGCTAAAGATGATATGAGACGTAAATATGCTAGAAGAGAGGGCTTTAGGGTTGAGATTCATATAAGGGGTTTCAAAGGTCGATCTTGGGTTTGAAACTTTGGATCGACTCACTTGGTGAGGATCTCTAAGCCTCGAAAACAAAACAAGATCTATCCGTGGCTTTCGGTATAGATCACTCTTTCATCCTCTCCTCCAAACCCATGGCTTTTGGTGGAAAGAGAGGTCGAAAGGCAAGGAAAACAGATTTCGAACAATGGCTTAACTAGTCCCCCAAACATCCATGGCTTTTGGGAAGGGGTAACTAGTCTCTAAGGTGAGATCTTCGGAGGCCCCTGGATCCTGTCAAGGTAAGGGACCTCTCGGATCATGAAGCTCTTGGCGTGAGAGTCTTCAAGCATTAAGCTTTCAGCACCTTAGAAGAGATAGCCTTAAAAACGTTTAGAAAACAAACCAAGATCGAACCTTTTCTACCCCTTAATCCTCTCAACCCCTAACCCAAAGTAAACTACTCACTACACATAAAGTAAATCAAGCAATGTGGAAGAAATGAAACGATAAACATGAAACAACGACTAGATTAAACGATAAGGTTCGAGAATACAAAAGCTTGAAAAGAAAACTGGTTCAACAATGGTGTTCTTCCGAAAACGAGAGAGAAAACTTGAAAGAAAAAGATAAGAAATCTCAAAGTTATCGAAAAAGCATTCGCCGCCTTGCCTAAAATGTCAAAACAGTCCAATGGTCCCCCCTTCGCTAACAGCCAAAAACGGTTGAAAGGACAGAGATCGACCATTGGATCGAGTTGTTCTATCGATCATATCCGGCCATCGTGTCTTCGGCTCGATCCGGGTCTCGATCTTCTTCGGTGCATCGAGTGCTGCATCCGATCTCGGTATCGATCTTTGGGAGGATCGAGTGGTGTACTCGATACGGCTCTCGCTCTGCATGGCGTCATTTACGTCCGTACCGATACATCGATTGCTTCACTCGATCTCCATCTCGATCATTATCCTTGGATCGCCTAGTTGGCTCGATCTTCTGGTCGATCAACTCCTAGATCGACCGGCCATGCTCGATCTGCTCCTCGATCACTGGTCCTTAGCACACTCCCGAGCTTCCATGAACTGCTACATCGGCCTCCACACCTCCACGAACCTCCGTCTCTCCAAAGCAACCAGAAACAACCTGGAATGGATGCAAAATGCAGAGAAAATGCATATGCTGATGCAAGAGTGCTCTAGGACCCTAAGTGATGCAATCTAGCCTAAAACATGATGCAAATGCATGAAAAACTACCTAATGAGTATGCAGAATGTATGCAATATGCAATGATATCAGAAACATTGCTTGAACCGGATCAACTTGTTGTTGCATCGGTTGTTGCTGCTGAGATACAAAGCCCGGAGGGTAGTTAGGTGTATAACCCTTGTTATTTTGATGTTGCCCTTGGAAGTTGTTCTGCCCTTGACCTTGGAAACCACCACTCGGTTGAAAACCTTTGTTGTAAGGGATGAAAGGTTTTGCTTGTTGAGCAGGGTACACTTGATCTGTAGGGTTGGATACCTTGGTGCTTCGGTAAGAGAGGTTGTTGTTCTGGTAGCCTTGGTTGTAGCCTTGAGGTTTGTAGTTGTTCTGTCCCGCCACCCAATTGGCTTCTTCTTGGCTCAACTCTAACTCCTCTTGGTTCTCATCTGCTTCACCAACAAAGTGAACATGCTTCTGATTGGCTAACACCAACTTATCTATCTTCTCATGCAAAGATTTGAGCTCCTTCTAGTGAGACTCTAGCTCTGATCCTCTCGGTGCACGGTCATAATCCTCAGCGTAGTTGCCATCACTCAATGCCAGGTTTTCTATCAGGTCCATACCCTCTTCTACCTCCTGACCGAGGAAGTTCCCTTTGCTAGCTTTGTCAAGCAACAACCTGATCTTTGGTGAAGCTCCACGGTATATGGTACTAAGTAGTGTCTCCTCGCTGAACCCGTGATGAGGACATTGGATCGTGTAGTCTTTGAAACGTTCCATTGCCTCGTTGAATGTCTCATTGTTCCTTTGAGTGAAACCGCTGATTTCGCTTCTCAACCGTGCTGTCCTGGTGCTTGAGAAGAACTTTGAGAGAAAAGCCTTCTTACACTCGGCCCATGATGTGATGGTGCCTTATGGGAGGGTCTTCTCCCAATGTCTGGCTTTGTCTCCGAGTGAAAAGGGGAAGAGATGCAGCTTGAAAGCATCTTCGGATATGCCATTGATCTTTATCATCCCACATACTTGCTCGAAGTTGTCTAGGTGCTCCAAGGTGTCTTCCATTGCTAAGCCGTGGAACTTGTTGTTTTGCACCATTGAGATGAAACCTGGCTTGATCTCGAAGTTATTGTTTTGTACAGGAGGAGGAGTGATCCCAAACCTATTGTGATGAGTATTGGGAGCATCTCCGGCTCCTATGATCCTTGGGGGTCTAGCCGCGTGTTGGGGGATTCCATTGCCCCGTCCTGCTGCCCCGTGAGCTGGAGGAGGTCCTTCTGGATGCTCGTGTTCAGCCATAGCTTCAAAGTCAACCAAACCGTGCTGTACAATCTCCTCAAAGGCTCTGGTTTGTTCTCTGACTCTCCTTTGCCGTGAGTGACCAAGTTGATGAATGTTGTCTAAGGGTTGTAGTAGATTGTTGTCTCCCCTTGAACGAAGATTCATGTACCTGAAAACACACGGTTGAGAGTAGAATGATTAGTAACTTGAAAAAGGTAAAGACTTAGTCTTTGCTAAGTCCCAAATCTCTATGTTCTCTAAACAGTCCTAGGATGGCAACGGCGCCATTTGATAAACACTTTTTTTAGCAAGGGTTAAATTGCAGTGAGGTTATCAAACTCAAATGCAAGACATGTTGTAGTACAGCAAGCAAGAGAGAGTCAATCCATGCCTAGGATGATAGAGGATGCACAGAGAATACAAGGACTAATGCAAATCTAAGAGAAATGAGATGATTTATGAGAAAATCTCTAAAAACTAGATGCAGCAACTTAAATAGAATGCAACCTATTTTAAAAATACTAGAAATGAAGAAACTACCACGAGAAACAAACAGAATAATTAAAAGAGAAAGCTTCGAATTATTAAAATTCGACTTGTGGATCGACCATGAGATCGACCACTAGATCGAGCTGTAACAATCGATCTCGTTTAAAAATGCAAGAGCAGTAAAACTAAGGACCAAGATGCTATCAGAGATCAAGCGAAAGACGAGATAAGATGTAAAGATGCTAAGAGAAAGGGCCAAGGGTTGAGATTCATGGTCAGGGGTTTCAAAGGTTCCACATTGGGTTTAAAACTTTAAATCGACTCACTTGGTGAGGATCTCTAAGCCTTGAAAACTAAGCAAGATCTATCCGTGGCTTTCGGTATAGATCACTCCTTCATCCTCTCCTCCAAACCCATGGCTTTTGGTGGAAAGAGAGGTCGAAGGGCAAGGAAAACAGATTTCAAATGAATGGCTTAACTAATCCCCCAAACTTCCATGGCTTTTGGGAAGGGGTAACTAGTCTCTAAGGTGTGATCTTCCGAGGCTCCTGAATCCTGTCAAGGTAAGGAACCTCTCGGATCATGAAGCTCTTGGCGTGAGAGTCTTCAAGCATTGAGATCTCAACACCTTAGAAGAGATAGCCATTGAAAACGTTTAGAAAAACCCCAAGATCGAAACCCTTTAGACCCCTTAATCCTCTCAACCCCGAAACCAAATAAACTACTCGCTACACATAGAGTAAATCAAGCAAAGCATGTAAAGCGAGACGATGAACATGAAAAGAAAACTAGATTGAAACGGAAATGATTCGATTACAAAGCTTAAGAAAAACGCGAGTTCAACAATGGTGTTGTTCACGAAAACGAGAGAGAAAACATAAGGAAAAAGATAAGGATCTAAAGTTGTTGTGGGAAAAGGACGTCGCCGCCTTCCCAAAATGCCGAAACAAGCTGATGGTCCCCCCCCCTCGCTAGCGGCCAAAAACGGTTGAAAGGACAGAGATCGATTCCAAGATCGAGCGGTTCTCTCGATCATATCCGGACATCGTGTCTTTGGCTCGATCTGGGTCTCGATCATCATCGGCGAATCGAGTGTTGCATCCGATCTCGGTATCGATCTTTGGCTGGATCGAGTGGTGTACTCGATCTGACTCTCGCTCTGCATGGTGTCATTTACGTCCGTACTGTTTGATCGATTGCTTCACTCGATCCTTGTCTCGATCATTCTCCTTGGATCGCCTGGTTGGCTCGATCTTCTGGTCGATCAACTCCTAGATCGACCGGCCATGCTCGATCTGCTCCTCGATCTCTTATCCTTAGCATATATCTGAGCTTCCCCGAACTGCTACATCAGCCTCAACATGTCCACGAACCTCCACGACTCCAAAGCAGCCAGAAACAACCTGAATGTGATGCAAAATGCAAGGAAAATGTGTATGCTGATGCAAGAACGCTCTAGGACCCTAAGTGATGCAATCTAACCTAAAACGTGATACAAATGCATGAAAAGCTAACTAATGAGTATGCAGAATGTATGCAATATGCAATAACATCAACCACATTTACTTGTCCTTATGGCACATTTGCATAACCCAGAATGCCATTTGGACTTTGTAATGCTTTGCGACATTCCAGAGGTGCATGCTGTCCATCTTTACTGACATGATTGAGAAGTATATGGAGATCTTCATGGATGATTTCTCAGTATATGGATCCTCCCTCAAAGACTGCCTTGACAACCTCTGTTAAGTGCTTGCAAGATGTGAAGAGAAGCACCTAGTTCTGAATTGGGAGAAATGCCACATTATGTTCAGGGATGGGATTATGCTTGGGCATCGAGTTTCTGGAGAAGGCATTGAGGTGGAGAAAGCCAAAATCGAAGTGATGACAAGTCTGCAGCCACCAGATTGTGTGAAGTCAGTGATGAGCTTTCTGGGACATGCTGGATTCTACAGGAGATTCATTAAGAACTTCAGCAAATTTGCAAGACCATTCACAGCTCTGCTTTGCAAGGATGTGAATTTTGAATTTACTGAAGAGTGTCATTCAACCTTCCAGCAAATCAAGCAAGCCTTAGTGAGCGTCCCTATTGTGCAACCTCCTGATTGGGATCTACCATTTGAGATGATGTATGATGCTTCAGACTTTGCAGTAGGCGCTGTTTTGGGACAGAGAAAAGAGAAAAAGCTTCATGCCATTTATTATGCAAGTAGAACTCTTGATGAAGCACAACAGAACTATGCAACTACAGAGAAGGAGTTGTTGGCTGTAGTGTTTGCATTTCAGAAATTTCGAATATACCTTGTTGAAGCTAAAGTGATTGTGCATACAGACCATTCTGCTCTCAAGTACTTGATCTAGAAGAAAGATGTTAAACCAAGGCTGTTGAGATGGATATTGTTGCTTAAAGAATTTGATATTGAAATCAGAGACAAGAAAGGAATAGAGAATGGAGTAGCTGATCACCTTTCACAAATCAAGATTGAGGATGATGTCCCCATTGATGATTTTCTGCCAGAAGAGAACATATACTTCATTGAAGCAAGACTGCAGGCACAATATGCTGAAGAACTGCAACTTTTTCGGGCTACAGAGGCGGTGTCGATCGACGCCACCTACCCGGTGTCGATCGACACCAACCTTGAAGCGGAGCAATATCGGGCAGGATCGACAGCAAGCTCGTCACCAGGTCGACACAGACTTGGTGTCGATCGACACACCACCCCTGGTGTCGATCGACACACCACCCCTGGTGTCGATCGACACACCACCCCTGGTGTCGATCGACACACCACCCCTGGTGTCAATTGACACCAGTCGCGGACTGCTATTCTTCTTCAACAGATCCTGTGTGATGTTTTCTCTCAACCTATCTGTGCTGTCATAACTTCCACCAGGCCTTGGTATGCTGATATTGCGAACTACCTAGCTGCAGATGAGATCCCTAACACCCGTAAAGGGTATGAGAAGAAGAAATTTATGAGGGACCTTAAGAGATATTATTGGGATGAACCTTACTTATATAAGCACTGTTCGGATGGAATTTACAGAAGATGTTTTGCAGAAGCTCAAGTTAAGAATGTGCTGTTCCACTGTCATGGCTCTGAGTATGCAGGACATTTTGCTACTTTCAAGACTGTCTTCAAGGTTCTACAAGCAGGTTTCTGGTGGCCTACAATGTTCAAAGATGCTCAGACATTCATATCTCAATGTGATGTCTGCCAAAGGAGAGGGAAGATAAGTAAGAGACATGAGATGCCACAAAACTTCATACTTGAGGTTGAAGTTTTTGATTGCTGGGGCATCGATTTCATGGGACCCTTTCCTTCATCTTATGGGAACAAGTACATCCTGGTTGCAGTGGATTATGTGTCCAAGTGGGTGGAAGTAATTGCCAGTCCACACAATGACTCTGCAGTGGTTCTGAAACTGTTCAAGACCATCATTTTTCCCAGATTTTGAGTACCACAGATTGTGATCAGTGATGGTGGAAAACACTTTATTAATAGAGTGTTTGAGAAGCTGCTGCAGAAATATGGAGTTCATTACAAGGTTGCTACACCTTACCACCCTCAGACAAGTGGTCAGGTTGAAGTTTCCAACAAGCAGATCAAAGAAATCCTGGAGAAGACAGTTGGAAAGACAAGAAAGGATTGGTCAGCCAAGCTGGATGATGCACTTTGGGCTTACAGGACAGCATTCAAGACACCACTTGGCGCCACCCATTCCATTTGCTTTATGGGAAAGCATGTCACCTTCCAGTGGAGCTTGAACACAAGGAAAATTGGACTGTCAAGAAGATGAATTTTGACTGGAAATCTGCAGCAGAGAGGCGCCAGATGCAGCTGAATGAGCTGGATGAGATCAGACATCACGCCTATGAGAACTCCAAGTTGTACAAGGAGAGGACTAAAGCATATAATGATAAGAAGATCCTCGCCAGACACTTAGAACCAAATGACCAGGTACTTTTGTATAACTCACGTTTACAATTATTTCCTGGAAAGTTGCGTTCTCTTTAGTCAGGTCCCTTCACCATCAAAGAGGTCAGACCATATGTTGCAATTGTTCTATCAACTCCTGAATGCAGAGAGTTTATTGTCAATGGGCAAAGGGTGAAGCATTACTGGGCGCAGGTCACGATTCCCGAAGGATGCCTTTGGCGGATGCATCCACTGCCTGATCCAACGGACAATCAAGCTAATGACGTTAAACGAGCGCTTGGTGGGAGGCAACCCATTGGTAAGTGTACATACTTATTTTTATTTTTGACTTTTACTAACTTATTTTTTTTCGTGTTTCAGTCATGTATAAAAAAAAAAAATCCTACGGCGAGCCCATATCGACCACGGTCAACACCGTGGTCGACACTGACTAATGTCGATCGACACCACCCATAGGATGTCGATCGACACCATCATTAATCAAGTAAAATCTCATTAAATCCCGAAAACTTCATCTTCTTCATCAGTTTTCTCTCCAAACCGAAGAACACCAAAATTTCAATAAATCTCAACTTTCTTGTTTCTTGACGGATTTAGTGATTCAAAAGTCTAACTTGGGCGAAATTTTGTGCTCTTTCTGAATATCCAACTCATTCATCCGATCTGATAGGTATGACGGTCGAAACTTCATCTTTTCAGTTCGATCCTAAGGTTTGAAATCTCAAATTTACCTTGTTTTAGCTTGATTTGGGACTTGAATCATGCTTTTCTAGGTTGTTTAGGAGTAATTCGGCCTTCCCCTTTTGTTTTTACAGCTTGTTTTGCAAAATGTTCAAATTTTCGGATTGATGATTTATTTTGCGAAAATAGGTTCGAATTTAGGGTTTTTAACTGGAATTGTTTGTGATTAGTGGTCACTATGTTTCTTTCTAGGTTCGACACTGATGATATAGGCCAGAATTTGAACTTTTGGATTTTCGATTTTTGGCCTGATTTTCAGAAATTTTGTGTTCTTGGTTTTCTGAGTGCAGATGGCTTCACGGAATAACAAGAGATCGCGAACTGAGACTGGTGAATCATCCAATCCCACACCAGCTATACCCTCTCTTCCACCATGGACTCGAAGATAAGAATTGAGAATCCTGATGGAGAGAGTTTGGGAGGATACACCAGCAGAGGAGGTGGCTAAACGCGACTGCGTTATCAGGAACAACAGTGAGCAGTGGGATGACTATGATACATTGTTCTACAATGCCTGGCTCAAGATGGATATTGCACCTACACGATTCGCAGATGCTGACACACTTCGCCGCCTCGGGCTCATGGAGGAGGCGCTGCGAGTGCTGAAGAAGATTGGCTTGGGAACCATTGCGAATAAGCAGTATGACCTGTACCCGGATCTAGTGCGCCAGCTCATTGCCACATTCAGGGTGTACTACACCAATGAGATCGTTAAGAGGGCAGATGAGGGACCTCTCACATTCATCATCCTAGGCATCAGGTACAGGATCAAGTTCAAAGCGCTTTGTCTCATCTACGGGTTCGATTCGACGCGCACTGGTGTCTCTCTCCCAACGCCATTCCCTGATGTGCAGAGTTTCTGGTACCACTTTGGGAATGGGATGTATGACTCTAAGAGGTCCACTCAGACTGATGTGCGCCATCCTTTGCTGCGCATCCTTGTCCGTCTCATCTCCACTACACTTCTGTGTAAGTCTTAGCCCGGGAAGATGCAAGTTTCTGAGCTGACTCTCCTCTACTATCGCTTTGAGGATGTACTTACTGAAATGTATGCAGTTGACAGTGATGTCAACATGGCCGCCATTTTTGCTCATCACTTGGCTTCGCTGAAGACCAAGCTATTCTCCGGAGCCAGCGGCAAGCCCGAGAGTATCGGTAGTCTTCTCACTCCCATCCTCCGCTACGGCAGTATTGATACTTCTACCTGCATAGTTGTGACTGAGCGCCACCTTCTGGACATGGACTGCTTGAAGAGGACCCATTGGATCACGGGAGATGAGATGCTATGGAGTTTTGTCTGCCACACTGGTGAGCGATGTCTGATCCGCTACCACAGCGTGCTCTCACTACGCTTCAGACAGACCTCCTCAGCTTCCAATGCTACTTTGCTACGATCCGCGCAAGCTACTAGGCGCAGAGGAGGATCTTCACGAGCTGCTGCTTCTGCTGCTGAGGATGCACCTATTGAGGGCCTTGCTGAAGGTCCATCTCGTCGATCGAGAGCATCCCGAGCTCCTGCATTACCTGAGCCCATTCGGCGCCACTCTCTCCGTGACGTTCCCGACATTCCGATGGAGCAGGCCGCCTTTCAGCCATTCATGGTCCAGAGTGTTCAGGCACTCTGGAACGCCATCTCGGTGCTGTAGAACTGTGGCTTTCGACCTTTTACACCTCCTCGCGATGAGGATGAGGACTAGTTCCTCTATCTATCCTGGTTACCTTTTCGTTTCCCTTTGTTCTTTTTCACTTGCTTTGAGTCAGTTTTTATGTCTTTGTTTTCAGTCAGTTTGTCAGCTTTGATGATGTTTTGAAACTCGTTTGAACTTATGAGATTATGAATTATATTGTTGCTTTTAATTGTTTGCTTGAGTGTTCCTAACAGTCTTCACTTGGGAGATCTTCAGCTAACAATCTAACTTGCAACAATTACACATATTTGGATCATCCCATTCTGTTTTCGGACAGGGTGTCGATCGACACCACTTTCTCATCCATGTACAAACCGTTTCATTGCTTATCTTTACCAACTCCATGCTTTATAACATTGGGGACAGTGTTGTTTAAGTCTGGGGGAGGTCGCTGCTGACATTGTGTACATTGTTTTTGATTTTTAGAGTCTGAAAGTTGAGTCAAAACCTGTTTTATTGAGTCAATTTTTTTTGAAATTGTCAGTTTTTCTTGGAACTAACCACAAAACATTGATGTTTAAAAGAACCATTGCCACAGATGTTGATTACAAGTCTTACTAAGTTGAAAATAAAAGGTAGATCAGTCTGGCAATGAAAGTTTAGGTTCTTAGAGAATCTGAAAAATTTGCTGTTAGCTCCACCTTAATGAACTTAAAACTTCTTGTCTTGGGGCTTGATTCTCATTGATATTGATTCTCTCTTCTAACACTGACAAGTATGTTAAGACACAGCCTCTCTTTGATCGTCCCTGATATAGCTTTAAAAGTTTGAGTCAAAAGAATGGTGCATTCATGATCCTGCCTCCTCACAAGGAACAACAGTAATGAACACACTCAAGATCCTGTCTCCTCACAAGGAACACAAGTATTGAGTGGCACCATATCTTAGACTGTAAAAATGAGAAAGAGTTTAAAATAAATAAATAAAATCATCAGAAAGAAAAGAATAAGGGAAGAGAAAATAGGAGAGCTGTGTTGAGATTGCATGGTTTAGTTGTTTTATGTTATTACATATTGCATATATTTTGCCTACTCATTAGTTAGCTTTTCATGCATTTGTATCTCGTTTTAGGTTTGATTGCATCACTTAGGGTCCTAGAGCATTCTTGCATCAGCATACGCATTTTCCTTGCATTTTGCATCATATTCAGGTTGTTTCTGGCTGCTTTGGAGTCGTGGAGGTTCGTGGACGTGTTGAGGCTGATGTAGCAGTTCGTGGGAGCTCGGATGTATGCTAACGATCAGAGATCGAGGTGCAGATCGAGCATGGCCGGTCGATCTAGGAGTTGATCGACCAGAAGATCGAGCCAACCAGGCGATCCAAGGAGAATGATCGAGACAAGGATCGAGTGAAGCAATCGATCAAACGGTACGGACGTAAATGACGCCATGTAGAGCGAGAGTCAGATCGAGTACACCACTCGATCCAGTCGAAGATCGATACTGAGATCGGATGCAACACTCGATTCGCCGATGATGATCGAGACCCAGATCGAGCCAAAGACACGATGTCCGGATATGATCGAGAGAACCGCTCGATCTTGGAATCGATCTCTGTCCTTTCAACCGTTTTTGGCCGCTAGCGAGGGGGGGACCATTAGCTTGTTTCGGCATTTTGGAAAGGCGGCGACGTCCTTATCTTTTCTTTTATGTTTTCTCTCACGTTTTCGTGAAGAACACCATTGTTGAACTCGCGTTTTTCTTAAGCTTTGTAATCGAATCATTTCCGTTTCAATCTAGTTTTCTTTTCATGTGCATCGTCTCGCTTTACATGCTTTGCTTGATTTACTCTATGTGTAGCGAGTAGTTTATTTGGGTTCGGGGTTGAGAGGATTAAGGGGTCTAAATGGTTTCGATCTTGGTGTTTTTCTAAACGTTTTCAATGGCTATCTCTTCTAAGGTGTTGAGATCTCAGTGCTTGAAGACTCTCACGCCAAGAGCTTCATGATCCGAGAGGTTCCTTACCTTGACAGGAT
The DNA here is from genome assembly GCA_911865555.2 of Thlaspi arvense. Lineage (NCBI taxonomy): Eukaryota > Viridiplantae > Streptophyta > Magnoliopsida > Brassicales > Brassicaceae > Thlaspi > Thlaspi arvense. The sequence goes on along the minus strand of OU466862.2, from coordinate 21,601,213 downwards.
TCAGGAGCCTCGGAAGATCACATCTTAGAGACTAGTTACCCCTTCCCAAAAGCCATGGAAGTTTGGGGGATTAGTTAAGCCATTTATTTGAAATCTGTTTTTCTTGCCCTTCGACCTCTCTTTCCACCAAAGGCCATGGGTTTGGAGGTGAGGATGAAGGAGTGATCTATACCGAAAGCCACGGATAGATCTTGCTTAGTTTTCAAGGCTTAGAGATCCTCACCAAGTGAGTCGATTTAAAGTTTTAAACCCAAGGTCGAACCTTTGAAACCCCTGACCATGAATCTCAACCCTAGGCCCTTTCTTTTAGTATCTTTACATCTTATCTCGTCTTTCGCTTGATCTCTGATAGCATCCTGGTCCTTAGTTATACTGTTTTTGCATTTTTAGACGAGATCGATTGTTACTGCTCGATCTAGTGGTCGATCTCGTGGTCGATCCACTAGTCGAATTTTAATAATTCGAAGCTCTCTCCTTTAATTATTCTGTTTGTTTCTCGTGGTAGTTTCTTCCTTTCTAGTATTTTTAAAATAGGTTTCATTCCATTTAAGTTGCTGCATCTAGTTTTTAGAGCTTTTCTCATAAATCATCTCATTTCGCTTAGATTTCATAAATCATTCTCTATCATCCTAGGCATGGATTGACTCTCTCTTGCTTGCTGTACTACAACATGTCTTGCATTTGAGTTTCATAACTTCACTGCAATTTAAAACCCTTGCAAATAAAGTGTTTATCAACTGGCGCCGTTGCCATCCTAGGACTGTTTAGAGAACATAGAGATTTGGGAGTTAGCAAAAACTATGTCTTTACCTTTTCAAGTCACTAATCCTTCTACTCTCAAACGTGTGTTTTCAGGTACATGAATCTTCGTTCAAGGGGAGACAACAATCTACTACAACCCTTAGACAACATTCATCAACTTGGTCACTCACGGCAAAGGAGAGTCAGAGAACAAACAAGAGCCTTTGAGGAGATTGTTCAGCACGGTTTGGTTGACTTTGAAGCTATGGCTGAACACGAGCATCCAGAAGGACCTCCTACAGCTCACGGGGCAGCAGGACGGGGCAATGGAAACCCCCAACACGCGGCTAGACCCCCAAGGATCATAGGAGCCGGAGATGCTCCCAATACTCATCACAATAGGTTTGGGATCACTCCTCCTCCTATGCAAAACAATAACTTCGAGATCAAGCCAGGTTTCATCTCAATGGTGCAAAACAACAAGTTCCACGGCTTAGCAATGGAAGACCCCTTGGAGCACCTAGACAACTTCGAGCAAGTATGTGGGATGATAAAGATCAATGGCATATCCGAAGATGCTTTCAAGCTGCGTCTCTTCCCCTTTTCACTCGGACACAAAGCCAGACATTGGGAGAAGACCCTCCCACAAGGCACCATCACATCATGGGCCGAGTGTAAGAAGGCTTTTCTCTCAAAGTTCTTCTCAAGCACCAGGACAGCACGGTTGAGAAGCGAAATCAGCGGTTTCACTCAAAGGAACAATGAGACATTCAACGAGGCAATGGAACGTTTCAAAGACTACACGATCCAATGTCCTCATCACAGGTTCAGCGAGGAGACACTACTCAGTACCATATACCGTGGAGCTTCACCAAAGATCAGGTTGTTGCTTGACACAGCTAGCAAAGGGAACTTCCTCGGTCAGGAGGTAGAAGAGGGTATGGAGCTGATAGAGAACTTGGCATTGAGTGATGGCAATTACGCTGAGGATTATGACCGTGCACCGAGAGGATCAGAGTTAGAGTCTCACAAGAAGGAGCTCAAATCTTTGCATGAGAAGATAGATAAGCTGGTGTTTGCCAATCAGAAGCATGTTCACTTTGTTGGTGAAGCTGATGAGAACCAAGAGGAGTTAGAGTTGAGCCAAGAAGAAGCCAATTGGGTGGCGGGACAGAACAACTACAAATCTAAAGGCTACAACCAAGGCTACCAGAACAACAACCTCTCTTACCGAAGCACCAACGTAGCAAACCCTAAAGATCAAGTGTACCCTGCTCAGCAAGCAAAACCTTTCATCCCTTACAACAAAGGTTTTTAACCGAGTGGTGGTTTCCAAGGTCAAGGGCAGAACAACTTCCAAGGGCAACATCAAAATAACAAGGGTTATACACCTAACTACCCTCCGGGCTTTGCACCTCAGCAGAAACAACCGATGCAACAACAAGTTGATCCGGTTCAAGCAATGTTTCAACAGCTAATACAAGGGCAAGCCTCTAGAAACCAGAAGTTCGCCGAGATGAACACTCGTCTAGACTCGTCTCTCACTGACCTCTCCACTCAGATCACCAACTTAAACATCAAGATCAAGCAGCTAGAGAAAGGGAAAGCAAGTACGAGTGGTCAGAACAGTCTTCCGGGAAAGTGTGAGCAGAATCCCAATGAATATGCTAATGCCATAACGTTGAGAAGCGGTAAAGAGCTCGAACCTACGGTCTCTACAAAGAACAAAGAGGACGTTGTAATTCAATAGGGGGAGGGTAAACCTTCGGCTGATGATGATGAGATTAACTTTGGCAACGTTTGGATCCAAGGGCCAAGAAGAGGAGACAAAGCAGTCGCTGAGAAGAAAGCTGAGCAAACCACTAAGGAGAAGAATGCTTATGTGCCTCCACCTTATGTACCTAAGCTGCCTTTTCCTGGCCGCTTCAAGAAGCAACTCATAGAGAAGCATAGAATCCTCTTTGAGAAGCATCTTAAGGACATGGAGATCAAGCTACCTCTCGTTGACTGCCTTGCAATGATGCCTAAATGCGCCAAATTGTTCAAAGACACTCTCGTGAAGAAGAATAAGGAAAGCAAGGAGGTACTTGTTCTAAGTGAAGAGTGTAGTGCTGTAATACATAAGGAGATAGTCCCTAAGAAGTTGGGAGACCCTGGAAGCTTCACTATACCCTGCGCTTTAGGTCCTCTAGAGTTCAAGAGTTGCTTATGTGATCTCGGAGCTAGCATAAACCTGATGCCTCACTCCGTGGCTAAGAAGCTTGGTTTTACTTGTTTCAAAGACTGTCGGATCTCGTTGGTACTGGCTGATAGGAGTGTGAGGCTACCAGTGGGGCTGCTTGAAGATTTACCGGTGCGAATCAGCGGTGTGAACGTGCCTACAGACTTTGTCGTGTTGGAGATGGATGAAGAGCCTAAGGATCCACTCATCTTAGGGAGACCATTCCTTGTAACCGCCGGGGCTATCATAGATGTGAAGAATGGGAAGATTGCATTGCATTTGGGAAAGGAGATAAGGCTTGACTTCGACATCAATGAGGTTCTGAAGAAACCGACCATTGAAGGGCAAGCTTTCTATATTGAAACGATGGATGCCTTAGCGGATAAGTTGCTGGAAGAGCTGGCTCTAGAAGACCATCTGAAGCTAGCACTGACTAAGGAGCCAGGGAAGTTTGGCTATGTGGACCAGAGGACCCAGGAGTACGTCAACCTGCTGGATTCTAGGAAGATTGTCAAGAAGGATGAAAGTTGCTGCCTAGAGATCGACCCCGAGATCGACGCTATCACTCGATCCAGGTGCCAGATCTATAAGGAAATCGAGAACACAACTCGATCCAGTGCAACAATCGACGGACAGATCGAGAAGAATGCTCGATCAGGAAAAACAATCGAGTCGGCGATCGAGAGAGACCTCACGATCATTTTGGGGTCCAATCAAGAGATCGACTCAGCGTCTCGATCCCTTACTCGATCCACATCAAATCGAGTAAGTGAATCGAGGGAAATGGCTCGATCTAGACGACATCGAGAGGAGAATCGACCGGAGGACTCGATCTCAAAAGGGATAGCGATGGAGGAAAGCAGTCTAAAGGTCCATACCTCGGGTTCAAAGGAGAGCTCCAAGGAGGAAAGCAACAACAACAGCCACGAGGATGATTGGAGTGAGCTGTTAGCCCCAAAGGTGGACCTTAAGGAGCTCCCAAAAGGGCTAAGGTATGCTTTCTTAGGGCCTAATAACACCTATCCCGTGATTGTGAATGAAAACCTTAGTGATGATGAGTTGCACTCGCTCCTGACCGAGCTGAGAAAGTATAGGAAGGCCATTGGGTACTCTTTAAGTGACATCAAGGGCCTTTCACCAATGCTTTGCACTCATAGGATTCACTTGGATAATAAGAACGCCTCTTCTATAGAACATCAAAGGCGTTTGAATCCTAATTTGAAAGAGGTTTTTAAGAAACAAATCCTTAAGCTTTTAGAGGCTGACGTGATCTATCTCATAAGTGACAGCACGTGGGTTTCTCCTGTACACGTGGTGCCTAAGAAGGGAGGAATCACGGTCATAAGGAATGAAAAGGATGAGCTTATTCCTACTAGAACCATCACTGGTCATAGGATGTGTATTGATTATAGGAAACTTAACCTTGCGACTAGGAAAGACCATTTCCCTTTGCCTTTTATTGATCAAATGCTTGAGAGACTTGCTAATCACCCTTACTACTGTTTTCTCGATGGGTATAGCGGTTTCTTTCAAATACCAATTCACCCAAATGATCAGGAGAAGACGACCTTCACATGTCCATACGGTACCTTTGCATATCGAAGGATGCCGTTTGGATTGTGTAATGCACCGACTACGTCTCAGCGGTGTATGATGTCGATCTTCTCCGATCTTATAGAGGAGATGGTAGAGGTGTTCATGGATGACTTCTCTGTCTATGGTGCGTCCTTTCCTGCGTGTTTGTTGAATCTTTGCAGGGTACTAAAACGTTGTGAAGAGATAAACTTGGTGCTGAACTGGGACAAATGCCACTTTATGGTTAAGGAAGGGATCGTGCTTGGTCATAAGATATCAGAGAAGGGCATTGAGGTTGATCAGGCTAAAGTGGAGGTCATGATGGGTCTTGAGCCGCCGGTTAATGTTAAGGGAGTCAGAAGCTTCTTGGGACACGCAGGGTTCTATAGGCGCTTCATCAAGGATTTCTCCAAGATTGCATGCCCTCTTACACGGTTGTTGTGCAAGGAAGCTGAGTTTGTGTTTGATGAGGAGTGTTTGAAAGCTTTTGTGACCATCAAGGAAGCCCTTACATCAGCTCCTATAGTCCAAGCACCAGACTGGTCTCTTCCCTTTGAGATCATGTGTGATGCTAGTGACTACGCCGTAGGAGCCGTTCTTGGTCAGAAGAAAGACAAGAAGCTGCACGTGATCTACTATGCTTCAAGAACCTTGGATGACACGCAAACAAGATACACCACTACGGAGAAGGAGTTGCTTGCAGTAGTCTTCGCCTTTGAGAAGTTCAGATCGTATCTTGTTGGTTCCAAGGCTATTGTATACACGGATCACGCTGCCTTGCGATACATCTACTCGAAGAAAGACACTAAGCCTCGGCTCTTAAGATGGATTCTCTTACTCCAGGAGTTTGACATGGAGATTAAAGACAAGAAAGGAATAGAAAACGGAGTCGCTAACCATCTCTCACAGCTAAGGATCAATGAGTCTCTCCCCTTAGATGACTCTCTTCCAGAAGAGCAGCCTATGGCGATTACCACGGCTGTTTGTGGAAAGCTAGAAGGGAGGTTTGAGGAAGTGTTGAGTTTCAAAGAGGAGGATCTACCGTGGTATGCTGATGTAGTGAACTATCTAGCATGTGGTGGGAGCCGACACATCTCAACAGCTATCACAAGAAGCGGTTTATGAGAGAAGCTAGTAACTACTTTTGGGACGAGCCCTACTTGTACAAGAGAGGAGTGGACAGTTTGTACCGGATATGTGTTACAAAGGAAGAAGCCAGGGACATCCTCTATCATTGCCATGGCTCTTCCTTCGGAGGACACTTCGCCTCATTCAAGACTGTCACGAAAGTGTTGCAAGCCGGTTTCTGGTGGCCGTCCAGTTTTAAAGATGCACACGAGTTTGTGAAGAGCTGTGAGGCATGTCAACGAGTAGGGAATATAACTAAGAGGAACGAAATGCCTCAAGTTCCTATCTTCGAGGTTGACGTGTTCGACGCGTGGGGGATAGACTTCATGGGGCCATTTCCTTCTTCATATGGCAACAAATACATCTTAGTAGCAGTGGATTATGTCTCTAAATGGGTTTAGGCTGTTGCTTCCCCTACAAATGACTCTAAGGTGGTAATCAAGCTGTTCAAGAGTATCATCTTCCCGAGGTTTGGGGTACCTAAGGTTGTCATAAGCGATGGAGGAAGCCACTTTATAAACAAGAACTTCGAGAACCTCTTGAGAAAGTATGGAGTTAAGCATAAGGTGGCTACACCGTATCATCCTCAAACAAGCGGTCAAGTGGAGGTCTCCAACCGGCAAATCAAGGCTATACTAGAGAAGACCGTCGGAGCAACATGGAAAGACTGGGCAGTGAAGCTGGACGACGCTCTTTGGGCTTACCGTACCGCCTTCAAAACGCCGATTGGTACAACTCCTTTCACTCTACTCTATGGCAAGGGCTGTCACCTCCCGGTTGAGCTGGAACACCGTGCGTTGTGGGCTGTGAAGAGGCTGAACTTTGACCTCAAGACCGCTCAGGAGAGGCGCCTTATTCAGCTACACGAATTGGATGAGTTGAGGCTGAACGCTTACGAGAGCTCTCGGATATACAAGGAGCGGACTAAGGAGACTCATGACAAGAAGTTAGTTGCCAAGGAGCTTAAGGAAGGAGGGCTAGTGTTGCTGTACAACTCGAGGCTCAAACTCTTCCCGGGCAAGCTGAAATCAAGGTGGAGCGGACCGTTCGTGATTCAAGAAGTGTTGCCTTATGGAGCTGTTACTCTGATGGGAAAAAGTGGCAGTGCATTCACCGTCAACGAACACAGAGTCAAGCCTTACTTGGCAGACGGCTATGACAAGGAGAGTACCTCGGTGCTTCTCCAAGACCCAGCATCCGCTTAAACCAAGTAAGGTCTAGCTAAAGACGTTAAAGAAAGCTCACTTGGGAGGCATTCCCACGTTTATCTTGTACATATTCCTGCTTTATTTCCCTTTCAGTTTTATGTTTTTATTCTGCAAGTGTGTAGGAACAGGTATAAGGAGTCTAAACCTTGACCTTGAGGTCTAAAAGGGGCGATAGGAGTTAAGATAAGGCTAGAGATCGAGTGCTAGATCGACTGATCCTGGCTCGATCTTTGCTAGATCGAGTCAATGAATCGAGAGGAGCTAGTCGATCTAGACGAGAACGAGTGACAAGATCGACCTTGACGAAAAAGGATCGATCGATCCAAAACAGATCGACCGATCTAATTTCTCTCGGGAAAATCTGTTGAAAATAGATCGATCACTCGACTCGATTAATAAACTGTTTTCTTATGCTCTAATGCAGCAGAGAGGCTATCAAAACTCCAGTGCACGCAATGTTGTAGTAAAGCAAGCAGGAGAGTGTCAATCCACTTCTAGATGATAGAGAATCCACAGAGAATGCAAGGTCTAAGACAAATCTAAGCAAATAAGACAATTTATGGGAAATATTCTAAAAACTAAATGCAGCAACTTAAACAGAGTGAAACCTATTTTTAAAATACTAGAAAGGAAGCAGTTACCACGAGAAACAAACAGACAAATTAGAGGGAAGAGTTTCGAATTGTTAAAATTCGACTAGTGGATCGACCACAAGATCGACCACTAGATCGAGCAGAAACGTTCGATCTCGTCTAAAACCGTAAGAACAATGAATCTAAAGACCAGGATGCTGTCAGGTAGCTAGCAAAAGATGAAATGAGACGTAAATATGCTAAGAGAAAGGGCTTTAGGGTTGAGATTCATATAAAGAGTTTCAAGGATCGATCTTGGGTTTGAAACTTTAGATCGACTCACTTGGTGAGGATCTCTAAGCCTCGAAAACAAAACAAGATCTATCTGTGGCTTTCGGTATAGATCACTCTTTCATCCTCTCCTCCAAACCCATGGCTTTTGGTTGAAAAAGAGGTTGAAAGGCAAGGAAAACAGATTTTGAGTAATGGCTTAACTAGTCCCCCAAACTTCCATGGCTTTTGGGAAGGGGTAACTAGTCTCTAAGGTGTGATCTTCCGAGGCCCCTGGATCCTGTCAAGGTAAGGGACCTCTCGGATCATGAATCTCTTGGAGTGAGAGTCTTCAAGCATTAAGCCTTCAACACCTCAGAAGAGATAGCCTTAAAAACGTTTAGAAAACAAACCAAGATCGAACCTTTTCTACCCTTCAATCCTCTCAACCCCGAACCCAAAGTAAACTACTCACTACTCATAAAGTAAATCAAGCAAAGCAGAAGAAATGAAACGATAATCATGAAAGATGGACTAGATCAAACGATAAGGATTCGAATACAAAAGCTTCAAAAGAAAAATGGTTCAACAATGGTGTTCTTCTGAAAAACGAGAGAGAAAACTCAAGGTAAAAGATAAAAATCTCCAAAAGTCCTCCTAAAGCATCTCGCCGCCTTGCCTAAAATGTCCAAACAATCCAATGGTCCCCCCTTCGCTAACAGCCAAAAACGGTTGAAAGGACAGAGATCGACCATTGGATCGAGTTGTTCTTTCGATCATATCCGGACATCGTGTCTTCGGCTCGATCTGGGTCTCGATCTTCATCGGTGAATCGAGTGTTGCATCCGATCTCGGTATCGATCTTCGGGTGGATCGAGTGGTGTACTCGATCTGGCTCTCGCTCTGCATGGCGTCATTTACGTCCGTACCGATTGATCGATTGCTTCACTCGATCTCCGTCTCGATCATTATCCTTGGATCACCTAGTTGGCTCGATCTTCTGGTCGATCAACTCCTAGATCGACCGGCCATGCTCGATCTACTCCTCGATCACTGGTCCTTAGCACATTCCCGAGTTCCCATGAGCTGCTACATTGGCCTCTACACCTCCACGAACCTCCATGACTCCAAAGCAACCAGAAACAACCTGGAATGGATGCAAAATGCCGAGAAAATGCACATGCTGATGCAAGAATGCTCTAGGACCTTAAGTGATGCAATCTAACCTAAAACATGATACAAATGCATGAAAAACTATCTAATGAGTATGTAAAATGTATACAAAATGCAATGACATCATCGATCCATCACTCGATCTATGCCAAATCGACCCCTAAATCGAGGACATAGCTCGATCATGAGGACTTAGCCGTGGAGCCAATATCTCAATGATCGAGAGAGCCAATCGATCCAAGACTCGATTCACCATGAATCGAGTCTCAAATCGAGTAACCCTCTCGATCTAAGCCATTATGGGCATGAGATCGAGTCATAGATCGACCAGATGGACTCGATCACATGCCGAGGTAACATTTTCTTTCCCTCCTTTACTCTTTTCCCTCCAACTTTTGAATTCAAAACTTGGTCAAGGCAACCATCTTTGACCATGAAAGATGTGCCTTGACCAAGACTTTATCAGAAAAACCACTTTTATTTACTACCCATTGTTTTGATTTTTGCTAGCCTTTAAATATTTCAACAACCTCTCACCCTCTCATTCCTGTTTTTCTCAAAAATTTTAAACAAAGAGAGTGAGAGTTTCGGTTTTCAAAAGCTAGCAAAGATATTCTGCATTTCTTGCAAAGGTATTTTCAAAAATTTAATGATTTAATTTAGAAAATTTCTTTTAAATTCGCAAGATCTTGTTCTAGAATATGGGGTCGGTTTTGATTTTTAAAAACTAGCTAAGTAAAAGGAATAATTCTAGATTTTTCAGTATCTAAAGATATGATTCTCCTATATTTAGCCATGATTTTTATTTATTCCCCAAAATTCTAGGGTAGTTTTTATAAGTTCTCTCCTTCTCTTCTCTCATTCTCATCAAAACAGCCATTTGCTTATCAAATTTCTTTAGAAACTTGTTTCAGGAACAATGGCCCCAAAGAGAACAAGAGAAGCGACAGCACAAGAAGGAGAAGGACAAGAAGTGGCAGTTCAAGAGAGGGTCAGATGGAGTAAGGATGAGAAGAGGGACAAGAAACGGCTGGAAAGGCTTTGGTTTGAGCCTACCAAGTATGCTGATCGGGAGCTGTTGTCTAAGCTAGGGATTTTTGGGGATTTTTGGGGATTTTTGTCGACCAACTCCTCAAGAACATTGGCTTAAGATGTCTGTCACGGATGGATTGCCCAACCATTCCTGAAGTGACAATAGACTTCCTTGCCACCTTGGAGTTCCGGTACGAGAATCCTAGCACACCCGTCCCTTCTCAAGGTCGCCTCTACTTCAAGGTTGGACATCAAGCCTATACACTCTCCATCCCTGAGCTATGCCAAGCCTATGGTCTCAACGCGGATGCATACAAGGTCGAGTTCCCCGCCTTCAAGAAAGCCGACGACTTTTGGGACCTAATCAACAATGAAGACTACAAAGCCAACACCGCCAAGATCAAGCGAGTAAGGAGCCCAGTGCTGAGGTACACTCTGAAGCTGATTGCCAACACGTTTAGTGGAAGATCTGTTGCTCCTACGGTCACGAAGACAGAGCTGTGCTTCCTGTTCCTAGGTGTGAAGCACTTGGTGTGTGATCCGGATGCAAATGTGATAAACGGATTCTAGCGAGGGTTATGATGCAGAGAGGTTATCAAACTCTAATGCAAGCAATGTTGTAGTACAGCAAGCAAAAGAGAGTCAATCCACTTCTAGGAGATAGAGAATGCACAGAGAATGCAAGGACTAAAGCAAATCTAAGCAAAATGAGACAGTTTATGATAAAATCTCTAAAAACTAGATGCAGCAACTTAAACAGAGTGAAACCTATTTTAAAAATACTAGAAAGTAAGAAACTACCACGAGAAACAAACAGATTAATTAAAGGAGAAAGCTTCAAATTATTAAAATTCGACTAGTGGATCGACCACGAGATCGACCACTAGATCGAGCAGTAACAATCGATCTCGTCTAAAATCGTAAGAACAGTAAAGCTAATGACCAGGATGCTATCAGTTAACAAGCGAATGATGAGAATAGACGTAAAGATGCTAAAAGGAAGGGTCTAGGGTTGAGATTCATGGTTAGAGGTTTCAAAGGTTCGATCTTGGTTTTAAAAACTTTAGATCGACTCACTTGGTGAGGATCTCTAAGCCTTGAAAACAAAACAATATCTATCCGTGGCTTTCGGTATACATCACTCTTTCATCCTCTCCTCCAAACCCATGGCTTTTGGTGGAAAGAAAGGTCGAAAGGCAAGGAAAACAGATTTCAAACGAATGGCTTAACTAATCCCCCAAACTTCCATGGCTTTTAGGAAGGGGTAACTAGTCTCTAAGGTGTGATCTTCCGAGGCTCCTGAATGCTGTCAAGGTAAGGAACCTCTCGGATCATGAAGCTCTTGGCGTGAGAGTCTTCAAGCTTTAAGATCTCAACACCTTAGAAGAGATAGCCTTTGAAAACGTTTTGAAAAACCCAAGATCGAAACCTTTTTAACCCCTTAATCCTCTCAACCCCGAACCCAAAAGAAACTACTCGCTACACATAGAGTAAATCAAGCAAAGCATATGAAACGAGACGATGAACATGAAAGGAAAACTAGATTAAACGATAATGATTCGAATACAAAAGCTTAAGAGAAAAACGAGTTTCAACAATGGTGTTCTTCACGAAAACGAGAGAGAAAACATAAGGAAAAAGATAAGGATCTAAAAAGTTATGGGAAAAAGGACGTCGCCGCCTTCCCAAAATGCCCAAACAAGCCAATGGTCCCCCCTTCGCTAGCAGCCAAAAACGGTTGAAAGGACAGAGATCGACTCCAAGATCGAGTGGTTCTCTCGATCATATCCGGACATCATGTCTTCGGATCGATCTGGGTCTCGATCTTCATTGGCGAATCGAGTATTGCATCAGATCTCGGTATCGATCTTTGGCTGGATCGAGTGGTGTACTCTATCTGTCGCTCGCTCTGTATGGCGTCATTTACGTCCGCACCGATTGATCGATTGCTTCACTCGATCTCCGTCTCGATCATTTTCCTTGGATCGCCTAGTTGGCTCGATCTTCTGGTCGATCAACTCCTAGATCGACCGGCCATGCTCGATCTGCTACCCGATCTCTGGCCCATAGCATATTTTTGAGCTCCCACGAACTGCTACATCAGCCCCAACACGTCCACGAACCTCGATGACTCCAAAGCAGCCAGAAACAACCTGAATGTGATGCAAAATGCAAGAAAAATGCGTATGCTGATGCAAGAATGCTCTAGGACCCTAAGTGATGCAATCTAACCTAAAACATGGTACAAAGGCATGAAAAGCTAACTAATGAGAATGCAAAATGTATGCAATATGCAATAACAACAAAATGACGAGCCCATGGAGGATGAACTCGGCGATGAAGTGAACTACGGGTGTGTGCTCGCGGCTTCCTTGGTGAAATACAAGGCTTATGCCTTGAGGTGCAAGGCAACTTCCTCTTACATTGGCGGTTTCCTTACTCCTCTGTTCGTGCAAGCTGGTGTGCCCATTCACGACTTTGCTCACGTCCCAACCAGAGCTTTCATGGACGAGGCATACATGAGGAACACTGACAGCTTGGGACGCACACCAGCGGAAGGGTTCTACGCCTACCTCTTCATAGACGACGAAGATAAGAAGAGAGTGTGCATCCTGCCCAACAAAGATGAAACCGAGCTGCTTGGTGTTGGGAACATCGAGTTCTTGCCCACGGAGGAAGAATGCTTTGCCCTTTTAGGAGGACCACCTGCTTCAGCGATTGCCCCTCGTCAAAGGTCAGATTCTCCAGCCACGGAAGATGAGATGCCCGAGGCCTACACACTTCCCAAGCTAGACTTCGAGCCGAGGACAAAAACCGAGAAGTTCCTAGCATCGGTTGTGGAGATGCAAAGGAAGATCAACAAGTGGCAAGGCAAGATGCTCAAGAGGCTTGGAAAGAAGGTCAAAGCACTTCAGGGAGGCTCACCTAAGAAAGCTGCGAGCCAAGAGGTGCAACAACCCGAGAAGAGAAGGCTCTCAACCGGTGGAGTTGTCATCTGCGAGACCCAAGGAACCACCATTCAGCCGGCGCGCCACTCTCTCCAAGAACCAGCCGACAAAGGCTAGACCATAGTCTCTAGCTCCTCTGGAACATCCTCAAGTTCCAGCCAAGACTAGACCAGAGGTAACAACCTTCTTCCATTGTATATAACCACTCATATTTGCTTCTTTTGCTTTGTGTTTTGATGCTCCTTCATATGAGTTTGCCACCGGGACGGTGTCAAGTAAGTTTGGGGGAGTACATGTGTGATTTGACTTGTGTTCTTTGATCTTATTTTCCTTTAGTATCCTTGAGTCTTTAGTTTATGAAAAATTGGTAAAATTTTTAAAATTTTTTCAAAGATTCATGTAGTTGCATTCATCTTTTTAAAACATGTTAGGATTGAGTCTAGAGTTTCTTATAGCATCTAGGTTGTTTGCATTTTGCATAAGGGGTTAGAATTTCTTAAAAAGGTGTTTTTACTTATGGATTGTTTCAATGCCCTAGTTAGTAGTTCTCTAATGCTTTGCCTATGCTTTGAAAGTAAGTTCTTACCATGCTTGGATCACTTGTTAGGATTTTCGTGGCTTGAATTGAACTCTCATGATTTGAAACTCATCCTAATAAGTGAGAACCTTAATTTGAAATTCTAATTATCATCCTTATGCATTTGAAAATAAACACATGGTTTTAAAATATTTAGGCTCTCTTCTTCCTTTTTACCACTCTTTGTGAGCCTAAGTAGAACTCCCTCCTTGAACCTTACCCTTCTTTGAAGCCAAATGTTCTTGTGTGACATCTTTGTGAGGCCTTCCTTTTGGTTTGAACTTGGCATAAAGTGTTAGGTTTAGGCGACATGATTTGGTTTTCATATGATTGCTAGCTTTGCATTTTGAAGCTAGGTATAGGCTTAGGATAAGTTTGGGGGATCATTGGGGTTGTTTCCTTTCCTATTTGTTCTCGGTTTCAAAGATCTTTGTGTTTTAAAGAAAGAAATGGGTTTTAAGTGAAAGGTTGTGTTTTAAAAACTAAGTATGCTCTAATAAATTTCAGGAGGTAGCTCTACCAAATTAAAATAAAAAATAAAAAAAGAGAAAAAAGAAAAGAAAAAAAAGAAATAAAAGAGCCTAAGTGCCAAATAAATATAAAAAGAAAAGAAAAAAATAAGAGAGCTACCAATAAGAAATAGCTAAAGAGCAAAATTATTTTCAAAACCTTTTCACCAGCCTAAAAAGTTTAAAAGAAATGTTCTTGTTTCGGATTGGGGATTGCTAAGTTTTGTGAAGAAAAAGGGTAGACTCTTAAGTGGTGAGTGAGGATAAATTTGTTAAATGAGAGGGGTATAGGATCGTTTGATAGTTTACATGGGTAGATGAAAATCTAATTATATATGCATTAATTGTCTTTACCTTTAGCATTATGCACAAGTTCAGCCATTTTTGAGAGAAACCCTTGTTCTAATTATAAACCCTTTTCAAATGAGATCATTCAATGCTCATAACCTAAACCCTTAGCCAAATGTGTTTTGCTTTAAAGTGCATAAGTTTGATTCATGGTTCGAATGTTAATGAATGTTAAAGGATGAGTTTCTTTGATTGTTAGGAATAGGAGAGTCATGATTTGAATTTCTTTGTGTGATGAGTATGGCTAAGTTCTTTGGAGTATGAGTGTAAGCATAGCATTTTAGAACTGTTAACTAGGACATTGAGATTGATTCATTTGAAAGGCACCTTTGCAAAAAGTTTAAATCCCCATTCGTTTTTTTTAAAACCTCTCTTCCTTACTTATTTTCTGTTGCTTGGGGGCAAGCAAGAAGTAAGTTTGGGGGAGTTGATGTTATTACATATTGCATACATTTTGCATACTCATTAGTTAGCTTTTCATGCATTTGTATCACGTTTTAGGTTAGATTGCATCACTTAGGGTCCTAGAGCATTCTTGCATCAGCATACACATTTTCCTTGCATTTTGCATCATATTCAGGTTGTTTCTGGCTGCTTTGGAGTCGTGGAGGTTCGTGGACGTGTTGAGGCTGATGTAGCAGTTCGTGGGAGCTCGGATGTATGCTAAGGATCAGAGATCGAGGAGCAGATCGAGCATGGCCGGTCGATCTAGGAGTTGATCGACCAGAAGATCGAGCCAAACAGGCGATCCAAGGAGAATGATCGAGACAAGGATCGAGTGAAGCAATCGATCAAACGGTACGGACATAAATGATGCCATGCGGAGCGTGAGTCAGATCGAGTACACCACTCGATCCAGCCGAAGATCGATACCGAGATCGGATGCAACATTCGATTCGCCGATGATGATCGAGACCCAGATCGAGCCAAAGACACGATGTCCGGATATGATCGAGAGAACCGCTCGATCTTGGAATCGATCTCTGTCCTTTCAACCGTTTTTTGCCGCTAGCGAGGGGGGGACCATTAGCTTGTTTCGGCATTTTGGGAAGGCGGCGACGTCCTTATCCCAAAACAACTTTAGATCCTTATCTTTTCTTTTATGTTTTCTCTCTCGTTTTCGTGAAGAACACCATTGTTGAACTCGCGTTTTTCTTAAGCTTTGTAATCGAATCATTTCCGTTTCAATCTAGTTTTCTTTTCATGTTCATCGTCTCGCTTTACATGCTTTGCTTGATTTACTCTATGTGTAGCGAGTAGTTTATTTGGGTTCGGGGTTGAGAGGATTAAGGGGTCTAAAGGGTTTCGATCTTGGGGTTTTTCTAAACGTTTTCAATGGCTATCTCTTCTAAGGTGTTGAGATCTCAATGCTTGAAGACTCTCACGCCAAGAGCTTCATGATCCGAGAGGTTCCTTACCTTGACAGGATTCAGGAGCCTCGGAAGATCACATCTTAGAGACTAGTTACCCCTTCCCAAAAGCCATGGAAGTTTAGGGGATTAGTTAAGCCATTCATTTGAAATCTGTTTTCCTTGCCATTCGACCTCTCTTTCCACCAAAAGCCATGGGTTTGGAGGAGAGGATGAAGGAGTGATCTATACCGAAAGCCACGGATAGATCTTGCTTAGTTTTCAAGGCTTAGAGATCCTCACCAAGTGAGTCGATTTAAAGTTTTAAACCCAAGGTCGAACCTTTGAAACCCCTGACCATGAATCTCAACCCTAGGCCCTTTCTTTTAGTATCTTTACATCTTATCTCGTCTTTCGCTTGATCTCTGATAGCATCCTGGTCCTTAGTTTTACTGTTTTTGCATTTTTAGACGAGATCGATTGTTACTGCTCGATCTAGTGGTCGATCTCGTGGTCGATCCACTAGTCGAATTTTAATAATTCAAAGCTTTCTCCTTTAATTATTCTGTTTGTTTCTCGTGGTAGTTTCTTCCTTTCTAGTATTTTTAAAATAGGTTTCATTCCATTTTAGTTGCTGCATCTAGTTTTTAGAGATTTTCTCATAAATCATCTCATTTCGCTTAGATTTGCATTAGTCCTTGTATTCTTTGTGCATTCTCTATCATCCTAGGCATGGATTGACTCTCTCTTGCTTGCTGTACTACAACACGTCTTGCATTTGAGTTTGATAACCTCACTGCAATTTAAAACCCTTGCAAATAAAGTGTTTATCATTGTTTAGGAAGGGAAAAGAATCTATAAGTGATTGAGATAAAAATAAGGAGTTATCAGTAGAGATTTCGGATTTCTTGAAGGAGCATGAATTGGATTTGAAAGATTTGCTAAGCCTGTGATGATTAGACTGAAATTTGATCTTGTGTTGACTTTGTGGTATGTGGATTCGAAAGTTTTAAACAATGTGATGTTCCTGACGTTTAGCTGACTTTTTATGTGTTTCAAACCTCGACCCTATGCATTGCCTGATGTTTGCTTGAGGGCAAGCAAAAGCTAAGTCTGGGGGAGTTGATATATCATGGTTTTTACTGGTTTTGACCATGATATAAGTCTTGTTTATAAAGTCTTTTTGGTATTTTTCGAGTCCTATAGAGTCTTTGCAGGTCTAGGTATGTTTGGAGCATAACTGTGAGTTTTGGAGCCTTTTGGAGCTATGTTGAAACTGATGCTGAAAAGACCAAGTCGGAGAGCATTATGAAGCAGGGTGTCGATCGACACCAGCCAATTGGTGTCGATCGACACCGGTCGTGGTCGCGAGGAGAAGTTTTAAAAACTCATTTGAAGAATTGCAACTTGTGATATACTCATATATTTAGCACATTTAGCATGCATTTAGTGTAGTTTTCATGCATTCATCTTGCATAATAGGCTAGTTTGCACCACTTTAGGTCCTAGAGCACTTTTGCATTAGCATTTGCATGTTTCTTGCATTCTTGCATCATATTCAGGTTGTTTTGGACACATTGGAGCTGTGGAGGGTTCGTGGACATGCTAAGGACCAAAGAGGAGCTCGTGGACTCTTCAGAAAAATCAGCCTTGCTACAAGGGAACCGAGATCGAGAGGTAGATCGAGCTAGGCAGGTCGATCTAGAAGAGATCGAGTTCAAGATCGGCCAAGGTGATCGATCGTGTGTACGAACGTGAATCAAGCCATGCAGAACGAGAACCAGATCGAGTTCACGACCCGATCATCAGAGGATCGACTGGAGGATCGACTGAAGCACTCGATCAACCCTCATGAATTGACCTAAGGATCGAGCAAAAGCAGCCGTTCTAGCCGAGAGACCGAGTGACCAGATCGGCGACTCAGCTCGATCTCTACAACCTTATCCGGCCAAGTCATTTTTGGACTCTTGTGGGGGGGACCATTTTGATGTTTTGGCCATTTTAGGCAATTGTTTCTCATCCTTTCGATTGGTCTTGGACCTTTTTTAGTTTTTCTTACTGTCGAAGGCAAAAAACCTCTATTGTTACGATTTCAATCTTTTCTTGTTTTGAACCTTTGAATCTTGTTTAATCATTAAGTACTTCGTTAATCGCTCTTGCTTAATCACTTTTAGCTTTCTTTCCTTTGCATTTTCGTGTGTTTTAGTTATGTGTAGTGAGTAGTCTCTCTTTGGGTTTAAGGTTGGGGCGATTTAAGGGGTTTAAGGGTTTAAGCTTTGGTCTTTTTCTTGTTCTTAATCTTTTCTCTTCTTGGATTTGGGGTCTTAATGCTTAGGGAGTCTTGGAAAAGATCTCTATGATTCCAGGGCTTTCTTACCTTGACCAGATTCAGAAATCCCTTAAAGCCAAATCCAAGAGACTAGCTCACCCTTTCCCATACGCCATGGATGTTTAAGGAGCTAGTTAAGCCAATATTTGAGATTTCTGCTTAATGTTCTTTGACCCATCTATCCACTACACGCCATAGGTTAGAAGGAAGGGTTGGGGAAAGGATCTATACCACACGCCATTGATAGATCTCTTTTAGCTTCTCAAGGCTTAGAGATAGCTCATCAAATGAGTAGATCTATGTTTTCAAACCCAAAGCTTGAATCTTTGACCCTCTTGAATATGACCCTCAACCTTAGGTCCTCCTTTTAGCAATTCAAAACCTCAAGTTATCATCATCTAGCTATAAAGTTTGCATCTTTAATCTTTAAAAGTTATTGTTCTAAGTTGCTAGAAGTTCTCTATTTTTCTGCCTTTAGATCTCGGTTTTTAGTAATTAGTAGTTTTGCTTTTTAAATTCTCAGTTTTCTTCTAGTGGTTGTTAACCCTCTTCCAAGGATTTTAAAATAGTTTTCGTAGTCATTTGGTTGTTGCATATAGTTTTTGTAGAATTTTTCATCCATTTACCCGAATCAGCTTAGATTTACCAAGTTCTTGCATTCTTAGTGGCTTTCTACAACCTAGGCTGGATTGACACCTCTTGCACCTATACTAAAACATTAGCAGTGTTTGAGGCTTTGATATTCTTGCTTGCTAAAAATCTGTTTATCAAATGGCACCGTTGCCAACTTGGGTTTGATTAGGTGACATTAGGATTTGGAGCTTAGTAAAGACTAAGCCTTTTAATTTTCTTTTGGTTACTCATTGCTATACCTTACTGCTTGTCTTCTCAGGTATATGAATTTGAGGTCCAGTGGTGACAACAATCTACTACAACCTCTGGACAATATTCACCAACTTGGAAGTGCAAGGCATAGAGGGACAGTAGAGCAAGAACAGAACTTTGAGGAGATAGAGGAACCTGATCTAGCTGAATTTTGGATTATGGCTGAGCAAGACCAAGAAGAAGCTCCACCTCATTGTGCTGGTGCCAGGGGCAATGGAAACCCCAACAACGCGCCAAGGCAGCCAAGAATCATTGGTGCTGGTGATGCACCTAACAAACATTATAACCGCTTTTGAATCACTCATCCACCAGTGCAAAACAACAACCTTGAGATCAAGCGAGGCTTCATCTCAATGGTGCAGAACAACAAGTTCCATGGGCTTGCAATGGAGGACCCTTTAGAGCATCTTGACAACTTTGAGCAAGTTTTGGGATGATAAAGATCAATGTCATCTCGGAGGACAGCTTCAAGCTACGGTTATTCCCTTTTTCCCTTGGAGATAAAGCAAGGCATTGGGAGAAGACATTACCTGAGGAGACCATCACTTCATGGGCTGATTGCAAGAAAGCCATTCTGTCAAAGTTTTTCTCAAGCACCAAAACAGCAAGGCTAAGAAGTGAGATCAACGGCTTTACTCAAAGGCAGAATGAGACCTTTAATGAAGCTATAGAGCGGTTCAAAGACTACACTATCGCTTGTCCTCATCATGGCTTCAGTGAAGAGACACTCTTGAGCACAATCTATAGAGGAGCACTCCCCAAGATTCGCATGTTGCTTGATACAACAAGTAAGGGAAACTTTCTTGGGCAAAATGTTGAAGAAGGAATGGAGCTCATAGAGAATTTGGCTTTGAGAGATGGAAACTATTCTGAGGATTATGACCGAGCACCAAGAGGAGCTGATCTAGAAGCTCACAAGAAGGAGCTGAAGTCGCTCCATGAGAAGATTGATAAGCTAGTGCTTGCGAATCAAAAACATGTGCATTATGTAGGAGAAGCCGCAGATGTATTAGATGAGCTAGAGCAATGCCATGAAGAAATCAATTGGGTTAGAGGCAACAACTACAACAAGCCACAAGGCTATGCTCAAGGTTATCAGGGAAACAACAACCTTTCCTACAGAAGCACTAACGTGGAGAACCCTAAAGATCAGGTGTATCCTCCACAACAATGCAAACCCTTTGTCCCTTATAACAAAGGCGGGTTTACAAGCAACAGTGGATATCAAGGGCAGAGACAAGGCAATTTTCAAGGTCCGCAACAGCAAGGAAACAAGAGTTACTCTCCTGTGTTTCCTCCTGGTTACCGCCACTTCAAGATCCGGTTCAAGCAATGTTTCAACAATTGCTTCAGGGACAAGCAAGCACAAATCAGAAGTTTGTTGACATGAACAACAGGCTGGACTCTTCTCTAACTGACGTGTCTACTCAGATCACCAACCTGAACAACAAGATCAAACAATTAGAGAAAGGCAAAGCCAGTTCAAGCGGTCAAGGCAGCTTACCCGGGAAGTGTGAGCAAAACCCCAAAGAGTATGCAAACGCTATTACCTTGAGAAGTGGGAAAGAGATACCACTGAGGTCTGTACCTGAAGACAATGAGGACATTGTGGTTCAAGAGGGGGAGGGTAAGCTTTTGAATAATCAAGGGATCACCTTTGATGATGTGTGGATTGCAAGACCTAAGAAGGGCAAAGAAGCGGTTGTAGAGAAGAAGGTAGAGGAGGTTAGCAAAGAAAAAGAAGCTTATGTGACTCCACCCTACAAACCGAAGCTTCCTTTCCCTGGACGGTTCAAGAAGCAGCTGCTTGAGAAGCATAGAGCAGTCTTTGAGAAGCACTTGAAGGATGTTGAGATCAAACTGCCTTTAGTTGATTTCTTGGTGATGATGCCAAAATGCGCCAAGTTTATCAAGGATACCCTTACTAAGAAAAGCAAGGAAAGTGAAGAGGTCTTGGTGTTGAGTGAAGAGTGCAGTGCAATCATCCACAAGGAGATAGTTCACAAGAAGTTATGAGATCCATGATCATTCACCATCCCTTGTGCTCTTGGACCTTTGAAGTTTGAAAGTTGCTTGTGTGATTTAGGAGCAAGTATCAATCTTATGCCTCACTCCATTGCAAATAAGCTAGGCTTTACAAAGTTTAAGGAGTGTAGGATCTCTCTCGTGCTGGCTGATAGAAGTATAAGGCTCCATGTAGGCATGCTTGAAGACTTACCCGTGAGGATCAGTGGTGTGAATGTGCCAACAGATTTTGTAGTGCTAGAAATGGATGAAGAGCCAAAGGACCCTCTTATCCTTGGTAGACCGTTTCTAGCAACTGCTGGAGCCATCATTGACGTGAAGAATGGCATGATTTCTCTACACTTGGGTAAAGACATCAAGCTAGATTTTGATATCAATGAAGTTTGGAAGAAGTCGACCATTGAAGGACAAGCTTTCTACATTGAAACTTTGGATGAGTTAGCGGATGATTTTCTTGAGGAGTTGGCACAAGAGGATCACCTTCAGCTAGCTTTAACAAAGGAGTGTGGGGAGTATGGCTTCTTGAGTGAACAGACCCAAGAGTACGTGCAAATCCTTGATTCTCGCAAGGTTGTGAAAGAAGATGCAGGCGGATGCGTAGAGATCGATCAGGAAATCGACGAGATCACTTAATCCAGGAAAACGATCAACAAGAAAATCGAGAAGGTTGGTCGATCCAGAAAAGAAATCGATGGGAAGATCAAGAGGGATAACTAGATCAGTTCAGAGAACGACTCAGCAACTCGATCTTCTGCTTGATCCATATCAAATCAAGTAAGTGAATCGAGAGATCGCAATCGATGCGGACCAGAACGAGGGGAAGATCGACTGGATGACTCGTTCTCTGAGGAAACAACGGTTCAAGATAGCAGCCTGAAAGCTCATGACTCGGGTTCAAAAGAGGCTGATGAGGATGGCAACATCAACGCAAGCCACAAAGAGGACTGGAGAGAGCTGCTAGCCCCAAAGGTGGACCTAAGGGAGCTCTCGAATGG
This sequence comes from Thlaspi arvense, assembly GCA_911865555.2. Lineage (NCBI taxonomy): Eukaryota > Viridiplantae > Streptophyta > Magnoliopsida > Brassicales > Brassicaceae > Thlaspi > Thlaspi arvense. The sequence continues at coordinate 21,579,328 of OU466862.2, read as the reverse complement.
GCTAAGCTACGTTTTCTTGGGATCTAATGACACTTATCCCGTCATTGTGAATGAATATCTGAGTGATGATGAGTTAAACTCACTCCTTAAGGAGCTGAGGAAGTATAGAAGGGCCATTGGGTACTCTCTAAGTGACATCAAGGGGCTTTCACCAATGCTTTGTACTATCAGGATTCACTTAGAGAATGAAAACACTTCTTCTATTGAACATCAAAGACGTTTGAACCCAAACTTAAAAGAAGTAGTTAAGAAAGAGATATTGAAACTGTTAGATGATGACGTGATATACCCTATCAGTGATAGCACATGGGTCTCTCCGGTCCATGTGGTACCAAAGAAAGGGGGTATCACGGTCGTTAAAAATGAGAATGATGAGTTAATTCCTACAAGAACCATAACTGGACATAGAATGTGTATTGATTATAGGAAGCTTAACTCAGCAACTAGAAAAGATCATTTTCCTCTTCCCTTTATTGATCAAGTGCTTGAGAGACTAGCTAATCATCCATACTACTGCTTTCATGATGGCTATAGTGGTTTTTTTCAAATTCCCATTCATCCCAATGACCAAGAGACTAGCTAAGGGTTACTTTCACATGCCCTTATGGTACCTTCGCTTATCGAAGGATGCCTTTTGGGTTGTGTAATGCACCAGCAACCTTCCAAAGGTGCATGATGTCTATCTTCTCTGATCTCATTGAGGAAATGGTGGAAGTTTTTATGGATGATTTTTCTGTGTATGGTGCTTCTTTTTCTGCTTGTTTGTCAAATCTTTGCAACGTACTCAAGAGATGTGATATATCATGGTTTTTATGGTTTTTAACCATGATATAAGTCCTTTTTATTGAGTCCTTTTGGTCTTTTTAGAGTCCTAGTAGAGTCTTTGCAGGTTATAACATGTCTGGAGCATAATTGGAGATTTTGGAACCTTTTGGAGCATTCTGAGTTGAAGCCACGAAGTATCCAACTCGGGAAGAAAAGTATGCATATGGGTGACGCTCGTCACCAATCTGGTGACGCTCGTCACCCACCAAGGAAGGAGGTCGTGGCCTGTTTTTAAAAGATTGGGAAGAAATTGCAGTTTTGGCCCAAAAGTTCTAGTATTTGCAAAAAGACCCCAGATCGTGTTTTAACTTGTATATTAGGTTTTTCAGCCATTCTTTTGGCAGATATCTTGTATCTTATTATTTTTTGAGAGCTTTAGAGAGAGATTTATAGCAGAGCTTTTGGAGAGACAAATCAGACTCCTTCAGAGCAGATTTTGAACTCTTTTATTTCTATTTCTTTTTTCTTTTATGCAATCTATTCTTTTCATGATGTTTTCTCAAATCACCATGTCTGAGTAGTTTGTTAGTTAAGTTAGGGCTTTTCAAACGTTGAAGAAGAGTTTGTAGAATTGCTAAAAACTTATAGGAAATTCATTGGTTCTTCATCTGAGCTTGCATTCATATCGATTTCTTAGACACATCATCTGGATTTCGAAACCCTAGGTTTTTGATAGATGTGAGAGCATTATTATTCACCTGAACTAGTATTAGATGAGCAAAACGCCCTAGTACAAAGAGATTTGGCTTAGGAGTTTTGTGAACAATTGAACCTGATCATTACTACATGTTTAGGTTGTTAGGGTTTTGCAAAGAGATTTGAAACTCTGTGATTTAGACATAGATAACTTCTGCAATGAGAATTGATTAGTTATATCTTTGCGATTCATGTTCAAGACGGTTTTAATTCATTCCTGATTGCATGCATTCTACATTCTCAGATTCAACCTGCGAACTGTCCTGACTTAGCGCCTTTAGCCTTCTGAACTTTAAAAACAAGCATAAAAACGCCCTCTTGCATTTATTTTACTGTTTTGCATTACATTCATTATTTATCGCTTAGCTTAATCTGAATCTATAATCGCTAGTGTGGTTTACATACTCCCTTGGGATTCGATAACCCCTTGTACTACAACTGCTTTTGCTGTGCACTTGCAGTAGTTTTATTTGGGTAAAACCTGACCCTATCAAGATGTGAGGAGACAAACTTGGTGCTGAATTTAGAAAAGTGTCACTTCATGGTGAAGGAAGGCATTGTACTTGGGCATAAGATCTCTGAGCAGGGGATTGAGGTTGATAAAGCAAAGATATAGGTCATAATGAGCCTAGAGCCGCCGGTTAATGTGAAGGGGATAAGGAGTTTCTTGGGTCACGCAGGCTTCTACATGCGGTTTATCAAGGATTTCTCCAAGATAGCACGCCCCCTTAGAAGGCTATTATGCAAAGAAGCCGAGTTCATGTTCGATGATGAGTGTCTTCAAGCCTTTAAGACCATCAAATAAGCTCTAGTCACCGCACCTATAGTTCAAGCTCCAGATTGGAACCTGCCGTTTGAGATAATGTTCGATGCGAGTGACTACGCCGTGGGGGCTGTTCTAGGTCAGAGGAAAGACAAGAGGCTGCACGTTATCTACTATGCCAGCCGAACCTTGGATGACACGCAAGTGAGATATGCTACCACCGAAAAGGAGCTACTAGCTGTGGTATTCGCTTTTGAGAAGTTCAGATCATATTTGGTGGGCTCAATGGTTGTTGTATACACTGATCACGCTGCATTGAGGTATATCTACTCCAAGAAAGACAACAAGCCGAGACTCCTAAGGTGGATTCTTCTCTTACAAGAGTTTGATATAGAGATCAAGGATAAGAAGGGCATAGAGAATGGTGTTGCTTATCACCTTTCAAGAATGAGGGTGAATGAAGCCTTACCTTTGGACGACTCACTTCCTGAGGAGCAGCTCATGATGGTCAACACTGTAGTTTGTAAAAAGCCAGAGGATAAGCTTGAAGATGTCTTCAGTTTGAGAGAAGAAGATCTGCCTTGGTACGCTGACATCATGAACTACTTGGCTTGTGGAGAAGAGCCTACTCACCTTGACTACTACCACAAGAAGAAGTTCATGAGAGACACCTCTCAATACTTTTGGGACGAGCCTTATCTGTACAAGAGGGGAGTATATAGCTTATACAGAAGATGTGTTTCAAGAGAGGAAGCAAAAGATATCCTTTTCCATTGCCATGGTTTGTCTTATGGAGGTCACTTTGCATTGTTCAAGATGGCTACAAAGGTTCTACAAGCCGGGTTATGGTGGCCAACACTATTCAGAGATGCTCACGAGTTTGTGAAGGCATGTGAGGCTTTCCAAGGAGCTGGAAACATAACCAAAAGAAATGAGATTCCTCAGGTACCAATCTTTGAGGTTGATGTGTTTGATGTTTGGGGAATAGATTTCATGGGACCGTTTCCATCTTCATACGGCAACAAATACATCTTGGTGGCTGTAGACTATGTGTCTACGTGGGTTGAGGCTATAGCTTCCCCAACTTATGACTCAAAGGTGGTGGTTAAACTTTTCAAGACTATCTTCTTCCCACGGTTTGGAGTTCCAAAGATAGTGATCAGCGATGGGGCCAGCCACTTCCTCAACAAAGTAAGGGGTCTCTTGAAGAAGTATGGAGTGAAGCACAAGGTAGCTAAACCTTATCACCCTCAAACTAGTGGGCAAGTGGAGGTCTCAAATAGGCAGATCAAGGCTATCTTAGAGAGGACCGTAGGAGTAACTCGGAAGGATTAGGCAAGTAAGATGGAGATGCCCTTTGGGCGTATAGAACCACCTTCAAGACTCGTATAGGCACCACTCCCTTCACTCTCCTCTACGGAAAGGCATGTCACCTCCCTGTGGAGCTGGAATATAGGGCACTTTGGGCAGTGAAGCAAATAAACTTCAGTCTCAAGACAGCACCTGAGATGAGGTTGATTCAACTCCACGAGCTTGATGACCTAAGGCTAGATGCTTATGAGAGTGCCAAAATCTACAAGGAAAGGACCCAAGCGGTTCATGACAAGAAGCTGGTACTCAAGGAGCTTAAGGAAGGAATCTGGTCTTGCTTTACAACTCACGCTTGAAGCTGTTCCCATGGAAGCTAATGTCAAGGTGGTGCAGACCTTTCGAGATTAGAGAAGTCCTACCTTATGGACCGGTTACTTTGGTTGGCAAGAGTGGAAAGGCTTTCACGGTGAATGGGCGAAGAGTCAAGCCCTATCTGGCGAGTGATTGTAGCAGGGAGAGCACCACGTTGCTTCTCCAAGATCCACCCCTGGCCTAACCAAGTAAAGTCAAGCTAGTGACGTAAAACAAGCGCACTTGGGAGGCATTCCTATGTCTATCTTTGTACATATGTTTTCTTTCTTTTTGTTTGAATTTTATGCTTTTATGTCTAAGTGTGTAGGTGAATGGATAAGGGAGCTGGAGATCATGATCTTGGAGTCAAAAAGGGCAAGGAAAGGAGAGTTATAGGCAAGAGATCGAGTGCTAGATCGACTTATTCAGGCTCGATCTTTACTAGGTCGAGCTAGTGAATCGAGTGGAGTCAGTCGATCTAGATGAGATCGAGTAGACAATCGAGTGAGTCAGTCGATCATGAGAGGATAACCCACCCATGTGTTTAGCTTGAAATGCAAACGGGGTGCGGATCGACTGACCTCACTCGATCCTCAAGCTGGATCGATCAGTTTACTCGATCATTTCACTCGATCCTTGCCAAAACGACCTCCAAATCGATCAAGGGACTCGATCCAAGGAGTAAGGCCAATATCACGTAAGATCTTGGAACGAGGGGGCACACTCGATCGAGGACTCGATTCAATTCAAATCGAGTTCCCAATCGATCATCCCTCTCGATCCTAGCAAACATGGGCATGAGATCGAGTTCAAGATCGACCAAATGGACTTGATCTCATGCCGAGGTACCAATGGCACCAAAGAGAAGCAGAGATGTGGCAACAGAAGGGGTGGAAACTCAAGAATTTGTTCAGGAGAGGGTTAAATGGACTAAAGAGGAGAAGAAGGCTAAGAAGAGGCTAGAGAGGCTCCGGTTTGAACCCACAAAGTTTGCAAGCCGAGACCTCTTGGAGAACCTTGGTTTGCTGAAGGACTTTGACCTGTTGCTCAAGGACATGGGGCTAGCATGTTTGTCAAGGATGGATTGCCCCACTTACCCCGAGGCAACTCTAGACTTCCTCTCAACCTTGGACTTCTCCTATGAAGATCCAAGCCTTCCAGCTCCTTCCAAGGGTCATCTCACTTTCAAGATAAGGAAGCAAGCTTACCACATGACCATAGACGAGCTCTGTCGAGCCTTCGGCCTCAACGCAGCAGCCAAGAAAGTGGAGTTCCCTCAGCTCAAAGCCGCCAATGATCAATGGGACCTGATCTGCGATGATGACTACAAAGCCAACACCACCAAGATCAAGAATGTCTGCAACCCCGTGCTGAGATACTCCCTCAAGCTCCTTGCCAACACCTTTAGTGGGCGATTCGTGGCTCCAACAGTGACAAGGAATGAGCTGTGCTTCCTCTTTCAAGGCGTTAAAAAAATAGTATGCGACCGAGAGCTGAATGATGAGCCGAAGGAGGATGAGCTCGGCAATGATATCAACTATGGTTGTATCTTGGCCTCTTCTTTGGTCAAATACAAGGCGTGGGCACTGAGGTTTAAGGCGAGCTCAGCACTAATTAGAGGCTTCCTCACGCTGCTGTTCACACAAACCGGAGTCCCACTTCAAGAGTTTGAGCCTTGCGCGGAGAGAGCCTACATGGACGAGCAATACATGCACAACACTGACTCCTTGGGTCCTACGCGAGCTCCAGGGTTCAATGCTTACCTGTTCACCAACTGTGAGAATGAGAAGAAGGACTGCATCTTACCGAACCAAGAAGAGATGACCCTAGACTGCATGGGCACCGTCGAGTTCTTCCCAAGTGATGAGGAGTGTTTTGCACCACATGGACTCGTGGCTGCACCACCTCAGATCCCTCGTGCACCTTCAGAGTCGCCACCTTCAGATGCCGTGATGCCAGCAAGCTTCGATCTTCCAAAGCTTGATTATGAACCGAGGACAAAAGCCGAGAATTTTCTTGCATCGGTCGTGGAGGTTCAGCGCAAGATCAACAAATGGAAGAGCAAGATGATAAAAAAACTTGTTGAGAAGATCAAGGACTTGCAAGGAAGCTCATCTGATGCATCTTCAAGCGAGGAGGTCGAGCAACCCGAGAAGAGAAGGTAGTCAACCGGTGGTATAGAGATCCGTGAACCCCAAGGAAGCAACCAAGCTGCACGCCTCTCTCTACACGATAGAGCAAGCAAGGAGAAGGGCAAAGCCATCTCTCACGAAGCTCCTAGAAAGAGCAGGAAGTCTGGAGCATCCTCAAGCTCCAGCCGTGCCTAGCTCCAAGGTACCAGCACAACCCTTGTAAATAACATGCATCTTTTTCATTTTTGCTTTGTGTTTTGGGCTCCTCTTGAATTTGTTTGCCACCGAGACAGTGTCATTCAAGTTTTGGGGAGAGTGTGTGTTATTTGACAAGTTTTCTTTGATCTTATTTTGTGTTATCATCCCTTGAGTCATCATGCATCATGTAAGGCATAGAAAAGAACAAAAAAATCATAAAAATTTTAAAAATTTTCAAAAAAAAAATTCATGTAGCTTGCATTTGATTTGTTAAACATTTTAGGATTGAGTATAGAATTTTAAGCATTTAGGTTGTTTGCATTTGCATAAGGGGCAATAGCTTTTCTTGAAAAGTGTTTTAAGCTCATGAATTGTTTCAAGGCCCTAGTTAGTAGTTCTTTGATGCTTTGTACATACTTTGAAAGTAAGCTCTAACCATATTTGGATCATTTGTTTTGATTTTTGTGGCTTAAGTTGAACATTCATGAATTGAATCATTTCCTAATAAGTGGAACCTTAATTTGAATCTTTGAATTATCACACTTGTGCATTTGAAAAAGTCTACATGGATCACTTATACATATTCTGGCTTTCTTATCCCTTTCACCACTCTCTTGTAAGCCTGAGTAGACTTCCCACCTTGACCCTTACCCTCCTTCCAAGCCAATTTTCTTGTGTGACATCTTTGTGAGGCCTTATTTTTGGTTTGAACTTGGTATAAAGTTTTAGGTTTAGGCGAGATGATTAGGCTTTCATATTGATGCTAGTTTTGCATTTTGAAGCTAGTTTTATGCTAAGTTTGGGGGCGGGGATTCATGGGAGTTGTTTTGCTTTGGTTTCTGTTTGAAAAGATTTTGTGTTTGGGGTTTGAATATATGTGATTTATGGTTTTCTGTGGTAGGCTTTGTGTTTAAAATAAAAGCTCTAGTTTGAAAAAGAAGATAGCTCTCAAAAAGAAAAGAAAAAAAAAGAGATTAATAAAAGAGCCAAAAGGGCAACTAAAAAAGGAAAAAAAAATTTATAAGAAGAGAGCTATCTAAGTATTGAAAAGAGCTAAGTATGTTTATGGCCTTACCACTAGCAAAAAGGTTTTTAAAATGATGTGTTTGTTTGGGTAATGATTGGCGTCTTGCCTTGATGATATGGGTAGTTATTAGGAGGGCAAGTGAGCTTAAAAAGAAAAGAAAAATGAGAGAGGGATTATGATCATTGTTAGTGTATATGGGTAGATGAGAGTCTAGTCATGTATGCATCAATTGTCTTTACCTTTAGCATTATGCATAAGTTCGACCTTCTTTGAGAGAACCCATTTCTTGAATTACCCTTATAAATGAGATCATTTTTATCTCATGACCTTTGTCCCTAAGCCAAATGTATTCGGTTGTAAAATGCATAAGTGTGATTCACGGTTTGATCTTAATGAATGTTAAAAGTTAGGATTCTTGGATTGTTTGGGATATGAGAGTCATGATTTGAGATTCAACATTTGGAGTATGAGTTTGTGCATTGCATCTTAGGATTAAGAACTAGGACCATTGAATTGATTCATTTGAAAAACACTTTTGCAAGGAATTTGAGCCCCCGTTTTTAAAACCTCTCTTCCTTTCTTGAATTTTGTTTGCTTGAGGGCAAGCAAACGGCAAGTTTGGGGGAGTTGATATACTCATATATTTAGCATATTTAGCATGCATTTAGTGTAGTTTTCATGTAGTCATCTTTCATAATAGGCTAGTTTGCACCATTTTAGGTCCTAGAGCACTTTTGCATTAGCATTTGCATGTTACTTGCATTCTTGCATCATATTCAGGTTGTTTTGGACACATTGGAGCTGTGGAGAGTTCGTGGACATGCTAAAGATCAAAGAGGAGCTCGTGGACACATAGAAGAAATCAGCCTTGCTACAAGGGAACCGAGATCGAGAAGTAGATCGAGCTAGGCAGGTCAATCTAGAAGAGATCGAGTTCAAGATCGACCAAGGTGATCGATCGTGTGTACGGACATGAATCAAGCCATGCAGAACGAGAGCCAGATCGAGTTCATGACCCGATCATCCGAGGATTGACTGGAGGATAGATTGAAGCACTCGATCAACTCTCATGAATCGACCCAAGGATCGAGCAAAAGCAGCCGTTTTAGCCGAGAGATCGAGTGACCCAGATCGATGACTCAGCTCGATCTCTACATCCTTATCCGGCCAAGTCATTGGGGGGGGGAGGGGGGGGGGGGGGGGGGGGGGGGGGGGGGGGGGGGGGGGGGGGGGGGGGGGGGGGATGTTTTGGACATTTTAGGCAATCATTTCTCATCCATTCGATTGGTCTTGGACCTTTTTTAGGTTTTCTTATTTTGAAGGCGAAAAACCTCCATTGTTACGATTTCAAGCTTTTCTTGTTTTGAACCTTTGAAGCTTGTTTAATCATTAAGTATTTCGTTAATCGCTCTTGCTTAATCATGTTTAGCTTTCTTTCCTATGCACTTTTGTGTGTTTTAGATATGTGTAGTGAGTACTCTCTCTTTAGGTTTAAGGTTGGGGCGATTTATGGGGTTTAAGGGTTTAAGCTTTGGTCTTTTTCTTGTTCTTAATCTTTTCTCTTCTTGGATTTGGGATCATAATTCTTAGAGAGTCTTGGAAAAGATCTCTATGATTCCAGGGCTTTCTTACCTTGACCGGATTTAGAAATCCCTTAAAGCCAAATCCAAGAGACTAGCTCATCCTTTCCCAAACGCCATGGATGTTTAGGGAGCTAGTTAAGCCAATATTTGAGATCTTTGCTTAATGTTCTTTGACCCATCTTTCCACTACACGCCATAGGTTAGGAGCAAGGGTTGAGGAAAGGATCTATACCACACGCCATGGATAGATCTCTTTTAGCTTCTCAAGGCTTAGAGATAGCTCATCAGATGAGTAGATCTATGTTTTCAAACCCAAACCTTGAATCTTTGACCCTCTTGAATATAACCCTCAACCTTAGGTCCTCCTTTTAGCATTTCAAAACCTCAAGTTATCAGAATTTATTTATAAAGTTTGCATCTTTAATCTTTAAAAGTTATTGTTCTAAGTTGCTAGAAGTTCTCTGTTTTTCTGCCATTAGATCTCGATTTTTAGTAATTAGTAGTTTTGCTTTTTAAATTCTCAGTTTTCTTCTAGTAGTTGTTAACCCTCTTCCAGGGATTTTAAGATAGTTTTTGTAGACATTTGGTCGTTGCATTTAGTTTTTGTAGAATTTCTAATCCATTTACCCGAATCAGCTTAGATTTACCAAGTTCTTGCATTCTTAGTGGCTTTCTACAACCTAGGCAGGATTGAAACCTCTTGCACCTATACTACAACATTAGCAGTGTTTGAGGCTTTGATATTCTTGCTTGCTAAAAACCTGTCTATCAACTTGGCCCAGAAGTTTCCTAATATTTGCAAACTTGTCCCAGTCGTGTTTAGAGTTGTATTTAGGTTTTCTTAGCCATTGTTAGGCTATTATCTTGTTTTCATTGAGACCTGAGAGAGAGATTTTGATTGAGAGCTTTTTGGGGAGACAAATCCATACTCGGTAGAGAAGAACTTCGAACCCCCTTCATCTTTTACTCTATCTTTTAATGCAATATTATTCAGTGATGATTTGTGTTTCACTTGCTATATCTGAGTAATCTGCTAGTTAGGTTTTGGGTTATTCAAAGGTTGATAATGAATTGTTGGAATTGCAAAACTGGAAGGATAAATCATTTGGTTCTGCATCTTGATTGCTTTAACACTGGTTTTAAGATTGATCACCTAGAAATCAGATCTTAGGTTGTTTAATAGATGTGGAAACATTGTTAATCACCAGAACTATCTTAGATGAGCAAAATAACTGATTGCAAAGGAATTTTGATTAGTGATTTTGTGAACATATCGAACCAGAACTATAATGCTTGTTTTGGTTGTTAGAATTTGCAAAGGAATTTGAAATTTTAGAATCTCATCATAGATAATCTCTGCGAGGGAAGTCGATTGGTTTTACATTAGTGTTTCGAGTTCTAAAACGGTTTTAATAAATAATCCTTTCAGTCTGTAGTTCGCGATTTATGTCAACCTGCGAATTTTCCATTGCTTAGCGCCTTGCCTCAATTGATTTTAAGAACTCATAATCCGCTCCTGATATTGCTGCATATTTCATGTGTTTTGCATGCATATAAGATAGTTTCTTATGCATTTACCTTGCACTTTAGGCTAGTTTGCATCACTTTAGGTCCTAGTGTACTTTTTCACCAGCATTTGCATGTTTCTTGCATTTTGCATTGCATTCAGGTTGTTTTCGGCTACTTTGGAGCTTTGGAGGATTCATGGACGTGCTAAGGCTCGTAAGGAGTTTCAGGAATGCTTGCTAAGGATCAGAGATCGAGAAGCGGATCGAGCATGGCAGGTCAATCTAGATGAGATCGAGCAGAAGATCGAGTAGCCGAGTCGATGCAAGGAAATGGATCGAGACCAAGATCGAGATGGGAGATCGATCTGAAGTACAGACGTAAATGACGCCATGCAGATCGAGGACCGGATCGAGCCTTCAACCCGCTCAGCACAAGATCGACCCAGAGATCGACCAAAGTCACCCGATCCCAGCCAAAGATCGAGAGCCAGATCGAGTCTCCTGCCCGATTCCAGACTTACCTTATCCATCCAGGCTGTTCTTGGACGCTACCGAGGGGGGGGGGGGGGGGGGGGGGAAGAAGTACACACCTTTAGCCAATTTTGGCTAATAACAGCAATTGCTTTTTCCACCTTCATTCAGTCTTTTTCCTGTTATCTTTTTCCTTAGGCGATTATCTCCGCCATTGTTATACTTTGAGCTTTTCTTGCTTTGTTCTTGAATATTGAATCGTTTAAGTTTAAAGCAATCGTTTTTCATGTTTACTAGATCATCTTCTATGCTTTGTTCGGTTTACTTTATGTGTAGCGAGTAGTCATCTCGGGTTTTGGGGTTGAGAGGATTCAAAGGGGTTGAAAAGGTTTTAAAAGCTTGGTGTTTTCTTGTTCTTCATTGCCTTTTCTTCTAGGATTTCGAGTGCTTAAGGCTTAGAGAGTCTCACGCCAAGATCTCGAAGATCCAAAGGGCTTCTTACCTTGACAGGATCCAGAGGTCCTGGAAAATCGAATCCTAGAGGCTAGTCTACCTTTCCCAAATGCCATAATAGTTTAGGGAACTAGTTAGGCCGTGCGTTTGAAATTTAAATTTTATGCCCTTCAATCTCTTTTTCCGTCAAAGGCCATGGGTCTAGAGGAGAGAATGAAGGAGTGATCCATACCACACGCCATGGATGGATCTTGTTTGATTTTCCAGGCCTAGAGAATCTCACAAATTGAGTAGATCTAAAGTTTTTAAACCAAGCTTGAACCTTTGAAACCCTTGAACATGAATCTCAACCCTGGACCCTCTTTCTTAGTGTTTTCTCATCTCTTTTAATCATTCGCTTGTTATCTGTTCGCATCCTGGTCATTAGATTCATTTCTGTTGATCTTTTAGACGAGATCGATCGTTGTTGCTCGATTTAGTGGTCGATCCAGTGGTCGATCCACTAGTCGATTTTTAATAATTCATAGCTTTGCATTTTAATCATCCTGTTTGTTCCTCGTGGTAGTTCACTTGTTTCTAGTATTTTTAAAATAGTTTTGCTTTGCATTTGACTGCTGCATCTAGTTTTTAGGATTTTTACAAAACCGTTCATCATTTGCTTAGCTTTGCATGATCCTTGCATTCTCATTGCACTTTCTAGCTCCTAGGTTGGATTGATTCCTCTTGCACTATACTACGACTGTGTGCTGCTTGAGTTTTGATAACCTCCTGCTTGCATTACTCCTTTAGACACGAAAAAGATTGTTATCAGCTCCTGATCTCGTTACTTTCTTTCGCCATTTAGTTTTATTTGTTATTGACTGCTTAGCTTCATTTGAATCTAAAATTTGTTGAGTAATAGTCTTAAGTCCTTGTGGATTCGATCCCTAAGTACTACCGTGATCTCTTAATTTGAGAGAGTAGCTCTAAGGGTTAATTTGAGCATATCACTCTAAAAACAGAAATGAACTTAGGCATAATGCTAAAGGTTAAGGACAACTTATACATACAAGGATAGATTACTATCTACCCAATACCTAAGATGTTCTTAAGCCCAACTTCTTAACCAAACCAAACCCAATCCTAGCTAACTTTTTCTGAAACTCTTCCTTCACCCTTCACATTTGATCACTTCTTTAAGGAAACCTTTTTCTTTTGCTCTCATCATGTGGTGGACTTCTTTGTGCACCTTTGTTGTTGGCGCCTTTTTTGTATAATGGGGAGTCTCCTTTGCTTCATCTCTTTGATGCACTAAGCTTTTGTGCCTTTTTGTTTGTTGTTGCGGAGACTCCATCTTCAAAATGCCCATCCTTTTTAAGCTTATTTGGTTCCACACATGTTGAGCTTTTTGCTTGTTTTGTCCTCCTTCTTCCCTTGTCCCCTTCTTTCTTCTTTCACACTCTTCTTATGATCAACATAAAACCCAAGTCCACCCACGCCTATAACTACCATCCTAACCTAGGTCTAACTCAAAGTGAAGAGCTAGTTCTATATAGCAATCAATCCTTGTAGTGCTAAACCTAACACTTTATGCTTAGTTCATTGAAAAGAGGTCTCACACTCACAAGATGGTGCTTAGGCTTAAAAGGAGGCTAAGGTTAAGGTGTGGTAAACTATCCCTTAATGATGAGGATCAGCTATTTGGACTAGCAAGAGTGGTAAAAAGGAAGAATGAAAGTCCAAATATGTATATGGTAACCCATGAAAACACTTTTCTTTGTAAAAACATGATTATTCTCAAGTCAAGGTTATGATTCTAATAAATAAAGTTGATTATCAATTCACACAAGCTCTAGACACAAGAAATGGATTACAAATTTTGAAATTCCAAGCATGGTTCAGCCTTAAGTTCCATATCATTTAAAGATCCATCAAATAATTGACAACAAGGAAATTGGGTTCATCTCAAAATTTCAAGCACCTTACAAGGAATTTCTATCATTACACCCTATGCAAGTGATATGCATCCTATATGTTTCAAAATCTAGACTCAATCCTAATGAAAATGCAATTAAATGATTTGTTTTTGGCTTGCAAAAATGAAAAAGTTTTTAAATTTTCTTATTTTTTAGTGTGTTTTACAATGCACATAGATGAATGCATGAATGCATGAGACTCAAATAGATGAATTACAAGAAAAACTCAGAAAACATAACAGAATTTGATATACACAAACCCTCCCCCAAATTTAAATTACACAGTCTCTTGTGTAATAAAAGAAGGAGAGAGAGATGCAAAAACGCACAAACAAAACATAATGCAATGGTATATACAATGGATGGAATGTTGGTACCTTAGTTTTGGTAGGAGGAGTAAGAGATGTCCTGAGTGTATCCTTGTCAACTTAAAGTAGCAGGTGGCGGAGACTTGTTTGCCTTCCTTTTGCTTCTTCCTTGCTCATAGAAGGATGATCTTGGAGGTTCCCAACTTCTCCATTGTGCATTGGCATGTACATGGGAGGATGTTCCTTGAGCATCCTAAACTTGCCAAGCTGTGTTATCATGATCATAAGAGGGAGCTAGGGGCGCCTCCTAAGCTGACCAAGGTAGAGCCATGGCAGTGAAAGAGAATGTCCTTGGCTTCTTCCTTTGTAACACACCTCCGGTATAAACTGTCTACGCCTCTCTTGTACAAGTAGGGATCATCCCAATAATAATGGATCACGTCTCTCATGAGCTTCTTCCTATGGTAGTTGTCAAGATGCGACGGCTCCTCACCACATGCCAAGTAGTTCACAATATCCGCGTACCAGGGAAGATCTTCCTCCTTGAAGCTCAGAACTTCCTCAAACTGCCCCTCTCAGCTTCCACAAACAGACGTAGTGATTGCCATCAATTGTTCCTCGGGGAGAGAATCGTCCAAAGGAAGAGATTCATTGATCCTTAACCGAGAGAGATGGTCAGCAACGCCGTTCTCTATTCTTTTCTTGTCTTTGATCTCCATGTCAAACTCCTGAAGTAAGAGGATCCATCTCAAAAGCCTCAGCTTAGTGATCCTAAGTGTTTGCTACATTGGTGCTGCGGTATGAGAGATTGTTGTTCTGGTTGTAACCTTGTGAATAGCCTTGAGGTTTGTAGTTGTTTTGACCCGCCACCCAATTGGCTTCTTCTTGGCTCAAATCAAGCTCCTCTTGGCTCTCATCCGCTTCACCAACAAAGTGAACATGCTTCAGATTTGCCAAAACCAACTTGTCAATCTTCTCGTGTAATGATTTCAAATCTTTCTTGTGAGACTCTAGCTCAGAACCTCGTGTTGCACGGTCATAATCTTCAGCATAGTTGCCGTCACTTAGTGCTAAGTTCTCAATCAGCTCCATGCCTTCTTCTACCTCTTGACCAAGGAAGTTCCCCATACTGGCCGTGTCAAGCAACAACCTGATCTTTGGTGAAGCTCCGCAGTAGATAGTGCTTAGAAGAGTCTCTTCGCTGAAGCCGTGGTGAGGACATTGGATAGTATAGTCCTTGAATCGTTCCATGGCTTCATTCAAAGTCTCATTATTCCTTTGCGTGAAGCAGCTAATCTCGCTTCTTAGCCTTGCCGTTCTGGTGCTAGAGAAGAACTTTGAGAGGAAAGCCTTCTTACAATAGGCCCATGAGGTGATGGTGCCTTGAGGAAGTGTTTTCTCCCAATGTCTAGCCTTGTCTCCAAGAGAGAATGGAAAGAGACGCAGCTTGAAAGCATCTTCGGATATGCCGTTTATCTTGATCATCCCACATACTTGCTCGAAATTGTCGAGGTGCTCCAAGGGATCTTCCATTGCTAAGCCGTGGAACTTGTTGTTTTGCACCATGGAGATGAAACCTGGCTTAATCTCGAAGTTGTTGTTTTGTACAGGAGGAGGAGTGATCCCAAACCTGTTGTGATGAGTATTGGGAGCATCTCCGGCTCCTATTATCCTTGGGGGTCAAGCCGCGTGTTGGGGGTTTCCATTGCCCCTTCCCACTGCCCTGTGAGCTGGAGGAGGTCCCTCTGGATGCTCGTGTTCAGCCATAGCTTTAAAGTCAACCAAACCGTGCTGAACAATCTCCTCAAAAGCTCTAGCTTGTTCTCGTACTCTTCTTTGCCGTGAATGACCAAGTTGATGGATGTTGTCCAAGGGTTGAAGTAGATGGTTGTCTCCCCTGGAACGAAGATGCATGTACCTGGAAGAAACACGTTTGAGAGTAGAGAGAATAGTAACTTAAACAAAGTAAAGCTTAGTCTTCACTAAGCCCCAAATCTCTATGCTTTCTAACACTCCTAGAATGGCAACGGTGCCATTTGATAACAACTTTCTTGCAAGGGCGAGGATGCAATGAGGCTATCAAAACTCAAATGCAACACCTAGGTTGTAGTACAGTATGCAAGTGAGAGTCAATCCATTTCTAGGAGCTAGGAAGGTCAAAGAGAATGCAAGAGCAGTGTAAAGCTAAGCGAATGACAGGTGATTTTGTGAAAATCCTAAAAACTATATGCAACGACCAAATGGAATGCAAAACTATTTTAAAATTAGCAAGAGTGATTAGACTACCACGAGGAACAAACAGAATAATTAAAATGCAAGGCTATGAATTACTAAAAATCGACTAGTGGATCGACCACAGGATCGACCACTAGATCGAGCAGTTTGGATCGATCTCGTGTAAAAATGCAAGTATGAAGAAACTAATGACCAGGATGCGACAAATATCAAGCGAATGATTAACGAAGATGTAAGAATGCTAAGAAAGAAGGGTCTAGGGTCGAGATTCATGTTAGGGGTTTCAAAGGTCCAAGCTTGGTTTGAAAACTTTAGACCAG
The DNA here is from genome assembly GCA_911865555.2 of Thlaspi arvense. NCBI lineage: Eukaryota > Viridiplantae > Streptophyta > Magnoliopsida > Brassicales > Brassicaceae > Thlaspi > Thlaspi arvense. Next base: position 21,563,192 of record OU466862.2, on the reverse strand, counting down.
AACTATCTTAGATGAGCAAAATAACTGATTGCAAAGGAGTTTGTATTAGCGATTTTGTGAACATATCGAACCTCAACCATAATGCTTGCTTAGGTTGTTAGAATTTGCAAAGGAATTTAGGATTCTAGAATCTGATCATAGTTAATCTCTGCGACGGAAGTCGATTGGTTTTACATTCGTGTTTTCGAGCAACCACCATGAGAAACAACATTGACTTCTATTTTAGCAGAGACTTGCTCTACAAGGGTGGATCTATTGCATCAAATGAAGAGCAAGATGATCAAGAGAGCAATGAGGAGGGAGAGGAGGGTGAAGGAGGCACTGAAATATAGGAGGAGTTCCATGAGGAAGAGCAAGAGATTGACTGGGGAGACTACAATGCTGATGAGTTCCACTTTGAACCCTATGAAGTGCCAAACCAAGGAAGCTCACTGAAGTATGCTCATGATCATATCAACAAGCTGAAAAAGTGGTGTAAAATGGCAAGACAAGACTATCAAGAAGCTTGTTAACTTGGTGAAGAGGAAATTCAAGAAGGGAAAGTCTAAGAACCAAGGAGTCCGTCACCAAGGATATGAACATGAGCATGAGCATGAGGAAGAGCCCCAACAAGAGGAGCAAGAGGAGAGTTGGAGGGCACCTATCAGAAGCTACTTCTACCATGAGCAGATGACCACACCTTGGCAACCATGGGAACCTTCAAGGGCTTCATTTTATGAGCCTAGGACGGTTTTAATAAATATTCCTTTCAGTCCGTAGTCTGCGATTTATGACAACCTGCGAATTTCCCATTCCCTAGCCTCTTGTCTCTATTGATTTTAAGAACTCACAATCCGCTCTTGATCTTGTCACATTCATTCCATTATTTAGTTTTATTTATTATTGACTGCTTAGCTTCTTTAGAATCTAAAATCTGTTGAGTAATTGTATTAAGTCCTTGTGGATTTGATCCCTAAGTACTACAGTGATCTCTTAATTTGAGAGAGTAGCTCTAAGGGTTAATTTGAGCATATCAAGTAAGAACTAAGCTGCTTCACTTCCTCAACCCAACAAATGAAGCAGCTTAGTTCTTACTTCCCAATGAGCAGTTCTACTCACTTTGTGAGATTCTCTAAGCCTTGAAAACAAAACAAGACCCATCCATGGCGTGTGGTATGGATCACTCTCTCAATCCCTCCTCCAGACCCATGGCGTTTGGCAGAAAAAGAGATTGAGAGGCAAGGGAAACAGATTTCAACCACGCGGCTTAACTAGTCCTCTAAACTACCATGGCGTTTGGGAAAGAGTAATTAGCCTCTAAGATGTGATTTTCAGAGATCTCTGGATCCTGTCAAGGTAAGAGCTCTCTCTGATCATAAAGATCTTGACGTGAGACTCTTTAAGCCTTAAGAACACAACATCTTAGAAAAGAAAGCCATTAAGAAAAAGAAAACACCAAGCTTTGAAAACCTTTTCGACCCCGTGAATCCTCTCAACCCCGAAACCCAAATGAAACTACTCAATACACATTAAATAAACTAAGCAAAGCATGAAAAATGAAACGATAAACATAAGAACGATGGATTAAACTTAAACGATTCAAAATATTCCAGAACAAGCTCAAGGTCTAACAATGGCAGATCGTCTCCAAACCAGAGAGAAAAAGCATAAAAAGATAAGAATGAAAAAGTATGTGGGAAAAAATCATCGCCGCGTTCCCAAAATGGGAAAAACAGCTCGATGGTGCCCCCCTCGCTAGCGGCCAAAAACGGTTGAAAGGACAGAGATTGACTTCGGGATCGAACGACTCTCTCGATCACTTTCGGACATCGTGTCTTCTACTCGATCTGGGTCTCGATCCTCTTCGGTGGATCGAGTGTTGCATCCGATCTTGGTATCGATCTTCGGTCGGATCGAGTGGTGGACTCGATCCGGCTCTCGCTCTGCATGGCGTCATTTACGACCGTACCACTTGATTGATTGCTTCACTCGATCTTCTTCTCGATCAATTCCTTTGGATCGCCTGGGCTTCTCGATCTTCTGGTCGATCTCATCTAGATCGACCTGCCGTGCTCGATCTGCTCCCCTATCCCTGGTCCTTAGCAAACATCCGACGTACCACGAACCTCCACAACTCCAAAGTTGCCAGAAACAACCTGAATATAATGCAAAATGCAAGGAACATGCGTATGCTGGTGCAAGAATGCTCTAGGACCTAAAGTGATGCAACCTAGCCTAAAGTGTGATGTAAATGCATGAAAAGCTAACTTATATGTATGCAAAATGCATGCAATATGCAGTGACATCAACCTCACCATTCTTTGAGCCATATGGTTGCAAAACCACCTCTCCCTTTTCAGTAACCAGCACAATTTCATTCAGCTTCTTCAATCTAACCACTTGTAGGACCTCCTCTTCAGTGGGTTCATCAAGCAGACTTGGCAAGCAACAACCATCAAAACACTCTCCTTGGTAACCTTCAAACTCTGGCCAGTTCTTGTCAACTCCTTTCATCTTGTTCAGCTCCATGGAGAAAGCATGATCATGCTCCAGTTTGTTGCCTTTGCTGTCAAACCTCAAGACTTTATCCTTGGTAAGCCTCAGCTCAGTTGTGCATTCTCTAGCATCAGTTATGGCACCAGCTGAAGCTAGAAATGGTCTTCCAAGGATGATGGCATTCTTGATTTGCCCTTCAACATCTAGAATGTTTCCACATCTATTAAACAACCTAAGATCTGATTTCGAGGTGATCAATCTTAAAAACCAGTGTTAAAGCAATCTAAATGAAGAACCAAATGATTTATCCTTCCAGTTTTGTAGTTCTAACAATTCATTATCAACCTTTGAATAACCCAAAACCTATCTAGCAGATTACTGAGACATAGCAAGTGAAACACAAATCATGACTAAATAAAATTGCATTAAAAAATAAAGTAAAAGATGAAAGGGTTCGAAATTCTTCTCAACAGAGTATGAATTTGTCTCCCCAAAAGCTCTCAATCTAATCTCTCTCTTAGTCTCAATGAAAACAAGATGATAGCCTAACAATGGCTTAGAAAACCTAAAATACAAGTCTAAACACGAACTAGGCCAAAAGTGCAAATAGTGGGAAATTTATGGGCCAAGTTGCAAATTCTTCCAATGAGTTTTTACGCTCTCTTCGCGACCACGACCGGTGTCGATCGAAACCAAGTGGTGGGTGTCGATCGACACCCTGCTTCATAGTACTCTCCGACTTGGTCTTTTCAGCATCAACTTCAACATAGCTCCAAAAGGCTCCAAAACCCACAGTTATGCTCCAAACGTACCTAGAGCTGCAAAGACTATATAGGACTCGAAAAATACCAAAAAGACTCTATAAACAAGACTTATATCATGGTCAAAAACCAGCAAAAACCATGATATATCAACTCCCCCAGACATATCTCTTGCTTGCCTTTAAGCAAACATCAGACAAAGCCTAGAGTCGAGGTTTGAAAACACAGAAAAAGTCAGCTAGACATCAGGAACACCACATTGATTAAAAAATTTCGAATCCGCTTACCACAAAGTCAACACAAGATCAAATTTCAGTCAAATCATCACATGATTAGCAAATCTTTCAAATCCAATTCAAGCTCCTTCAAGAAATCCGAAATCTCTACTGCTAAACTCCTTATTTCTATCTATGTAATGTCTCATCATGGTTTTACCATCTCAATCACTTATAGATTCTTTTCCCTTCCTAAATAACTGAACAAAGCAATCTCAACACAGCTCTCCTATTTTCTCTTCCCTTGATCTTTTCTTTCTGATTTTTTATTTTATTTTAAGCTCTTTCTCATTCTTTTACAGTCTTAGATATGGTGCTACTCAATACTTGTGTTCCTTGTGAAGAGACAGGTTCTTGAGTGTGTTCATTACTGTTGTTCCTTGTGAGGAGACAGGGTCATGAATGCACCATTCTTTTGACTTAAACTTTTAAAGCTATATCAGTGGAGATCAAAGAGAGACTGTGTCTTAACATACTTTTCAGTGTTAGAAGAGAGAATCAAGATCAAAGAGAATCAAGCACCAAGACAAGAAGTTTTAAGTTCATTAAAGTGGAGCTAACAGCAAATTTTCCAGTTTCTCTAAGAACCTAAACCTTCATTGCTAGACTGATCTACCTATGACTTTCAACTTAGTAAGACTTGTAATCAACAACTGTGGCAATGGTTCTTATATGCATCAATGTCTTGTCGATGGTTCCAAGAAAAACTGACAATTTCAAAAAATTTGACTCAATAAAACAGGTTTTGACTCAACTTTAAGACTCTATAAATCAAAAACAATGTACACAATGTCAGCAACGACCTCCCCCAGACTTAAACAACACTGTCCCCAGTGTTATTAAGCATGGAGTTGGTAAAAATAAGCAATGAAACAGTTTGTACAGAGATGACAAAATGGTACCTGTGACTGCGCGTGGTGTCGATCGACACCACATGGTTGGTGTCGATCGACACCCTGTCCGAAAACAGAAAGGGATGACCCAAACATGTGTATTGGTTGCAAGTTATATGGTTAGCTGAAGTCCTCCCAAGTCAAGACTGTTAGGAACACTCAAGCAAACAATTAAAAGCAACAACATAATCCATAATCTCATCAGTACAAACAAGTTTCAAAACATAAAAAAGCTGACAAACTGACTCAAGACAAAGACATAAAAACTGACTCAAGAGAAAATGAAAAAGAACAAAGAGAAAAGAAAAAGTAACCAGGATAGCTAGAGGAACTAATCCTCATCCTCAGTATCAGGCGAGTGGGGGCGAACACAACCGCAGTTAGACAGCACTGAGATACCGTTCCACATCGCTTGAACACTCTGCACCATGAAATGCTGAAAAGTGGCCTGCTCCATCAGAATGTCTGGAATCGGTGGGAGCTCATGTCGACCAATCGCTCGACGAGATGGACCTCGAGCAAGGCCCTCAAGAGGTGCATCCTCAGCAGCAAAAGCAGCAGCTCGGGAAGATCCTCCTCTGCGCCTAGTAGCTGGCGCGGATCGTAGCAAAGTCGCATTAGGCTGGAAGCTGAGGGAGTTTGTCTGAAGTGTAGTGAGAGCAGGTGTGGTAGCGGAATCAGACATCGTTGACCAGTGTGATTGACAAAACTCAATAGCGGCTCATCACCTAAGATCCAGTGTGTCCTCCTCAAGAAGTCCATGTCCAGGAGGTGGCGCTCAGTAACAACTCAGCAAGTCGAAGTATCGACGTTGCAGTAGCGGAAGATGGGAGTGAGAAGACTACCAATACTCTCGGGCTTGCCTTGAGCTCCGGTGAATGCCTTGGTCTTCAGCGAAGCCAAGTGATGGGCAAAGATGGCGCACATGTTGACATCACTGTCAACCGGATACTCCTCTGTCAACACATCCTCAATGCCATAGTACAGGAGAGTCAGCTCAGAAACCCGCATCTTCCCGGGCTCGGACTTACATAGAAGTGTAGTGGAGAAGAGGCGGACAAGATATTGCAGCAAAGGATGACGCACATCTGTCTGAGTGGACCTCTTGGAGTCATACATCCCATTCCCGAAATGGGACCATAAACTCTGCAGGTCAGGAAATGTCGTCGGGAGAGAGACGCCAGTGCACGCTGAATCGAACCCGAAGATGAGACAGAGTGCAGTGAAGTTGATCCTGTACCTGATGCCTCTGATGATGAATGTGAGAGTGCCCTCATCTGCCCTCCTCACGATCTCATTGGTGTAATACACCCTGACTGTGGCAATGAACTGGCACACTAACTCCAGGTACAGATCGTACTGCTTGGTCGCAATTGTGCCCAAGCCAATTTTCTGCAGCACTCGCAGAGCCTCCTCCTTGAGTCCGAGCCTGCGCAATGTATCCGGATAGGCAAAACGTGTAGGCGCAAAGTCCATCTTGGAACAGGCATTGTAGAACAATGTGTCATAATCGTCCCACTGCTCACTGATGGTCCAGAAAACGCAGTCGCGTTTCGCTACCTCCTTCGCTGGAGTATCCTCCCAAACCCTCTCCATCGGGATCCTCAATGCTTCTCTTCGAGGCCATGGTGGAAGAGAGGGTATAGCAGGTGCTGGATTGGAGGATTCTCCAGTCTCAATGCGTGATCGTTTGTTCCTCGAAGCCATCTGCACTCAGAAAACCAAGAACATACAAAAATTTCAAAAATCAGGCCAAAAATCAAAAACAGAAAATTCAAAATCTGGTCTGTATCATCAATGGCGAACCTAAGCAGCAACTTAGTGATCACTAATCACAAACAATTCCAGTCTAAAACCCCAAATTCGAACCTACTTTTGCAAAATTAATCATCAATCCAAAAATTTTAAGATTTTGCAAAACAAGCTGTAATAACTAAGGGGCAAGGTCAAATTTTTCCTAAACAACCTAGAGAAGCATGATTCAAGTCCTAAATAGAACTAAAACAGGTCAAATCAGAAGTTTCAAACCTTAGGGTCGAATTGAAAAAGTGAGATTTCGAGTGTTATACCTTGCAGATCGGATGAATGAGTTGGATATTCAGAAAGATCACAGAATTTCGCTCAAATCCGTTAACAAACAAGGAAGTTGCGATTTATGGAGAAAATTTGTGTTTTCGGGTTTTCAGAAAAGTGAGAAGGAAGAAGATGAGTTCGGGGGTTTAAGGGCGGCGTACCTGATTAATGATGGTGTCGATCGACACCGGGTGGGTGGTGTCGATTGACACCATCCTGTGTCGACTATGGTGTCGACCGTGGTCGATATTGTCTCGCCAAGGGTTTTTTTTTTTGACTCTGTAACACGAAAATAAGTAAGTAAAAATTAAAAATTAGAGTAAGTATGTACACTTACCAGTGGGTTGCCTCCCACCAAGTGCTCGTTTAACGTCATAAGCTTGACTGTCTTTAGGATCAGGCTATGGGTGCATCTGCCAAAGGTACAATCTGTCCTTTGGGAATAGCAGCTTTCGCCCAGTAATGTTTTATCCTTTGCCCATTGACAACAAGCTCCCTGCCCTCTGGAGTTGATAGAACCACTGCACCATATGGTCTGACTTCCTTGACTGTGAAAGGACCTAACCAACGAGAACGCAATTTTCAGGAAATAATTGTAAACGTGAATTATACAAAAGTACCTGGTCATTTGGTTCAAAGTGGCTGGCAAGGATCTTCTTGTCATGGTAGGCTTTAGTCCTCTTCTTATACAGATTTGAGTTCTCATAGGCATGATGTCTGATCTCATCTAACTCATTGAGCTGTATCTGGCGCCTCTCTGCTGCAGATTTCCAGTCAAAGTTCATCTTCTTGATAGCCCAGTTTGCCTTGTGTTCAAGCTCCACTGGAAGGTGACATGGTTTCCCATAAAGCAAATGGAATGGGGTGGCGCCAAGTGGTGTCTTGAATGCTTTTCTGTAAGCCGAAAGTGCATCATCTAACTTGGCTGACCAATCCTTTCTTGTCTTTCCAACTGTCTTCTCCAGGATTTCTTTGATCTGCCTGTTGGAAACTTCAACCTGACCACTTGTCTGAGGGTGATAAGGTGTAGCAACCTTGTGATTAACTCCATACTTCTGCAGCAGCTTCTCAAACACTCTATTAATAAAGTGCTTTCCACCATCACTGGGAAAAATGATGGTTTTGAACAATTTCAGGACCACTGCAGCATCATTGTGTGGACTGGCAATTGCTTCCACCCACTTGGAGACATAGTCCACTGCAACCAGGATGTACTTGTTCCCATAAGATGAAGGAAAGGGTCCCACAAAATCGATGCCCCAGCATTTCAACCTCAAGTATGAAGTTCTGTGGCATCTCATGTCTCTTACTGATCTTCCCTCTCCTTTGGCAGACATCACATTGTAAGATGAATGTCAGAGCATCCTTGAACATTGTAGGCCACCTGAAGCCTGCTTGTAGGAACTTGGAGACAGTCTTGAAAGTAGCAAAGTGTCCTGCATACTCAGACCCATGACAGTGGAACGACACATTCTCAACTTCAGCTTCTGTAAGACATCTTCTGTAGATTCCATCTGAACAGTGCCTGTACACGTAAGGCTCATCCTAGTAATATCTCATGAGTTCTCTCATGAATTTCTTCTTCTCATAGCCTTTGGGGGTTTCAGGGACCTCATCTGCAGCTAGGTAGTTGGCAATATCAGCATACCAAGGCCTGAAAGAGGCTGTAACTGCGAAGATAGGCTAAGAGAACACATCACGCATGATCTGCTGAGGTAGATTGGCAGTTCGCGACTGGTGTCGATCGACACCAGTTGGGGTGTCGACTTGGTGAAGAGGGTGATGTCGACTTGGTGACGAGGGTGATGTCGATCCTGCTCGATATTAGCTCGCCTCGAGGTTTGTGTCGATCGATACCAAGTTGTGGATGTCGATCGACACCCTGTCTGCAGCTCAAAAAAACTGCAAGTCTTCCACATCTGAAGGCTGCAACCATGCCTCAATGAGACATATATTCTCCTCTGGCAGGAAATCATCAATGGGGACGCTGTCTTCAATCCTGATTCTTGAAAGATGATATGCTACCCTATTTTCAATCCCTTTCTTGTCCCTTATCTTAATGTCAAACTCGTGTAGTAGCAATATCCATCTCAACAGTCTTAGTTTTGCATCCTTCTTCTGCATCAAAAACTTGAGAGCAGAATGGTCTGTATGCACAATCACCTTAGCCCCAACCAAGTACTGTCTGAACTTCTCAAATGAAAATACTACAGCCAACAATTTCTTCTTTGTAGTTGCATAGTTCTTTTGAGCATCATCCAAAGTTCTGCTTGCATAGTAGATTGCATGAAGCTTCTTCTGCTTTCTCTGACCCAAAACAGCACCCACTGCAAAGTCTGAAGCATCACACATCACCTCAAATGGTAGATCCCAATCAGGAGGCTGCACAATTGGGGCGCTCACTAATGCCTGCTTGATTTACTGGAAGGCTGAATGACACTCTTCGGTAAATTCAAACTTCACATCCTTGCAAAGCAGACCTGTGAGTGGTCATGCAATCTTACTGAAATCCTTAATGAACCTCCTGTAAAATCCAGCATGACCTAGAAAGCTCCTTACTGACTTCACACAATCTGGTGGCTGCAGGCTTGTCATTACGTTGATTTTGGCTTTGTCCACTTCAATGCCTTCACCAGAAACTCGATGTCCAAGTACAATCCCATCTCTGACCATAAAGTGGCATTTCTCCCAGTTCAGAACTAGGTGCTTCTCTTCACATATTGCAAGCACTTGACAGAGGTTGCCAAGGCTATCTTTGAAGGAGGATCCATATACTGAGAAATCATCCATGAAGACCTCCATATACTTCTCAATCATGGATAACATGCACCTCTGGAATGTCGCAGGAGCATTACAAAGTCCAAATGGCATTCTGCTATATGCAAAGGTGCCATAAAGACAAGTAAATGTGGTCTTCTCCTGGTCATCTGGGTGAATGAGGATCTGAAAGAAGCCAGAGTAGCCATCCAGGAAGCAGTAGTAGGAGTGATTCGCCAACCTCTCCAGCATCTGATCAATGAATGGCAGTGGGAAGTGGTCCTTCCTTGTTGCAGCGTTGAGCTTCCTGTAGTCAATGCACATTCTGTGTCCAGTGATGGTTCTTGTGGGAATCAGCTCATTCTTCTCATTTTTCACCACTGTGACGCCTCCTTTCTTGGAAACTACATGTACTGGACTGACCCAAGTGCTATCTGAAATTGGATAGATGATCCCAGCAGCTAAAAGCTTCATGATTTCCTTCTTCACTAGATCCTGTAAGTTCAGATTCAGCCTCCTCTGGTTCTCTATTGATAGCTTTGATCCTAGCATCCTCCAGTTGCTGTTTAGCCTTCTTCTGGTTCCTTGGATAAGGTAGCTTTGGCTTATAGACCCTTTCTTCTGCATTTTCTGGAGTCTGGAAAATCGCAGCTTGCTTCTGTGGTGGGTGTCAATCGACACCAGGGGGTGGGTGTCGATCGACACTAGCTCCTGGAAGTGGTGTCGAGCGTGTCGATCGTGTGTCAAGCTGCTTGTCGACCTTGGTCGATATATCTTCGCCTCGAATCGAAGAACTGTGAATTTCCTATGGTGTCGATCGACACTGAGGGGTTGGTGTCGATCGACACTCTTCGAAATCAGCAAAATCCTCATCTTCAAACTCCTGCAGTTGCTCGAAGTCCTCTGTATTCAGGCCCTTTTTCTGCACTGGTTGCAGATTCCTTCCACTCCTCAATGTGATGGCATTGACAGAGTGCCTTCGATTGGTATATGTTCTTCCTGGAATAAATCTATCTTGCCTTTTCATAGCTCCAGCAGTTTGAGCCACTTGAGTATCCTAAGTCTTAACATGAGTTTTTGGAGCTTCGATTTTTCCATTCAAATCTTGGTATAGGTCGTCAATCTTGCCATTGAAGTCAACTGTAATCTTCTGCTGACCTTCTAACAACTGCTCAAGCATGGCTTCCATCTTACTTGAAGCTGATGGTGCTGGTGCAGGCTGATAAGATGAGGAACCATAGTTCCTGTTTAAGTTGTTGTTCTGGTAAGGCTTCTGAAACTGAGGTTTGGCGGTGTAACCAGAAAAACTCTGGTTCCCTGTGAAGTTGCTCCTCTGCATATTCCCACTGAATCCTCTGTTTCCTTGCTGATTGTTATATCTCTGACCCTGAAAACCAGCTCCATTGATGTAGTTGACATCTTCTTCTTCAAACTCATCAGCTGGTTCAAATGTCTCAACTTCAGCAGCAAACTGAACAGACTTCGTACCCATCAAGAGGTTATGAACAGAATCCAGTTTGGCCTTCATCTCAGCAGCAAACTGATTGCTCCCTGCATTGCCAGCGTTTTTCGGTCTCTAAAAATCAGCATTATTTGTGCTGTTTCTGGAAGCTAGGTTCTCTATCAGCTTGATGGTGTCAGCTGGGACCCTAGTGTTGAAGTTCCCATTGCTTGCTGCATCCAGAGCCATCTGGTATTTCCAATCAACACCTCTGAAGAAGATACCCAACAGCTGTACTTCATTGAACCCATGGTGTGGACAATCCCTTTGGTACAGGTTGAACCTCACCCAGACTGCTTTCAAAGCTTCAGTTGGACCTTGCAAGACTGTGGCAGTTTTTGTCCTCAACTCCTCTGAACTTGCTTCATCATAAAAGTTGTTGAGGAAAGCCGATTTGGTGTCCTCCCACGTGGTCAAAGAACCAGGTTCCAACTTTTTGAGCCAATGTGCTGCATCTCCTTCCAAAGAGTAAGGGAAAAGCTTGCAAAATAAGAAATCATTGGTGACTCCATTGGCTTTAACACTTGTAGCCAGGTCTTCAAACTTCTCTATATGATCCATTGGGTGTTCATGTGGAAGCCCATGGAAGGGGTGCTGACTTACAAGCTGGTAGTAACTGGGTTTCAGCTCAAAGTCATTCCTCTGAAAGGCTGGTGGGCGGATTGCAGCTCTATTTACATAGAACTGATGAGGCCTGTTGTAATCTCCCAGAGTCCTCTGTGGATGACGCCCAGCAGCATCTCCAGCAGCTTGTTGTTGCACATTCTGGTCCTCAATCACAACGCCATTGTCATCTATTCTCTGCCCATCCTCATATCTTCTGTTCCTTTCTCTGTCAACTAAATGACCCTCAGCATCTGTCCTCAAAACAAGTGGTCCAACCATTTTAGTCTGCTTTTTGGCTTTCCAGATGGTTCTCTCTAGCTTGGCGAGTTCGTCGATGCCTATAGTCACAAGTTCTTTGTCTTTGTTGCTCCTGGTACTGCGATTATGCATGCACCTGAACAGGACAACAGAGAAGTGAAGAAAGTTAGTAAACAGAAAATAAAGGCTTAGTTAAAAATTCTACAACTAAAAATCTGAAAGTAATATCTAAGTCCCTGGCAACGGCGCCAAATTTTGATATGCTCAAATTAACCCTTAGAGCTACTCTCTCAAATTATGAGATCACTGTGGTACTTAGGGAGCGAATCCACAAGGACTTAATACAATTACTCAACAGATTTTAGATTCAAAAGAAGCTAAGCAGTCAATAATAAATAAAACTAAATAATGGAATGAATGTGACAAGATCAAGAGCGGATTATGAGTTCTTAAAATCAATAGAAACAAGACGCTAGGCAATGGGAAATTCGCAGGTTGTCATAAATCGCAGACTATGGACTGAAAGGAATATTTATTAAAACCGTTCAAGAACTCGAAAACACGAATGTAAAACCAATCGACTTCCGTCGCAGAGATTAACTATGATCAGATTCTAGAATTCCAAATTCCTTTGCAAATTCTAACAACCTAAGCAAGCATTATGGTTCAGGTTTGATATGTTCACAAAATCACTAATCCAAATTCTTTTGCAATCAGTTATTTTGCTCATCTAAGATAGTTCTGGTGATTAACAATGTTTCCACATCTATTAAACAACCTAAGATCTGATTTCTAGGTGATCATTCATAAAACCAGTGTTAATGCAATCTATATGAAAAACCAAATGATTTATCCTTCCAGTTTTGTAGTTCTAACAATCCATTATCAACCTTCGAATAACCCAAAACCTAACTAGCAGATTACTCAGACATAGCAATTGAAACACAAATCATGATTGAATAAAATTGCATTAAGAAATAGAGTAAAAGATGAAGGGGTTCGAAATTCTTCTCTACAGAGTATGGATTTGTCTCCCTAAAAGCTCTCAATCTAATCTCTCGCTTAGTCTCAATGAATACAAGATGATAGCCTAACAATGGCTTAAAAAACCTAAAATACAAGTCTAAACACGAACTGGGGCAAAAGTGCAAAGAGTGGGAAACTTCTGGGACAAGTTACAAATTCTTCCAATGAGTTTTTACGCTCTCTTCGCGACCACGACCGGTGTCGATCGACACCAAGTGGTGGGTGTCGATCGACACCAAGTGGTGGGTGTCGATCGACACCCTGTTTCATAGTGCTCTCCGACTTAATCTTTTCAGCATCAGCTTCAACATAGCTCCAAAAGGCTCCAAAACCCACAGTTATGCTCCAAACGAACCTAGACCTGCAAAGACTCTATAGGACTCGAAAAATACCAAAAAGACTCTATAAACAAGACTTATATCATGGTCAAAAACCAACAAAAAACATGATATATCATTACTCCCCAATGAGCACAACCAAGAAGGAGATCAAAGCTCTGAATGAAAAGCTTGATATGCTTCTGAGCATCTCCTTCAAGAATGTGAGCTATGTGGGTGAAGCTGATATTCCACAAAGAGAAGATGGGACAGTTATAGAAGAAGAAGCTTTCTACATCAATCAACAAAGAGGAGGTTTCAACAACTACAGAAATCACCCAAACTTTTTTTATAAAAGCACTAATGTGGCTAATCCACAAGATCAGGTTTATCCCTCACATGGTGTTGAACAAAACCAAGGAGCCAAGCCATTTGTTCCTTTCAACCAACAGCAAAGAATTGCTCCAAGACTGATATTACCATATATTCTGCATATTTTGCATGCATTTCGGATAGTTTTTCATGCATTCATCTCGCATTATAGGCTAGTTTGTTCCATTTGTTGCATTTTAGGTCCTAGGTCTCTTTGCATTCGCATTTTGCAATTTCTAGCACTTTTGCATCATTATCAGGTTGTTTGGAACACTCTGCAGTTGTGGAGGTTATGTGGACGTGAAGAGGATCAAAACTAAGCTTGTGGACACTTGGAGAGCTCAGCCATGCATTCTAGGGACCCGAGATCGAGTAGCGGATCGTGCAAGGCAGGTCGATCTAGACGAGATCGACCAGAAGATCGACTAAGCTCGGATTATTTCAGGATGGGATCGAGCAAGGAGATTGATCGAGAGTACGGATGTAGATGACGCCATGCAGATCGACAGGCCAGATCGAGTCCACGACCCGATCATCAGAAGATCGACTCAAAGATCGAGCAAAGGCAGACGATCCAAGAAGAAGATCGAGCCAGAGATCGAGTGACAAAGTCGATCTCTGGGACCTTATCCGGCCAGCTCAGCTATGGACCGTAGCGAAGGGGGGACCAGATGGCGGTTTGGTTATTTTTGGCAAAGGGCAGCCATCCTTTTCATCAAAAACTTTCAGTCTTATCGTTTTAGGCTTTTTCGGAGGCGATTAGCCATTGCAGAACTTCTAAGCTTTTTCTTGTTTTTCAACTTTTGAATCTTTGAATATTAAGTCTTTTTCCTTTAATCAATCGCTTAATCATGCTTAGTCTTTTGTTTATTGCTTTTCAATCGGTTTCTGTTATGAGTAGCGAGTAGTTCTTTTTGGGATTTGGGGTTGAGGTGATTCAAAGGGTTTAAGAGGTTTAAGTTTCGTGTTTTTCTTGTTCTTCATTCCTACTCTTCTAGAATCTTGGGATCTGAAGGCTTAGAGAGTCTTGGAAAAGATCTCTATGATTCCAAGACTATCTTACCCTGACCGGATTCAGATATCCTAGAAAACCAGATCCTAGAGACTAATCTTTCCCCACCCAAACGCCATGGTTGTAGAGGAGGTTAGTTAGGCTATAGATTGAAATCTGTTTTTCTTGCTCTTTGATCTCTTTTTCCGACAAACGCCATGGGTTTGGAGAAGAGATTGAGGAAGTGAATCATGCCACACGCCATGGATGGTTGTTGTTTTGTTTTCAAGGCTTAGGGAAAGCTCATCAATGAGTAGATCTATGTGTTTTCAAACCAAAACTTGAATCTTTGAACACTCTTGAATATGACCCTCGACCCTAAACCGTCTTTTAGCATTTTTAAACCTCTGTTCATCATTCTCTTATCATAAAGTTGCGTTCTTTGGTCATTAGAAGTCATCGCTTTAAGTTGTTAGATCGATCTGTTTTACTCGATTCTGTGCTCGATCCAGTGGTCGATTCAGTGCTCGATTTTTAGTTCTTAGTAGATTTGCATTTTTAATCTTCTGCTTTTTCCTAGTGGTAGTTAACCCTCTTCAAGGGATTTTAAAATATTTTTTCATTTCATTTGGTCATTGCATTTAGTTTTCTCAGATTTTACCCATCGTTTACCCGATTTGCTTAGATTTGCTTCATCCTTGCATTCTTAGTGTTCTTCCTGCTTCCTAGGTTGGTTTGATACCCCTTACTGCTATACTACATCATTGTTGTGGTTTGGGATTTGATATTCTGACTTGCTAAAAACATGTTATCAAAGACCACCATTTCAGAGCGGTTTTCAACATTCTAACTTTCAGCCTAGATGATGCAGGAGCTACTGAATGGTCAAGCCAACACCACTATAGAGCTGCATAAGAAGTTTGCTGAAGTGCACAACAAGATTGATGCTAAAACTTGTGATTTGAATGGAAAGCATGATGCTTTAAGTCAAAGAGTTATGTCTCTAGAGAGCAAAGGAGCTTCATCTTCAAAGCCTCATAACCAATTACCACAAAAGAGTGAGGCCAATCCTAATGAAGTCTGCCATTTGATTGCTGAAGAGGATTAAGAGTCTGGTGATGATGAAGATCTTGGTATGATGATTCAAGATATGTTACTCCATGTGGATATGGCAAAATCGGAGTGTGGGGGGAATTTTCTGAATGTCACCATTGATGATCAAGAATCTGTTGATATTGTAGAACAATTCCTTTAAGGTTTAGATAGATGTTTGGATAGAGAAGAAGAGCTTGCTTAGGAGCAAGAAAGAGCTGAAAGAGAAGCTGCTGAGAAGGAAGAGGCTGAGAAAGCTTTAGTTGCTCTAGAAGAAGAAGCTAAGCCAGAGGTTAGTGAAGCTGATAAGGAGATTGTAGAAACATACAATGCTTTAATGGTCCTTGCTAAAGAAAGTCCAGAAGATTTCAATGAGCTGTATGAACGCCAAGTGGGAACTTCTTCAAGCAACAAACCACCAATTCTTTACCCCACAATGCACTTTACAAAGGCTCAAATTGCAGTCTACTCAAAGTTCACAAAAAATATAGAAGATGTTGGCATAAAGCTACCTCATGGCACCACATTGCTTGAAGTGAAGGATCAAATCCGCTTTCTCAAGGAAGTCTTTGAAAAGCTAGAGGTTGTGGAGCCAATACTTGATAATGTAGGAGCTAATATGAAGCAGAGAAAGGAGCTGAAAACCTTAACCAAGCTGTCCAATCCAGGAAAGTTTCTGTTCACTAGTGAGCTTGGGATGTTAGACAAGGTGGGAATCCTATGCGATTCAGGCTCCATAGTCAATGTTAAGTCTCTCCACTTATGCTAAACCTTAGGAATCAAAGAGCTGAATCCCTGCAAAGCCTCTTTTACCTTTGTGGATAATACCTCAACACGCCCTCTAGGCATGGTCAAGGATTTCGCCTTGAAGATTGGTAATTGCTTAATACCAACAGATTTTGTGGTTATGGAGAAGACATATTCAAGAGAGGTACCACTTCTACTAGGAACACCTTTCTTGGCTACATCAGGTGCTCAAGTAGACTTCAAGAGAAGCTCAGTGATTCTGAAGAATGTTGATGAGTACCAGGTGTCCAAGATTGTATCACCTTCTATTGCTTTTTGTGGAACCATTGTTAAGGAAAAGAGTGAACAACAGCAACTTCCAGAGCATGTCGGGCATGCCATGAGCTTCACAATGAGCATGATGATGAGGGATACTCTTCCTGATGAGTGAGAGAAGAAACTTGACACTGAGTTAAAGCGTGAGGATGGTTTGAAAGAAGAAGAGATTTTGATCACACAAAGTGTCAAGAAGTGGAGAACAAGAAAGCTAGCTTGTGATAAGAAGAAGCTATTATCAAATGATATAATCACCTGACCATTTACCGAGATGCCAGCACCGTACATCGACGATGTTTCCCGATGAAGCTGCACCGAGGAAAAACATCGAGCAACACACCTTAGTTTTGCCCGATACAAAGACCATCGGATGATTCATGCACAAGACGTTTGCCAGTACGAAGACCACTGATGAGCATACCAGCTAAGTGCGAGAAGACTCACATCGACCTACAACATCGAGCAAAATATCCATACTTTTCCTCGATGCATGCCACAAAGATGTTTCGCCGAGCAGTTCATCATTTCCATCGGAGGACGTGACCCAAATCACAAAGGAGGCTGCATCGGGATGATACATCGAGCTAAACACCAATACATTTGCTTGATGCCGAAGGTCCGAACCTGTACGAGTATCCGGACGATGCCATGCACTACCCATGAGAAGAATCATGCAAGCCGAAGTGTCTCTCCTACATCGAGCAACAACATCAAACAGAACATCTTCTAAGTCTGCTCGATGCAAGATGTCCCAAAGGAGAAGCTGATCCAAACACTGAACCCCCGACGCAGAGGAGCATGATCGCCGAGCGACATGACCCGACGTCCCCGATAAGATACACACCAGGATATCACATCGGGTATTTTGCTCGATATAACCCGTGTAATTTTTTTTTTCGAATTTGTACATAAGTAAATGAGTAAAACCCTTTTGTGAACCTTCGTGGAGGTAAAAGAATCTTTTTCCCCCTCTTAGCAAATTTTGAATTTTGAAAAAAGATTTCTCGCATTTTATTTTTATTTCTTTAGATTTTTCCCATTTTATGTCTTAAAAATAGCATCATCTCTCTTCGCACATCCATATCGACCAGAACACCATTTCTCTTTCTGCAAAAACACATTTCTTTTCCTTTTGCATTCTCTCATTTCATTCGTTCAAGTTTTCCAAAGATCCAAAGTATTAGTGTTCTAATTTCTCATTTTTATGAGTTTAATCTTTGAAAGCTTGGATGAACTGCATTATATTGTTTGTTGAGATTGTTTTGCATGATTTTGATATGGTATTGAATTGCATGTCGCCATTGATGATTTATGGTTAAAATTTTAGGAAACGCCTATTTTGTTCTTAATTTGACATATTATTGACACTAAGGTTTTTGTAACAAGCAAAGAATATCAAAGTTCAAGCAACCTATAGTTGTAGTATAGTATGCAAGAGGTATCAATCCAACCTAGGAAACAGGAAGAACACTAAGAATGCAAATGTAAAGTAAAGCTAAGCAGATCGGGAAAGTGATTGGTAAAATCGGCGAAAACTAAATGCAATGACCAAATGAGATGCAAAACAATTTGAAAATCCCTGGAAGAGGGTTAACTACCACTAGGAGAAAACAGAAGATTAAAAATGCAAATCTACTAAGAACTAAAAATCGAGCACTGAAACGAGTAAAGCAGATCGATCTAACAATTTAAAGGCAAACGACTTCTAATGAATAAGATGCAAGCTTTGAAACTAAAAGATGATTACTTGAGGTTTAAAAATGCTAAAAGAGGGTTGAGGATTGAGGGTCACATTCAAGAGTGTTCAAGGGTCAAGCTTTGGTTTGAAAACACATAGATCTACTCATTGATGAGCTTTCCCTAAGCCTTGAAAACAAAACTAGAACCATCCATGGCGTTTGGTATGATTCACTTCCTCAATCTCTTCTCCAAACCCATGGCATTTGGTGGAAAAAGAGATCAAAGAGCAAGAAAAACAGATTTCAACTAATAGCCTAACTAACCTCCTTTACATCCATGGCGTTTGGGAGAGGGTCGATTAGTCTCTAGGATCTGGTTTTCTAGGATATCTGAATCCGGTAAGGGTAAGATAGCTTTGGAATCGTAGAGATCTTTTCCAAGACTCTCTAAGCCTTAAGACCCCAAGATCCTAGAAGAGAAGGAATGAAGGACAAGAAAACCTCAAAATTTTAACCCCTTAAACCCTTGAATCGCCTCGACCCTTTACCCAAAGAAAAACTACACGCTACTCATGATTGAAACCGAATGAAATGCAATGAAAGATAAACTAAGCATGATTAAACGATTGATTAAAGGAAAAGACTTAAAATTCAAAGGATTCAAAGTGCTCAAAAACAAGAAAAGGCTTAAAGTTGAACAATGGCTTCTCGCCTCACAACGAAAAACAGAAAGATAAGACTCTCCATTGTGTAAAGAAAGTGATGGCCGCCTTATCCCAAAATAGCCAAACAGCTGGGATGGTCCCCCACCACTACGTTCAAAAAACGGTTAAAGTACCCGAGATCGATCTTGAGATCGATCAGTGCACTCGATCGTCTTCAGGGATCGCCTTCTGCTGCTCGATCTGCAAGTCGATCTTGTTGGATGGATCGAGTACTTCGTCCGATCTTTTACTCGATCTTTGGATGATCGAGTCATGGTCTCGATCCGGCTCTCGTTCTGCATGGCGTCATTTATGTCCGTACTCCAGATCGATTCCATCTTTCGATCTTGGTCTCTATCTTTCCTCTTGAATCGACTTGGGTCACTCGATCTTCTTGTCGATCTCATCTAGATAGACCTGCCTTGCTCGATCCGCTACTCGATCACGGGTCCTCTGCATGCAAGGTTGAGCTCTCCATGTGTCCACAAGCTTCTAGCTGATCCTCCTCTTGTCCACATAACCTCCAACTCCAGAGTGCTCCAAACAACCTGATAATGATGCAAAAGTGCAAGAAATATGCAAAATGCAAATGCAAAGGGACCTAGGACCTAAAATGCAACAAATGGAACAAACTAGTCTATAATGCAAGATGAATGCATGAAAAACTATCCTAAAAGCATGTAAAATATGAAAAATATATGGTAATATCAACTCCCCCAAACTCGCCTTTTGCTTGCCCTCAAGCAAACAAAATTCAAGATAGGAAGAGAGGTTTGAAAGCGGAAGCTCAAAACGAAAGATGTCAATGGAAAAACCGGTTCAACGCCCAAGTTATAAGTTCTAAGATGCAAAGAGGTTGTTCTACTTTAAAAGCCTTAGCCATACCCATCAAAGCAAGCAATGAACTCTAGCTTAGCCTACACAAGCATTCAAATCAACCAACTCCTTAACATTCATTAAGTGATAACCAATGGATCAAGTTTGTGCACATCAAGCGAAAGCATTTGGTCAAGGGACATGGTCATGAGATGAAAATGATCTCATTCGAATAAGGGTTTAAAAATTCAGGTGATCACTCAATGAAAGAATCCTATCTTTGGCAAAATGCTAAAGGTAAAGGCACACTTATGCATGCAAGTTGAAGCTCCCTTCTACCCTTTTTACCCAAGATGATCCTAAAAACCTCTAAAACCCCAAGTGTAACCCCTAAATATTTTCACCTTTCACATTTGGGGGAAGCTCCTTTTTCTTCTTTACGTGTGGTTGACTTCTTTGTTTGAACTTGCTCTCCTTTGTTGTATGCTTGGCGCAGCTTTCTTCACCTTTGGTGGATGGCTCGGTCTGATTTTTCTTCTTTTGGTTGACCTCTTATTAGCCTTGTTGCTGCTGGCGCCATTCTTTTCTTTGAAACTTAGAGCATTTTTATCTACTTTACTTAACCACAATTTACTTGTTCCCCCTTTGCTACTAATCCCATACTTCTTAAACAAGAAACTCTTAAACCACTCAAATAACCCCTTTTCCCAAACTCATAACTTGATACCAAGTTCAAAATGCAAGCTGGTGTCTACAAGGGAGCTTTTCCTTGCCAGCCCTATTCCTAACACTTTTTGCTAAGATACGATAGAAAATAATGCAATGAAAGGCCTCACTACTCACGCAAAAGTGTTTAGGTCTGAAAGAAGGTTTGGTTTAGGGCGTAGTTAACTGTCCCATTATGATGAGGATCAGCTACTTGATTTAACAAGAGTGGTAAGAAAGGAAGAAGATAATCCAAGTATGTATATGGGTAAGCCATGCAATCGCTCTTAATGCACAAACAAGATAATTCAATGTCAAGATTAAGGTTCTACTAAGATGGAATTGTCTTCAAATCAAAGCGAGTTTCAACATAAGACTAGAGTATATAATGCAAGTAATCAAGGTAAGGTGCAGCCTTAACTTCAAACTCACTAGATGCAATCAAACAACTAACAACCATGGCATTGAAAACAATTCAAACATTGACAACTTAACAAGTGTTCATCATTTACTCCCTATGCAAATGCAGCAACCTAAATGATTTTTAAAAATTCCAGACTCAATCCTTAAATATTCTACAATGCAAATGCAAACTACAAGAATTTTTTGAAATTTTTTTAAAAATTCATCATTTTTTTGGTGTTTTCTATGCCTTGTGATGCAATGCATGACTCAAGGGATGATAACAGAAAATAAGATCAAATAAAACATGTCAAACACACCTGAATGACACCGTCTCGGTGGCAAACAAAGCTCCAGAGGAGTCAAAAGACAAACAAAAATCAAATGATGCGTGGTATATACAAGGGTTTGGTTGTGGGTACCTTGGAGCTAGGCTCGGCTGGAGCTTGAGGATGCTCCAGACTTCCTGCTCTTGCTAGGAGGGTCTTGAGTGACCGCCTTGCCCTTCTCCTTGCTTGCTCCTTCGTGTAGAGAGCGGCGTGCAGCTTGGTTGTCGCCATGGAGCTCACGGATCACTATCCCACCAGTTGATCTCCTTCTCTTCTCGGGCTGCTCAAACTCTTCGCTTGAAGATGCCTCGGATGATTTCTTCTTCAAGTCCTTGATCTTCTTCGCAAGCTTATTAATCATCTTGCTCTGCCATTTGTTGATCTTGCGCTGCATCTCGACGACTGAAGCAAGGAACTTTTCGGTTTTGTTTCTTGGCTCGAAGTCAAGCGTGGGAATAACAAAGCTCTCGGGCATCTCAACATCGGTTGTAGGCGACTCTGAACGTGGGTGAGAAGCTTGTGTGGGAGCGGCTGTGCCTCCTAGAGGTGCATAGCATTCCTCAACACTTGGCAGAAACTCCATATTGCCAACAACCTAGCAGCTCCGTTTCTTCCTTGTTTGGCAAGATGCACACTCTCTTCTCATTCTCGCAATCAATGAACAAGTATGCAAAGAATCCCTCAGCTGGCGTGCGTCCCAAGCTATTCGTGTTCCTCATGTAAATCTCGTCCATATAGGCTCTCTCCGCGCAAGGGACAATGTCTGGAAGGGGTACACCAGCCTGAACAAACATTGGCGTAAGGAAGCCTCCTATAAGCGCCGAGATTACCTTGCAGCTCATCGCCAATGCCTTGTACTTCATCAATGAGGCAGCCAAGATGCATCCGTAATTAACATCATCTCCGATTTCGTCCTCCATTGGCTCGTCGTTCTCCTTAGGATCACACAGAAGATGTTTAACGCCTTGGAACAAGAAACACAGCTCTCTCTTGGTGACTGTAGGAGCCACGGACCTTCCACTGAAGGTATTGGCAATGAGCTTAAGCGTGTATCTCAAAACGGGGCTGCGGACTCTCTTGATCTTCGCCGTGTTTGGCTTGTAATCATCGTTGCTTATCATATCCCACTAGTCGTTGCCTTGAGTGAAAGCAGGAAACTCAACGAGCTTGGCGTCAGCCATCAGACCGTATGCTTGGCAAAGCTCTTGGATGGAGAGATGATAGGCTTGTCTCCTGATCTTGAAGGTGAGGTGACCTTGAGAAGGAGTAGGAAGACTTGGATTCTCGTAAGTGAACTCCAAAGTAGCGAGGAAGTCTAGGGTTGCCTCGGTGTAGGTTGGGCAATCCATTCTTGACAAGCACCAGAGCCCATTGTTCTTGAGAAGCTGATCAAAGTCTTCCAATATCTGCATCTTTCCCAACAGATCCCTGCTTGCGAACTTCGTGGGGTCAAACCGGAGCCTTTCTAGCCTTTTCTTGGCTTGTTTCTCCTCTTTGGTCCATTTAACCCTCTCTTGAACCACTTTTTGAGCTTCTCCTTCTTGTGCCGTCTCTTCTCTGGTTCGCTTTGGTGCCATTGTTACCTGAAACACAAATCTCAAGCAAGAGGATGAGTATAGGCGGCGAATGCTAGAGAAAGACAAGGTAGAAGGAAAAACTTGTAACAATAACCCTAGATTTTTGGGGAATTTATTAAAATTATAGCTAAATACTAGGGAAGAAAATCTAGAGATAGGATTAAATCTAAAAATTTTCCTAATCTCTAGCTATTTTTAAAATTATCCTAATTCTTTAACAACTAAATATCATCCAAAGTAGACAAAAGGAAATTTTCTAAAAGATTTTAAACAATTAAACCGAAAATACCTTTGCAAGGATGAAAGCAGATGTTATTAGCCTTTAGAAATAGAAAATCACACTCTCTCTTTCTTTAGAAAACTCGAAATACAAATGAGAGAGAGTGTGTGGTTGTACGTAAATATAAAGGCTAACAAAAGTGTAAAACCATGGGCAAAACAAGTGGTTTCTGACAAAAGTGTGGCACATCTTTCATGGTCAAAGAAGCTTGCCTCCACCACAATTCAAATTTAAAAACCAGAGGGAAAGAAGAACAGAGGGAAAAAATTTACTTACCTCGGCACGAGATCGAGTCCATTTGGTCGATCTAGGACTCGATCTTATGCCCATGTTGACTAGGATCGAGAGGTTTGATCGATCAGGGACTCGATTCAGATTGCATCGAGTCTTAGTTCGATTGTGCCCTCTCATTCCATGATTTTTGGTCACTCAGGCTATGCTCCTTGGATCGAGCCACATGATCGATTTGGGGGTCGTTTGGGCTTAGATCGAGTGGCAGATCGAGTAGACTGATCGATCTAACCTCGAGGATCGAGTGAGGTCATTCGATCCACACCTCGTTTGCATTTCAAGCTAAACATATGGGTGGTTTATCCTCTCATGATCGACTGACTCACTCGATTGTCTACTCGATCTCGTCTAGATCGACTGACTCCTCTCGATTCACTAGCTCGATCTAGTAAAGATCGAGCCAGGATATCTCGATCTAGTACTCGATCTCTAGCCTATACTTAACCCTTCTCGCCTCTTTTGACTCTAAGATCATCATCTCCATTTACCTATCCTTTCACCTACACACACATAAAAAGCATAAAACTGAAATGGAAAGAAAGCAAAAATATGTACAAGATAGACATGGGAATGCCTCCCAAGTGCGCCTTCTTTAACGTCTTTAGCTAGAATTTACTTGGTTTAGGCCTGAGGTGGGTCTTGGAGGAGCATTGTAGTGCCCTCCTTGCTGTAGTCACTTGCCAAGTAAGGTTTAACCCCGTGCCCATTGACCGTGAAAGGATTACCGCACTGGCCAACCATTGTCACCGCTCCGTAGGGTAGAACTTCCTTGATCTCAAACGGTCCACACCACCTTGATTTGAGCTTGCCTGGGAACAGCTTCAACCTCGAGTTGTAAAGTAGCACCATACTGCCCTCCCTTAACTCCTTATGAACCAGCTTCTTGTCATGAACTGCCTTGGTCCATTCCTTGTAGATTTTGGCACTCTCATAGGCGTCTAACCGTAGCTCATCTAACTCATGGAGTTGTATCAACCGCTTCTCTTGTGCTGTCTTGAGACTGAAGTTCATCTGCTTCAAAGCCCACAGTGCTCTATGCTCCAACTCAACAGGAAGATGACATGCCTTGCCGTATAGAAGAGTGAAGGGAGTGGTACCAATAGGAGTTTTGAAGGCTGTCCGGTAAGCCCTTAGAGCATCATCTAGTTTAACCGCCCAATCCTTCCAAGTTGCTCCTACTGTCCTCTCTAAGATAGCCTTGATCTGTCTATTCGAGACCACTACTTGCCCACTAGTTTGTGGGTGATAAGGTGTTGCTACCTTATGCTTCACTCCATACTTCTTCAAGAGACTTTCAAACACCTTGTTGATAAAGTGGCTTCCACCGTCGCTGATCACTACTTTTGGTACTCCAAACTGTGGGAAGATGATGGTCTTGAAGAGCTTGATCACCACTTTTGCATCATTGGTTGGGGAAGCTATAGCCTCAACCCACTTAGACACGTAATCAACAGCCACCAAGATGAATTTGTTGCCATAAGAAGATGGGAACGGTCCCATGAAATGTATCCCCCAAGCGTCAAAAACATTAACTTCAAAGATTGGCACATGAGGCATCTCATTCCGCTTTGTGATGTTTCCAGCTCTTTGACATGCTTCACAAGACTTGACAAACTCATGAGCATCCTTGAAAAACGATGGCCACCAAAACCCGGCTTGTAACACTTTCGCGGCAGTCTTGAAAGAAGCGAAATAACCTCCATAAGATGAGCTGTGACAATGTAGAAGGATGTCATGTGCTTCCTCTCTTGAAACTCATATTCTATACAAGCTGTCTACTCCCCTCTTGTACAAGTAAGGCTTGTCCCAAAAGTAATGAGAGATGTCTCTCATGAACTTCTTCTTGTGATAATGATCAAGGTGGGTAGGCTCCTCTCCACAAGCTAAGAAGTTCACTATATCAGCATACCAAGGCAGTTTCTCTTCTCTCAAAGCCAAAACATCTTCGAACTGATCCTCTAGCCGTGTGCATACAACCGTGTTGATCATCATGAGTTGCTCTTGAGGGAGTGAATCATCTAAGGGTAAAGCTTCATTCACTCTCATCCTAGAAAGGTGATCAGCAACACCATTCTCTATCCCCTTCTTGTCTTTTATCTCCATATCAAACTCTTGTAGAAGGAGAATCCACCTTAAGAGCCTCGGCTTGGTATCCTTCTTTGAGTAGATGTACCTCAACGCCGCGTGATCAGTGTATACAACAACCTTAGAGCCCACCAAATATTATCTGAACTTCTCAAAAGCAAACACAACGGCCAGCAGCTCCTTCTCGGTTGTAGCGTATCTCACTTGCGTGTCATCCAAGGTACGGCTGGCGTAGTAGATAACATGCAACCGCTTGTCTTTCCTCTGACCAAGAACAGCTCCTACAGCGTAGTCACTCGCGTCGCACATGATCTCGAAGGGTAAGCTCCAATTTGGTGCTTGTACTATAGGTGTCGTGACAAGAGCCTCCTTGATGGTCTCGAAAGCGTGAAGACATTCATCATCAAACACGAACTCAGCTTCTTTGCACAACAGCCGTGTAAGCGGGCGAGCTATCTTGGAGAAATCCTTTATGAATCTCCTGTAGAAGCCTGTGTGACTCAAGAAACACCTTATAACCTTCACATTAGCCGGCGGCTCAAGACTCATCATGACTTCAATCTTTGCTTTATCAACCTTTATCCCCTGCTCAGATATCTTGTGACTGAGCACAATGACTTCTTTCACCATGAAGTGAAACTTCTCCCAGTTCAGCACCAGGTTTGTCTCCTCACATCGCTTAAGTACCTTGCAAAGATTCAACAAACAAGCATAAAAGGACGCACCATGTACAAAGAAATCATCCATAAACACTTCCACCATCTCTTCTATAAGATCAGAGAAGATCGACATCATGCTCCGCTGGAATGTTGCTGGTGCATTACACAACCCAAATGGCATCCTTCTATATGCGAAGGTACCATAAGGGCATGTAAAAGTCGTCTTCTCTTGATCGTTAGGATGGATTGGTATTTGAAAGAAACCACTATAACCATCAAGAAAGCAATAGTATGGATGATTAGCAAGTCTCTCAAGCATCTGATCAATAAAAAGAAGAGGAAAATGATCCTTTCTAGTAGCTGAATTGAGCTTCCTATAATCTATACACATTCGATGACCAGTTATGGTTCTAGTAGGAATCAATTCATCTTTTTCATTCTTAATGACTGTGATTCCCCCCTACTTAGGCACCACGTGGACAAGAGAAACCCGCGTGCTGTCTCTGATGGGGTATATCACATCAGCCTCTAACAGTTTCAAAATCTCCTTCTTAACTACTTCTTTCAAATTCGGGTTTAAGCATCTTTGATGTTCAATAGAAGAAGAGTTTTCATTATCTAAGTGAATCATGTGAGTGCAAAGCATTGGTGAAAGGCCCTTGATGTCACTTAGAGAGTACCCAATGGCCTTCCAATACTTTCTCAGCTAATTTAAGAGCGAGTGAAACTCATCATCACTCAAGTTTTCATTCACAATTACGGGATAAGTCTCATTAAGCCCTAAGAAAGCATACCTTAGCCCTTTTGGGAGCTCCTTTAGGTCTACCTTTCGGGCTAGCAGCTCGATCCAGTCCTCCCCGTGGCTTGTGTTAACGTCGCTGTCCTCACCAGTCCTCCTCGTGGCTTGTGTTAACGTCGACCCCGAGTCATGAGCTTTAAGACTGCTTTCTTGAACCGTTGTCCCTCAGAGATCGAGTCATCCCGTCGATCTTCCACTCGTTCTGGTCCAGATCGAGTAACTTCAATCGATCCACCTACTCGATTTGATGTGGATCGAGCAGGAGATCGAGTCCCTAACTCGTTCTCTGAACTGATCGATTGGCTTCTCTCGATCATCTCATCGTTCTCTTTCCTGGATCGACCAGCCTCCTCGATCTTCTTGTCGATTGCTGTCCTGGATCGAGTGATCTTCTCGATTTCCTGATCGATATCTAGGCACCGGCCTTTATCTTCCTT
The DNA here is from genome assembly GCA_911865555.2 of Thlaspi arvense. Taxonomy (NCBI): domain Eukaryota; kingdom Viridiplantae; phylum Streptophyta; class Magnoliopsida; order Brassicales; family Brassicaceae; genus Thlaspi; species Thlaspi arvense. The sequence continues at coordinate 21,535,970 of OU466862.2, read as the reverse complement.
CACAACATTGCGAGAATCAAGGATATGAACGTACTCCTGGGTCTGCTTGCTCAGAAAACCATGCTCCCCTGGCTCCTTAGTCAAAGCTAGCTACAAGTGATCCTCCTGTGCCAACTCCTCAAGTAACTCGTTGGCTAAAGCATCCAAAGTCTCAATGTAGAAAGCTTGCCCTCCAATGGTTCGCTTCTTCAATACTTCATTGATATCGAAGTCTAGCTTGATGTCCTTGCCCAAGTGTAGGGATATCTTGCCATTCTTCACGTAAATGATGGCACCAGCAGTTGCAAGAAACGGTCTTCCAAGGATTAGAGGATCCTTTGGCTCTTCATCCATTTCAAGAACAAGAAAGTCGGTTGGCACGTTAACTCCACTGATTCTCACGGGCAAATCTTCAAGCATACCCATAGGAAGCCTTATGCTTCTATCAGCTAGAACAAGGGAGATGCTACACTCTTTAAACTTTGTGAAACCGAGCTTCTTTGCAATGGAATGGGGCATGAGATTGATACTTGCTCCCAAATCGCATAAGCAGCTATCAAACTTCAAGGGACCAAGAGCACAAGGAATGGTGAACGATCCTGGATCCCCTAGCTTCTTGGGTACTATCACTACATTCTTCACTAAGCACCAAAACTTCTTCACTCTCCTTGTTCTTCTTAGTAAGTGTATCTTTGAAAAACATTGCACACTTATGCATCATGGCTAGGCAATCCACCAACGGTAGCTTGATCTCAACATCTTTCAAATGCTTCTCAAAGACCGCTCTATGCTTCTCTATCAGCTGTTTCTTGAACCGGCCAGGAAAAGGAAGCTTCGGCTTGTATGGTGGAGGAACAAACGCATCTTTCTCTTTGCTAACCTCCTCTACCTTATTCTCTACAACTGCTTCTTTACCCTTTCTTTGTCTTTCAATCCACACATTGTCAAAGGTAATCTCCTCATCAGCTGAAAGCTTACCCTTCCCCTCTTGAACTACAATGTCCTCATTGTCTTTAGGTGCAACTCTCGGCGGAAGCTCTTTACCACTTCTCAAGGTGATAGCGTTTGCATACTCCTTGGGATTTTGTTCACACTTGCCCGGTAAGCTGCTTTGACCGCTTATACTAGCTTTTCCTTTCTCTAACTGCTTGATCTTGTTGTTCAGATTGTTGATCTGTGTAGAGATGTCAGTAAAAGAGGAATCTAGCCGGTTGTTCATCTCAGCAAACTTCTGATTAGTTGAAGTTTGACCTTGAAGCAACTGTTGAAACATTGCTTGAACCGGATCTTGAGGAGGCGGTGGAGCTTGTTGCTGTTGAGGCATGAAACCGGGAGGAAACATAGGATTGTAACCTTTGTTGCCTTGTTGTTTCTGCTGACCTTGAAAGTTACCTTGCCTCTGACCTTGATATCCACCATTTTGTTGAAAATCCTGGTTGTAAGGAACAAACGGCTTTACTTGTTGAGGGGGGTAAACCTGATCCTTTGGATTCTCAACGTTGGTGCTACGGTATGAGAGATTGTTGTTTCCCTGGTAGCCGTGTGAATATCCCTGAGGCTTGTTGTAGTTCTGAGCAGCAATCCAATTATCTTCTTCTTGACTCAACTCTAGCTCCTCTAAGACATCTTCGGCTTCTCCCACAAAATGAACTTGCTTCTGATTTGCAAGAACGAGCTTATCTATCTTCTCATTGAGGGACTTAAGCTCTTTTTGGTGTGACTCAAGCTCGGAACCTCTAGGTGCACGGTCGTAGTCCTCGGCGTAATTCTCATCACTCAAAGCCAAGTTTTCTATGAGTTCCATACCCTCTTCCACTTCTTGACCAAGAAAGTTACCCTTGCTTGCCGTATCAAGTAGCATTCGGATCTTGGGTAATGCTCCTTGGTATATTTTGCTCAAGAGAGTCTCTTCACTGAAGCCGTGGTGAGGACATTGAATGATATAGTCTTTGAATCTCTCCATAGCTTCATTGAATGTCTCGTTCTGCCTTTGAGTGAAGCCACTAATCTCACTTCTCAACCGAGCTGTTCTGGTGCTTGAGAAATTTTTTGAGAGGAACGCCGTCTTACATTCAGCCCAAGAGGTAATGGTGCCTTGTGCAAGGGTCTTCTCCCAATGCCTAGCCTTATCTCCAAGAGAAAATGGGAAGAGCTGTAGCTTGAAAGCATCTTCCAAGATCCCATTGATCTTTATCATCCCACACGCTTGCTCAAAGTTGTCAAGGTGCTCCAAGGGGTCTTCCATAGCCAGCCCGTGAAACTTGCTATTCTAAACCATAGAGATGAATCCAGGCTTTATCTCAAAGTCGTTATTCTGGACTGGTGGAGGAGTGATCCCAAAGCGGTTATGATATGTATTTGGAGCATCTCCAGCACCAATGATCCATGGTGGTCTAGGTTCGTGGTTGGGGTTTCCATTACCCCTTCCTACACCACCGTGAGCTGGTGGAGGCCCCTCAGGATATTCTTGCTCAGCCATTGTTGCAAAGTCTACTGAACCAGCTTGCACAATCTCTTTAAATGCTTGAGCTTGCTCTCTTGCTCTTCTTTGTCTTGCGTGTCCGAGTTGGTGAATATTGTCCAGGGGTTTAAGTAAGTTGTTGTCACCCCAGGAGCGTAAGTTCATGTACCTGAGATCACAAACAAGAAGGTAGAGCAATGAGTAATCAAAATAAAAGTAAAAGGCTTAGTCTTTGCTAAACACCAAATCTTTATGCTTCCTAACAATCCTAAGATGGCAACGGCGCCATTTGATACTAGGATTTTTGCAACAAGCAAGTAATATCAATGCTCAAGCAACCTATAGTTGTAGTATAGTATGCAAGAGGTATCAATCCTACCTAGGAAGCAGGAAGAACAGTAAGAATGCAAATGTAAAGCAAAGCTAAGCAGATCGGGAAAATGATTGGTAAAATTGGCGAAAACTAAATGCAATGACCAAATGAGATTAAAAATGCAAAAACTACTAAGAACTAAAAATTATGCACTGAAACGAGTAAGACAGATAGATCTAACTACTTAAAGGCAAACGACTTCTAATGAATAAGATGCAAGCTTTGAAACTAAAAGATGATTACTTGAGGTTTAAAAATACTAAAAGAGGGTTCAGGATCGAGGGTCACATTCAAGAGTCTTCAAGGGTCAAGCTTTGGTTTGAAAACACATAGATCTACTCATTGATGAGCTTTCCCTAAGCCTTGAAAACAAATCAAGAACCATCCATGGCGTTTGGTATGATTCACCTCCTCAATCTCTTCTCCAAACCCATGGAATTTGGTGGAAAAAGAGATCAAAGAGCAAGAAAAACAGATTTCAACTAATAGCCTAACTAACCTCCTCTACATCCATGGCATTTGGGAGAAGGTCGATTAGTCTCTAGGATCCGGTTTTCTAGGATATCTGAATCCGGTCAAGGTAAGATAGCCATGGAATCATAGAGATCTTTGCCAAGACTCTCTAAGCCTTAAGATCCCAAGATCCTAGAAGAGAAAGAATGAAAAACAAGAAAAACTCAAAACTTTAACCCCTTAAACCTTTGAATCGCCTCGACCCTTTACCCAAAGAAAAACTACTCGCTACTCATGATTGAAACCAAATGAAATGCAATGAAAGATAAACTAAGCATGATTAAACAATTAATTAAAGGAAAAGACTTCATATTCAAAGGATTCAAAGTGCTCAAAAACAAGAAAAATCTTAAAGTTCAACAATGGCTTCTCGCCCCAAAACGAAAAACAGAAAGATAAGACTCTCCATTGTGTAAAGAAAGTGATGGCCGCCTTATCCCGAAATAGCCAAACAGCTGGGATGGTCCCCTCCACTACGCTCCAAAAACGGTTAAAGTGCTCGAGATCGATCTTGAGATCGATCAGTGCACTCGATCGTCTTCAGGGATCGGCTTCTGCTGCTCGATCTGCAAGTCGATCTGGTTGGATGGATCGAGTACTTCGTCTGATCTTCTACTCGATCTTTGGATGATCGAGTCATGGTCTCGATCCGGCTCTCGTTCTGCATGGCGTCATTTACGTCCGTACTCCAGATAGATCCCCTCTCTCGATCTTGGTCTCGATCTTTCCTCTTGAATCGAATTGGGTCACTCGATCTTCTGGTCGATCTCATTTAGATCGACCTGCCTTGCTCAATCCGCTACTCGATCTCGGGTCCTTTGCATGCAAGGTTGAGCTCTCCAAGTGTCCGCAAGCTTCTAGCTGATCCTCCTCAGGTCCACATAACCTCCACAACTCCAGAGTGCTCTAAACAACCTAATAATGATGCAAAAGTGCAAGAAATATGCAAAATGTGAATGCGAAGGGACCTTGGACCTAAAATGCAATAAATGGAACAAACTAGTCTATAATGCAAGATGAATGCATGAAAAACTATCCTAAATGCATGCAAAATATGCAAAATATATGGTATTTTGGCCAAATCTAGGCATGTTATTGTTTTTCCAGCATATTCACCATTTAGATGCTTCATATTTGAGTAGAAATGTTAAATCTGATGCATGTTTATAATTTGGTGGAGAGAAGATGACATTTTGATGCATATTCTTGAATTTTATGTAAACCACTACTTGTTGCTTCATGATTTTTAATTTTCAGTGTGTTTAACTTTTTGAGCTGGAACTTTTTGCTAAATTCGTCTTTTTCTGTTGCCATTCCGTGTGAATATTGGTAGAATTATTTTGTGCATTCATGATTTTTGGAAAATATCTTTGTACATGATGCTTTGAGGGAACAAAACACTAATTTTTGCTTCAAACTTTGTGTTTTCAGGTACTATGTCGAGCAGTAGAGGAGGTGAGGAAATTTTGGACTCAAGTGCACATGCAAGAGACAGATCAGAGGGTAAAAGACCAGTGGTTTAAGAGGAGAAAGTTCCTGATGCAGCACCTAAGCTAAAAGAGTATCTCAAAGCGATGAGGAAAGTGGATTTTGCTCCAACAAGATATGCTTGTCCTGGTCTGTTAAATGAGTTGGGAATCAGGGCTGAAGTGGATGATCTGTTACGCCACATTGGGCTTGAGAAGTTTGCCAGCCTTGGGTATCCAAGTTACAAGCAACTATCTTGTGAGTTCCTTGCAAGCTTCGAAGTTTACTTCTATGATTTTCATGAAGAGTATTATAAGGGAGAAGAAGACATTGGCAATGGGTTCATCAAATTCAGAGCCGACAGAGCATGGTACCTATGGGATTCACTCAGCTAGAGGAGATATTTGGCTTTGATCAAGGTTCAAGAGCACAAGCTATGAGCTTCAAACACAATGAGCTCAAGCATGTTTGGGAGGAGATTGCGAATGATGCTTACATGGATGGTCATCTAAGGAATGCAAGCGTACACCCTCAAGCAATCAGATATATTCATAGAGTCATCACAAGCAAACTCTTCTACCGAAAAGAGCAAAACATGGTCAACGAGGAAGAGATAGGATTGCTAGTGAATGGCTTAAAGAATATTATGATGGGAACAAGGCATTGCAAGATACATGGAGATCGCCTAGGAGTTGGACTTGTTACTATACTTATGAATCAGTTCCTTTCTTGCCAACAGTGGGCTTTCAACACAAGGGAGAAGAAGCCTAAGATAGCCATTAGAGGCTTGATTACACCTATCATGCTTAGTGCTGGCATAGAGTTTGGAACACCTGATGTGAGCATGATATTCATTGATGTTCCTTCCATACCTTAGCAAGATCGGCTATCTCTCAGGAGCTGTGGAAACTCGTTATGCTTATCAGTTTGAGCTTGAAGACCGGAAGAAGAAGATCCGATTACCCAAAAGGCACCTTACGAGCTTCACCACTTATGAGAATATCCGATTTATGCCAACTGAAGATGAGCTCTATGATCCTAGGACTGATCCGCCATTTATGAGGCCAAGCAAAGTCAGGAACATGAGCACAATTATAGATTCAGATGTGGAAGAGGATACTGAAGAGCAGCATCAAGAACAAGAGGTTCAGCATCAAGGAGAAGAGGCGCTTGAACATGAAGATTATAACCGCCGCCATTATGCATTTGATCCTTATGATGTGATCTGCATATCTGAAGCCTTAAGAGCTGCTCATGAGCACATAAGGCTTCTTCAGAGGTGGAATAACTTCCAGGACAAGGAAATCAGAGGCTTTCTAAAATCAGTTAAAGCAAGCAAGAAATCAGTTGATTCTCTTAAAAATAAGGTGAAGAAGCTTAAGTAGAAGTTGGGAGCATCAACAAAGAAAGCTGACTAAGCAGTCCAAACAGAGCCACAAGGAGGAGAATCAGCTGAGGATAACATGTCAGAGGATTTACTTGAAGCCACAGTCCTAGAGAGACACTCTTTTCATATCAGTGAGCGGCCAAAAGCACAGGTAGCTGAACTGGCCATACACTCCTCTCATGTACCTGTTCCCAAGCACAAAGGAAGAAACGGAAGGGCCCGACAACAAAATACATCTGAGGAAGAAGCCTCTCCTTTCCATGTCATTGAGATCTCAGCCTATCAACATTCCTCACCTGAAGTAAGGTACACCATTCTAATCTATTGTAAATACCACACATTTTTATAATTTATGCGATTTGTTTGTTGTGTTTGTGAACATTCTGCTCACCATTTTGATTACACAGATCCTGTGTAATTTAAGTGTGGGGGGAGTGTATGATGTACTGATGTTTGCACTTGCATTTGCATATAGATTAGAAACCATACTTCACATTTGCATAGCATCTAAGGCATAGAAAAAACCAAAAAAGTTGAAACATTTTCAAAATATGCTTCACGAAGATAGTTTGATTTTTATTCATTCATATAGGATTTAGACTTCATGCATTCATATAGGACTAGCTTGCTTGTTTAATTTGGGAACAATGATAGTACATCTTGTTTAATGCTAGTAGTTTATGAAAATAAAGCTCTTGTTTTAAATCTTTTGTTGTATTTGATGCTGAATGAGAAATAAAACTGAACCACTTTTGGCATTTGCAATTTTGTGAGCCTTGTTTGAAACTGAAGTATGCTTTAATTTGAATGCAACCTTTGTTTAAGTGGAATCAAATTTTGATTTGCAATTATCATGTCTTATGCATTTGTTATTGATGTCATGGAGTACCTTAGAATATTTGGATCTTCTTATTCTCTTTTGCCACTCTCTAAAAGGTCCATTTAGATCTCCTCACCCTTAACTAAACCTTCTTTCTAGACAAAACTTTAAGAGTGTGCGATTTGTGAGGCCTCTTTCCTTCATGGTTGTTGCTTAGCAAAAAGTGTTGAGTTGGAACTACAAGGGGAGTATTTCCATTGTAAAAATAACTCACTCTTGAGTTAAATAGGATAGGATATTTGGGATTGGTTTGGGATTTATTTTGGGTTTTAAAGAGAAGCAAAGAAGAAAAGAAGTCAAGGCAAAAAAAAGAGTGTGACACAAGCAATGGTGGAAATGGCGGTCCAAAGTTCAAAACAATGAGAAGGCTCAAAGCAAAAGAAAAGAAGGTGCAAGAAGTGTAAAGCAAGTAAATCAAAAAGCCAAAGGCGAAAACAGCACAAGCATCACCAAAGAAAGGAGCCAAGTCTAAAAGAAGAAAACCGCCACCACTTGAAGTTCAAAGAAGAAATGTCCTCCAAAGAGCTTAAAAGAAAAGATGTTTTGGGTTTCCATTTGGGTTCAGAGCTCATAAAATGGGTAGCATTAGGCGGGTACATTGATTAGCAAAAGTTAGGAACATTTATTATGGGTCTTGGGTAGATGGGAATCTTCCTTTGTATGTGTAAGTTGTTCTTTGACCCTTTGTATGTGTATTTAACTAAAGCGTAGCCATTCTTTTCTTTGAGAGAACCCTTTAAACACCAAAACCAGTTTGATAAGTGGAATCATTTTTATTTCACTAAGCCTTGTCCCTTCGCTAAATGACACATTTGGATTTACAATAGCATGATTCATGGTTTGCGCTTAATTGAATGTTAAAAAGGTTGTTTGATTTGATGAGCTTGTGTAGGTTGATAGCATTGTGATCATTTTTGCTTTGTGATGAAAGTGGCTAAGTGTTTAGAGTGTTGCTCCATCAAGTGCAATTTAGAATTATGAACATGGACTTCATTTTTATTTGTTGTTAGCATTTTAGAGATATGAGTTCCCACTTTAAAACCTCATCACTATATTAAGTATTTGTTTGCTTGAGGGCAAGCAAAAGCTAAGTATAAGGGTGTTGATAACTTGCTATATTAGAGCATTTTAGGCTGCATTGCATGCATTGTTTTCCTTGTTTTTGTATATTAGTTTAGCATTTTAGTTTCATTTGCACTTATAATCAACATTACATGAATTTAGGTTAGGATTGCATCCATGTGCACGTTTATTGTGTTTCTCATGTGCTTTTGGAGATTTTTGGAGCTTGGGGAGGAGATGGAAGCAGCTCATATTCGAAGAGATGCCATAGAAGGAGATTTGCAAAGTTTGGTCCCATATCGAGATGAAGCATCGAGCAAAACCTCTGTGGAGTATGCCAGATGCAAGCCACGGTACCTGAGGAGGAGGACTAGCTCGTGGATTCTAAGGCTTTGGTCTACATCAAGGTGCTGCATCGAGCAGGGAAAGCATGCGTAGGCTGATGCATGCTACACAGATCAAATCGGGGTGGTGAATCGAGCAGAACACCGTCTGCACCACCTGATACAACTTATCTGCGTGTTTGACTGAATTTTTTGTTGACCTTATCTTATTTTTAGGTTTATTCCTTCCTTTTTGGTTCCCTACTATAAAAGGGAAACCACCAAACTTTATCCTTATGTCATATCTGTTCTAAACTTTTCTTATCATGTTCTTCACCCAAAAAGGGCAATTTCCCTAAGTTTCCAAACACTCTTATTTTCTTTAATCAAGTTTGCATTTTTATGGTTTAATCTTGTCTTCTCATCTTAGATTTCACAACCTGGTAGTTTAGTTTAATTTTCTTTCCATTTATTCTCACCTAATTATGTTTAACTCCAATTAAATGGGATTAAACATGATTAGTGAGTAGTTTACCTTTGAGGTTCTAAGTAGGGAAAGTGGTGATTAAGATGTGATTAAATGGTGATTAGGCTTGTTTAGTTTATTCTCTGTTGTTTTCCTTCTCTTACAAAGTGATTATTGTTCATAAAGCTCAGGCCTGCTTATTATCAGCTTGTGGGTCATCATCCTTTCCATGGCCAGCCACATGAGCATCCTATGGATCACATAGAGGGATTTGAGGATCTAGCTTCAAGCGTCAAGGCTAATGAAGTCAGCAATGACTTCTTCTTCTACAAGTTGTTCCCTTACTCACTTTGAGGAGATGCAAATTATTGGCTGAAGCAACTTGAGCATGGATAGTTGACCACTTGGGAGGCGACCAAGAACACTTTTCTGAACAATTTCTATGATGATACAAGATCAGAAGATTTGAGAACGAAAATATCTTCATTCTCCCAAGGACCTACTGAAGCTATTAAGGCTTCCTGGCTGATATTTAAGTCCTATCAGAGAGACTGTCCTCATCATGGCATAACTCAGGTGCAGCTTCTTGGCATTTTCTTCAAAAGAATAGATTGGAGATACCAGATGGCGTTGGATGCTGCTAGCAGTGGCAACTTCAACACAAACCTTCCTGAAGATGCAATCACTCTGACTGAAAACTTGGCAGGGAGTAACAACACCAAGAATGCTGACTTTCAGAGGATGAAACAAGCTAGTTTGAATGATGGGAATAAGATTGTCGAAGTTAAAGCTATGTTAGACAATATGCATAGTCTTCTGGTAGGAAAGAAATCAGTTTAATGTGCTGCAGAAGTTGAGACTTTCGAAAATCTTGAGGAGATTGAGCATGAGGATGTTAAGTTCATCAATGCAGGATAATTTCAGGGTCAAAGGTTCGACAATCAACAGTGGAACGTGGGCTACAATGGTAACAATCAGAAAAGCACATTCACAGGAAACCAGAATTCTTCTGGTTACACTCCAAAGTGATATATCATAGTTTTTATGGTTTTTAACCATGGTATAAGTCCTTTTTATTGAGTCTTTTTGGTCTTTTTAGAGTCCTAGTAGAGTCTTTGCAGGTTATAGCACAACTGGAGCACAATTGGATGTTTTGGAGCTTTTTGGATCATTGCAAGGATTAACCACAAAGTTAGCATCTCAGAAGCGTTGTTCTGCAGTGGGTGACGCTCGTCACACTCCTTTGAAGAGAAATCACGACTTCTATTAAAAGATGGAAATGAAATTGCAGTTTTGGCCCAGAAGTTTATTATTTACAAGAAGACCCCAGCTCCTGTTTTAGCTTCGTTATATTAGGTTTTCAGCCATTGTTGGCTTAGATCTGGTACTTTTTAGAATTCAGAGAGCTTGAGAGAGAGATTTGTACCCGAGCTTTTGGAGAGACAAATCAGACTCCTTCGGAGCAGATTTCAAACTCCTTTATCTTTATTTCTTATTTCTTTTATGCAATTTATTCTATTCATGATGTTTTCTCAATTCACCATGTCTGAGTAGTTTGCTAAAAAAGTTAAGGCTTTTCAAAGGTTGATGATGAGTTTGTAGAATCCCTTAATCTGTTGGGAATATCTTTTGGTTCTTCATCTTTGTTTGCTTTAAAACCGATTTGTTTAGACACATCATCTGGAAATCCGAAAACCATAGGTTGTTTAATAGAAATGAGAACATTATTGATAACCCGATCTAGTATTAGATGAGCAAAACGTCTTAGTACAAAGAGATTTGACTTAAGAGTTTTGTGAACAATTGAACCTGATTATTACTGCATGTTTAGGTTGTTAGATTTTGCAAAGAGATTTGAAACTCTGCGATTTAGACATAGTTAACATCTGCAATGAGAATTGATTAGTTATATCTTTGCGATTCATGTTCAAGACGGTTCTAACTCATTCCTGAGTGCATGCATTCTACACTCTCGGATTCAACCTGCTAATTGACTTGACTTAGCGCTTTTAGTTTTCTGAATCTTAGATCAATCAAAATCTTCTGCTTTCATATTATTAATTATTTCGCATTACATACACTACTGATCGCTTAGCTTAATCTAAACTTAAATTATATATTGTAGTTCACTTACTCCCTTGGGATTTGATAACCCCTTATACTATAATTGCATTGTTGTGCACTTGCATTAGTTTTATTTGGGTAAGACCTGTGAGGAAGCTTGTACTGGAGCTTGAGCATTGAATCCTAGAGGGTTATAGGGTGATCTAGGCTGGAAGTTATTGTTCCTCTGTTAAAAAACTTAATTGTTGTTGTAGGGAACAAAAGGTCTTTCTTGGCCAGCTTGTTGTTGCTGTTGAGTTCAGTACACTTGGTCTTGAGGATTTGCAACATTATTGCTTCTGTAGGATAGATTTGGGTTAGGTCTGTAGTTCCCATACCCATTGTAGCCTCCTTGGTTACCAAGATAGTTCATCTCCTCAACTTGGCAAGTCTCTTGATCATTAAGTTGAACCATGTCACCAACAAAGTGAACTTCCTTCCTTTCCCTTAGCAGTAGATCAATCTTCTCATGCAAAGCTTTGATCTCTTTCTTGCTAGACTCCAGTTCATCTTTAGCACTCCTTGGAGTTCTATCAAACTCCTCAATGTAATTCGCATCAGACTGTGCTAGATTCTCCACAAGTTCCAATCCCTCATCAACATCTTTAGATAAAAAGTTACCATTAGATGCAGTGTCTAGGAGCATTCTGATCTTCAGAAGGGCGCCTCTATAGAGAGATGAGAGCAGAGAGGCTTGTGAGAAGCCATGGTGTGGGCACTGCAGTGTGTAGCCCTTGTATCTTTCCCAAGCTTCACCAATGCTTTCATTGTTCCTCTGTGCAAACACTGAGATTTCATTCCTGATCCTAGCAGTCCTGGAAGTAGAGAAGAACATTGCTAAAAAGGCTCTCTTGCACTCATCCCAACTAGTGATTCTTCCTTGAGGCAAGTTTTTCTCCCACAGGTGAGTTTTATCCCCAAGAAAGAATGGGAACAACCTTAGTTTGAAACCATCTTCACTTACCCCATTAATCTTGGTTAGAGAGCAGAGTCTATCAAAGTTATCCAAGTGATCCAAAGAGTCTTCAAGTGCTAACCCATGGAACTTGCTTCCCTGAACCATTGAGATCAATCCAGATTTGATCTCAAAGTCATTGTTCTGTACTGCTGGAGGAATGATACTTGTTCTGTTGTTATAACCATTGGTGGCGTCACCAGGTCTTGTTGGTCTGACTGCTCTTGGAGCTTAAGCTGCTCCTCTAGGGCCTTTCTCTCCTTGCAAGCCATGAACTCCCTGCTGACCTTGTAGACCTTCAGCACCAGCTGCTCCTTCAGGACCTTGGAACCTCATATCATCCACAACATGTGGCTCCTGATTGTTCACCCCTAGTCTCTCCAAGTGTTGATGTCTTTCCTGTTGTCTTCTTGTTCTCTGACCCCTATCCAACAGATTGATGTTGTCTATGAAGTCCACTAAGCTGCTAGAACCACTTGATCTTAAGTTCATACAGCTGAAAAACAGCAATGAGAGTCAAGGATGATTAGTAACCAAATACAAATAAAACCTGATCCTAAAATTTCCACAAACTCTAATGATCCAAAATGTAACCCCAATGGCAATGGCGCCAAATTGATACAAGAGTTTTTAGGACTTGATTCAATCACCTAATGCTTGTACTAGTTAGTTGTAGCGTAGCACATGTTTTTATGTCAATCGAAGGGGTTAAGATGAATGACACTAGAGTTGAAAGTACAAGACTGTAAGTTAAGCTAATTCAGAGAAGATTGTGTTGCTTAGCAACTAAAACTAACACCCTAAGTGATCAAACACCAACCAGCACTCAAAAGAGAACAATTTAGCAATGATCAATGAACAAAACAGAGCAATAAAAGCAGAGCAAATGGCGAATTAGAGAAAGACAAGTTCCTAGATGTGGTTGTTGACTTTAGGGAATTCAAAGGCTAACTAAGGTTATTTCAAACATCAATGATCAAGCAAACAAGCTATCAATGCTGATTCTTAGACATAGAGTTCACAATCAAGCAAGTTAAATCCAATCTCTTGACAAATAACACTTTGCTAAACACCCTAACAAGAACTAACTCTCATTAGTGCTAGAACAATCAACAAGCATGAATAACCAACTCTATTCAAGTCAAAATACTCCTCAAACAGTCAATCTATTAGCTAAGACCAGTAAATCCTTTATTAACCAAGATCGGCATTTCATCAAACACTTGGTGGGCATAAAATGAAGCCTAATTCTAGATTCATTTGATCAAGACAAATCTAGCTTGAGAACTGATTAATAGATAGGAATAAATCATATTAAACACTAACAAACCCTAATCAAGCCTCTAAATTCCCCTAATCTACCATATCTAGAAATCCTAAGAGAACTACTCACTAATCACCATAGTTAACACTAAATCAAAAGAGTAAATGATGATAAACATGATTAAAAGGTAGATTAGAGAAGAAATTAAAAGGCAAATGTAAAACTTTAATTAAAAATAAGATCTTCTTCTTACAAACTCAAAAGAAATCAGAAAGTTTAAGCAAAAACAAAAACTTGATCTCTAAAAATCATAGAACAAGCTATTTATACTAAAAGACAAAAGCCCTAAGATAATGGCAAAAGTGTAAATAAAGTGAAGTCCAGGCTGGTCTGTATCGATCTGGAGTGATCGATGGCCTTGATCGATGGTGCATCCGTTGCATTCCCATCGATCACTCCATGATCGATACACTTAAATGATGGACACCTATCAGTCAGTCTTGACCGATACACTTGGCTGATGGAGCATCCGATGGTTTCCCATCGATCACTTCTTAACCATTCCCACACTTCCTCCTTGCTCCTTTTAGCTTCGTAAGCACCTAAAAACATCCTTAATGCATAGAGAATGCAACCTACAACCTAAATGCAACCAAAGTCTAAAAGGAGAACAAAATGGGACTAAAGAGAAAGAAAACATGCAAAATAAGACCAAAACATAAACTAAATGCAAGCCTAAATGATTTAAATGCATGAGATATCAATAGTTTAGTAGCTTACTCCCTCGGGATTCGATAACCCTTTGTGCTACAACTGCTTTGTTGTGCACTTGCAGTAGTAAAATAATTGGGTAAAACTTAGACCCTATCATTTATCTTCTTCCCTTCTTACCACCCTTGTTAATCCAAGTAGCTGATCCTCATCATTACGGGACAGTTAATCTACACCTTTAACTAATCCTTCCTTTCGAACCTAAACACTTTTGTGAGATCTGTGAGGCCTTGCATTCATATTTTCGAATTTTATCTTGGCAAAAAGTGTTAAGATTAATGCTGGCAAGGAGAAGCTCTCTTGTAGATACCAGTTTGAATTTTGAACTTGGTTCTAGGTTAGGAGTTTGGGAAATGGTAGTTTTAAGTGGTTTGAGTTTATTGTTTATATCTTTTGAGAGAAGAAGAAGAAGTATGGGAACGATAGTGTGGGGAAAACGAAGACAGCTCTAAGTGTTAAAGAAAAGAAGGTGCCAGCAATAACAATGCTTACAAAGGTCATCCAAAAAGAGAAATCAGACCAAAGCAATCCACCAAAGATGATGAGAATGGCGCCTAATCCACAAAGGAAGAGCAAAGTCTAAAAAGGAATCACTCACACAAACAAAGAAGAAGGAGTTTCCCCACACATGACAAGAAGGAAGAGATCACAAGTGCTATGGGAAAGGGTAGACCTAGGAATTTTGATATATCATGGTTTTTATGGGTTTTTGACCATGATATAAGTCCTGTTTATAGAGTCATTTTGTTATTTTCGAATCTTTTTGAGTCTTTACAGGTTTGGATATGGTTGGAGCTTATTTGGAGATATTGGAGCATTCTGGAGCAAAACAGAAGATGTTGCTGAAGAAATCAAGTCCTGCAAAAATTGTACACTCGAGCAGAAATTGTGCAGTGCGCTTGCAAATCCTGTGTCGATCGACACTAGGGTCTTGGTGTCGATCGACACCAAAAGTGCACAAATCTTGCCCGAGTTTTTAAAGATTTCTGAAGACTTACAAGTTCGCCCAGAAGTTTTATATATTTACAGTTTCGCCTCAAATCGTGTTCTGGGTTCATAAAAGGATTTTTGTGGTCATTGTTTAGACCTAAGCTTTATTTTACAAAGAGATTAAGAGAGAGATTTTGAGAGAGTTTTTGGAGAGATAAATCATTCTCCTTTAGAGAGGATTTTGAACTCCTTTATTTCTTCTATTGACTTCTCTTATGCTTTCTATTCAAATTATGATTTGTGTTTCATTGATCATGTCTGAGTAGTCTGCCTGTTAGGTTTAGGGTTTTTCAAAGGTGATGATGAATTGCTATGTTAAATTGAATTGTTAGGATAAAATCATTAGAGTTCTTCATCTTGATTTGTGTTTATTGCTTATTCTAGCTTCGTGACCTAGAATCTGATATTAGGTTGATTAATAGATGCGGAAGTATTGTTAATCACCAGAACTAATCTTAGATGAGCAAAATTCTTATCCGCAAAGGAATTTGGTTTAGGATTTTGTGAACAATTGAACCTGATTTTAATGCTTGTTTGAATTGATAGGATTTGCAAAGGAATTTGGGATCCTAGGATTTATACATAGATAATCTCTGCAGCGGAAGTTGATTGATTTTATATTAGTGTTTCAAGTTCAAGAACTAATAAACTCCTAACATTCTGTCTAGATTTGCAATTCGGATTCACCTGCGAATTTCCCAAGGCCTAGCGTTTCTCTCTTTGATTTAAAACCTCCCAATCGATTTGCTGCTTTCTTTTATTACTTGCATTACTTTCATTTAGTTTTGCTTAGCTGTATTTGAACCTGAGATTTATTGTGCAACAATCTAAGTCCTTGTGGATTCGATCCCAAAGTACTACAGTGATCTCTTAATTTGAGAGAGTAGCTCTAAGGGTTAATTTGAGCATATCAAATTTTGGCGCCGTTGCCGGGGACTTAATCGTTGCGTAGAATGTGCAACAACAAGCTGCTGGGAATGCTGTTGGGCGTTTTCAACAGAGGACTCTTGGAGATTTCAATAGGCCTGATAAGTTTTATGCAAACAGAGCTGCAATCTGCCCTCCTGCGTTTCAGAGGAATGACTTTGAAGTGAAGCCTGCTTATTACCAGCTAGTAGGACAACACCCTTTCCATGGTCTTCCACATGAGCATCCTATGGATCACATAGAGAGGTTTGAGGACTTGGCTTCAAGTGTCAAGGCTAATGGAGTTAGCAATGACTTCCTGTTCTGCAAGCTGTTTCCTTATTCTCTTGGAGGAGATGCAGCCTATTGGCTGAAACAACTAGAGCCTGGCTCTTTGACTACTTGGGAGGACACCAAGAACACAATTCTCAATAATTTCTATGATGATGCAAGGTCTGAAGAGTTCAGAACGAAAATTGCCTCCTTTTCTCAAGGACCAGCTGAAGCTTTCAAGGCTGCTTGGTTGAGATTCAGGTCATATCAGAGAGACTGTCCACACCATGGTTTCAATCAGGTGCAGCTACTTGGCATTTTCTTCAGGGGCGTTGATTGGAGGTACCAGATGGCTCTAGATGCTGCTAGCAATGGGAACTTCAACACCAGGATTCCAGCAGATGCAATCACATTGATTGAGAACTTGGCATCTAGCAATAGTACCAAGAATGCAGACTTTGAGAGGAAGAAGCTTGCTGGAAGTGTGGATAGTAATCAGTTTGCTGCAGAAGTGAAGGCTAAATTGGATTCTGTGCATAGCCTTCTGGTGGGTAAAAAATCAGTCCAAATTGCTGCTGAAGTGGAGCAATTCAAACCAGCTGAGGAAGAAGCTGTTAACTTCATCAATGGAGCTGGTTTTCAAGGTCAAAGGTTTGGCAATTACCAAAAGCCTTTTCAGAGCAACAATTTCACTAGGAACTATGGTTCCTCTTCTTATCAGCCACCTCCTGCACCATCAGCCTAAAGTAAGATGGAAGCTATGCTTGAACAGCTGCTAGAGGGTCAGTAGAAGATCACTGTGAACTTTAATAGGAAGATTGATGCCTTGTATACTGATTAGAATGGGAAGGTTGAGTCTTTAAACACCCATGTCAGGAAATTGGATTCTCAAATTGCCCAAACTGCTGAGTCTATCAAGAGACAAGAAGGTTTTCTTCCTGCAAAGACTGATACTAACCCAAAGCATTATGTCAATGCCATCACAGTGAGAAATGCAAAAGAGGTGAATCCAGTGCTGAAAAGTTGTCTTACTGCAGAAACACCCGTGCAAAATTTGTGCGATTTTGGGTGTGCAGATCCCGTGTCGATCGACACTAAGGAGGGGTGTTGATCAATACCCATGCAAATTTTGTGCACTTCGAATTCTGAAGAAGAGTTATCGATCAGGATCGACACGGATCAATGCAGAAGGTCAACACAAGGTCCTGGTGTCGATCGACACCCTATTCGAAGCGTGCAAAAACTGGGCAGTGACGTGCAAAAATTGGGCAACGTTCTGGAAACCAAAAACTCAACCTGAATCTATCATAGAACGTCTCTACACTCCTAAGGTTCCATATCCTCTTCCACCAAAGCATCTAAGAAAGCCTATTAGTGATGAAAAGCTAGCTGATTTTAACAAGAGGGTGAAAAAGATTTCCAACCACATCTCATTTGCAGAAGCTTGGGAGAGATATCCTTTGGGTAATTTCTTTAAGTATTGCAGAGAAAGTCTTGAAGAGATTGAAAAACTCTTTAACAAAGCAAGGACTACACCACTCCCAATGAAGCAACTGCTTAAGGTTGAAGATCCTGGGATGTTTGTTGTTCCATGCTCCATTGCAGGAGTTGAGTTTGAACATTCTCTATGTGATTCTGGTTCTAGTGTTAATCTCATGTCAAAGAATATTGCAGAGAAGTTAGGAATTGCTGATATGAATCCTTCTCAAATGACTCTTGCTTTTGCCAACTCTTCCACCACAACTCCATATGGTACAATTCTAGACTTACTTATTCAAGTGGGAGATTGTCTAGTACCTACTGATTTTCAGGTTGTCGAGATGGATAAGGATTCTGAAATGCCTTTGATTCTTGGAAGACCATTTATGGCTACAGTGGGTGCAGTTGTAGACTTGCCTAATAAGAGAATCTCCTTCTCTAACATTGCTAAAAAAGTATTCTACAAGGCCATCCCTCCTAGTGGAACCACGAAACATGTTTCATGCATTACTGTGACCACTAGAGATAAGCTCGCAGTTGCTTCTAAGGAAAAACCTTGTGATAAGAGGGAAGCTGATGAAGTCAAAGGTGGAAATCCTAATATGACAACAAGGGAAGCTAGTAAAAGGGTGAAAGTGACTGAGACAGTGCATAGCAAAAAGATCAAAGAAGATCCTCAAGTGACTTTGATACCTCAGAGCTGTGATGACAATACAATTAAATATAAGGTAAAGTGCAAAGGAACTTCAAAGCCTTTCTCAAGGTTTAGAGCAGTTCTTACATCTGAGATGATGGAGAAAGGACAAGGTGCTGTGAAAAGATTTCCGAACAGAAATTTGAAGCTGAAAGTATCTGAATGTGGAGCTTGTTTTGCAACAAGTTTTCATGATCAGCCTGACTAAATTTCAGCATCCAAGTCAAGCTAATGACTGAAAACAAGCGCTTAGTGGGAGGCAACCCACTGGTAAGTGTACATACTTAGTCTTAATTTTGGTTTTTACTGACTGGTTTTTCTGTTTAAAAAAAAAAAAAAAATTTGCCTCGAGACGGATGGATATCGACCGAGGTCGACACCTTGGTCGACAGTGAACAGTATCGATCGACACCCACCTACTGGTGTCGATCGACACCTTGACGGGACTGCAATTCCAAAAGTTCAACCATCCATATCTTTTGCGTTTCTTGACATTTTTGAATGATTCAAAAGCCTAAACTGGTTGGATTTTTGTGCTCTTTCACATTATATCACCCATTCATCCGACCTACAAGGTATGTTTCTCGAAAACCTCTGTTCAATGAGTTCTGATTCTTCTTTTCACCTAGTTCAGGCTTGATAACACTGGGGACAGTGTTGTTTAAGTCTGGGGGAGGTAGTTACTGACGTTGTGTTTGTTTTTGAGAGTCAGTTTTGAGTTAGTCCAAAATTTGTTTTACTAAGTCAAAACTAGTTGGGAACTAGGATCTTTCTCTTGATTGTTTGTGATGATTGTTTCATCTGAGTGACCATTGCTGCATGATTAATACCAGTTTCTGACTAATGAAAAATCTTTAGGCTGACCAGTTAACTAGAAACATCCATAGTTCCAGCAAATTCCACTTAACTTAAGCTTCAAAATGGCTAAGTTAGTAAGTCTGATATTCATAGAGCTTGATTCCTCATTCATACCTGATAAATTGCTTACAATGTTTGAAAACTGATGGTACTCCTCTCCCTTGATAGTTAAAGAAAAAGAAAGAAATAATGTGATAAATTTTGAAAATTTGAGATGATTCTCTTTGAGTGAAGGGTAGGAAAATTTCCAATGATCCCAGTATTTCATTTTAAAGAGATGATCACAGGTGGAAGTAAGGTTAGGATTATCCTGTGATACCATTATTTACCTACACCTGAATAATATAATAAGTTTGGGGGAGAGAAAGAGTACCAAAGGTTGATAGATTGCAGTGCAAATTTATTTAGGTAAAGTATGGGACTGAATCTAGAAGGTTCTTAAACATTTAGGCTGCTGATGAAGTTTAGCAATGATAGTTATTGGACAATGCTGTGAATTTATGTGTTGAATCGGGGATGCTGTGAATGTCTAAGACGAAGTACATGGTGGTTCGATTTGGTTTAAGAAATGCAGTGTGTGGATTACAAGATGAATAGTCAAAGCAATGATCTATGAGAAGGTGAGTTCCCGTGTTTTCAAACCTCGACTCTGTATTTAGTTTTCTGTTTGCTTGGAGGCAAGCAAAAGCTAAGTCTGGGGGAGTTGATATATCATGGTTTTTATGGGTTTTTGACCATGATATAAGTCCTGTTTATAGAGTCCTTTTGTTATTTTTGAATCTTTTTGAGTCTTTACAGGTTTGGATATCTTTGGAGCTTATTTGGAGATATTAGAGCATTCTGGAGCAAAACAGAAGATGTTGCTGAAGAAATCAAGTCGTGCAGAAATTGTACACTCGAGCATAAATTTTGCAGTGCGCGTGCAAATCCCGTGTCGATCGACACTAGGGTCATGATGTCGATCGACACCAAAAGTGCACAAATCTTGCCCGAGTTTTTAAAGATTCCTGAAGACTTACAAGTTCGTCCAGAAGTTTTATATATTTGCAGTTTCACCTCAAATCGTGTTCTGGGTCTATAAAAGGACTTTTATGGTCATTGTTTAGACCTAAGCTTTATTTTACAAAGAGATTAAGAGATAAATCATTCTCCTTTATAGAGGATTTTGAAGAGATAAATCATTCTCCTTCAGAGAGGATTTTGGAGAGATAAATCATTCTCCTTTAGAGAGCATTTTGAACTCTTTCATTTCTTCTATTGATTTCTCTTATGCTTTCTATTCAAATTATGATTTGTGTTTCATTGATCATGTCTGAGTAGTCTGCTTGTTAGGTTTAGGGTTTTTCAAAGGTGATGTTGAATTGCTAGGTTGAATTGAATTGTTAGGATAAAATCATTAGAGTTCTTCATCTTGATTTGTGTTTATTGCTTATTCTAGCTCCGTGACCTAAAATCTGATATTAGGTTGATTAATAGATGCGGAAGTATTGTTAATCACCAGAACTAATCTTAGATGAGCAAAATTCCTATCCGGAGAGGAATTTGGTTTAGGATTTTGTGAACAATTGAACCTGATTTTAATGCTTGTTTGAATTGATGGGATTTGCAAAGGAATTTGGGGTCCTAGGATTTAGACATAGATAATCTCTGCAGCGGAAGTTGATTGATTTTATATTAGTGTTTCAAGTTCAAGAACAGTGCTTATTAAACTCCTAACATTCTGTCTAGATTTGTAATTCGGATTCACCTGCAAATTTCCCAAGGCCTAGCGTTTCTCTCTTTGATTTAAAACCTCCCAATCGATTTGCTGCTTTCTTTTATTACTTGCATTACTTTCATTTAGTTTTGCTTATCTTGATTTGAACCTGAGATTTATTGTGCAACAATCTAAGTTCTTGTGGATTCGATCCCTAAGTACTACAATGATCTCTTAATTTGATAGAGTAGCTCTAAGGGTTAATTTGAGCATATCAGATTTCACTTGGGCTTTAGAAGTTATTAGATTCATCTTTGGGTAAAAGGGTTAGAAGAGAGCTTTAACTTCCATGCAAACTACAGCCTAAATGCAACCAAAGTCTAAAACCTAAGGAAAATGGGACAAAGGCAAAGGAAAACATGCAAGAGAAGACCAAAACATGAACTAAATGCTAGCCTATATGATGTAATTATGAGATATATCAACACCTCCACACTTGCCTTTTGCTTGCCCTCAAGCAAACAAACTATGACCAATGGGAGATGAGGTTTAAAGGTGGACACGCAAATCCAAAAATGCTAAGGTAAAGAAGTGAAATCAATGTCCAAGTGCCTAATTGTAAGATGCAAATCATAATCAGCGATACTTTAAAGAACCTAGCCATGCTTATCCACTTTCAAAATGATCTCATTCTCTTAGCCGAGACAAATGTTCAAATCAACTAACTCTTTAACATTCATTAAACATGTAACTAATGAATCAAGTTTGTGCAAATCAAGTGAAAACATTTGGTCTAAAGGTGTGGTTATGAGATGAAAATAATCTCATTCAAGTAAAGATTCCAAGGCTCAAGGGATCACTTAATGAAATGATTCTATCTTACGCAAAAATGCTAAAGGTAAAATCACACTTATGCATGGAAGTTAAAGCTCTCTTCTAACCCTTTTACCCAAAGATGAATCTAATAACTTCTAAAGCCCAAGTGAAATCTGATATGCTGTTTTTAGGTACCTAAGGAGCCATTGGAGACAAGGAGGAATCATGGGAATGATTCAAGGAGTTGCCCTAGTCAAGAAGAATCAAAGGAGCCAATGAAGTGCGATTTTGGACCAATATCGAGCTTAGTGGAGTCCACATCGCACGACATTATTGATATCTCAGGCATTTACATCATTTAGGCTTGCATTTAGCTCATGTTTTGGTCTTCTTTTGCATGTTTTCATTCTCTAGTCCCATTTTCCATTCCTTTTAGACATAGGTTGCATTTAGGTTGTAGTTTGTATTTTCTATGCATTAAGGATGTTTTTAGGTACTTAAGAAGCTATTGGGAGCAAGGAGGAAGTGTGGGAATGGTTCAAGGAGTTAGCCAAGCTGAGAAAGAGCAAAATGAGCTAAGAAAAGCGATTTCGGATACTCTATCGGTCTAGTGTATCGGTCAAGGTTGATCGATACAATGCAGCAGAGGAGTTGAAGATCCTGTGATTAAGTGTATTAGTAAAGACTCACTGATGGGAATCAAGCTGATGCTCTATCGATCAACCGTATCGGTCAAGACTGACCGAAGGGATCCAGCAAAGTTTTCAAAGATCTGTATCAATCAAGTGTATCAGTCAAGGAGTGACCGATGGGAACACAGCGGATGCTCTATCGATCAACTGTATCGATCACTTTTGACCGATACGAACCAGTCTGAACTTCCTTTTATTTACACTTTGCCATTATTCTAGGGCATTTGTCTTTTAGTATAAATATGCTTGATCTAATCTTTTTAGAATCAACTCTTGTTCTTGCTTTGTTTTTAAGAGCTTTTCAGTCCTTGTAAGAACAAGTTTATCATTTTAATCAAAGTTTTGCATATGTCTTTTAATTTCTTTTCTAATTCTCCCTCTAAATCATGTTTAGAATCATTTACTCTTGTAATTTAGTGTTTTCCATGGTGATTAGTGAGTAGTTCTCTTAGGATTCATATATGTGGTAGATTAGGGGAATTTAGAGGCTTCGTTAGGGTTTGTTAGTGTTTAATATGATTGATTCCTCTCTATTAATCTGTGTTTAGGCTAGATTTATCTTGATCACATGAATCTAGAATTAACCTTCATTTTATTCCCACCAAGTGTTTGATGAAATGTTGATCTTGTTTAATATAGGATTTACTGGCCTTAGCTCAAGAGATTGACTGTCTGAGGAGTATTTTCACATGAATAGAGTTGGTTTTGCTTGCTTTTTAATTGTTATAGCACTAATGAGAGTTAGTTCTTGTTAGGATGATTAGCAAAGGGTTATTTGTCAAGAGACTGAACTTAATTTGCTTGATTGTGAACTCTATGTCTAGGAATCATCATTGATTGCTTGTTTGTTTGATCAATGATGTTTGAAACAACATTATCTAGCCTTTGAATTCCCCAAACACAATAACCACATCTAGGAATTTGCTTTCTCTTATTTGAATTTCGAATTTTGCTTTAAGTGCTTTGTTTTATTGCTCTGTTTTGCTTATGATCATTGCTAAGTTGTTCTCTTTTGTGTTCTGATTGGTGTTTGATCATTTAGGTTGTTAGTTTTAGTTGCTAAGCAGCAAATATTCTCTAAATTTGCTTGACTTAAGATTTTCTGCTCACAACTCTATTGGCATCTATTCATAACCCCTTGGATTGACATAAAACCCTTATTACAACTGCTTAGTACAAAGAGTGATTGACAAAGAGAGTCAAAACTCTTGTATCAATTTGGCGCCGTTGCCATTGGGGTTATTGTTTGGATCATTAGAGTTTCTAGAAACTTTAAGATCAAGTTTCATTTGTATTTGGTTACTAATCATCTTTGACTCTCATTGCTGTTTTCAGGTGTATGAACCTAAGATTAAGAGTGATGGAGCGGAAGCTACTACGGATAGAACTAGATCCGTTGATTCTAAGAATATCCGGAAACTAGGGTTTGTGAATACTCTTCACAGTGGTTTATCAAAACCTCTTTTAGTGAATCCCTTTTATTAATTCATCAAAGTCTGAATAATACAAGAAGCCTAAACGGCTATTTATAACAAATCTTAGAAAACCCTAAAACCCTAAAAACATCAAACAATAATTAAATAACTAATATAAATAAAATACAAATATTTAATAAATATATTAAATATACGCTGCATCAGGTCTCGCCGGCCAAGAAAGATTCGTCCTCGAATCTTCAATAGAGTTTTTATCTGATAAACTCTTTTAAAATCTGTCTTTATCTTTTTTTAATTTCGCACGAGATTCGCACGATTAGAATCTTGCACAAAATCTGTCCAAACCGAATTTTGCTCAAAATCTGCACAGACCGAATAAACACCAGTTTTGCACAAATCGAATTCGACACAGATCTGCTTCTCTAAAAACCTTGAACACCTTCGGTTCTGCTCGGAGTTTGCACGGAGCATGTTTTCCTCACGAATCCGATCATGCACGGTTTTCGCACCAACCGGATTTTGCACAAAACTCAAATATGATATAATCTGACTATGCACGAATTTTGCACACATCAGATTTTCAAAAGAACCTTCTTTGATGACAAAGTTGATAACATCATCTTCATAAACGTCGTAGATTGGATCGCCATAGATTTCTCTATAAATCTCATGACTCTCTTCTCTCTCGACAAAAGTCTGATGCAGCAAATGATCAAACAATCAGGTCAATACTACCTTGGAGATTAACAAAACGTTTGCTGAGGTCCACAACATGATAGACTCTGTTCATCTGGAGTGGACAAACAAGTTTGATGGTCTAGCTGCAAGAGTGAAGACTCTAGAGAACAAGAAAGCAGTAACTAATGCACCACACCCTCAAGGTAATCTTCCTGGAAAGTGTGAGATGAACCCAAAGGAATACTGCTAAGCTGTTGATTCTCTAGATGCTTTCACCACTCAGGAAGATGCTATAATAGATGAGTTTCTGTCCATGATCAATGAGGACATTGATGAATAAAGTGAGGGGGAGGAACTTATTCAAGTTTCTGATGCTAAGAAGGAAGCTCAAGCTGATGTGTTCCCAGCTTATCAACCTGACATTCCTTTTCCAGTAAGATTCAAAGAGAAACTAGTCAAGATTACTCCTATATAGAATTTAAGTTCAGATTAAGCTAAGAAATCATTAGTGTATGTAATGCGAAATATCAAAATAAATGAAAGTAGGTGATTATTGATTGATATATGTTTTAGAAAGCTAAGTCAGGACAAGCCGCAGATTGAATCCGAGAATATAGAATGTATGCAAGGAGGAATAATTTAAAACCGTCTTAAACTCAAAACTCAATGATATAAGTAATCATTTCTCATTGCAGAAGTTATCTATGCCTATTTACAGAATTCCAAATCTCTTTGCAAATTCTAACAAGTTAAGCAAGCATTAAATATCAGGTTTCGATTATTCACAAAACTCCTAAGTCAAATCTCTTTGCAAATAGGCGTTTTGCTCATCTAATACTAGTTCAGGTGATTAACAATGTTTTCGCATCTATTAAACAGCCTAGAGTTTTCGAATTTCCAGATTACTAGTCAAAGAAATCAGTTCTAAATACAAGCACAGATGAAAAACCAAAAGATATTCCTAACAGTTTAGCGATTCTACAAACTCTTCATCAACCTTTGAAAGCCCTAACTTAACTAACAAAATACTCAGACATGATCATGAAGACTCGAGACATAACTGAATAAAACTGCATTAAATGAACAGAGTAAAAGTTAAAGGGGTTCGAAATCTTCCTAAAAGAGTACAGGATCTGTCTCCCCAAAAGCTCTGAATAAATCTCTCTCTAAAGCTCTCTGAATTCTAAAATCTAAGATAAAAGCCAACAATGGCTGAAAACCTAATATATAAAAGCTAAAACACGAGCTGGGGTCTTCTTACAAATAGTGGAACTTCTGGGCAAAAAGTGCAATTTATTCTCCATCTTTTTAAATAAGTCGCGACTCCTCTTCAGATGTGTGTGACGAGAGTCACCCTTGAGTGGTGATGATCGTCACCAATTCCCTTGTAATTCTTTCTAGTTGCTAACTTTGTGGTTGATTCTTGCAATGCTCCAAAAAGCTCCAAAACCTCCAATTATGGTCCAGATATTCTATAACCTGCAAATAGTCTACTAGGACTCGAAAAAGACAAAAAAGACTCAATAAAAGGGACTTATACCATGGTTAAAATCCATAAAAACAATGATATATCAACTTCCCCATAGTTAGCTTTTGCTTGCCCTCAAGAAAACATCAGACAAAGGACATGGTCGAGGTTTGAAAACAGAAACAATCAGTTAAACATCAGGAACACCACATTGATCAACACTTTCGAATCCACATACCACAGAGCCAACACAAGATCAAATTTTAGTCTAATTATCACAAGCTTAGCAAATCTCTCAAATCCAGTTCAAGCTCCATCAAGAAATCCTAAATCTCGACTGCTAACTCCTTCTATTATCTAAGTGTGATATCTCATCAAGGTTTAATCAACTCAATCACTTATAGATTCTTTCCCCTTCCTAGACACTGACCAAATCAATCTCAACACAGCTCTCCTATTTTCTCTTCCCTTGATCTTTTTGACAGGGCTCAGGTTTTACCCAAATAAAACTATTACAAGTGCACAGCAATGCAGTTATAGTATAAGGGGTTATCGAATCCCAAGTGAGTAAGTAAACTACACTATTGATTTATAGATTCAGATTACGCTAAGCAGTAAATAATGAATCTAATGCGAAGTAACTAAGAATTATGAAAGCAAACGATTTTTGGTTGATCTAGATTCAGAAAACTAAAAGGGCTAGGTCAGGTCAATTCGCAGGTTGAATCCGAGAATGTAGAATGCATGAAAACCAGGAATGAATTAAGACCGTCTTGAACATGAAACACAAAGATATAACTAATCAATTCTCATTGCAGAAGTTATCTATGTCTAAATCACAGAGTTTCAAATCTCTTTTAAAACTCTAACAATCTAAACGTGCAATAATGATCAAGTTCAATTGTTCACAAAACTCCTAAGCCAAATCTCTTTGCACTAATGTGTTTTGCTCATCTAATACTAGTTCAGGTTATGAATAATGTTCTTACATCTATTAAACAACATCTGATTTTCGGATTTCCAGATGATGTGTCTAAAAAATCGGTTTTAGAGCAACCAGAGATGAAGAACCAAAAGATAATCCTAACAAATAGCAATTCTACAAAATCTTCATCAACCTTTGAAAAGCCCTAAATTAACTGGCAAATTACTCAGACATGATCATGGAAACACAAAACATTACTGAATAAAATTGCATTAAAGAGAAAGAGTAAAAGTTAAAGGGGTTCGAAATCTTCTCAAAAGAGTACACGATCTGTCTCCCCTAAAAGCCCTGAATAAATCTCTCCCTAAAGCTCTCTCAATTCTAATATCCAAGATACAAGACAAAAGCCAACCATGGCTGAAAACCTAATATATACAAGTTAAAACACGAGCTGGAGCCTTTCTGTAAATACTGGAACTTCTGGGCCAAAACTGCAATTTCCTCTCCATCTTTTGATAAATGTCGCGATTTCTCTTCAGAGGCTGGTGACGAGCGTCACCCATAAGTGGTGACAAGCGTCACCAGATACCGGACAACGGTTCTGACTTGTTTACTTCGGGGATGATCCTTGCAATGATCCAAAAAGCTCCAAAATCTCCAATTGTGCTCTAGACATGCTATAACCTGCAAAGACACTACTAAGACTCTAAAAAGACAAAAAAGACTCAATAAAAAGGACTTATATCATGGTTAAAAACCATAAAAACCCTGTTATATCACTCCCCCAGACTTAGCTTTTGCTTGCCCTCAAGCAAACATCAAACACAGAACAGGGTCAAGGTTTGAAAACAAGAAACAGTCAGCTAGACATCAGGAACACAACATTAATCAAAACTTTCAAATCCACATACCACTGAGCCAACACAAGATCAACTTTCAGTCTAATCATCACAAGCTTAGCAAATCTCTCAAATCCAGTTCATACTCTTTCAAGAAATCCGAAATCTCTACTGCTAACTCCTTAGATTTATCTAAGTGTGATATCTCATCAAGGTTTTATCATTTCAATCACTTATATAGATTCCTATCCCTTCCTAAACAATGGGTATGGGAACTACAGACCTAACCCAAACCTATCCTACAGAAGCAACAAGGTTGCCAGTCCTCAAGACCAAGTGTACCCACCTGAACAGCAACAGCAAGCTGGTTCAAGACCTTTTGTGCCTTACAACAGCATCATTAAAGGCTTTCAACAAAGGAACAAAAACTTCCAGCCTAGAGCGCCCTATAACCCTCCAGTATTCAATGCTCAAGCTCCAGCACAAGCTTCCTCAAGCTCCCAAGATCCTGAACTCAAAAGTCTGATGCAGCAAATGATCAACAATCAGGTCAATACGACCTTGGAGATGAACAAAAAGTTTGTTGAGGTCCACAACATGATAGATTATGTTCATGTGGAGTGGACAAACAAGTTTGATGGTCTAGCTGCAAGAGTGAACACTATAGAGAACAAGAAAGCAGTAGCTAATGCACCACACCCTCAAGGTAATCTTCCTGGAAAGTGTGAGATGAACCCAAAGGAATACTGCCAAGCTGTTTATTCTCCAGATGCTTTCACCACTGAGGAAGATGCTATTGTAGATGAGTTTCTGTCCATGATCAATGAGGACATTGATGAACAAAATGAGGGGGAGGAACTTGTTCAAGTTTCTGATGCTAAGAAGGAAGCTCGAGCTGATGTGTTCCCAGCTTATCAACCTGACATTCCATTTCCAGAAATATTCAAAGAGCAACTAGTCAAGAAGTATGCAACTCTTTATGCTGCTCAAATGGAAATGATAGGTTTAGATGCTGAAAAGGAGCTTGAGAAACTTCTAGTCAAGGATGTGAAACCAGAAGTTATGGAGCTGAACATCAAGAAGCTTGGAGATCCTGGTTGCTTCACTCTCCCAAGTGACCTCAAGGGCAATACTTTTAAGAGCTGTTTGTGTGATTTGGGTGCAAGCATCAATCTGTTGCCAGACTCTACAGCCAAGGAGTTGGGTTACACCAAGTTCCAGCAAAGTAATGTCTCTCTAACCATTGCTGATGGAACAATTATGATGCCATTAAGAGCCTTGAAGGACGTCCCTATGCAGATAGAAGGAGTGACTATCGCAACTGATTTCTTGGTGTTGGATGTTGAAGGGCAGATCAAGAATGAAATCATACTTGCAAGACCATTCTTAGCTTCAGCAGGAGCTATTTTTGATGCTAGAGAATGCACAACAGAGCTGAGGCTTACCAAGGATAAGGTCTTGATGTTTGACAGCAAAGGCAACAAGCTGAAGATTAGAGTAAATGATGTTAAACATGATTAGAAGGGATATTAGAGAAGATTTAATGATGAAAATAAAAAACTTTAACTAAAAGGATGATCTTGTTCTTACAAAGACTAAAAACTTTGTAGAAACTAAGCAAGAACAATATTTGGCTAAAAACCATTAGTCGAAGCCTATTTACAGTATATGACAAAAGCCCTAAAGAAATGGCAAAGTTTTAATTAAAACAAGTTCTGATTCGGCTCACATCAATCACAAGTGATCAATGTGGATGATCGATGATGGTCCTCTAGTGCTTGACATCGATCAGCTGGTGATCGATGTGCTTAATCGATCTGAATCTCCAACGCTTATGCCCGTTTATATCGATCAGTCTTGATCGATGCTAGTGATCGATGTTGGTGTCCTGTCTCTTCACATCGATCACATGTGATCGATGTGGGTGATCGATGTGGACGTCCCAACTCTTGGCTGCTTTACATCGATCACTCCTTTATAGAATTTAAGTTCGGATTAAGCTAAGCAATCAGTAGTGTATGTAATGCGAAATAGCAAAATAAATGAAAGCAGTTGATTATTGATTGATCTAAGTTTCAGAAAGCTAAAGTCGCTAAGTCAAGACAATTCGCAGGTTGAATCCGAGAATATAGAATGCATGCAAGTTGGAATTATTTAAAACCGTCTTAACCTCAAAACTCAATGATATAAGTAATCATTTCTCATTGCAGAAGTTATCTATGCCTATTCATAAAATTCCAAATCTCTTTGCAAATTCTAACAAGTTAAGCAAGCATTAAAGATCAGGTTTCGATTATTCACAAAACTCCTAAGTTAAATATCTTTGCAAATAGGCGTTTTGCTCATCTAATACTAGTTCAGGTGATTAACAGTGTTCTCGCATCTATTAAGCAACCTAGAGTTTTCGAATTTACAGATGACTAGTCAAAGAAATCAATTCTAAATGCAAGCACAGATGAAAAACCAAAAGATATTCCTAACAGTTTAGCGATTCGACAAACTCTTCATCACCCTTTGAAAAGCCCTAACTTAACTAACAAATTACTCAGACATGATCATGAAGATACAAGACATAACTGAATAAAACTGCATTAAAGGAACAAAGTAAAAGTTGAAGGGGTTCAAAATCTTCTCTACAAGAGTACAGGATTTGTCTCACCAAAAGCTCTGAATAAATCTCTCTCTAAAGCTCTCTGAATTCTAAAATCTAAGATAAAATCCAACAATGGCTGAAAACCTAATATATACAAGCTAAAACATGAGCTGGGGTCTTCTTGCAAATAGTAAAACTTCTGGGCCAAAAGTGCAATTTATCCTCCATCTTTTTAAATAAGTCGCGACTCCTCTTCAGATGCGTGTGACGAGCGTCACCCTTGAGTGGTGACGATCGTCACCAATTCCCATGTAATTCCTTCGAGTTGCTAACTTTGTGGTTGCTTCTTGCAATGTTCGAAAAAGCTCCAAAACCTCCAATTATGCTCCAGACAATCTATTACCTGCAAAGAGTCTACTAGGAGTCGAAAAAGGCCAAAAAGACTCAATAAATGGGACTTATACCATGGTTAAAATCAATAAAAACCATGATATATAAACTTCCCCAGACTTAGCTTTTGCTTGCCCTCAAGAAAACATCAGATAAAGGACATGGTCGAGGTTTGAAAATAGAAACAATCAATTTAACATCAGGAACACCACATTGATCAACACTTTCAAATCCACATACCACAGAGCCAACACAAGATCAAATTTTAGTCTAATCATCACATGCTTAGCAAATCTCTCAAATCCAGTTCAAGCTCCATCAAGAAATCCTAAATCTCGACTGCTAACTCCTTCTATTTATCTAAATGTGATATCTCATCAAGGTTTTATCAACTAAATCACTTATAGATTCTTTCCCCTTCCTAGACACTGACCAAAGCAATCTCAACACAGCTCTCCTATTTTCTCTTCCCTTGATCTTTTTGACAGAGCTCAGGTTTCACCCAAATAAATCTACTGCAAGTGCACAGCAATGCAGTTATAGTATAAGGGGTTATCGAATCCCAAGGGAGTAAGTAAACTACACTAACGATTTATAGATTCAGATTACGCTAAGCAGTTGATAAACAATATCTTTGCAAGGGTGAGAATGCAATGAGGTTATCAAACTCAAATGCAAGACAGGTTGTAGCACAATATGCAAGAGAGAGTCAATCCACACCTAGGATGTTAGAAAATACAAAGAGAATGCAAGGACTATGCAAATCTAAGCGAAACAAGATAGGTTTTGAGAAAATTCCTAAAAACTAGATGCAGCAACTAAATGGAATGCAAACTATTTTAATATTACCAGGAATGATCAAACTACCATGAGGAACAAACAGAATAATTAAAGGACAAAGCTACGAATTACTAAAATTCGACTAGTGGATCGACCATGGGATCGACCACTAGATCGAGCAATAACAATCGATCTCGTCTAAAAATGCAAGAACAGTAAAACTAACGACCAGGATGCTATCAGAGATCAAGCGAATGACGAGGGAAGATGTAAAGATGCTAAAAGAGAGGGCCTAGGGTTGAGATTCATGGTCAAAGGTTTGAAAGGTCCGAACATGGATTGAAAACTTTAAATCGACTGACTTTGTGAGGATCTCTAAGCCTTGAAAAGTAAGCAAGATCTCTTCGTGGCTTTCGATATAGATCACTCCTTCATCCTCTCCTCCAAACCCATGGGTTTTGGTGGAAAGAGACGTCGAAGGGCATGGAAAACAGATTTCAAATGAGTGGCTTAACTAGTCCCCCAAACTTCCATGGCTTTTGGGAAGGGGTAACTAGTCTCTAGGGTGTGATCTTCAGAGGTCCCTGAATCCTGTCAAGGTAAGGAACCTCTCGGATCATCAACCTCTTGGCGTGAGAGACTTCAAGCTTTGTGAACTCAACACCCTATAAGAGATAGCCGTTAAAACACTTAGAAAAACCCCAAGATCAAAACCCTTTAGACCCCTTAATCCTCTCAACCCCGAACCCAAATGAACTACTCGCTACACATAAGGTAAATCAAGCAAAGCATGGAAAAGGAAACGATGAACATGAAAAGAAAACTAGATTAAGCTGAACGATTCGATTACAAAGCTAAAGAAAAACTCAAGGTTCGATAATGGTGTTCTTCTTCAAAACCAGAGAGAAAAGCATAAAAAAGATAAGGATGAAAAGTTGTTGGGGAAAAGGACGTCGCCGCCTTCCCAAAATGGCCAAAACAAGCTGGTGGTCCCCCCCTTGCTAGCGGCCAAAAGTGGTTGAAAGGACAGAGATCGACTCCGGGATCGAGCGGTTCTCTCGATCATCTCTGAACATCTTGTCTTCAGCTCGATCTGGGTCTCGATCATCTTCAGCGGATCGAGTGTTGCATCTGATCTCGGTATCGATCTTCGGTTGGATCGAGTGGTCCATACCGTTTGATCGACTGCTTCAGTCGATCCTCGTCTCGATCATTCTCCTTGGATCGCCTGGTCTTCTCGATCTGTTCCTCGATCTCTGATCCTTAGTAAAATATCCGAGCTTACACAAACCGCTACAACAGCTTCAGCACCTCCACGAACCTCCACGACTCCAAAGCAGCCAGAAACAACCTGAATGTGATGCAAAATGCAAGGAACATGCGTATGCTGG
This sequence comes from Thlaspi arvense, assembly GCA_911865555.2. Taxonomy (NCBI): domain Eukaryota; kingdom Viridiplantae; phylum Streptophyta; class Magnoliopsida; order Brassicales; family Brassicaceae; genus Thlaspi; species Thlaspi arvense. The sequence goes on along the minus strand of OU466862.2, from coordinate 21,503,062 downwards.
TGCAAGAATGCTCTAGGACTCTAAGTGATGCAATCTGGTCTAAAATGTGATGTAAATGCAAGAAAAGCTAACTAATGAGTATGTAAAATGTATGTAATATGCAGTAATATCAACTCCCCCAAACTTACTTCTTGCTTGCCCTCAAGCCACAGAAAATAAGTAGGAAGAGAGGTTTTAAGAAAAACGAATGGGGGTTTAAGCTTCTTGCAAAGGTGCCTTTCAAATGAATCAATCTCAATGTCCTAGTTAACAGTTCTAAAATGCTATGCACACACTCATACTCCAAAGAACTTAGCCATACTCATCACACAAAGAAATTCAGATCATGACTCTCCTATTCCTAACAATCAAAGAAACTCATCCTTTAACATTCATTAACATTCGAACCATGAATCAAACTTATGCACTTTAAAGCAAAACACATTTGGCTAAGGGTGTAGGTTATGAGCATTGAATGATCTCATTTGAAAAGAGTTTTCAATTAAAACAAGGGTTTCTCTCAAAAATGGTTGAACTTATGCATAATGCTAAAGGTAAAGACACTTGATGCATACATGATCAGATTCTCATCTACCCATGTAAACTAACAACGATCCTAAACCCCTCTCATTTATCAACTTTTATCCTCACTCACCACTTAGAATCTACCTTTTCTCTTCTCAAAGTTTAGCATTCCCCAATTCGAAACAAAAATATTTTTAAACTCTTTAGGCTAGTGAAAAGGTTTTGAAAATAATTTTGCTCTCCTATTTATTTTTTTTTCTTTTCTCTTTTTTTTTTATTTTTATTTGGCACTTAGGCTCTTTTTTTTTTTTCTTTTTCTTTTTTTTGTGAGAGCTACCTCCTGAAATTTATTAGAGTATATACATAGTTTTTAAACACAACCTTTCACTTAAAACCCATTTCTTTCTTTCAATCACCAAACTCTTTGAAACCGAGAGCAAATAGAAATAAAAACAACCCCAATGATCCCCCAAACTTATCCTAAGCCTATACCTAGCTTCAAAATGCAAAGCTAGCAATCATATGAGAACCAAATCATGTCGCCTAAACCTAACACTTTATGCTAAGTTCAAAACCGAAAAGAAGGCCTCACAATGATGTCACACAAGAAATATTTGGCTTCAAAGAAGGGTAAGGGTCAAGGTGGGAGTTCCACTTAGGCTCACAAAGAGTGGTAAAAAGGAAGAAGAGAGCCTAAATATTTTAAAAACCATGTGTTCATTTTCAAATGCATAAGGATGATAATTAAAATTTCAGGTTAAGGTTTTCACTTATTAGGACAAGTTTCAAATCATGAGAGTTCAATTCAAGTCAAGAAAATCCGAGCAAGTGATCCAAGCATGGTAAGAACTTACTTTCAAAGCATAGACAAAGCATTGGAGAACTACTAACTAGGGCATTGAAACAATTCATAAGTATAAACACCTTTTTAAGAATCTTTAACCCCTTATGCAAATGCAAACAATCTAGATGCTTAGAGAAATTCTAGACTCAACCCTAACATGTTTTGACAAGATGAATGCAACTACATGAATCTTTGAAAATTTTTTAAAAATTTTACTAATTTTTCATGAATTAAAGACTCAAGGATGCTAAAGCAAAATAAGATCACAAAACACATGTCAAACCACACATATACTCCCCCAAACTTGCTTGACACCGTCTCGGTGGCAAACACGTTCGAAAGAGCACCAAAACACAAAGCAAAAGGAAGCAAATATGAGCGGTTATGTACAATGGAAGAAGGTTGTTACCTCTGGTCTAGTCTCGGCTGGAACTTGAGGATGTTCCAGAGGAGCTAGAGATTGTTTCTTTGCCCTTGTCGGCTGGTTCTTGGAGGGAATGGCGCGCTGGCTGAATGGTGCTGCTTTGTGCCTCGCGAATGACAACTCCACCGGTTGAGAGCCTTCTCTTCTCGGGTTGTTGAGCCTCTTTACTTGCATCCTTCTTAGGCGAGCCTCCTTGAAGTGCCTTGACTTTCTTTCCAAGTTTCTTGAGCATTTTGCCTTGCCACTTATTGATCTTCCTTTGCATCTCCACAACAGATGCTAGGAACTTCTCGGTTTTTGTTCTCGGCTCAAAGTCTAACTTGGGAAGTGTTTAGGCCTCGGGCATCTCATCTTCCGTGGCTGGAGACTTGGACCTTTGACGAGGAGCAATCGCCGAAGCAGGTGGTCCTCCTAGAGGAGCAAAGCACTCCTCTTTCGTGGGCAAGAACTCGATGTTCCCAACACCAAGCAGCTCGGTTTCATCTTTGTTTGGCAGGATGTACACTCTCTTCTTGTCTTCGTCGTCTATGAAGAGGTAGGTGAGAACCCTTCTGCTGGCGTGCGTCCCAAGCTGTCGGTATTCCTCATGTATGCCTCATCCATGAAAGCTCTGGCTGGGACATGGGCGAAGTCGTGTATAGGGGCACACCAGCTTGCAAGAATAAAGGAGTGAGGAAGCCGCCGATGTAAGAAGAAGTTGCCTTGCACCGCAAGGCATAAGCCTTGTACTTCACCAAGGAAGCAGCAAGCACACATCCGTAGTTCACCTCGTCGCCGAGCTCATCCTCCATAGGCTCTTCATTTGCATCCGGGTCACACACTAAGTGCTTCACGCCTTGGAACAGGAAGCAAAGCTCGGTCTTTGTGACCGTGGGAGCAACTGATCTTCCGCTAAACGTGTTGGCGATCAGCTTCAGAGTGTACCTTAGCACCGGGCTTCTCACTCTCTTGATCTTGGCGGTGTTGGCCTTGTAGTCCTCGTTGCTAATCATATCCCAAAAGTCATCTGCTCGTTTGAAGGCTGGAAACTCGACCTTGTTGGCATCCGCGTTGAGACCGTAAGCTTGACATAGCTCAGGGATGGAGAGGGTGTAGGCTTGACAGCCAACCTTGAAGTAGAGGCGACCTTGTGAAGGAACGGGTGTGCTAGGATTCTCGTAACGGAACTCCAACGTGGCAAGTAAGTCTATTGTCACTTCTGGAATGGTTGGGCAATCCATCCGTGACAGACATCTTAGGCCAATGTTCTTGAGGAGTTGGTCGAAATCCCCAAGAATCCCTCGCTTGAACAGCAGCTCTCGATCAGCAAACTTGGTAGGCTCAAACCGAAGCCTTTCCAGCCGTTTCTTTTCCCTCTTTTCATCCTTAGTCCAACTGACCCTCTCTTGAACTGCCACCTCTTGTCCTTCTCCCTCTTTTGCTGTCTCTTCTCTGGTTCTTTTGGGGGCCATTGTACCTGAAACAAATTTTCTCAAGAAGCTTGATAAGCAAACGGCGGTTTGATGAGAATAAGAGAGGAGAAAGAGAAAACTTATAAATACTACCCTAGAATTTTGGGGAATTAATAAAAATTATAGCTAAATAAAGGAGAATCAAATTTTTAGATACTAGAAAATCTAGAATTATTCCTTTTACTTAGCTAATTTTTAAAAATCAAAACCGACCCTATATTCTAGAACAATATCTTGCGAGTTTAAAGGAAATTTTCCTAAAGATAAATCATTAAATTTTGAAAATACCTTTGCAAGAATGTTAAAGATCTTTGCTAGCCTTTGAAAACCGAAAACTCTCACTCTCTTTGTTTAAAATTTTTGAGAAAACAAGAATGAGAGGGTGAGAAGTTGTTGAAACATTTAAAGACTAGCAAAAAGCAAAACCATGGGTAGTAAAGGTGGTTTTCTGACAAAGTCTTGGTCAAGGCACATTTTTCATGGTCAAAGATGCTTGTCTTGACCAAGTTTTGAATTTGAAAATTGGAGGGAAAAGAATAAAGGAGGGAAAGAAAATGTTACCTCAGCATGAGATCGAGTCCATTTGGTCGATCTAGGACTCGATCTCATGCCCATAATGGCTTAGATCGAGAGGGTTACTCGATTTGAGACTCGATTCATGATGAATCGAGTCTTGGATCGATTGGCTCCCTCGATCATTGAGATGTTGGTTCCACAGCTAAGTCCTCATGATCGAGCTATGTCCTCGATTTAGGGGTCGATTTGGCATAGATCGAGTGATGGATCGAGTCGAGTGATCGATCTGTTTTCAACAGATTTTCCCGAGCGAAATTAGATCGGTCGATCCATTTTGAATCGATCGATCTGTTTTTGTCAAGGTCGATCTTTTCACTCGTTCTCGTCTAGATCGACTGGCTCCTCTCGATTCACTGACTTGATCTAGCAAAGATCGAGTCAGGATCAGTCGATCTAGCACTCGATCTCTAGCCTTGTCTTAACCCCTATCGCCTCTTTTGGACTCCAAGATCGAGGTTTAGACTCCTCATACCTGTTCCTACACACTTGCAAAATAAAAACATTAAACTGAAAGAGAAAGAAAGCAGAAATATGTATAAGATAGACATGGGAATGCCTCCCAAGTGCGCTTTCTTTAACATGTTTAGCTAGACTTTACTTGGTTTAGGCGGATGGTGGGTCTTGGAGAAGCACCGAGGTACTCTCCTTGTCATAGCTGTCTGCCAAGTAAGGCTTGACTCTGTGTCCATTGACGGTGAATGCACTGCCACTCTTTCCCATCAGGGTAACAGCTCCATAAGGCAACACTTCTTGGATCACAAATGGCCCGCTCCACCTTGACTTCAGCTTTCCCGGGAAGAGTTTGAGTCTTGAGTTGTACAGCAACACTAAACCTCCTTCCTTAAGCTCCTTGGCAACCAACTTCTTGTCGTGAGCTTCCTTGGTCCGCTCCTTGTATATCCGAGAGCTTTCATAGGCATTCAGTCTTAACTCGTCCAGTTCATGTAGCTGAATAAGGCACCTCTCTTGAGCAGTCTTGTGGTCAAAGTTCAGCCTCTTCACAGCCCACAACGCACGGTGTTCCAGCTCAACCATGAGATGACAGCCCTTGCCATAGAGTAGAGTGAAAGGGGTTGTACCAATCGGTGTTTTGAAGGCGGTACGGTAGGCCCAAAGAGCATCGTCCAGCATCACTGCCCAGTCTTTCCTTGTTGCTACGACAGTCTTCTCCAGTATAGCCTTGATTTGCCGGTTGGAGACTTACATTTGACCGCTTGTTTGAGGATTATACGGTGTAGCCACCTTATGCTTAACGCCATACTTTCTCAAGAGGTTCTCAAAAACCTTGTTTATGAAGTGGCTTCCTCCATCACTTATAACCAGCTTAGGTACCCCAAACCTCGGGAAGATGATACTCTTGAACAGCTTGACCACCACCTTAGAATCATTTGTAGGGGAAGCAACAGCATCAACCCATTTAGGGACATAATCCACTGCTACTAGGATGTACTTGTTGCCATATGAAGAAGGAAATGGCCTCATGAAGTCTATGCCCTACGCGTCAAACACGTCAACCTCAAAGATGGGAACCTGAGGCATTTCGTTCCTCTTAGTGATATTCCCTGCTCGTTGACATGCCACACAGCTCTTCACAAACTCGTGTGCATCTTTGAAGATGGACGGCCACCAGAAACCGGCTTGCAACACTTTCGTGGCAGTCTTGAATGAAGCGAAGTTTCCTCCGTAAGAAGAGCCATGGCAATGATAGAGGATGTCTCTAGCTTCTTCCTTTGTAACACACCTCAGGTACAAACTGTCCACTCCTCTCTTGTATAAATAGGGCTCGTCCCAAAAGTAGTCACTAGCCTCTTTCATGAACTGCTTCTTGTGATAGCTGTTGAGATATGTTGGCTCCTCACCACACTCTAAATAGTTCACTACATCAGCATACCACGGTAGATCCTCCTCCTTGAAACTCAACACCTCTTCAAACCGCCCCTCTAGCTTTCCACAAACAGCCGTGGTCATCTAAGGGGAGAGACTCGTTGATCCTTAGCCGTGAGAGATGGTCAGCGACTCCGTTTTCTATTCCCTTCTTGTCTTTTATCTCCATGTCAAACTCCTGGAGCAAGAGAATCCACCTCAAGAGCCGAGGCTTAGTGTCTTTCTTCGAATAGATGTATCGCAAAGCCGCGTGATCCGTGTAGACAATAGCCTTGGTACCAACAAGATATGACCGGAACTTCTCAAAGGCGAACACTACTGCAAGCAACTCCTTCTCTGTAGTGGTATACCTTGTTTGCGTGTCATCCAAGGTTCTTGAAGCATAGTAGATCACATGTAGCTTCTTGTCTTTCTTCTGACCAAGAACGGCTCCTACGGCGTAGTCACTAGCATCACACATGATCTCAAAGGGTAGAGACCAGTCTGGTGCTTGAACTATAGGGGCTGATGTAAGGGCTTCCTTGATGGTCACGAAAGCTCGCAAACACTCCTCATCAAACACAAACTCAGCTTCTTTGCACAACAACCGTGTAAGAGGGTGTGTAATCTTGTAGAAATCCTTGATGAAGCGCCTATAGAACCCGGCGTGTCCCAAGAAACTTCTGACTCCCTTAACGCTAACCGGCGGCTCAAGACCCATCATGACTTCCACTTTAGCCTGATCAACCTCAATGCCCTTCTCTGATATTTTATGACAAAGCACGATCCCTTCCTTAACCATAAAGTGGCATTTCTCCCAGTTTAGCACCAAGTTTGTCTCTTCACAACGTTTTAGTACCCTGCAAAGATTCAACAAACACGCAGAAAAGGACGCACCATAGACAGAGAGATCATCCATGAACACCTCTACCATCTCCTCTATTAGATCGGAGAAGATCGACATCATACACCGGTGAAACGTAGCCGGTGCATTACACAATCCAAACGGCATCCTTCGATATGCGAAGGTATCGTAGGGACATGTGAAGGTCGTCTTCTCCTGATTATTTGGGTGAATTGGTATCTGAAAGAAACCGCTATACCCATCGAGGAAACAGTAGTAAGGGTGATTAGCAAGTCTCTCAAGCATTTGATCAATAAAAAGCAAAGGGAAATGATCTTTCCTAGTCGCAAGGTTAAGTTTCCTATAATCAATACACATCCTATGACCAGTAATGGTTCTAGTAGGAATAAGCTCATCTTTATCATTCCTTATGACCGTGATCCCTCCCTTCTTAGGCACCACGTGTACAGGAGAAACCCACGTGCTGTCACTTATGGGATAGATCACGTCATCCTCTAAAAGCTTAAGGATCTCTTTCTTAACAACCTCTTTCAAATTAGGATTCAAACGCCTTTGAAGTTCTATAGAAGAGGCGTTCTCATTATCCAAGTGAATCCTGTGAGTGCAAAGCATTGGTGAAAGGCCCTTGATGTCACTTAAAGAGTACCCAATGGCCTTCCTATACTTTCTCAGCTCAGTCAGGAGCGAGTGCAACTCATCATCACTTAAGTTTTCATTCACAATCATGGGATAGGTGTTATTAGGCCCTAAGAAAGCATACCTTAGCCTTTTGAGAGCTCCTTAAGGTCCACCTTTGGGGCTAGCTGCTCGCTTCAGTCATCCTCGTGGCTGTGGTTGTTGCTTTCCTCCTTGGAACTCTCCTTAGAACCCGAGGCATGGCACTTATGACTGCTTTCCTCAACCGCTATCCCTTCTGAAATCGAGTCCTTCAGTCGATCTTCCTCTCGATGTCGTCTAGATCGAGCAATTTTGCTCGATTTGCTTACTCGATTTGATGTGGATCGAGTAAGGGATCGAGACGCTGAGTCGATATCCTGATTGGACCCCAAAATGATCGGAAGGTTTCTCTCGATCGTCGACTCGATTGTCTTTCCTGATCGATCATTCCTCTCGATCTGTCTGTCGATTGCTGCACCAGATCGAGTTGTGTTCTCGATTCCCTTGTCGATCTGACTCCTGGATCGCGTGATGGCGGCGATCTCAGGGTCGATCTCTAGGCATCAGCTTTCATCCTTCTTAACAATCTTCCTAGAATCCAGCAAGTTGACGTACTCCTGGGTCCTCTGATCCACATAGCCAAACTCCCCTGGCTCCTTAGTCAGTGCCAGCTTCAGATGGTCTTACAGCAACTCATCCGCTGAGGCATCCATCGTCTCAATGTAGAAAGCTTGCCCTTCTATGGTCGGCTTCTTTAGAACCTCATTGATATCGAAGTCCAGCCTTATATCTTTTCCCAAGTGCAAGGCAATCTTCCCGTTCTTGACGTCGATGATAGCCCCGGCGGTTGCAAGGAATGGTCTTCCTAGGATGAGTGGATCCTTAGGCTCTTCATCCGTATCCAACACGATGAAGTCCGTAGGCACGTTCACACCACTGATTCGCACCGGTAGATCTTCAAGCAGCCCCACTGGTAGCCTCACACTCCTATCAGCCAGTACCAGCGAGATCCTACAGTCTTTGAAACGAGTAAAGCCAAGCTTCTTAGCCACGGAGTGAGGCATCAGGTTTATGCTAGCTCCGAGATCATATAGGCAACTCTTGAACTCTAGAGGACCTAAAGCACAGGGTATAGTGAAGCTTCCAGGGTCTCCCAACTTCTTAGGGACTATCTCCTTATGTATCACTGCACTACACTCTTCACTTAGAACAAGCACCTCCTTGCTTTCCTTATTCTTCTTCGCGTGAGTGTCTTCGAAGAATTTGGTGCATTTAGGGATCATTGCAAGGCAGTTAACGAGAGGTAGCTTGATCTCCACGTCCTTAAGATGCTTCTCAAAGAGGATTCTATGCTTCTCTATGAGTTGCTTCTTGAAACGGCCAAGAAAAGGCAGCTTAGGTACATACGGTGGAGGTACATAAGCATTCTTCTCCTTAGTAGTTTGCTCAGCTTTCTTCTCAGCAACTGCTTTGTCTCCTCTTCTTGGCCCTTTGATCCAGACATTGTCCAAGTTAATCTCATCATCAGCTGAAGGCTTACCCTCCCCCTCTTGAATTACAACGTCCTCGTTGTTCTTAGTAGAGACCGAAGGTTCTAGCTCTTTGCCGCTTCTTAACGTGATGGCGTTGGCATACTCCTTAGGATTCTGCTCACACTTGCCCGGTAGGCTATTCTGACCACTTGTACTTGCTTTCCCCTTCTCTAGGTGCTTGATCTTGTTGTTTAAGTTGGTGATCTGAGTGGAGAAGTCAGTGAGAGACGAGTCTAGATGAGTGTTCATCGCGGCGAACTTCTGGTTTGTAGAGGCTTGCCCTTGTATCAGCTGTTCAAACATTGCCTGAACCGGATCAACTTGTTGTTGCATCGGCTGTTGCTGCTGAGGTGCAAAGCCCGGAGGGTAGTTAGGCGTATAACCCTTGTTACTTTGATGTTGCCCTTGGAAGTTGTTTTGCCCTTGACCTTGGAAACCACCACTCGGCTGAAAGCCTTTGTTGTAAGGGATGAAAGGTTTTGCTTGCTGAGCAGGGTACACTTGATCCTTAGGGTTGGCAACGTTGGTGCTTCGGTAGGAGAGATTGTTGTTCTGGTTGTAGCCTTGGTTGTAGCCTTGAGGTTTGTAATTGTTCTGTCCCGCCACCCAATTGGCTTCTTTCTGGCTCAACTCAAGCTCCTCTTGAATCTCATCAGCTTCACCAACAAAGTGAACATGCTTCTGATTGGCTAACACCAGCTTATCTATCTCCTCATGCAAAGATTTCAGCTCCTTTTTGTGAGACTCTAGCTCTGATCCTCTCGGTGCACGGTCATAGTCCTCAGCGTAGTTGCCATCACTCAATGCCAAGTTTTCTATCAGCTTCATACCCTCTTCTACCTCCTTACGAAGGATGTTCCCTTTGCTAGCTGTGTCAAGCAACAACCTGATCTTTGGTGAAGCTCCACGGTATATAGTTCTGAGTAAGGTCTCCTCGCTGAAACCGTGATGAGGACATTGGATCGTGTAGTCTTTGAAACCTTCTGAGTGAAGCCGCTGATTTCGCTTCTCAACCGTACTGTCCTGGTGCTAGAGAAGAACTTTGAGAGAAAGGCCTTCTTAGACTCGGCCCATGAGGTGATGGTGCCTTGTGGGAGGGTCTTCTCCCAATGCCTAGCCTTGTCTCCGAGTGAAAAGGGAAAGAGAAGCAGCTTGAAAGCATCTTCGGATATGCCATTGATCTTGATCATCCCACATACTTGCTCAAAGTTGTCTAGGTGCTCCAAGGGATCTTCCATTGCTAAGCCGTGGAACTTGTTGTTTTGTGCCATGGAGATGAAACTTGGCTTGATCTCGAAGTTATTGTTTTGTACAGGAAGAGGAGTGATTCCAAACCTATTGTGATGAGTATTGGGAGCATCTCCGGCTCCTATGATCCTTGGCGGTCTAGCCGCGTGTTGGCGGTTTCCATTGCCCCTTCCTACTGCCCCATGAGCTGGAGGAGGTCCCTCTGGGTGCTCGTGTTCAGCCATAGCTTCAAAGTCAACCAAACCGTGCTGAACAATCTCCTCAAAGGCTATGGCCTGTTCTCTTACTCTTCTTTGCCGTGAATGACCAAGCTGATGAATATTGTCCAAAGGTGGAAGTAGATTGTTATCTCCCCGTGAACAAAGATTCATATACCTGAGAACACACGTTTGAGAGTAGAATGATTAGTAACTTAAACAAGGTAAAGACTTAGTCTTTGCTAAGTCCCAAATCTCTATGTTCTCTAAACAATCCTAGGATGGCAACGACGCCATTTGATAAACAATATCTTTGCAAGGGTGAGAATGCAATGAGGTTATCAAACTCAAGTGCAAGACAAGTTGTAGCACAGTATGCAAGAGAGAGTCAATCCACACCTAGGATGATAGAAAATGCAAAGAGAATGCAAATCGACTCACTTTGTAAGGACTATGCAAATCTAAGTGAAACAAGATAGGTTTTGAGAAAATTCCTAAAAACTAGATGCAGCAACTAAATGGAATGCGAACTATTTAATATTACCAGGAATGATCAAACTACCATGAGGAATAAACAGAATAATTAAAGGACAAAGCTACGAATTACTAAAATTTGACTAGTGGATCGACCATGGGATCGACCACTAGATCGAGCAATAACAATCGATCTCGTCTAAAAATGCAAGAACAGTAAAACTAACGACCATGATGCTATCAGAGATCAAGCGAATGACGAGGGAAGATGTAAAGATGCTAAAAGAGATGGCCTAGGGTTGAGATTCATGGTCAGGGGTTTCAAAGGTCCGAACTTGGGTTGAAAACTTTAAATCGACTCACTTTGTGATGATCTCTAAGCCTTGAAAACTAAGCAAGATCTATCTGTGGATTTCGGTATAGATCACTCCTTCATCCTCTCCTCCAAACCCATGGCTTTTGGTGGAAAGAGAGGTCGAAGGGCATGGAAAACAGATTTCAAATGAGTGGCTTAACTAGTCCCCCAAACTTCCATGGCTTTTGGGAAGGGGTAACTAGTCTCTAGGGTGTGATCTTCAGAGGTCCCTGAATCCTGTCAAGGTAAAGAACCTCTCGGATCATGAAGCTTTGAGAACTCAACACCCTAGAAGAGATAGCAGTTAAAACACTTAGAAAAACCCCAAGATCGAAACCCTTTAGACCCCTTAATACTCTCAACCCCGAACCCAAGTGAACTACTCGCTACACATAAGGTAAATCAAGCAAAGCATGGAAAAGGAAACGATGAACATGAAAAGAAAACTAGATTAAGCTGAAACGATTCGATTACAAAGCTAAAGAAAAACTCAAGGTTCGACAATGGTGTTCTTCTTCAAAACCAGAGAGAAAAGCATAAAAAAGAAAAGGATGAAAAGTTGGTGGGGAAGAGGACGTCGCCGCCTTCCCAAAATGGCCAAAACAATCTGATGGTCCCCCCCTCGCTAGCGGCCAAAAGTGGTTGAAAGGACAGAGATCGACTCCGGGATCGAGCGGTTCTCTCGATCATCTCCGAACATCGTGTCTTCAGCTCGATCTGGGTCTCGATCATCTTCAGCGGATCGAGTGTTGCATCCGATCTCGGTATCGATCTTCGGTTGGATCGAGTGGTGTACTCGATCTGGCTCTTGCTCTGCATGGCGTCATTTACGTCCGTACCGTTTGATCGACTGCTTCACTCGATCCTCATCTCGATCATTCTCCTTGGATCGCCTGGTCTTCTCGATCTTCTGGTCGATCACATCCTAGATCGACCTGCCATGCTCGATCTGTTCCTCGATCTCTGATCCTTAGTAAATATCCGACCTTCCACAAACTGCTACAACAGCTTCAGCACGTCCACGAACCTCCACAACTCCAAGGCAGCCAGAAACAACCTGAATGTGATGCAAAATGCAAGGAACATGCGTATGCTGGTGCAAGAATGCTCTAGGACTCTAAGTGATGCAATCTAGTCTAAAATGTGCTGTAAATGCAAGAAAAGCTAACTAATAAGTATGTAAAATGTATGTAATATGCAGTAATATCAGCAGTAAATAATGTATGTAATGCGAAGTAACTAAGAATTATGAAAGCAAACGATTTTTAGTTGATCTAGATTCAGAAAACTAAAAGGGCTAAGTCAGGTCAATTCGCAGGTTGAATCTGAGAATGTAGAATGCATGAAAACTAGGAATGAATTAAGACCGTCTTGAACATGAAACAAAAAGATATAACTAATCAATTCTCATTGCAGAAGTTATCTATGTCTAAATCACAAAGTTTCAAATCTCTTTTCAAACTCTAACAACCTAAACATGCAGTAATGATCAAGGTCAATTGTTCACAAAACTCCTAAGCCAAATCGCTTTGCACTAAGGCGTTTTGCTCATCTAAGACTAGTTCAAGTTATCAATAATGTTCTCACATCTATTAAACAACCTATGATTTTCGGATTTCCAGATGATGTGTCTGAAAAATCGGTTTTAGAGCAACCAGAGATGAAGAACCAAAAGATAATCCTAACAGATAGCGTATATTGAAAATCTTCATCAACCTTTGAAAAGCCCTAACTTAACTGGCAAATTACTCAGACATGATCATGGAAACACAAAACATAACTGAATGAAATTGAATAACAGCACATGATCCCTTGCCTTGAAGTCCTTGTGTTTGATCCTTTTGTCATGGAAGGCTTTTGTCCTCTCCTTGTAGATCCTAGAACTCTCAAAAGCTTCAAAGCGGTTTTCCTCTAGTTCATGCAAGTTGATGAGTCTATTTTCTTGAGCTGTCTTGATGTCAAAATTCAGCAACTTTGTTGCCCACAAAGCTTTATATTCTAGCTCAACAGGTAGATGACAGGACTTCCAATAAAGGATTGAGAAAGTATTTCTGCCAATGGGTGTCTTGAAGGCTGTCCTGTAAGCCCACAAAGCATCATCAAGCTTATTAGACCAGTTCTTTCTTGTGACACCAACTTTTTTCTCTAAGATGGCTTTGATCTCTCTGTTGGACACCTCCACTTGGCCACTTGTTTGAGGATGGTAAGGAGTAGCAACCTTGTGCTTGACACCATTCTTCTTGAGCAAGCTCTCAAAAAGCTTGTTGATGAAATGACTCCCACCATCACCGATCACACACCTTGGAACACCAAATCTTGGGAAAATTATTGTCTTGAAGAGCTTCAGAACAACTCTAGCATCATTTGTTGGACAAGCAATGGCTTCAACCCACTTTGACACATAATCAACAACTACCATATTGTACTTGTTCCCATAAAGTCAATCCCCCTTACATCAAACAGATCCACTTCAAGGATAGAGTTCAGAGGCATCTCATCTCTCTTGGAGATGTTTCCCTTTCTTTGGCAAGCACCACATAAGGTGATGTGAGCTTGGGCGTCCTTGAAGAGACTGGGCCAACAAAAGCCAGTTTGGAGGACCTTAGAGGCTGTCTTGAATGTTGCAAAATGCTCTCCATAGGCTGAGCCATGGCAATGTTGCAAAATTCCTGGAATTTCTTCTTCAGCTATGCACCTTCTGAACAACCCATCATTCCCTCTTTTGTACAAGTAAGGCTCATCCCAAAAGTAATGGGAGACATCTCTTAAGAACTTCTTCTTCTGATGTAAGTTGAGGGTTTGTGGTATCTGGCCAATCACCAAGTAGTTCACAAAGTCAGCATACCAAGGCAGTTTATCCTCTTCTAGGCTTTCTACTTCAGCTTTCGTCACACCAAAAGCATGCAGCTGTTCTTCTGGTAGAGTATCATTGATTGGGAGAAAGTCATCTATCCTCAGTCTTGAGAGGTGATCAGCAACTCCATTCTCAATGCCTCTCTTATCCACAATCTCCATATCAAACTCTTGTAAGAGGAGAATCCATTTAAAAAGCCTTGGTTTGGTGTCTTTCTTGGCATAGATGTATCTCAGCGTAGCATGATTAGTATAAACAATCACCTTGGAGCCTACTAAGTAGCTTCTCAACTTCTCAAATGCAAAGACAACTACCAAGAGCTTCTTCTCAGTTGTAGCATATTTTGACTGAGCCTCATCTATAGTTCTGCTGGCATAGTAGATAACATGAAGTTTCTTGTCAACTCTCTGCCCCAAAACTGTTCCTACAGCATAGTCACTAGCGTCACACATTATTTCAAATGGCAAATCCCAGTTTCGAGCTTGGACTATTGGCGCTGATACCAGAGCTTGTTTGAGGGTGAAAAAGGCATGCATGCAGTCTTCATCAAACACAAACTCTGTCTCCTTACACAACAATCTTGTCAAGGGTCTTGCAATCCTTGAGAAGTCCTTGATGAATCTTCTGTAGAAGCCAGCATGCCCCAAAAAACTTCTGATCCCTGTGACAGTGGTTGGAGGTTCCAAGTGCACCATTACATCAATCTTAGCCTTGTCTACTTCTATCCCTTTTTTCTGAGATCTTGTGCCCCAAAACAATTCCTTCTTGCACCATGAAGTGGCACTTCTCCCAATTCAGAACCAGTTTTGTGTCTTCACACCTTTGGAGGACCTGAGAAAGATTAGACAAGCAGACACCAAAGGAGGATCCATATACACTAAAGTCATCCATGAATACCTCCACCATTTCTTCAAGCAAGTCAGAAAAGATAGAAGTCATACATCTTTGAAAGGTAGCAGGAGCATTGCATAAACCAAAAGGCATTCTCCTATAAGCAAATGTTCCATAAGGGCAAGTAAAAGTAGTTTTCTCTTGATCATTAGGATGGATAGGGATCTGAAAGAATCCACTATAACCATCTAAAAAGCAGTAATACTTATGATTTGCTAATCTTTATAACATTTGGCCTATAAATGGCAAAGGGAAGTCATCTTTTCTAGAAGCACAATTAAGTTTTCTGTAATCTATGCACATTCTATGACCAGTAATTGTTCTAGTTGGTATTAGCTCATCATTTTCATTTTTAACAACAGGGATACCTCCATTCTTAGGTACCACATGGAGTGGTGAGACCCATGTGCTATCTGAGATGGGGTAGATCACTGCTGCTTCAAGCAACTTCAAGATTTCCTTTTTTACTACTTCTTTTAAATTAGGATTCAGCCTTCTCTGAGGTTCAATAGAGGTTCTTCTCTCATCCTCTAGATGGATCATATGAGTGCAGAGGTTAGGAGAAATGCCTTGGATATCATCTAGTGAATATCCAATGGCTCTCCTAAACCTCTTTAACACATTGACAAGAGCCAGGATCTCATCATCATTGAGGTTATCATTGACTATAACAGGGTAAGTGGAGTTAGGACCTAAGAAGACATACCTTAGCCCTTGAGGAACTGGTTTGAGCTCCACTTTGGGTGCCTTGAGCTCACTCCAGTCCTCATCTAAGCTGCTTTGCTTCTTGGCGTCAGCTTCATTGCTTGGGGAATCAGTTTCTTAAGCTGAGAAGACTTCCTCTCTTGTGTACTCCAACTTTTCAAATGGCTCTTCCTCTTCAGAGAACATGTGAGAGTCCAATCTCAGCTGATAACCCAAGCTTTCCTTATCCAAGTATCCATCATCTACATGCTCACTTGTCGAAGCTACTAGAAGCTTGTCTCCACAACACAACTCTTCTTGAAGTTCATCATGCAGCTTTTCTAGGATATCAATCTGGAACACTTGACCTTCAATAGTAGGCTGCTGCATAATCTGCTTGATGTCAAATTTCAGAGATATGTCTTTACCCAACTGTAGCTCAATCTTACCTTTCATGACATCAATAACAGCTCCTGTTGTGGCTAGGAAGGGTCTCCCAAGGATGAGAGGATCTTTAGGCTCCACATCCATATCTAGAACCACAAAATAAGTACGTATCTCTATACTCCCAATTCTGAGTGGTACATCTTCAAGCAAACCCTTAGGGAGTCTCACTGATCGATCAGCCAACACCAAAGAGATTCTACAATCTTTGAACTTGGTGAAACCTAAGCGCTGTGCTACAAAGTAGGGCATTAAGCTGACACTAGCTCCAAGATCACACAAACATTTGTCAAACAGAAGTGGACCTATAGAGTAGGGTAAACTAAAGCTTCCTGGATCTCCAAGCTTGTTGGGAGTCACTCTCTTCTGTTGGATAATAGCACTACACTAATGTGTGAGGATCACCATCCCTTGTAGGTCCTTGGTTCTTTCAGCAACAGCATCCTTTAAGAATTTCTGATAAGGAGGAACTAGAACAAAGGCATCCAGCAATGGCATTGTGAGCTGGATCTTCTTCATCTGTTCATCAAAGAGCCCTTTGTATTTAGCAACCAGCTGCTTCTTAAACCTTCCAGGAAAAGGTATGGTTGGCTGATAAGGACGAAGGGATGAATCTTGGTTCCTTGATCAACTCCTTAGATGCTTCCTTTGGTTTTTCCTTAACCATTTCTTTGGCTTTGGTGTTGTCTGAACCTCTTCCAGCTTCAGCCACTTCATCCTCTTGAGCTTCTTCAGTATCTTTAGCTTCCACCCCCTCTTCTTGTTCTTCAATGTCCACATTGGGTGTAGATGGTGCCACTCTTGGTGGAAGTTGCTTCCCACTTCTTAAAGTAACAGATTTGACACACTCTAGTGTTAGTGAAGAGGTGGATGGTGGAGCCATGCTCTTTAGTTTGGTGATTTTCATATTCATAGGACCTATGTGTGACTGAAGTCGTGAGTCAATGCCTTTATGTATTTCATCATTCATACTTCTTTGAATATCAGTCCAGCTCTTTTGGATCTCAACAGCCATCATCTTTTGGAGTCCTCCATTAGTAAGTTGCTGGAGTTGGATGAGCATTTCTTTATAGTCCAAATCATGTGAAGGAGGAGAAGTGTTGATGCCGACTGTTTGAGAAGAGGAACCTTGATATTGTTGAGGGTGAGTGTCTCCATAGGACTGGTGGACACAAACATCATAGTCTTGATGAATCACTGGCGCCTCTCGTTGTTGGAGAGCTTGGACTGGATTTTCTTTGTAGTTGTTTGGTGAGATAGCACTAGGAAGGAGTTTAGTGGTCTCATTGAGCAGCAAGTCAACTCTCATCTGCAAGGCTTTCTTCTCATGCAATGCTGTCTCTAGCTTTTCTTTAGTGGCTTTGGACTTTTGTTCCTTATCATCCACATAATCCCAATTGCTGAGTGCCATGTTCTCCACTATTATCCAACCTTCATCAACATCTTTCCCAAGAAAATAACCATTACTTGCTGTATCTAGAAGGATTCTTATCTTTGGGAGAACACCTCTATAGAGTGTGGATAGTAGCATTTCCTTGGTAAAGTCATCGTGAGGGCATTGATGAGTGAAACCTCTGAACCTTTCCCATGTTTCTCCAAAGCTTTCATTAGACCACTGCCTGAAGTTTGTGATCTCGTTTCTGAAGTGTGCAGTTCTTGAGGGAGAGAAGAATTTGGTTAAGAAAGCACCTTTACATTGTTCCCAAGTGGTGATGCTGCCTTTTGCTAGAGATTTCTCCCATAATCTAGCTCTAACACCAAGAGAAAATGGGAATAATTTCAGCTTCAAACCATCATCTGATACTCCACTAAGCATTGTCAAAGTGCATATCCTCTCAAACTGATCCAAGTGCTCTAAAGGGTCTTGGTTGGGCAATCCAAAGAACTTGGATCATGGTGATGAGACTGCTTTTGATCTGATATTGCTGAGTCTCCATAGGTGGAAGAATACTTTTCCTTGAAGCATAGTTGGAAGGTATATCAGCAGCACCAATAGGCCTTCTTGGTCTTTGAACTCTCATTCCCTAATCACCTTGTAGACCAGCTTGACCTTGTTCACCTTGCAGGCCTTAAATCTCTTGAGGACCTTGTAAACCTTGTGGACCTTGCAAAAAAAAATCAGCAGCATACTGATGTTCTTCCATGCTGCAACAGCTGACTTTTGATTCTGCAAACCCCAAAATCTTTGACCTTGAACCTCACTTGTAGATGTAGACACTTAAGAGCAAGTGTAGTGGTACCTACAAAAGAAATTCTAGACCAAAGGAGAAATCAGTAACCAAAATCGAAAATAACAAAGGTTGATCTCAAGATCTCTACAAATCCTACTGAACAAAGCTTTCCCCTAATGGCAACGGCGCCAAATCGATACAAGATTTTTGACTCTCTTGGTCAATCACCCATTGTACTAGTCATTGTAGCATTGGGTTTTAATGTCAATCCAAAGGGGAAGATTGAAACAGCAGGATCATAGTAGATTTCCTAATTCAAGCAGATATAAAAGGGGTTTTAGAACGTCTAACAACCTAAAGGACCAAACAGCAATGAAGTAAGCATAAAACAAAAGACGAAAATCAAGCAAAGCAATTAAAGTAAAGGAAAAACAGAGCAAAATCAAAACAGGGCTTAAAACAGAGAAAAGATGGGACTTGAGATGAGATAATTGGTGTTAGGGAACTCTTGACTCAATCTAAGATGCTTACAAACTCAAACAAAGCTATTCCTTATGCGTAGGATTTATTTATATGACTAATCCAATCTCTTGGCACTAATCTATTTGCTAATTATCAAGTCAAGAACTAATTTTCATTAGTGAAATGATAAAGACCAAGCATTAAGACAAATCTATCAACCCTATATTGCCAAATCACTCCCTAGACAGTCAATCTCTTGAGCTAGGATTAGCAATTCTCTTGCAAAGCAGGACAGTCATTTCATCAAACACTTGGTGGGCATAAAATGAGCCTAAGATCTTAATCAACTTAGCTAGGGCTAATTAAGCATTAAACACAGCAATCAAGGAAATGGAAGAATTAACACTAATCAATCATAGATAGAGTATCAAATTCCCTAAATCTAACTCATCTCAAATCTCTAAAATGGACCACTCACTAAGCACCATTAAAACAATCAATTTAAAGAGAGAAAGATGACTAATCATGATTAGAGAGCTTAAACAAGATGAAAGATGCAAACTTTTATCAAAATCAAGCAAATATTCGAATTACAAAACCCAAAAGTCTAAAAAAAGGAAGAAAGAACTGCTGGATAAAAGCTTGTTCTTAGAAATTAGGGATTTTTCGTATTTATTGGAGTCTAAGCGAAAAATGGCAAAATTGTAAATAAATGGTCTTCAGTCTGGGTCCATATCGTTCAGTTGTAAGAGTCAGGGTTGACCGTTGCAAATTGTATCGGTCTGGGGAGTGATCGTTGCAGTGACTGAGATTGACTCGGCGCGTTTGTACCGATCACTCCTGATCGATACACCTGATCGATATGCTCGTATCGGTCAGTTCTTTGATCGATACTCCTGACCAAAAAACTTGTATCGATCACCCCTTGATCGACATCCTCCGTGCTCTGACCGAAAAGCTTTGCAGAGATTGTCTGCCTTGATCCCTTTTGCTCCCTTTGGTCCAGCTAGTTTCCTGGATCATCCTCAAAGCTCCTCCAAGATTCTTTTAGCTCCATAAGCAGCTAAAAACATCCATAATGCAATAAAACTGCAAACTATGTCCTAAATGCAACCTAAGTCTTAAAGGAAAAGAAAATGGGACAAAAACTAAGGGAAACATGCAAAAGAGAAGTAAAACATGTACTAAATGCAAGCCTAAATGCTGTAAATACAAGAGATATCACTGCTCAGACAGCTGGTGGATCAGAAGGTGGCAGTGAATGTCTTGGAGAAGAATGTCTACTCATCCATGGTGGTGTATAAGTAGTCGGTGCATGAAATCTTCCAAGGAAATGAGGAACATCAGTAGGGCGGGTGTTGACTATGGGTGGGAAACTTCTTTTTCCTGCAGAATCATCAGAAGAAACACCAAGCTTTGTACGAGAATCTCGTTGCTTGCATAAGTGTGAAGAAGCTTTTGCACCTTTTAAGTTCTTATTGATGAGATTAGGAGGTTTGGAATTGGTTCCAGGAAGTGCATACCTTTGCTTAGATGCAGGTTTCTGGGTTATGCAATGTTGAATTCCCGGTTTGGCAACATAACATAGAACTGAAGCGTAAAGATTATTTCCCAGCTTTGTGTCCGGATTGGTCACGAGCGTCACCAGGTCAGTGACGATCGTCACTGACTCTGCAGCTAGTGTTTTTGTACTTTTCCTGCAGTTCAGCTCTGCAATTCTTGCCTCTATCACAAACTCGTCTTCCTCCAGCAACTTATCATTGATTGGAACCTCTTTTCCGAGCCTAGTCTTGAAGATATCATCTTCACTCCAATCCTCAAACCACAACTTTGGCAGAAGTTTCAAATATTGCCCCTTGAACAGTCAGCTTGTTGACTTGCCCACAACAATCCAATTTATTGACATACCCAGCAGTAGTGTCTTCTAAATGCTCCATGATTTGTTCTTCATCTCTGGAAGTCCTTACAAAAAAGGTCTGACCATCAATGGTAGAACTCCCTCTTAACTTAGCCATGTCAAAGTTCATGACAACATCACCCAAATCAAGCTCTATGTTCCCCATTTTCACATCAATGATGGCGCCTGCAGTAGCCAAGAATGATCTTCCCAGAATAAGAGGATCATTACGTTCTTCAGAATATTTCAAAACCACAAAGTCTGTGGGAATCATGCAGCCTGCAATGTTAACAGGAACATCCTCTAAGATGCCTTATGGGTTCTTCTGGATCGATCAGCTAAGATAAGAGAGATCCCAGCTGGCTTGAAATCAGTGAATCCAAGTCTAGCAGCAACAGAGGAAGGCATCAAGTTAATACTTGACCCTAGATCACAAAGAGAATGAGGAAAACGTCCTGTTGAGGTTGCGCAATCAAGCACAAAGTTCCCTGGATAAGATAGCTTCTCTGGAATTCTGCTTTGAATGATGGCGCTGACTTGTTCAAACACAGTTACCTTTTTCTTCTTCTTTGGAACTGTACCTAGGATAATTTCACTAATGTCTATGGTAAGTGATGTAAGCATCAAACCATACACCACTGAACCAGTCAAGAGAAGGAGCCTTGAAGCTAAACCTGAAGGGGCCAAGCTTGTAGATAATGAGCAAAGGAGACATGTAGCTGTTTATCAAGGAGATAACTACCACAATATATGACGAACCAAGGAGGATATATACATCAAGGAGGACATATTATACAAGACAAACCACCCTTGATTCAGTTTAAATTGGAAGAGGATCAAGCTAAACCGCCCAAACCACCAAATTACATGAATGGACTAACATATGCATTCTCAAGACCACTTAAGGAAAGCTCGACCTTACCTTATGTCAAACCACATTATTTGGCGTCCCAAGGAGTTACCAAAGATGGAAGACCACCAAACCAAGTCATTAACCCCATCAAACCAACTCAAAACCAAGAAGATATCACCATGAAAGAACTTGCCATATTCGGATTCAATTACTTGTTTCTCAAAGGAAAGGCTGACCAACGACAACTAATACCATTCAATCTCAACCCCACATTCATAAGAGGAGATCCTGGCCATTCAAACCATTCTGAAGTCTCAATATTCGTTCCCCCCCTTCATACCCCCAAATTAAGCTACTTAACAAATCCATCATTTTCCCCCTTAAAGCCAAAACGGCTAGTCTTTGATTTACACCAAATTTTATGCTTTATTTTATGTTTATGACCGTTTTATGTCATTACTTTGAGCCTTATATAAGCACATTACATTGAATTTTCATAATCACGAAATTATCAATCAAAGAAAAGTTGTTTTGTTTCAAAGAAAAGTACCTCTTTGTTTACAATCTTGTTCCTGCTTTTTAGTAAGTTCTTTTTGAGGGATTCAAAGAACTTGTGAGAAGTGTAGAATCTCCTAAGCTCTTTTGAGGATTAGCCCTTGAGCTGAGAAGAATCTAACCTTTGGAGTTTGTGGTCATCAAGCTTCAACCAGACTTTCAATCATTCAAGTCTTCATTCCATCCCCTTAAGCTAGAAGCAAAGATTCAAGGAAGCTTTACTTGAACCTCATTTCAAGTATTGTAACATTGGTATCAGAGCTAAAAGCTCCTATCCCAGGTGTATTCTCACCTTTATTTCTTTTTTTGTTTCATTTCATTTCATATTGTTCTTAATTAAACCTAGAAAACTCAAAAGAAAAGTTTTATGTTTTTGTGTTCTTCATTTCCCGAATTTTATAAAATCCAAACATCAATAAAATTTTTTATTGCTTTTTGTTTCGGTTTATTTAATCTCTTAAAAACACAAAAAATTATTTCCCAAAATTAGTCTGATCGTTTGATAATTTGTTTTGAATTTTCAATTCAATTGGTCAAAACCGCTTAATTATGTGCTCTTCATTTTGTTCGATTTTTATAAAATCCAGAAAAACTCAAAAAAATTAATTTCTTCTTTTTTCTGTTATATTAAACTCTTAGAAACACAAAGAAGCTTTGAATTTTCGGTTCATTTGATAATTTTAAAAATCATTTTCTCTCAACTGGTCAAAAAGCTGTTTAATTGCTTGTTCTTGTACTTGCTTTCATTTAAAACACAACCTGATTGTTTTTGCTTTTATTTAAAGATATCTATGATTTGTTTTCCTCAATCTTTTGCAAGGTACAACAATGGAGAATGCACCAGTAGAACCTATGCAAGCAATGATGGCTGCAATAGCCAACTTAACTAAAAGCATCAATGCTCTAAGGGCTTACACTAATGCTTTAAGAGAAGAAAGCCTTGTTTTTTTTTGAAGAGGAGGCTTGCTATGAATTTCCACCATGGCTTGATGACGAAATTGACTATGGTCATGATCTAGGCAGAGGAGACCTGAGGCTGAACCACCAGACCACAACAAAATCACCTCAAACTACAAGAGATGGTATGAAGAAGAAGAAGAAGATGAATGGGGAGAAGGCTATAGGGAAAACAACTCCGTGGAAGAGAACATAACTGAAGATGACGAATCACAAGAAGGATATGAGGAAGATGTAGGCCTTGAAGAGCAGCATCCTAAGAAGAAGATGACTGCTGGTTCTACAAGGAGCCAACCATAACCACGTGGGGAGATCTCAAAGCATTACTAAGGGATAAGTATGCACCAAAAGATTTGGTACCAAAAATCCCTCAACTTTACCCAAGGAGTTTCTTCAACTACAAAGCAACAAACCATGCTCTACAAGCCAATACCATAAAAGAGCAAGAGCAAGGGACCAAAAACGTGGTAAAGCAGCATGAGTACGTGGAGCACAAGGCATAGAAACCTCCAACACTTAAGCTGAGATCAACACTGGCGCTCACTGAAGCCAAAAACATCCCATTCAATCAACTCTTGCAGCATTTAGAAAACAATCATCAAGGTAAGTTTCTAAACTCTAATTTTCTTCCAGAAACTAACTTAGCCTTGTTTGATGCAGGTACTAATGTTTTGAGGACAAAACATCTTCCAGAGGGAGAGTATGACGTAAGCATCAAACCATACACCACTGAACATATCAAGAGAAGGAGCCTTGAAGCTAAACCTGAAGGGGCCATGCTTGTAGATAAGGAGCAAAGGAGACATGTAGCTGTTTATCAAGGAGATAAAGACTTACCACAATATGTGACGAACCAAGGAGGACATATAAATCAAGGCGGACATATTATACAAGACAAACCACCCTTGGTTCAGTTTAAATTGGAAGAGGATCAAGCTAAACCGCCCAAACCACCAAATTGCATGAATCGACCTACATATGCATTATCAATACCACTTAATGAAAGCTCGACCTTACCTTATGTCAAACCACATTATTTGGCGTCCCAAGGAGTTACCAAAGAAGGAAGACCACCAAACCAAGTCATTAATCCCATCAAACCAACTCAAACTACTAAATAGTAAAAATCGAGATCTAAAGGAAGAAAAACAGAGAATTTCTAGCAACTTAGAACAATGACTTTTAAAGCTAAAGATGAAACTTTAAACTAAAGGGTGATGATTTGAAGGTTTTTAAAAGCTAAAAGGAGGATATAAGGTTGAGGGTCATATTAGGAAGGTTCAAGATTCAAGCTTGGGTTTTGAAAACATTAGTTCTACACATTTTATGTGCTATCTCTAAGCCTTGAGAAACCAAAATAGATTTATCCATGGTGTATAGCATAAACCCCTTTCTCAACCTTTCCTCCTAACCCATGGTGTATGGCGGAAAGATAGGTCGAAGAGCATAAATCATAGATCTCAAAAAGTGGCTTAATTAGTTCCCTAAGCATCCATGGTGTTTGGGAAAGGATGAGCTAGTCTCTTGGATTTGGTTTTAAGGGACTCCTGAAAACTGCTAAGGTAAGGAGATCCCTGAGATCATAAAGATCTTCCCAAGACTCTTTAAGCACTAAGAGCCCAAATCCAAAAAGAGAATAGATTAAGAACAAGAAAAGTCCCAAGCTTAAACCCTTTAAACCCTTCCTAATCGCCCCAACCTTAAACCCAAAGGAAACTACTCACTACACATAATTAAAACACACGACAATGCAAAGCAAAGATAGATAAGCATGATTAAACTACTAAGCAAGAAGAGCGATTAAGAGAAATACTTAGATTAAGCTAAGATTAATGTTCAAAAACAAGAAAAGCTCAAATGGTAGAACAATGGCAGCTAAAGCATAGACGGAAAACTTGGAGACAAAGTGTTGATAATGAAAGTGATGGGATTTTTCTCAATTTGGAGCAACCCACCTAAAACCTCTAATTCTCTCAATTTTCAAGTTTATTTTGATTTTGATTATCAATCTGCTAATAAACTTCAACTCTATGCATTTTCAGGCACAGAAAACTATTTAGAATGGGAAAGAAACATAGATGAGTGGTTCTACTACAACAACATCCTAAAAGAGGAGAGATTAGCTTATGCAATTGGCCAACTTGTTAGAGATGTCTATAACTGGTGGTTGCAAGAAGAAGATGACTGCTGGTTCTACAAGGAGCCAACCATAACCACGTGGGGAGATCTCAAAGCATTACTAAGGGATAAGTATGCACCAAAAGATTTGGTACCAAAAATCCCTCAACTTTACACAAGGAGTTTCTTCAACTACAAAGCAACAAACCATGCTCTACAAGCCAATACCATAAAAGAGCAAGAGCAAGGGACCAAAAACGTGGTAAAGCAGCATAAGTACGTGGAGCACAAGGCATAGAAACCTCCAACACTTAAGCTGAGATCAACACTGGCGCTCACTGAAGCCAAAAACATCCCATTCAATCAACTCTTGCAGCATTTAGAAAACAATCATCAAGGTAAGTTTCTAAACTCTAATTTTCTTCCAGAAACTAACTTAGCCTTGTTTGATGCAGGTACTAATGTTTTGAGGACAAAACCTCTTCCAGAGGGAGAGTATGACGTAAGCATCAAACCATACACCACTGAACATATCAAGAGAAGGAGCCTTGAAGCTAAACCTGAAGGGGCCATGCTTGTAGATAAGGAGCAAAGGAGACATGTAGCTGTTTATCAAGGAGATAAAGACTTACCACAATATGTGACGAACCAAGGAGGACATATAAATCAAGGCGGACATATTATACAAGACAAACCACCCTTGGTTCAGTTTAAATTGGAAGAGGATCAAGCTAAACCGCCCAAACCACCAAATTGCATGAATCGACCTACATATGCATTATCAATACCACTTAATGAAAGCTCGACCTTACCTTATGTCAAACCACATTATTTGGCGTCCCAAGGAGTTACCAAAGAAGGAAGACCACCAAACCAAGTCATTAACCCCATCAAACCAACTCAAAACTACTAAATAGTAAAAATCGAGATCTAAAGGAAGAAAAACAGAGAATTTCTAGCAACTTAGAACAATGACTTTTAAAGCTAAAGATGAAACTTTAAACTAAAGGGTGATGATTTGAAGGTTTTGAAAAGATAAAAAGAGGATCTAAGGTTGAGGGTCATATTAGGAAGGTTTAAGATTCAAGCTTGGGTTTTGAAAACATTAGTTCTACACATTTTATGTGCTATCTCTAAGCCTTGAGAAACCAAAATAGATTTATCCATGGTGTATAGCATAAACCCCTTTCTCAACCTTTCCTCCTAACCCATGGTGTATGGCGGAAAGATAGGTCGAAGAGCATAAATCATAGATCTCAAAAAGTGGCTTAATTAGTTCCCTAAGCATCCATGGTGTTTGGGAAAGGATGAGCTAGTCTCTTGGATTTGGTTTTAAGGGACTCCTGAAAACTGCTAAGGTAAGGAGATCCCTGAGATCATAAAGATCTTTCCCAAGACTCTTTAAGCACTAAGAGCCCAAATCGAAAAAGAGAATAGATTAAGAACAAGAAAAGTCCCAAGCTTAAACCCTTTAAACCCTTCTTAATCGCCCCAACCTTAAACCCAAAGGAAACTACTCACTACACATAATTAAAACACACGAAAATGCAAAGCAAAGATAGATAAGCATGATTAAACTACTAAGCAAGAAGAGCGATTAAGAGAAATACTTAGATTAAGCTAAGATTAATGTTCAAAAACAAGAAAAGCTCAAATGGTAGAACAATGGCAGCTAAAGCGTAGACGGAAAACTTGGAGACAAAGTGTTGATAATGAAAGTGATGGGATTTTTCGCTCAAACTAGGCCAACAAAGAAAATGCCCCCCCCCCCCCCCCCCCCCCCCCCCTAAAAGTCCAAAAGTATGCTGTCGGATAAGGTTCTAGGATCGAGCTGAGTAGTCGATCTGATCACTCGATCTCCCGGCTTAAACGTCTTCTTTTGCTCGATCGTTGGGTCGATTCGTCGGATGGATCGAGTGCTTCTATCGATCTTCTGGTCGATCCTCGGATGATCGAGTCGTGAACTGGATCTGGCTCTTGTTCTGCATGGCTTAGTCCACGTCCGTACACACGATCGATCATCTTGGTCGATCTTGGCCTCGATCCTTTCCTTGAAATGACCCGGGTTTAGTCAATCTTCTGGTTGATCTCATCTAGATCGACCTGCCTAGCTTGATCCTTCTCTCGATCTCGGTCCCTTTGCTGAATGGCTGAGTTCTCCCAAGTGTCCACAAGCTCCCTCTCAATCCTTAAGCATGTCCACGCAACCTCCACTTCTCCAGTGTGTCCAAAACAACTTGAATATGATGCAAGAATGCAAGAAATATGCAAATGCCAATGCAAAATGCACTTAAGACCTAAAATGAGATTCAATGGTGCAATCTAGCCTAAAATGTAAGATGAATGCATGAAAAACTACTCTAAATGCATGCTAAATATGCGAAATATATAAGTATATCAACTCCCCCAAACTTGCCTTTTGCTTGCCCTCAAGCAAACAAAATTCAAGAAAAGAAGAGAGGTTTTAAAAATGGGGGCTCAAATTCCTTGCAAAAATGTTTTTCAAATGAATCAATTCAATGGTCTTAGTTCTTAATCCTAAGATGCAATGCACAAACTCATACTCCAAAGAACTTAGCCATATTAATCACATGTTGAATCTCAAATCATGTCTCTCATTTCCCAAACAATCCAAGAATCCTAACCTTTAACATTCATTAAGCTCGAACCGTGAATCACACTTATCCATTTTAAAACCGAATACATTTGGCTTAGGGACAAGGGTTATGAGAAAAAGATGATCTCATTTGGTTTATCTCAAAGAAGGTTGAACTTATGCATAATGCTAAAGGTAACGACAATTGATGCATACATGATTAGACTCTCATCTACCCATATACACTAACAATGATCCTAATCCCTCTCTCATTTTTTTCTTTCTTTTTAGGCTCACTCACCCTCCTAGAGACTACCCATATCAAAAAGGCAAGACGCCTAGCAAAAACCCGAACAAAAACATCATTTTAAAACCCATTTGGCTAGTGGTAAGGCCATAAACATACTTAGCTCTTTTCAATACTTTGATAGCTCTCTTCTTATAATTTTTTTTTTTAGCTCTTTTATTAATCTCTTTTTTTGTTTCTTTTTTTCTTTTTGAGAGCTATCTTCTTTTTCAAACTAGAGCTTTCATTTTTAACACAGGGCCTACCACTTAAAACCATTCATTTCCCTTTTGTTCAAACCCCAACCACAGAAATCTTTTCAAACCGAAACCAAAGCAAAACAACCCCATGAATACTGCCCCAAAACAAGCCTAAAATTAGCTTCAAAATGCAAAGCTAGCATCAATATGAGAGCCTAATCATGTCGCCTAAACCTAACACTTTATGCCAAGTTCAAACCGAAAAAAGGCCTCACAAAAATGTCACACAAGAAAATTGGCTTGAAAGGGGGATAAGGGTTAAGGTATGGAGTTCTACTCAGGCTTACAAGAGACTGGTGAAAGGGAGTAAGAAAGCCTGAATATGTATGTGTGATCCATGTATCGTTTTTCAAATGCATAAATATGATAATTAAACATTCAAGTTAAGGTTCTCACTTGGTAGGAAATGATTCAATTCATGAATGTTCAACTTAAGCCACGAAAATCAAAACAAATGATCCAAATATGGCTAGAGCTTACTTTCAAAGTGTGAACAATGCATCAAAGAACTACTAATTAGGGCCTTGAAACAATTCATGAGCTTAAAACACTTCTCAAGAAAAACTTTTGCCTTTTATGCAAA
The DNA here is from genome assembly GCA_911865555.2 of Thlaspi arvense. Lineage (NCBI taxonomy): Eukaryota > Viridiplantae > Streptophyta > Magnoliopsida > Brassicales > Brassicaceae > Thlaspi > Thlaspi arvense. Next base: position 21,474,461 of record OU466862.2, on the reverse strand, counting down.
TGCAAACAACCTAAGTGCTTAAAATTCTAGACTCGATCCTAAAATGTTTAACAATGCAAATGCAAGCTACATGAATTTTTTTAAAATTTTTTTAAAAATTTTATGATTTTTTTGTATTTTTCTATGCCTTAGATGATGCATGATGACTCAAGTATGATAACTCAAAATAAGATCCAAAATAAACATGTCAAATAACACACACTCTCCCCCAAACTTGAATGACACTGTCTCGGTGGCAAACTAATTCAAGAGGGGACAAAACACAAAGCAAAAAAAAAATGAAAAATGCATGTTATTTACAAGGTTGTGAGTTAGTACCTCGGAGCTAGGCACAGCTGGAGCTTGAGGATGCTCCAGACTTCCTGCTCTTTCTAGGAGTGTCGTGAGAGATGCCTTTGCCCTTCTCCTTGCTCGCTCCTTCGTGTAGAGAGTGGCGTGCAACTTGGTTGCTTCCTTGAAGCTCACGGATCTCTATCCCTCCGGTTGATTTCCTTCTCTTCTCATGTTGCTCAACCTCCTCACTTAAACACGCATCAGATGAGCTTCCTTGCAGGTCCTTGATCTTCTTAACAAGCTTCTTAATCATCTTGCTCTGCCATTTGTTGATCTTGCGCTGAACCTCCGCGACTGATGCAAGAAACTTCTCGGCTTTTGTTCTCGGCTCATAATCAAGCTTTGGAAGATCGAAGCTCGCTGGCATCAAGGCATCTGAAGGTGGCGACTCTGAAGGTGCACGAGGGATTTGAGAGGGAGCTGCTGCTGGTCCAAGGGGTGCAAAGCAGTCTCCATCGCTCGGTAGGAACTAAATCGTGCCGACGCTCTCTAGGTGTGTCTCATCAGGATTTGGTAGGATGCAAACCTTCTTCTCATTATCCGTGTTGGTGAACAAGTAAGCATAGAACCGTGGAGCTGGCGTAGGACCCAAGGAGTAGGTGTTGCGCATGTACTGCTCGTCCATGTAGGCTCTCTCCGCGCAAGGCTCAATCTCTTGAAGAGGAACTCCGGCTTATGTGAACAGCAGTGTGAGGAAGCCTCCTATCAGTGCTGAGCTCGCCTTACACCTCAATGCCCACGCCTTGTACTTGACCAAAGAAGAGGCCAAGATACAACCATAGTTGACGTCGTCGCCAAGTTCATCCTCCATCGGGTCATCATTCTCCTTGGCATCGCAAAGGACCTTCTTAACCCCTTGGAAGAGGAAACACAGCTTGTTCTTGGTGACCGTTGGAGTCACAGATCTCCCACTATATGTGTTAGCTAAGAGCTTGAGGGCGTATCTCAGCACATGGTTGCGAACCTTCTTGATCTTGGCCGTGTTGCTCTTGTAGTCGTCATTGCAAATCAGGTCCTATAGATCATTGGCTGATGCAAACCGAGGGAATTCCACAAGCTTAGCTGCAGCTTTCAGACCATAGGCTTGGCACAGCTCGGCGATGGAGAGTTGGTAAGCTTGCTTCCTGACCTTGAATGTGACGTGACCCTTGGAGGGAGCTGGAAGGCTTGGATCTTCATAAGAGAACTCCAAGGTTGAGAGAAAGTCAAGCGTGACTTCGGGATAGGTAGGGCAGTCCATTCTTAAAAGGCACGCAAGCCCCATGTCCCTGAGGTCTCGACTTGTAAACTTAGTGGGTTCGAACCGGAGCCTCTTTTGCCTTTTATTTGCCTTCTTCTCCTCTTTAGTCCATCTAACCCTCTCTTGAACCACTTCTTGAGTTTCTTCTCCTTATGTTGCCACATCTCTGCTTCTCTTTGGTGCCATTGGTACCTGAAATTCAAATTCTCAAAGAGAAAGATGAGTCTAGGCGGCGATTTGAACAGAATGAAAGGACAAGAGAGAAAACTTCATAGCATAAGCCCTAGAATTTACGGGATTTTATAAAAAACTATCACTAAATAGTAGAGGAAAATATCTTTAGATAAGATAAAATCAAGCAATTTTTCCTAATATTTAGATACCAAAAACAATTATCCTAATCCCTTAGCAACTAACATTCATCCTAAGCCAATAAAAGGAAATTTTCCAAAACTTTAAACAAGCAATTCACTAAACTCAAAAATACCTTTGAAAAGGAAGAATGCAAGATGTTCTTAGCCTTAAAACCAAACTCACACTCTCTCTTTTCTTTAGAAAACAGTTTCGAACACAAATGAGAGAGAGTGTGGATGCATGTGATTATAAAGACCAAGAAAACTATTGGTGTATGCAAATGGTTATCTGAAAAAGTTGGTCAAGGCACATCTTTCATGGTCAAAGATATGCTTGCCTTGACCACAATTCAAATTTAAAATAGGAGGGAAAAGAGAAAGGAGGGAAAAATTTGAACTTACCTCGACATGAGATCGAGTTAATTTGGTCGATCTTGACGTCGATCTCATGCCCATGTTGCCTAGGATCGAGAGGTATGATCGATTGGGGACTCGATTTGAATTGAATCGAGTCCTAGATCGAGTTGTCCCCCTCTTTCCAAGAATTTTCACGTGGTATTGGCCATGCTCAGAAGATCGAGTCCCTTGATCGATTTCAAGGTCGTTTGGGCAAGGATCGAGTGACTGATCGAGTGAACTGATCGATCCAGTTCGAGGATCGAGTAAGACCAGTCGATCCACACCCCGTTTGCATTTCGAGCTAAACGTATGGGTGGGTCATCCTGTCATGATCGACTGACTCACTCGATTGTCTACTCGATCTCATCTAGATCTAGTGACTTCACTCGATTCACTAGCTCGATCTAGTAAAGATCGAGCCAGGGTATGTCGATCTATCACTCGATCTCATGCCTCTACTTCACCTTCCCTTGCCCTTTTTGACTCCAAGATCATGATCTCCGGTTCCCTTATCCTTTAACCTACACACTTAAACTAAAAAGCATAAAATTGAATGCCTCCCAAGTGCGCTTGTTTTACGTCACTAGCTTGACTTTACTTGGTTAGGCCAGAGGTGGGTCTTGGAGAAGCAATTAAGTGCTCTCCTTGCTGCATTCACTCGCCATGTAGGGCTTGACTCTATGCCCATTCACCGTGAAAGCCTGTCCACTCTTGCCAACCAATGTAACCACTCCATATGGTAGCACTTCTCTTATCTCAAACGGTCCGCTCCACCTAGACTTGAGCTTTCCAGGGAACAGCTTCAACCTCGAGTTGTAGAGTAGGACCAGACTGCCTTCCTTTAGCTCCTTTAGAACCAGCTTCTTGTCATGAACCGCCTTGGTCCTTTCCTTGTAGATTTTGACACTCTCATAAGCCTCTAGCCTTAGCTCCTCAAGCTCCTTGAGTTGAATCAACCTTCTCTCCTGTGCCGTCTTGAGACTGAAGTTCATTTGCTTCACGGCCCAAAGTGCTCTATGCTCCAGCTCCACAGGGAGGTGACATGCCTTACCGTAGAGGAGAGTGAAGGGAGTGGTACCTATAGAAGTCTTGAAGGCGGTCATATATGTCCAAAGGGCATCATCCAACTTGCTTGCCCAATCCTTCCGAGTTACTCCTACGGTCCTCTCTAAGATAGCCTTGATCTGCCTATTCGAGACCTCCACTTGGCCACTAGTCTGAGGGTGATAAGGTGTAGCTACCTTGTGTTTAACTCCATACTTCTTCAAGAGACCCTCAAAGACCTTGTTGATGAAGTGGCTGCCCCCATCACTGATCACTATCTTTGGAACTCCAAACCACCACCTTTGAGTCATCGGTGGGTGATGCTATAGCTTCCACCCACTTAGACACATTGTCTACGGCTACAAGAATGTATTTGTTGGCTTTTGAAGATGGAAACGGTCCCATGAAATCTATTCCCCAAGCATCAAAAACATCAACCTCAATGATTGGTACATGAGGCATCTCATTTCTCTTAGTGATGTTTCCAGCTCTTTGGCAAGCCTCACACGCCTTTACAAACTCGTGAGCGTCCCTGAGAAGTGTTGGCCCCCAAAACCCGGCTTGTAGAACCTTTGTAGCCGTCTTAAACGATGCAAAGTGCCTTCAATAAGACAAACCGTGGCAATGGAGAAGGATGCCCATGCCTCTTCTCTTGTTACACACCTTCTGTATAGGCTGTCTATACCCCTCTTGTATACAGGTAAGGCTCGTCCCAAAAGTAATGAGAGATGTCTCTCATGAACTTCTTCTTGTGGTAGTGGTCTAGGTGAGTAGGCTCCTCTCCACAGGACAAGTAGTTCACAATGTCCGCATACCAAGGTAGGTCTTCTTCCTTGAAACTTTAGACTTCTTCAACCTTATCCTCTAGTCTTGCACATACCGCTGTGTTGATAATCATGAGCTGCTCCTCAGGAAGTGTCTCATCCAAAGGTAAGTCTTCATTCACCCTCATTCTTGAAAGGTGATCAGCAACACCATTCTCTATGCCCTTCTTATCCATGATCTCCATATCAAACTCTTGTAGACAAAGGATCCACCTTAGGAGTCTCGGCTTGGTGTCTTTCTTGGCGTAGATATACCTCAAGGCAGCGTGATCAGTGTACACAACGACCTTAGAGCCCACCAAATATGATCTGAACTTCTCAAAGGCGAATACCACAGCTAGTAGCTCCTTCTCGGTGGTAGCATACTTCACTTGCATGTCATCCAAGGTGCGGCTGGCATAGTAGATAACGTGCAGCCTCTTATCCTTTCTCTGGCCCAACACAGCTCCTATGGCGTAGTCACTCGCGTCGCACATGATCTCGAAGGGCAAGCCCCAATCAGGAGCTTGAACTATAGGTGCGGTGACTAGAGCTTCTTTGATGGTCTTGAAGGCTTGTAGACACTCATCATCAATCACTAACTCGGCTTCTTTGCAAAGTAGACTTGTAAGGGGGCGTGCTATCTTGGAGAAATCTTAGATAAACCTCCTGTAGAAGCCTGCGTGACCCAAGAAACTCCTTATCCCCTTCACATTAACCGGCGGCTCTAAGCTCATCATGACCTCTATCTTTGCTTTATCAACCTCAATCCCTTGCTCAGAAATCTTGTGCCCAAGTACAATGCCTTCCTTCACCATGAAGTGACACTTTTCCCAATTCAGCACCAAGTTTGTCTCCTCACATCTCTTGAGAACCCTGCAAAGATTAGACAAACAACCACCAAAGGAAGCACCATACTGATAGGGTCAGGTTTTACCCAAATAAAACTACTGCAAGTGCACAGAAAAGCAGTTGTAGTACAAGGGGTTATCGAATCCCAAGGGAGTATGAAAACCACACTAGCGATTATAGATTCAGATTAAGCTAAGCGATAAATAATGAATGTAATGCAAAACAGTAAAATAAATGCAAGAGGGCGTTTTTATGCTTGTTCTTAAAGTTCATAAGGCTAAAGGCGCTAAGTCAGGACAGTTCGCAGGTTGAATCTGAGAGTGTAGAATGCATGCAATCAGGAATGAATTAAAACCGTCTTGAACATGAATCGCAAAGATATAACTAATCAATTCTCATTGCAGAAGTTATCTATGTCTAAATCACAGAGTTTTAAATCTCTTTGCAAACCCTAACAACCTAAACATGCAGTAATGATCAGGTTCAATTGTTCACAAAACTCCTAAGCCAAATCTCTTTGTACTAGGGCGTTTTGCTCATCTAATACTAGTTCAGGTGATTAATAATGCTCTCACATCTATCAAAAACCTAGGGTTTCGAAATCCAGATGATGTGTCTAAGAAATCGATATGAATGCAAGCTCAGATGAAGAACCAATGAATTTCCTATAAGTTTTTAGCAATTCTACAAACTCTTCTTCAACCTTTGAAAAGCCCTAACTTAACTAACAAACTACTCAGACATGGTGATTTGAGAAAACATCATGAAATGAATAGATTGCATAAAAGAAATAAGAAGTAGAAATAAAGGAGTTCAAAATCTGCTCTGAAGGAGTCTGATTTGTCTCTCCAAAAGCTCTTCTACAAATATCTCTCTAAAGCTCTCAAAAATAATAAGATACAAGATATATGCCAAAAGAATGGCTGAAAAACCTAATATACAAGCTAAAACACGATCTGGGGCCTTTTTGCAAATACTGGAACTTCTGGGCCAAAACTACAATTTCTTCCCAATCTTTTAAAAACAAGCCACGACCCCTTCCTTTCTGGGTGACGAGCGTCACCAGCTTGGTGACGAGCGTCACCATATGGCATACTTTCTTCTTCGAGCTAGGTGCTTCGTGGCTTCCACTCAGAATGCTCCAAAAGGTTCCAAAATCTCCAATTATGCTCCAGACATGCTATAACGTGCAAAGACTCTTCTAGGACTCTAAAAAGACCAAAAAGACTCAATAAAAAGGAATTATATCATGGTTAAAAACCATAAAAACCATGATATATCAACTCCCCCAGACTTAGCTTTTGCTTGCCCTCAAGCAAACATCAGAAAAAGAATAAGGTCGAGGTTTGAAAACAAGAAACAGTCAGTCAGTCATCTGGAACACCATACTAGTTAGAGATTTCGAATCCACATACCACATAGTCAACACAAGATCAAATTTTAGCCTAATCATCACAAGCTTAGCAAATCTCTCAAGTCCAGTCCAAATCCCTTCAAGAAATCCGAAATTTCTACTATCAACTCCTTATTTTTATCTAAGTGTGAAGTCTCATCAAAGCTCTATCATCTTAATCACTTTACAGATTCTTTTCCCTTCCTAGCAACTGAACAAATCAATCTCAACACAGCTCTCCTATTTTCTCTTCTCTTAATCTTTTTCCTTAGGATATTTTCGATTTTTCACTTCTTTTTCTCAACTTTTTCAGTCTAAGATATGGTGCTACTCAATACTTGTGTTCCTTGTGAGGAGACAGGTTCTTGAGTGTGTTCACTACTGTTGTTCCTTGTGAGGAGACAGGGTCATGAATGCACCATTCTTTGAACTTAAACTTTTAAAAACTACATCTGGGAAGATCAAAGAGAGACTGTATCTTAACTTTATTGTCAGTGTTTAAAGAGAGAATCAAGATCAATAAGAATCAATCACCAAGACAAGAAATTTAAAGTTCATTAAGGTGGAGCTAACAGCAAATTTTCCAGATTCTCTAAGAACCTAAACCTTCATTGCTAGACTGATCTACCTATGACTTTCAACTTAGTAAGACTTGTAATCAACTACTGTGGCAATGGTTCTTATCAGCAAAAACGTCCTATGGTTAGTTCCAAGAAAAACTGACAATTTCAAATTTTTGACTCTAGAAAAACAGGTTTTTTACTCAACTTTAAGACTCTATAAACATGACACAAAGCACACAACGTCAGTAACCACCTCCCCCAGACTTAAACAACACTGTCCCCAGTGTTATTAAGCCAAGAGTTGGTCAGAAAAATGAATGAGAAGTCGAAAAACCAAGTCAGAAAAGTGTTACCTCGCGTGGGGTCGGGTGACGAGCGTCACCAATCTGGTGACGAGCGTCACCACGACCTGTATTGCCCAAATCTTATGTTAGATGTTAATTAACGAAGTGTTTGCATGTGTACTCGAAAGTTAGACTTTTTGAGCATTCAAACACATAATTAACAACATCCAAACATAGCAATAATAACCTGGTTCAACAATCTCACAAAACATCATCAAAGCAAACTGACAAACTGACTCTCCTTTTTTTTCTGTTTTTTTTTTTTTTCATGTTTTTGGGTTTTTTTTTTAGCTATGTAATAGAAAACTAAACTAATATATGAAAAAAAAACTTACTAGTGGGTTGCCTCCCAGTAAGCGCTTGTTTAAAGTCATTAGCTCGACTTTGAATGCTGCTCAGACAGCTGGTGGAGCAGAAGGTGGCATTGAATGCCTTGGAGAAGAATGTCTCCTCATCCATGGTGGTTTGTAAGCAGTAGATGTATGAACACTTCCAAGGAAGTGAGGAACATCAGCAGAGTGGGTCGTGACTGTGGGTGGGATACTTCTTTTTCCTGCAGAATCATCAAAAGAAACACCAAGCATTCTTTGCTTAGTTGCAGGTTTCTGGGTTGTGGACTGTTGAATTTTCGGATTGGCAACATATGATGGACTTGTAGAGCAAATATCACGTCTCTCCTTTGTGTCCAGATTGGTGACGAGCGTCACCAGGTCAGTGACGCTCGTCACTGACTCTGCAGTTCGAGTTTCTGCAGTTTTCCTGCAATTCAGCTCTGCAAGTGTTGCTTCCATCACAAACACGTCTTCCTCCAGCAATTTGGCATTCATTGGAACCTCTTTTTCAAGCCTAGTCATGAAGATAGATCCTCACTGAAATCCTCAAACCCAACAGCTTCTGCAGAAGTTTCAGATATTGGCTCTTCAACAGCCATCTTGCTCACTTGCCTACTAATATCTGATTCATTGACACACTCAGCAATAGTGTCTTCTGAATGCTCCATGACAGTCTCTTCATCTCTAGAAGTTCTTACAGAAAAGGTCTGACCATCAATGGTAGAACTCTTTCTTAACTTATCCATGTCAAAGTTCATGACAACATCACAAAGATCAAGCTCAATGTTCCCCTTTCTAACATCAATGATGGCTCCAGCAGTAGCCAAGAATGGTCTTCCCAGAATAAGAGGATCTTTAGGTTCTTCAGCATATTTCAGAACCACAAAATCTGTAGGAATTATGCAGCCTTCAATGTTAACATGAACATTCTCTAACATGCCTTCTGGGGTCCTTATGGATCGATCTGCTAGGATGAGAGAGATCCCAGCTGGCTTGAAATCAGTCATTCCAAGTCTAGCAGCAACAGAGAAAGGCATCAAGTTAATACTTGACCCTAGATCACATAGAGAGTGGGGAAAACGTCCTGCAAATATTGAGCAATCAAGCACAAAGGTCCCTGGATCAGATAGCTTCTCTGGAACTCTGCTTTGAGTGATGGTATTGACTTGTTCAAAAACAGTCACCTTCTTCTTCTTCTTTGGAACTGTGCCTAAGAGAATTGCACTGATGTCTCTGGTAAGCAATGCTCCTTCCTCAGGACTTACACCATTCACAACCATTCTCTTTACATACCTTCTTAGAGCTGGTGAAAGCTTGACTGCATCAACAAGAGGGATCTCAAGCATCAGCTTGTCTATCATAGCTTTACATCTGGCTTCTTCTATCTCCTGTTTAGACTTCCTAGGATGCTTGGGGAATGGTGTTTTGGGTTATAGACACGTTCCTGGTCATAATTTGCAGTTACAGGCGAAGCAGCTTCGTTCTGGGGTGGGTGACGACCGTCACCAGGGGGGTGACGCTCGTCACTCACCTGTGACAACCCCCGATTCTCTTCTATGTTGGTGACGAGCGTCACTCCTCCTTGGTGACGCTCGTCACTCACCTCTGAGACAGAAAAATTTTCATCTTCAGACTCCATGAGTTGCACGATCTGTTCTGCACTCAACCTCTTTTCCTGCACTGTTTTAAGCTCCTTTTCATTCCTGACTGTGATGGCATTAACCTGATGCTTGGGATTGATATCAGTCCTTCCAGGAAGGAATCCCTCTTGCCTTTGAACAGCTCCTGCAGTTTGAGCAACCTGCACATCAAGCTTCTTCATGTGAGAGTTCAGACTCTCAATTTTTCCATTCAGGTCTTGATACAGCGAATCTAGCTTGCCATTAAAGTTCACTGTCATCTTCTGCTGTCCTTCAAGTACCTGCTCCAGCATAGCTTCCATTTTATTGTCTTGTGGAGGTGCAGTTTGGTAGGAAGAAGAACCATAATTCCTGCTGTTTTGGTAAGGTTTCTCAACTTCAGTCTTCTGGAATGGGGGCTTAGGAGTGTAACCAGGCGTGCTCTGTCCTCCTGTAAAGGTACTCTGCTGATTATTGCTGTTGTAGCCTCTGTTCCATTGCTGATTTCCAAACTTTTGGATCTGAAAACCCCCTCCATTGATGAAATTAACATCTTTCTGCTCAAATTCTTCAGGATTTTCGAAACTCTCCACTTCTGCAGCGAATTGGACTGACTTCTTTCCCACCAGAAGGCTGTGCATGCTGTCTAACTTAGCCTTAACTTCAGCTATTTGGTTTCCATCATTCAAACCAGCCTGCTGCTTTCTCTGAAAATCTGCATTCTTAGTGCTGTTACTGCAGGCCAAGTTTTCAATCAATCTTACAGCTTCTTCTGGTCTGTTGGTGTTGAAGTTTCCTGCACTTGCTGCATCCAGTGCCATCTGATATTTCCAGTCAATGCCTCTGAAGAAGATCCCAAGTAATTGCACCTGACTGAAACCATGATGAGGACAGTCCCTTTGATAAGACTTGAACCTGATCCAAGAAGCCTTAAAAGCTTCAGTAGGGCCTTGTGTAAAGGAAGCAATTTTCGTCCTCATGTCCTCTGACCTTGAATCATCATAGAAGTTATTCACAAAGGCGTTCTTAGTGTCTTCCCAAGTGGTCAATGAAGCAGGTTCCAGTTGCTTCAGCCAATATGCAGCTTCTCCTCCAAGAGAGTAAGGAAAAAGCTTGCAGAACAGGAAATCATTGCTGACTCCATTAGCTTTGACACTGGAAGCTAAATCCTCAAACCTCTCTATGTGATCCATAGGATGCTCATGAGGTAAACCATGGAAGGGATGCTGTCCAACTAGCTGATAGTAGACAGGTTTAACCTCAAAATCGTTCCTCTGGAAAGCAGGAGGTCGGATTGCAGCTCTGTTGGCATAGAACTGATCAGGTCTGTTGTAATCACCTAGAGTCCTCTGAACAAAACGCCCAGCAGCGTTATTGACAGCAGCAGGGACTCCCACGTTCTCAGCCACTTGCTGAACCTGCTGTTCAACAATGACATTCCCCTCTTGATCAATTCTCTGCCCCTCTTCGTTCCTCCTGTTTCCTTCCCTGTCAACCAAGTGACCTTCTGCATCTTCAACCAAGATCAGTGGAGCGACCATTGCAGATTGCTTCTTAGCTTTCCTGTTAGTTCTCTCCAACCTAGCAAGCTCGTCGATGCTCAAAGTCACAAGCTCCTTCTCTTTGTTGCTTCTGGTTCTGCGATTAGGCATACACCTGAAACAGGAACAAAGAAAAGTAGCTGAAAATCAGTAAAGAAATAAAAACTTAGACAAAATCCTAATACTAAAAATCGATAGGCAGCTATTACTCCCCGGCAACGGCGCCAAAAACTTGATAGGGTCAGGTTTTACCCAAATAAAACTACTGCAAGTGCACAGAAAAGCAGTTGTAGTACAAGGGGTTATCGAATCCCAAGGGAGTATGTAAACCACACTAGCGATTATAGATTCAGATTAAGCTAAGCGATACATAATGAATGTAATGCAAAACAGTAAAATAAATGCAAGAGGGCGTTTTTATGCTTGTTCTTAAAGTTCAGAAGGCTAAAGGCGCTAAGTCAGGACAGTTCGCAGGTTGAATCTGAGCGTGTAGAATGCATGCAATCAGGAATGAATTAAAACCGTCTTGAACATGAATCGCAAAGATATAACTAATCAATTCTCATTGCAGAAGTTATCTATGTCTAAATCATAGAGTTTTAAATCTCTTTGCAAACCCTAACAACCTAAACATGCAGTAATGATCAGGTTCAATTGCTCACAAAACTCCTAAGCCAAATCTCTTTGTACTAGGGCGTTTTGCTCATCTAATACTAGTTCAGGTGATTAATAATGCTCTCACATCTATCAAAAACCTAGGGTTTCGAAATCCAGATGATGTGTCTAAGAAATCGATATGAATGCAAGCACAGATGAAGAACCAATGAATTTCCTATAAGTTTTTAGCAATTCTACAAACTCTTCTTCAACCTTTGAAAAGCCCTAACTTAACTAACAAACTACTCAGACATGGTGATTTGAGAAAACATCATGAAAAGAATAGATTGCATAAAAGAAATAAGAAGTAGAAATAAAGGAGTTCAAAATCTGCTCTGAAGGAGTCTGATTTGTCTCTCCAAAAGCTCTTCTACAAATCTCTCTCTAAAGCTCTCAAAAATAATAAGATACAAGATATATGCCAAAAGAATGGCTGAAAAACCTAATATACAAGCTAAAACACGATCTGGGGCCTTTTTGCAAATACTGGAACTTCTGGGCCAAAACTGCAATTTCTTCCCAATCTTTTAAAAACAAGCCACGACCCCTTCCTTTCTGGGTGACGAGCGTCACCAGCTTGGTGACGAGCGTCACCATATGGCATACTTTCTTCTTCGAGCTTGGTGCTTCGTGGCTTCCACTCAGAATGCTCCAAAAGGTTCCAAAATCTCCAATTATGCTCCAGACATGCTATAACGTGCAAAGACTCTTCTAGGACTCTAAAAAGACCAAAAAGACTCAATAAAAAGGAATTATATCATGGTTAAAAACCATAAAAACCATGATATATCAACTCCCCCAGACATAGCTTTTGCTTGCCCTCAAGCAAACATCAGAAAAAGAATAAGGTCGAGGTTTGAAAACAAGAAACAGTCAGTCAGTCATCAGGAACACCATACTAGTTAGAGCTTTCGAATCCACATACCACATAGTCAACACAAGATCAAATTTCAGCCTAATCATCACAAGCTTAGCAAATCTCTCAAGTCCAGTCCAAATCCCTTCAAGAAATCCGAAATTTCTACTATCAACTCCTTATTTTTATCTAAGTGTGAAGTCTCATCAAAGCTTTATCATCTTAATCACTTTACAGATTCTTTTCCCTTCCTAGCAACTGAACAAATCAATCTCAACACAGCTCTCCTATTTTCTCTTCCCTTAATCTTTTTCCTTAGGATATTTTCGATTTTTCACTTCTTTTTCTCAACTTTTTCAGTCTAAGATATGGTGCTACTCAATACTTGTGTTCCTTGTGAGGAGACAGGTTCTTGAGTGTGTTCACTACTGTTGTTCCTTGTGAGGAGACAGGGTCATGAATGCACCATTCTTTGAACTTAAACTTTTAAAAACTACATCTGGGAAGATCAAAGAGAGACTGTATCTTAACTTTATTGTCAGTGTTTAAAGAGAGAATCAAGATCAATAAGAATCAATCACCAAGACAAGAAATTTAAAGTTCATTAAGGTGGAGCTAACAGCAAATTTTCCAGATTCTCTAAGAACCTAAACCTTCATTGCTAGACTGATCTACCTATGACTTTCAACTTAGTAAGACTTGTAATCAACTACTGTGGCAATGGTTCTTATCAGCAAAAACGTCCTATGGTTAGTTCCAAGAAAAACTGACAATTTCAAATTTTTGACTCTAGAAAAACAGGTTTTTTACTCAACTTTAAGACTCTATAAACATGACACAAAGCACACAACGTCAGTAACCACCTCCCCCAGACTTAAACAACACTGTCCCCAGTGTTATTAAGCCAAGAGTTGGTCAGAAAAATGAATGAGAAGTCGAAAAACCAAGTCAGAAAAGTGTTACCTCGCGTGGGGTCGGGTGACGAGCGTCACCAATCTGGTGACGAGCGTCACCACGACCTGTATTGCCCAAATCTTATGTTAGATGTTAATTAACGAAGTGTTTGCATGTGTACTCGAAAGTTAGACTTTTTGAGCATTCAAACACATAATTAACAACATCCAAACATAGCAATAATAACCTGGTTCAACAATCTCACAAAACATCATCAAAGCAAACTGACAAACTGACTCTCCTTTTTTTCTGTTTTTTTTTTTTTCATGTTTTTGGGTTTTTTTTTTTAGCTATGTAATAGAAAACTAAACTAATATATGAAAAAAAAACTTACTAGTGGGTTGCCTCCCAGTAAGCGCTTGTTTAAAGTCATTAGCTCGACTTTGAATGCTGCTCAGACAGCTGGTGGAGCAGAAGGTGGCATTGAATGCCTTGGAGAAGAATGTCTCCTCATCCATGGTGGTTTGTAAGCAGTAGATGTATGAACACTTCCAAGGAAGTGAGGAACATCAGCAGAGTGGGTCGTGACTGTGGGTGGGATACTTCTTTTTCCTGCAGAATCATCAAAAGAAACACCAAGCATTCTTTGCTTAGTTGCAGGTTTCTGGGTTGTGGACTGTTGAATTTTCGGATTGGCAACATATGATGGACTTGTAGAGCAAATATCACGTCTCTCCTTTGTGTCCAGATTGGTGACGAGCGTCACCAGGTCAGTGACGCTCGTCACTGACTCTGCAGTTTGAGTTTCTGCAGTTTTCCTGCAATTCAGCTCTGCAAGTGTTGCTTCCATCACAAACACGTCTTCCTCCAGCAATTTGGCATTCATTGGAACCTCTTTTTCAAGCCTAGTCATGAAGATAGATCCTCACTGAAATCCTCAAACCCAACAGCTTCTGCAGAAGTTTCAGATATTGGCTCTTCAACAGCCATCTTGCTCACTTGCCTACTAATATATGATTCATTGACACACTCAGCAATAGTGTCTTCTGAATGCTCCATGACAGTCTCTTCATCTCTAGAAGTTCTTACAGAAAAGGTCTGACCATCAATGGTAGAACTCTTTCTTAACTTATCCATGTCAAAGTTCATGACAACATCACCAAGATCAAGCTCAATGTTCCCCTTTCTAACATCAATGATGGCTCCAGCAGTAGCCAAGAATTGTCTTCCCAGAATAAGAGGATCTTTAGGTTCTTCAGCATATTTCAGAACCACAAAATCTGTAGGAATTATGCAGCCTTCAATGTTAACATGAACATTCTCTAACATGCCTTATGGGGTCCTTATGGATCGATCTGCTAGGATGAGAGAGATCCCAGCTGGCTTGAAATCAGTCATTCCAAGTCTAGCAGCAACAGAGAAAGGCATCAAGTTAATACTTGACCCTAGATCACATAGAGAGTGGGGAAAACGTCCTGCAAATATTGAGCAATCAAGCACAAAGGTCCCTGGATCAGATAGCTTCTCTGGAACTCTGCTTTGAGTGATGGTATTGACTTGTTCAGAAACAGTCACCTTCTTCTTCTTCTTTGGAACTGTGCCTAAGAGAATTGCACTGATGTCTCTGGTAAGCAATGCTCCTTCCTCAGGACTTACACCATTCACAACCATTCTCTTTACATACCTTCTTAGAGCTGGTGAAAGCTTGACTGCATCAACAAGAGGGATCTCAAGCATCAGCTTGTCTATCATAGCTTTACATCTGGCTTCTTCTATCTCCTGTTTAGACTTCCTAGGATGCTTGGGGAATGGTGTTTTGGGTTTATAGACACGTTCCTGGTCATAATTTGCAGTTACAGGCGAAGCAGCTTCGTTCTGGGGTGGGTGACGACCGTCACCAGGGGGGTGACGCTCGTCACTCACCTGTGACAACCCCCGATTCTCTTCTATGTTGGTGACGAGCGTCACACCTCCTTGGTGACGCTCGTCACTCACCTCTGAGACAGAAAAATTTTCATCTTCAGACTCCATGAGTTGCACGATCTGTTCTGCACTCAACCTCTTTTCCTGCACTGTTTTAAGCTCCTTTTCATTCCTGACTGTGATGGCATTAACCTGATGCTTGGGATTGATATCAGTCCTTCCAGGAAGGAATCCCTCTTGCCTTTGAACAGCTCCTGCAGTTTGAGCAACCTGCACATCAAGCTTCTTCATGTGAGAGTTCAGACTCTCAATTTTTCCATTCAGGTCTTGATACAGCGAATCTAGCTTGCCATTAAAGTTCACTGTCATCTTCTGCTGTCCTTCAAGTACCTGCTCCAGCATAGCTTCCATTTTATTGTCTTGTGGAGGTGCAGTTTGGTAGGAAGAAGAACCATAATTCCTGCTGTTTTGGTAAGGTTTCTCAACTTCAGTCTTCTGGAATGGGGGCTTAGGAGTGTAACCAGGCGTGCTCTGTCCTCCTGTAAAGGTACTCTGCTGATTATTGCTGTTGTAGCCTCTATTCCATTGCTGATTTCCAAACTTTTGGATCTGAAAACCCCCTCCATTGATGAAATTGACATCTTTCTGCTCAAATTCTTCAGGATTTTCGAAACTCTCCACTTCTGCAGCGAATTGGACTGACTTCTTTCCCACCAGAAGGCTGTGCATGCTGTCTAACTTAGCCTTAACTTCAGCTATTTGGTTTCCATCATTCAAACCAGCCTGCTGCTTTCTCTGAAAATCTGCATTCTTAGTGCTGTTACTGCAGGCCAAGTTTTCAATCAATCTTACAGCTTCTTCTGGTCTGTTGGTGTTGAAGTTTCCTGCACTTGCTGCATCCAGTGCCATCTGATATTTCCAGTCAATGCCTCTGAAGAAGATCCCAAGTAATTGCACCTGACTGAAACCATGATGAGGACAGTCCCTTTGATAAGACTTGAACCTGATCCAAGAAGCCTTAAAAGCTTCAGTAGGGCCTTGTGTAAAGGAAGCAATTTTCGTCCTCATGTCCTCTGACCTTGAATCATCATAGAAGTTATTCACAAAGGCGTTCTTAGTGTCTTCCCAAGTGGTCAATGAAGCAGGTTCCAGTTGCTTCAGCCAATATGCAGCTTCTCCTCCAAGAGAGTAAGGAAAAAGCTTGCAGAACAGGAAATCATTGCTGACTCCATTAGCTTTGACACTGGAAGCTAAATCCTCAAACCTCTCTATGTGATCCATAGGATGCTCATGAGGTAAACCATGGAAGGGATGCTGTCCAACTAGCTGATAGTAGACAGGTTTAACCTCAAAATCGTTCCTCTGGAAAGCAGGAGGTCGGATTGCAGCTCTGTTGGCATAGAACTGATCAGGTCTGTTGTAATCACCTAGAGTCCTCTGAACAAAACGCCCAGCAGCGTTATTGACAGCAGCAGGGACTCCCACGTTCTCAGCCACTTGCTGAACCTGCTGTTCAACAATGACATTCCCCTCTTGATCAATTCTCTGCCCCTCTTCGTTCCTCCTGTTTCCTTCCCTGTCAACCAAGTGACCTTCTGCATCTTCAACCAAGATCAGTGGAGCGACCATTGCAGATTGCTTCTTAGCTTTCCTGTTAGTTCTCTCCAACCTAGCAAGCTCGTCGATGCTCAAAGTCACAAGCTCCTTCTCTTTGTTGCTTCTGGTTCTGCGATTAGGCATACACCTGAAACAGGAACAAAGAAAAGTAGCTGAAAATCAGTAAAGAAATAAAAACTTAGACAAAATCCTAATACTAAAAATCGATAGGCAGCTATTACTCCCCGGCAATGGCGCCAAAAACTTGATAGGGTCAGGTTTTACCCAAATAAAACTACTGCAAGTGCACAGAAAAGCAGTTGTAGTACAAGGGGTTATCGAATCCCAAGGGAGTATGTAAACCACACTAGCGATTATAGATTCAGATTAAGCTAAGCGATACATAATGAATGTAATGCAAAACAGTAAAATAAATGCAAGAGGGCGTTTTTATGCTTGTTCTTAAAGTTCAGAAGGCTAAAGGCGCTAAGTCAGGACAGTTCGCAGGTTGAATCTGAGAGTGTAGAATGCATGCAATCAGGAATGAATTAAAACCGTCTTGAACATGAATCGCAAAGATATAACTAATCAATTCTCATTGCAGAAGTTATCTATGTCTAAATCATAGAGTTTTAAATCTCTTTGCAAACCCTAACAACCTAAACATGCAGTAATGATCAGGTTCAATTGTTCACAAAACTCCTAAGCCAAATCTCTTTGTACTAGGGCGTTTTGCTCATCTAATACTAGTTCAGGTGATTAATAATGCTCTCACATCTATCAAAAACCTAGGGTTTCGAAATCCAGATGATGTGTCTAAGAAATCGATATGAATGCAAGCACAGATGAAGAACCAATGAATTTCCTATAAGTTTTTAGCAATTCTACAAACTCTTCTTCAACCTTTGAAAAGCCCTAACTTAACTAACAAACTACTCAGACATGGTGATTTGAGAAAACATCATGAAAAGAATAGATTGCATAAAAGAAATAAGAAGTAGAAATAAAGGAGTTCAAAATCTGCTCTGAAGGAGTCTGATTTGTCTCTCCAAAAGCTCTTCTACAAATCTCTCTCTAAAGCTCTCAAAAATAATAAGATACAAGATATATGCCAAAAGAATGGCTGAAAAAACCTAATATACAAGCTAAAACACGATCTGGGGCCTTTTTGCAAATACTGGAACTTCTGGGCCAAAACTGCAATTTCTTCCCAATCTTTTAAAAACAAGCCACGACCCCTTCCTTTCTGGGTGACGAGCGTCACCAGCTTGGTGACGAGCGTCACCATATGGCATACTTTCTTCTTCGAGCTAGGTGCTTCGTGGCTTCCACTCAGAATGCTCCAAAAGGTTCCAAAATCTCCAATTATGCTCCAGACATGCTATAACGTGCAAAAACTCTTCTAGGACTCTAAAAAGACCAAAAAGACTCAATAAAAAGGAATTATATCATGGTTAAAAACCATAAAAACCATGATATATCAACTCCCCCAGACTTAGCTTTTGCTTGCCCTCAAGCAAACATCAGAAAAAGAATAAGGTCGAGGTTTGAAAACAAGAAACAGTCAGTCAGTCATCAGGAACACCATACTAGTTAGAGCTTTCGAATCCACATACCACATAGTCAACACAAGATCAAATTTCAGCCTAATCATCACAAGCTTAGCAAATCTCTCAAGTCCAGTCCAAATCCCTTCAAGAAATCCGAAATTTCTACTATCAACTCCTTATTTTTATCTAAGTGTGAAGTCTCATCAAAGCTCTATCATCTTAATCACTTTACAGATTCTTTTCCCTTCCTAGCAACTGAACAAATCAATCTCAACACAGCTCTCCTATTTTCTCTTCCCTTAATCTTTTTCCTTAGGATATTTTTGATTTTTCACTTCTTTTTCTCAACTTTTTTAGTCTAAGAACTTCTGGGCCAAAACTGCAATTTCTTCCCAATCTTTTAAAAACAAGCCACGACCCCTTCCTTTATGGGTGACGAGCGTCACCAGCTTGGTGACGAGCGTCACCATATGGCATACTTTCTTCTTCGAGCTAGGTGCTTCGTGGCTTCCACTCAGAATGCTCCAAAAGGTTCCAAAATCTCCAATTATGCTCCAGACATGCTATAACCTGCAAAGACTCTTCTAGGACTCTAAAAAGACCAAAAAGACTCAATAAAAAGGAATTATATCATGGTTAAAAACCATAAAAACCATGATATATCACATACACAGAAAAATCATCCATAAAAACTTCCACCGATTCCTCTAAAAGATCAGAGAAGATATACATCATGCACCTTTGAAAGGTTGCTGGTGCATTACATAACCCAAAAGGCATCCTTCGATATGCGAAGGTACCATAAGGGCATGTGAAAGTTGTCTTCTCTTGGTCATTAGGATGAATGGGAATTTGAAGGAAACCACTATAGCCATCAAGAAAGCAGTAGTATGGGTGATTAGCTAATCTCTGAAGAATTTGATCAATAAGGGGAAGAGGAAAATGATCTTTTGTAGTGGCTGAGTTAAGTTTCCTATAATCAATACACATTCTATGCCCTGTTATGGTTCTTGTAGGAATTAACTCATCTTTCTCATTTTTAATGACTGTGATACCTCGTTTCTTTGGTACCACATGAGCTGAAGAGACCCATGTGCTATCACTGATAAGGTATATCACGTCAGCCTCTAAAAGTTTTATGATCTCTTTCTTCACTACTTCTTTCAAATTCAGGTTTAAGCGTTTATGATGCTCAATAGAAGAAGTGTTTTCATTCTCTAAGTGAATCCTGTGAGTACAAAGCATTGGTGAAAGGCCCTTGATGTCACTTAGAGAATACCCAATGGCCTTTCTATACTTCCTCAACTCCTTAAGGAGTGAGTTTAACTCATCATCACCCAGGTTTTCATACACAATGACATGATAAGTGTCATTAGGTCCCAAGAAAGCGTACCTTAGCCCATTCGGGAGCTCCTATAGGTCCACCTTGGGGCTAACAGCTCGCTCCAGTCCTCCTCGTGGCTTGTGTTGACGTTGCCATCCTCATCAGCCTCTTTTGAACCCAAGTCATGAGCTTTCAGGCTGCTATCTTGAACCGTTCCTTCCTCAGAGATCGAGTCATCCAGTCGATCTTCCCCTCGTTCTGGTTCGGATCGATTGCACTCTCTCGATTCACTTACTCGATTTGATATGGATCGAGCAGGAGATCGAGTTGCTGAGTCGTTCTCTTAACTGATCGAGTTATCCCTCTCGATCTTCTCATCGATTTCTTTTCTTGATCGACCAACCTACTCGATTTTCTTGCCAATGGTTGTCCTGGATCGAGTGATCTCGTCGATTTCCTTGGCGATCTGTAGGCATCCGCCTTCATCTTCTTTCACAACCTTGCGAGAATCAAGGATGTGTACATACTCCTGGGTCTGTTCATGCAAAAAACCATACTCCCCACACTCCTTTGTCAAAGCTAGCTGTAAATGATCTTCTTGTGCCAACTCCTAAAGCAACTCATCAGCTAACTCATCCAAAGTTTCAATGTAGAAAGCTTGTCCACCAATCGTTGGCTTCTTCAAGACTTCATTGATGTCAGAGTCTAGCTTGATGTCTTTGCCCAAGTGTAGAGAAATCTTGCCATTCTTCACGTCAATGATGGCTCCAGCAGTTGCTAGAAACGGTCTAACAAGAATTAGAGGGTCCTTTGGCTCTTCATCCATCTCTAGAACTACAAAGTCTGTTGACACGTTCACACCAGTGATCCTCACGGGTAAGTCTTCAAGCATGCCTACAGGGAGCCTTATACTTCTATCAGCCAGCACGAGAGAGATTCTACACTCCTTAAACTTGGTGAAACCTAGCATTTTGGCATTGGAGTAAGGCATAAGATTAATGTTTGCTCCTAAATCACACAAGCAACTTTCAAACTTCAAAGGTCCAAGTGCACAAGGGATAGTGAATGATTAGCTTCTTTGGAACTATCTCCTTATGAATGATTGCACTGCATTCTTCACTCAACACCAAGACCTCTTCACTCTCTTTGCTTTTCTTAGTAAGGGTATCCTTGAAGAACTTGGCGCATTTTGGCATCATGGCCAAACAATCAACTAAAGGCAGTTTGATCTCAACATCCTTCAAGTGCTTCTCAAACACTGCTCTATGCTTCTCAAGCAGCTGCTTCTTGAACCGTCCAGGGAAGGGAAGTTTCGGTTTGTAGGGTGGAGGTACAAAAGCTTCTTTCTCCTTGCTAACTTCCTCCACTTTCTTCTCTACAACCGCTTCTTTGCCTTTCTTAGGTCTTGCAATCCAGACATTGTCAAAGGTGATCTCTTGATCATTTGAAAGCTTACTCCCCCCCTCTTGAACCACAATGTCCTCATTGTCTTCAGGTACAGACCTCGGTGTTAGCTCTTTCCCACTTCTCAAAGTAATAGCATTAGCATACTCCTTGGGGTTTTGCTCACACTTCCCAGGTAAGCTACCTTGACCGCTTGAACTAGCTTTGCCTTTCTCTAGCTGGTGTATGTTGTTGTTGATGTTAGTGATCTGAGTAGACACCTCAGTAAGAGAAGAGTCCAACCTATTGTTCATATCAACAAACTTCTGATTTGTAGTTTCTTGTCCCTGAAGTATTTGTTGAAAGATTGCTTGAACTGGATCTTGAGGTGGCGGTTGCACTTTTTGCTGTTGAGGCACGAAACCAGGAGGAAACACAGGAGAGTAACTCATGTTCCCTTGCTGTTGCTGGCCTTGAAAGTTACCTTGTCGCTGCCCTTGGTACCCACTATTTTGTGTAAACCCTTTGTTGTAAGGTACAAAAGGTTTTCCTTGTTGTGGAAAGCACACTTGATCTTTAGGGTTCTCCACATTGGTGCTTCCGTAGGAGAGGTTGTTGTTGCCCTGATAGCCTTGACCATAGCCTTGTGGCTTGTTGTAGTTCTCACCTCCAACCCAATTCGCTTCTTCTTGGTTCAGGTCTAACTCATCTAGAACATCTTGAGCTTCTCCTACAAAGTGTACATGCTTTTGATTTGCAAGTACTAGCTTGTCAATCTTCTCATGAAGAGACTTTAGCTACTTCTTGTTTGCTTCGAGTTCAAATCCTCTTGGTGCTCTATCATAATCCTCAGCATAGTTTCCATCACTCAGGGCAAGATTCTCAATGTGCTCCATTCCTTCTTCTACATTTTGACCAAGAAAGTTGCCTTTGCTTGCCGTGTCTAGGAGTATGCGAATCTTGGGAAGAGCTCCTCTATAGATGGTGCTCAAGAGTGTCTCCTCACTGAAGCCGTGATAAGGACAAGCTATAATGTAGTCTTTGAACCGCTCCATAGCTTCACTAAAGGTCTTATTCTGCCTTTGTGTAAAACCGCTGATTTCACTCCTTAGCCGAGCTGTTCTTGTACTTGAGAAGAACTTTGAGAGAAACGCCTTCTTGCATTCAGCCCATGAGGTGATAGTCCCCTGAGGTAATGTCTTCTCCCAATTCCTTGCTTTATCCCCAAGTGAAAAAGGAAAAAGTCTAAGCTTGAAGTTGTCCTCCGGGATCCCATTGATCTTTATCATTCCGCAAACTTGCTCAAAGTTGTCAAGATGCTCCAAAGGGTCCTCCATTGCAAGCCCATGGAACTTGTAGTTCTGCACCATGGAGATGAAGCATGGCTTGATCTCGAAGTTGTTGTTTTCCACCGGTGGAGGAGTGATTCCAAATCGGTTGTGATGTGTGTTAGGTGCATCACCAGCACCGATAATCCTTGGTTGTCTTGGAGCGTGGTTGGGGTTTCCATTACCCCTACCAACAGCCGCGTGGTTATGTTGACCGTCAGATTGGTCTTGCTCAGCCATACCCACACACTCAACAAAACTTGGTAGCTCCTCAAAGTCTTGAGCTTGTTGTCTCTCTCTTCTTAGCCTTGCACTTCCAAGTTGATAAATGTTGTCTAGAGGTTGTAGTAGATTGTTCTCACCTGTAGACTTTAAATTCATGTACCTGAGAAGACAAGCAGTAATGTAGAGAAATGAGTAACCAAAGTAAAATAAAGGACGTAGTCTTTACCAAGCTCTCAATCCTAATGCTTTCTAATCAAACCCAAGTTGGCAACAACGCCATTTGATAAACAGGTTTTTATGGAGCAATTTTATCAAATCGTAAAGCAGAATAGTTGTAGTATAGGTGCAAGTGCTGTCAATCCAGCCTAGGTTGATGAAAGCCACTAAGAATGCAAGAGCAAAGCAAATCTAAGCAGATTCGGGTAAATGGGGGAGAAAATCAATGAAAACTAAATGCAACGACCAATGAGCAAGAAAACTATTTTAAAATCCCCTCTTAAGGGTTAACAACTACTAGACGACTCATAGGAGTTTAAAACGCAAGACTACTAATTTAATAAAATCGAAATCTAAAAGCTGATAAACAGAGAATTTCTAGCAACTTAGAACAATGACTTTTAAAGTTAGAGATGCAAACTTAAAACTAAAGGATGATGATTTAATGGTTTTGAAAAGCTAAGGTTGAGGGTCATATTAGGAAGGTTCAAGATTCAAGCATGGGTTTTGAAAACATTAGATCTACATATTTTATGTGCTATCTCTAAGCCTTGAGAAACCAAATTAGATTTATCCATTTTGTATGTCATAAACCCCTTCCTTAACCTTTCCTCCTAACCCATGGTGTAAGGCAGAAAGATAGGTCGAAGAGCATAGATCATAGATCTCAAGAAGTGGCTTAACTAGATCCCTAAGCATCCATGGTGTTTGGGAAAGGATGAGCTAATCTCTTGGATTTGGTTTTAAGGGACTCCTGAATCCTGCTAAGGTAAGGAGATCCCTGAGATCATAAAGATCTTTCCCAAGACTCTTTAAGCACTAAGAGCCCAAATCCAAGAAGAGAATAGATTAAGAACAAGAAAAGTCCCAAGCTTAAACCCTTTAAACCTTTCCTAATCGCCACTCTTTTAAACCCAAAGGAAACTACGCACTACACATAATTAAAACACACGAAAATGCAAAGAAAAGAAAGATAAGCATGATTAAACTACTAAGCAAGAAGAGCGATTAAAAGAAATACTTAGATTAAGCAAGATTAAGGTTCAAAAACAAGAAAAGCTCAAATAGTAGAACAATGGCGGCTAAAGCATAGACAGAAAACTTGGAGACAAAGTGTTGATAATGAAAGTGATGGGATTTTTCGCCCAAAATAGGCCGACGGTGCTATCTCTAAGCCTTGAGAAACCAAATTAGATTTATCCATGGTGTATGTCATAAACCCCTTCCTTAACCTTTCCTCCTAACCCATGGTGTATGGCAGAAAGATAGGTCGAAGAGCATAGATCATAGATCTCAAAAAGTGGCTTAACTAGATCCCTAAGCATCTATGGTGTTTGGGAAAGGATGAGCTAATCTCTTGGATTTGGTTTTAAGGGACTCCTGAATCCTGCTAAGGTAAGGAGATCCCTGAGATCATAAAGATCTTTCCCAAGACTCTTTAAGCACTAAGAGCCCAAATCCAAGAAGAGAATAGATTAAGAACAAGAAAAGTCCCAAGCTTAAACCCTTTAAACCTTTCCTAATCGCCACTCTTTTAAACCCAAAGGAAACTACGCACTACACATAATTAAAACACACGAAAATGCAAAGAAAAGAAAAATAAGCATGATTAAACTACTAAGCAAGAAGAGCGATTAAAAGAAATACTTAGATTAAGCAAGATTAAGGTTCAAAAACAAGAAAAGCTCAAATAGTAGAACAATGGCGGCTAAAGCATAGACAGAAAACTTGGAGACAAAGTGTTGATAATGAAAGTGATGGGATTTTTCGCCCAAAATAGGCCGACGGTGCTATCTCTAAGCCTTGAGAAACCAAATTAGATTTATCCATGGTGTATGTCATAAACCCCTTCCTTAACCTTTCCTCCTAACCCATGGTGTATGGCAGAAAGATAGGTCGAAGAGCATAGATCATAGATCTCAAAAAGTGGCTTAACTAGATCCCTAAGCATCTATGGTGTTTGGGAAAGGATGAGCTAATCTCTTGGATTTGGTTTTAAGGGACTCCTGAATCCTGCTAAGGTAAGGAGATCCCTGAGATCATAAAGATCTTTCCCAAGACTCTTTAAGCACTAAGAGCCCAAATCCAAGAAGAGAATAGATTAAGAACAAGAAAAGTCCCAAGCTTAAACCCTTTAAACCTTTCCTAATCGCCACTCTTTTAAACCCAAAGGAAACTACGCACTACACATAATTAAAACACACGAAAATGCAAAGAAAAGAAAGATAAGCATGATTAAACTACTAAGCAAGAAGAGCGATTAAAAGAAATACTTAGATTAAGCAAGATTAAGGTTCAAAAACAAGAAAAGCTCAAATAGTAGAACAAATGGCGGCTAAAGCATAGACAGAAAACTTGGAGACAAAGTGTTGATAATGAAAGTGATGGGATTTTTCGCCCAAAATAGGCCAACAAAGAAAATGCCCCCGCCCCCCCCACTAAAGTCCAAAAGTGAGCTGTCAGATAAGGTTCTGGGATCGAGCTGAGTCGTCGATCTGATCACTCAATCTCCCGGCTTGAACGTCTTCTTTTGCTCGATTGTTGGGTCGATTCGTCGGATGGATCGAGTGCTTCTATCGATCTTCTGGTCGATCCTCGGATGATCGTGTCGTGAACTCGATCTGGCTCTTGTTCTGCATGGTTTAGTCCACGTCCGTAGTCACGATTGATCATCTTGGTCGATCTTGGCCTCGATCCTTTCCTTGAAACGACCCGGGTTTAGTCGATCTTCTGGTCGATCTCATCTAGATCGACCTGCCTAGCTCGATCCTTCTCTCGATCTTGGTCCCTTCGCTGAATGGCTGAGTTCTCCCAAGTGTCCACAAGCTCCCTCTCGATCCTTAGCATGTCCACGCAACCTCCACTTCTCCACTGTGTCCAAAACAACCTGAATATGATGCAAGAATGCAAGAAATATGCAAATGCTAATGCAAAATGCACTTAGGACCTAAAATGAGACAATTGGTGCAAACTAGCCTAAAATGTAAGATGAATGCATGAAAAACTACTCTAAATGCATGCTAAATATGCGAAATATATGAGTATATCAACTCCTCTTAACTTGCCTTTTGCTTGCCCTCAAGCAAACAAAATTCAAAAAAGGAAGAGAGGTTTTAAAAATGGGGGCTCAAATTCCTTGCAAAAGTGTTTTTTAAATGAATCAATTCAATGGTCCTAGTTCTTAATCCTAAGATACAATGCACAAACTCATACTCCAAAGAACTTAGTCATATTCATCACATGTTGAATCTCAAATCATGGCTCTCATATCCCAAACAATCCAAGAATCCTAACCTTTAACATTCATTAAGCTCAAACCATGAATTACACTTATGTATTTTAAAACCGAATACATTTGTCTTACGGACAAGGGATATGAGACAAAAATGATCTCATTCAAGCGGGTAATTCAAACAATGGTTTATCTCAAAGAAGGTTGAACTTACGCATAATGCTAAAGGTAAAGGCAATTAATGCATACATGACTAGACTCCCATCTACCCATATACACTAACAATGATCCTAATCCCTCTCTCATTCATTTTTTCTTTCATTTTTAAGCTTACTCACCCTCTAGAGACTACCCACAACAACAAGGCAAGACGCCAAGCAAAACCCACAAAAACACATCATTCAAACCTTCTTATAGCTAGTGGAATGGTCATATAAATACTTAGCTCTTTTCTTTTCTTGATAGCTCTCTTCTCAAATATTTTTTTCTTTTTACTTGGCCGTTTAGCTCTTTTTTTTTTTACTTTTTATTTATTTATTTATGAGAGCTCTCTTCTTTTCTTTTGAACTTGGGCTTTTATTACAATGCAAGACCATCCACTTAAAACTATGAATCCATTTTTATTCAAATCCCAAACACCAAATCTTTTCAAACCGAAACAAGTAAGCACTATCGAACAACACCCATGAACACTCTCCCCCAAACTTAAGCCTAAAACTAGCTTCAACATGAAAACCTAGCATCAATATGAAAGAGCTTCGAATTGTTAAAATTCAACTAGTGGATCGACCACAAAATCGACCACTAGATCGAGCAGAAACGATCGATCTCGTCTAAAACCGTAAGAACAATGAATCTATAGACCAGGATGCTATCAGGTAACAAGCTAAAGATGATATGAGACGTAAATATGCTAGAAGAGAGGGCTTTAGGGTTGAAATTCATATAAGGGGTTTCAAAGATCGATCTTGGGTTTGAAACTTTGGATCGACTCACTTGGTGAGGATCTCTAAGCCTCGAAAACAAAACAAGATCTATCCGTGGCTTTCGGTATAGATCACTCTTTCATCCTCTCCTCCAAACCCATGGTTTTTGGTGGAAAGAGAGGTCGAAAGGCAAGGAAAACAGATTTCGAACAATGGCTTAACTAGTCCCCCAAACTTCCATGGCTTTTGGGAAGGGGTAACTAGTCTCTAAGGTGAGATCTTCCGAGGCCCCTGGATCCTGTCAAGGTAAGGGACCTCTCGGATCATGAAGCTCTTGGCGTGAGAGTCTTCAAGCATTAAGCTTTCAGCACCTTAGAAGAGATAGCCTTAAAAATGTTTAGAAAACAAACCAAGATCGAACCTTTTCTACCCCTTAATCCTCTCAACCCCTAACCCAAAGTAAACTACTCACTACACATAAAGTAAATCAAGCAATATGGAAGAAATGAAACGATAAACATGAAACAACGACTAGATTAAACGATAAGGTTCAAGAATACAAAAGCTTGAAAAGAAAACTGGTTCAACAATGGTGTTCTTCCGAAAACGAGAGAGAAAACTTCAAAGAAAAAGATAAGAAATCTAAAAGTTATCGAAAAAGCATTCGCCGCCTTGCCTAAAATGTCAAAACAGTCCAATGGTCCCCCCTTCGCTAACAGCCAAAAACGGTTGAAAGGACAGAGATCGACCATTGGATCGAGTTGTTCTCTCGATCATATCCGGCCATCGTGTCTTCGGCTCGATCCGGGTCTCGATCTTCTTCGGTGAATCGAGTGCTGCATCCGATCTCGGTATCGATCTTTGCGAGGATCGAGTGGTGTACTCGATCCGGCTCTCGCTCTGCATGGCGTCATTTACGTCCGTACTGATACATCGATTGCTTCACTCGATCTCCATCTCGATCATTATCCTTGGATCGCCTAGTTGGCTCGATCTTCTGGTCGATCAACTCCTAGATCGACCGGCCATGCTTGATCTGCTCCTCGATCACTGGTCCTTAGCACACTCCCGAGCTTCTATGAACTGCTACATCGGCCTCCACACCTCCACGAACCTCCGTGTCTCCAAAGCAACCAGAAACAACCTGGAATGGATGCAAAATGCAGAGAAAATGCATATGTTGATGCAAGAATGCTCTAGGACCCTAAGTGATGCAATCTAGCCTAAAACATGATACAAATGCATGAAAAACTACCTAATGAGTATGCAGAATGTATGCAATATGCAATGATTCACATGGTGACTCAAAGATGCTAACACAAAATAAGATCCAAATAAAACATGTCAAACCACACACTCTCCCCAAAACTCGAATGATACTGTCTCGGTGGCAAACAAATTCAAGAGGAGATCAAAACACAAAGCAAAAATTATAAACAATGCATGATATTTACAATGGTTGAGTTTTTGGTACCTTGGAGCTAGGCATGGCTGGAGCTTGAGGTTGCTCCAGTCTTTCTGCTCTTTCTAGGAGTGTCGTGAAGGATCTCCTTGTCCTTGCCCTTGCTCGTGCCTTCATGTAGAGAACAGCGGCTAGCTTGATCACTCCCTTGAGGCTCACGGATCTCTATACCTCCGGTTGATCTTCTTCTCTTCTCCGGTTGCTCAACCTCTTCACTTGAAGACGCCTCAGATGAGCTTCTTTGTAGGTCTTTGATATTCTTTGCCAGCTTCTTGATCATCTTGCCTTGTCACTTGTTGACTTTGCGCTAAATCTCAACCACCGAAGCAAGGAACTTCTTAGCCTTAGTACGCGGCTCATAGTCTAGCTTGGGGAGATCAAAGCTTGGCGGCATTTCAGCATCTGAGGGAGGTGACTCTGAAGGTGCACGAGTGATCTGAGGTGGTGCAGCCGTGCTTCCTAGAGGTGTAAAGCATTCTTCATTGCTTGGCAAAAAATCTATGGTCCCAACGCTCTTGAGGTTCGTCTCTTCCGTGTTGGGTAGGATGCATACTTGCTTCCCAAGAGTGGGGTTGTAGAACAAGTAGGCAAAATACCCTGGAGCTGGAGTAGGTCCCAAGGAATCAGTGTTGCGCATGTAGGTCTGATCCATGTATGCTCTCTCCACGCAAGGCTCCATATCCGTGAGAGGTACTCCTGCATGTATGAACATTGGCGTGAGGAAGCCTCCTCCTATAAGTGCTGAACTCGCCTTACACCTCAACGCCCATGCCTTGTACCTGACCAAAGAAGAAGCCAAGATGCATCCATAGTTGACGTCGTTCTCAAGCTCATCCTCCATTGGCTCATCATTCTCTTCACCACCGCATAGAAACTTCTTAATCCCTTGGAAGAGGAAGCACAGATCGTTCTTTGTAACCGTTGGAGCCACGGATCTCCCACTGAAGGTGTTGGCTAGTAGCTTGAGGGTGTATTCGCACCTTCTTGATCTTGGCGGTGTTGGCTTTGTAGTCATCATCGCTGATCAAGTCCCATAGATCGTTGGCTGATTTGAACGGAGGGAACTTTACAAGCTTGGCTTCAGAATTGAGACCATAAGCTGGGCATAGCTTGGGAATGGAGAGGTGGTAAGCTTGTCTCCTGATCTTGAATGTGAGGTGACCCTTTGAAGGAGTGGGGAGGCTTGGATTTTCATAAGAGAAGTCCAAGGTGGAGAAGAAGTCAAGTGCTGCCTCGGGGTAAGTAGGGCAGTCCATCATTGACAGGCACGCAAGCCCCATGTTGCTGAGCAACTCATCAAAATCCTCTAGCAATCCTAGCTTTTTCAAGAGGCCCCTGCTTGCAAATTTCGTAGGTTCAAACCGGAGCCTCTGAAGCCTTTTCTTTGCCTTCTTCTCCTCCTTGCTCCATCTTACCCTCTCTTCCACCACTTGTTGAGTCTTTTCTTGAGTTGCCACATCTCTACAGCTTTTCTTTGGAGCTATTGGTACCTGAAACACAAGTTCTCAAAGAGAAGATGAGTATAGGCGGCGATTAAGAGATGAAAACAAGGCAAGAGAGAAAAACTCTAAACATAAATCCTAGATTTTTGGGGATTTTCTAAAAATTATCAATAAACAGAAGAGAAAAATATTTGTAGATATACTAAATCAAAAAAATTTTCCTAATATTTAGATATTTCTAAAAATTCAATCCAATCCCTAGCAACTAACATTCAACCAAATCAATAAAAGGAAGATTTTCTAAAATCTTAAACATGTAATTCAATAAACTCGAAAATACCTTTGAAGTGGATGAATATAAGATGCTCTTATGTCTTTAAAACCGAACTCACACTCTCTCTTTCTAAGAAAATCAGTTTGAAATGTAATGGGAGAGAGTGTGCATGCATGTGCTTATAAAGACAAGAAAGATTCTATGAATGCATGCAAGTGGTTCTGAAAAAGGTGTGGTCAAGGCACACATCCTCATGGTCAAAGATGCTTGCCTTGACCACAATTCAAATTTGAAATGGGAGGGAAAAAGAAAGGAGGGGGAAAACTTGAACTAACCTTGGCACGAGATCGAGTCAAATTGGTCGATCTTGACCTCGATCTCATGCCCATGTTGGTTGTGATCGAGAGGGTTGACCGATTGGGGGCTCGATTTGGTTTGAATCGAGCCTTAGATCGAGTGTGCCCCCTCGTTCCAAGATCCTACGTGGGTATGGCCATGCTCCTTAGACTGAGCTCCTTGATCGATTTTGAGATCGTTTTGGCAAAGATCGAGTGAGCTGATCGAGTGAACTGATCGATCCAGTTCGAGGATCGAGTGAGATCAGTCAATCCACACCCCATTTGCATTTCGAGCTAAACGTATGGGTGGGTCATCCTCTCGCAATCGATTGACTCACTCGATTGTCTACTCGATCTCATCTAGATCGAGTGACTTCACTCGATTCACTAGCTCGATAGTAAAGATCAAACCAGGGTAGGTCGATCTATCACTCGATCGTTTGCCTCTGTTTCTCCCTTCCTTGCCTTGTTGACTCCAAGATCATGATCTCCGGTTCCCATCTCCTTATACCTACACACTCAAACTGAAAAGCAGAAAATTGAAACAGAAAGAAAGCAAAATATGTCCAACGATAGTCATGGGAATGCCTCCCAAGTGCGCTTGTTTTACGTTGCTTAGCTTGACTTTACTTGGTTTTGGCTAGAGAGGGATCTTGGAGAAGCAATGTGGTGCTCTCCTTGCTGCAATCACTTGCCATGTAGGGCTTAACTCTATGCCCATTCACCGTGAAACTCTGTCCGCCCTTGCCAACCAAAGTAACCGCCCCATACGGTAGTACTTCTCTTATCTCAAAAGGACCGCTCCATCTTGACTTGAGCTTCCCGGGGAACAACTTCAAGCGTGAGTTGTATAGCAAAACCAGACTTCCCTTTTTGGGCTCCTTAAGCACCAGCTTCTTGTCATGAACCGCTTTGGTCCTTTCTTTGTAGATCTTGGCGCTCTGATAAGCATCCAGCCTTAACTCATCAAGCTCATGGAGTTGCACCAACCTTTTCTCTTGTGCCGTATTTAGACTGAAGTTCACTTGCTTCACAGCCCAAAGAGCTTTGTGTTCTAACTCCATAAGGAGGTGACAAGACTTGCCATAGAGGAGGTTGAAAGGTGTAGTACCAATGGGAGTCTTGAAAGCCGTTATATACGTCCAAAGAGCGTCGCCAAGCTTGCTTGCCCAATCCTTCCTAGTCACTCCTGCGGTTCTCTCTAGGATAGCCTTGATTTGCCTGTTTGAAACCTCCACTTGGCCGCTGGTTTGAGGGTGATAAGGCATAGCTACCTTGTGTTTAACTCCATACTTCCTCAAGAGACCCTCAAAAACCTTGTTGATGAAGTGGCTGCCTCCATCACTGATCACCACCTTAGGAACTCCAAACCGTGGAAAGATGATTGTCTTGAAGAGCTTGACTACCACCTTTGAGTCATTGGTTGGTGAGGCTATTGCTTCCACCCACTTAGACACATAGTCTACTGCTACAAGGATGTACTTGTTGCCATATAATGATGGGAATGGACCCATAAAATCAATCCCCCAAGCATCAAAGACATCCACCTCAAAGATAGGTACCTGAGGCATCTCATTCCTCTTTGTGATGTTCCTAGCTCTTTGGCAAGCTTCACACGTCTTTACAAACTCGTGAGCATCCTTGAAGAGTGTAGGCCACCAAAACCCGACTTGTAGAACCTTTGTAGCCGTCTTGAATGAAGCGAAGTGCCCACCGTAAGCAATACCGTGGCAATGGAGAAGAATGTCTGTTGCTTCTTCTCTTGAGACGCACCTCCGGTATAAGCTGTCTACTCCCTTCTTGTACAGATAAGGGTCGTCCCAAAAGTAATGAGTGATGTCCCGCATGAACTTCTTCTTATGGTAGTAGTCCAGGTGAGTAGGCTCTTCCCCACAAGCCAATTAGTTTACAATATCCGCATCCCAAGGCAAATCTTCTTCCTTGAAGCTCAACACTTCTTCAAACTTCTCCTCTAGCCTTTGATGTTACTGCATATTGCATACATTTTGCATACTCATTAGTTAGCTTTTCATGCATTTGTATCACATTTTAGGGTAGATTGCATCACTTAGAGTCCTAGAGCATTCTTGCACCAGCATACGCATGTTCCTTGCATTTTGCATCACATTCAGGTTGTTTCTGGCTGCTTTGGAGTCGTGGAGGTTCGTGAACATGTTGAGGCTGATGTAGCAGTTCGTGGGAGCTCGGATATATGCTAAGGATCAGAGATCGAGGAGCAGATCGAGCATGGCCGGTCGATCTAGGAGGTGATCGACCAGAAGATCGAGCCAACCAGGTGATCCAAGGAGAATGATCGAGACAAGGATCAAGTGAAGCAGTCGATCAAACGGTACGGACGTGAATTACGCCATGCAGAGCGAGAGCCAGATCGAGTACACCACTTGATCCAGCCGAAAATCGATACCGAGATCGGATGCAACACTCGATTCGCCGATGATGATCGAGACCCAGATCGAGCCGAAGACACGATGTCCGGATATAATCGAGAGAACCGCCCGATCCTGGAGTCGATCTCTGTCCTTTCAACCACGTTTGGCCGCTAGCGAGGGGGGGACCATCAGCTTGTTTTGGCCATTTTGGGAAGGCGGCGATGTCCTTTTCCCACACAACTTTCAATCCTTATCTTTTTCTGTATGTTTTCTCTCTGTTTTTCGTGAAGAACACCATTGTCGAACTTGAGTTTTTCTTAAGCTTTGTAATCGAATCATTTCCGTCTTAATCTAGTTTTCTTTTCATGTTCATCGTTTCCTTTTACATGCCTTGCTTGATTTACTTTATGTGTAGTGAGTAGTTTATTTGGTTCGGGGTTGAGAGGATTAAGGGGTCTAAAGGGTTTTGATCTTGGGGTTTTTCTAAGCGTTTTCAATGGCTATCTCTTCTAAGGTGTTGAGATCTCAATGCTTGAAGACTCTCACGCCAAGAGCTTCGTGATCCGAGAGGTTCCTTACCTTGACAGGATTCAGGAGCCTCGGAAGATCACACCTTAGAGACTAGTTACCCCATCCCAAAAGCCATGGAAGTTTGGGGGATTAGTTAAGCCATTCATTTGAAATCTGCTTTCCATGCCCTTCGACCTCTCTTTCCACCAAAAGCCATGGGTTTGGAGGAGAGGATGAAGGAATGATCTATACCGAAAGCCACGGATAGATCTTGCTTAGTTTTCAAGGCTTAGAGATCCTCACAAAGTGAGTCGATTTAAAGTTTTCAACCCAAGGTCGAACCTTTGAAACCCCTGACCATGTATCTCAACCCTAGGCCCTTTCTTTTAGCATCTTTACATCTTATCTCGTCATTCGCTTAATCTTTGATAGCATCCTGGTCGTTAGTTTCACTGTTCCTGCATTTTTAGACGAGATCGATTGTTATTGCTCGATCTAGTGGTCGATCTCATGGTCGATCCACTAGTCGAATTTTAGTAATTCGAAGCTTGGTTCTTTAATTATTCTGTTTGTTCCTCGTGGTAGTTCCTTCATTCCTAGTATTTTTAAAATAGGTTGCATTCTATTTCAGTTGCTGCATCTAGTTTTTAGAGATTTTCTCATAAATCATCTCTTTTCGCTTGGATTTGCATTAGTCCTTGTATTCTCTTTGCATTCTCTATCATCCTAGGCATGGATTGACTCTCTCTTGCTTGCTGTACTACAACATGTATTGCATTTGAGTTTGATAACCTCATTGCATTTTCACCCTTGCTAAGAAAGTGTTTATCAAATGGCGCCGTTGCCGTCCTAGGACTGTTTAGAGAACATATAGATTTGGGACATAGCAAAGACTAAGTCTTTACCTTTTTTAAGTTACTAATCATTCTAGTCTCAAATGTGTGTTTTCAGGTACATGAATCTTCGTTCAAGGGGAGACAACAATCTACTACAACCCTTGGACAACATTCATCAGCTTGGTCACTCACGGCAAAGGAGAGTTAGAGAACAAGCCAGAGCCTTTGAGGAGATTGTTCAGCACGGTTTGGTTGACTTTGAATCTATGGCTTAACACGAGCATCCAGAAGGACCTCCTCCAGCTCACGGGGCAGCAGGAAGGGGCAATGGAAACCCCCAACACGCGGCTAGACCCCCAAGGATCATAGGAGCCGGAGATGCTCCCAATACTCATCACAATAGGTTTGGGATCACTCCTCCTCCTGTACAAAACAACAACTTCGAGATCAAGCCAGGTTTCATCTCAATGGTGCAAAACAACAAGTTCCACGGCTTAGCAATGGAAGATCCCTTGGAGCACCTTGACAACTTTGAGCAAGTATGTAGGATGATAAAAATCAATGGCATATCCGAAGATGCTTTCAAGCTGCGTCTCTTCCCCTTTGCACTCGGAGACAAAGCTAGGCATTGGGAGAAGACCCTCCCACAAGGCACCATCACCTCATGGGCCGAGTGTAAGAAGGCCTTTCTCTCAAAGTTCTTCTCAAGCACCAGAACAGCACGGTTGAGAAGCGAAATCAGCGGTTTCACTCAAAGGAACAATGAGACAATCAACGAGGCAATGGAGCATTTCAAAGACTACACGATCCAATGTCCTCATCAGGGGTTCAGCGAGGAGACACTACTCAGTACCATATACCGTGGAGCTTCACCAAAGATCAGGTTGTTGCTTGACACAGCTAGCAAAGGGAACTTACTCGGTCAGGAGGTAGAAGGGGGTATTGAGCTGATAGAAAACTTGGCATTGAGTGATGGAAACTACGCTGAGGATTATGACCGTGCACCAAGAGGATCAGAGCTAGAGTCTCACAAGAAGGAGCTGAAATCTTTGCATGAGAAGATAGATAAGCTGGTGTTAGCCAATCAGAAGCATGTTCACTTTGTTGGTGAAGCTGATGAGAACCAAGAGGAGTTAGAGTTGAGCCAAGAAGAAGCCAATTGGGTGGCGGGACAGAACAACTACAAACCTCAAGGCTACAACCAAGGCTACCAGAACAACAACCTCTCTTACCGAAGCACCAACGTAGCCAACCCTAAAGATCAAGTGTACCCTGCTCAGCAAGCAAAACCTTTCATCCCTTACAACAAAGGTTTTCAACCGAGTGGTGGTTTCCAAGGTCAAGGGCAGAACAACTTCCAAGGGCAACATCAAAATAACAAGGGTTATACACCTAACTACCCTCCGGGCTTTGCACCTCAGTAGCAACAACCGATACAACAACAAGTTGATCCGGTTCAAGCAATGTTTCAAAAGCTGATACAGGGGCTAGCCTCTACAAACCAGAAGATCGCCGAGATGAACACTCGTCTAGACTCGTCTCTCACTGAGTTCTCCACTCAGATCACCAACTTAAACAACAAGATCAAGCAGCTAGAGAAAGGGAAAGCAAGTACGAGTGGTCAGAATAGTCTTCCGGGATAGTGTGAGCAGAATCCTAAGGAGTATGCTAACGCCATAACGTTGAGAAGCGGGAAAGAGCTTGAACCTCCGGTCTCTACCAAGAACAACGAGGACGTTGTAATTCAAGAGGGGGAGGGTAAACCTTTGGCTGATGATGATGAGATTCACTTTGACAACGTTTGGATCCAAGGGCCAAGAAGAGGAGACAAAGCAGTTGCTGAGAAGAAAACTGAGCAAACCACTAAGGAGAAGAATGCTTATGTGCCTCCACCGTATGTACCTAAGCTGCCTTTTCCTGGCCGCTTCAAGAAGCAACTCATAGAGAAGCGTAGAATCCTCTTTGAGAAGCATCTTAAGGACGTGGAGATCAAGCTACCTCTCGTTGACTGCCTTGCAATGATGCCTAAATGCGCCAAATTCTTCAAAGACACTCTCGTGAAGAAGAATAAGGAAAGCAAGGAGGTACTTGTTCTAAGTGAAGAGTGTAGTGCTGTGATACATAAGGAGATAGTCCCTAAGAAGTTGGGAGACCCTGGAACCTTCATTATACCCTGCGCTTTAGGTCCTCTAGAGTTCAAGAGTTGCTTATGTGATCTCGGAGATAGCATAAACCTGATGCCTCACTCCGTGGCTAAGAAGCTTGGCTTTACTCGTTTCAAAGACTGTCGGATCTCGTTGGTACTGGCTCATAGGAGTTTGAGGCTACCAGTTGGGCTGCTTGAAGATTTACTGGTGCGAATCAGTGGTGTGAACGTGCCTACGGACTTCGTCGTGTTGGAGATGGATGAAGAGCCTAAGGATCCACTCATCTTAGGGAGACCATTCCTAGCAACCGCCGGGGC
The DNA here is from genome assembly GCA_911865555.2 of Thlaspi arvense. Taxonomy (NCBI): domain Eukaryota; kingdom Viridiplantae; phylum Streptophyta; class Magnoliopsida; order Brassicales; family Brassicaceae; genus Thlaspi; species Thlaspi arvense. The sequence goes on along the minus strand of OU466862.2, from coordinate 21,437,819 downwards.
TATCATAGATGTGAAGAATGGGAAGATTGTCTTGCATTTGGGAAAGGAGATAAGGCTTGACTTCGACATCAATGAGGTTCTGAAGAAGCCGACCATTGAAGGGCAAGCTTTCTATATTGAAACGATGGATGCTTTAGCGGATGAGTTGCTGGGAGAGCTGGCTCTAGAAGACCATCTGAAGCTAGCACTGACTAAGGAGCCAGGGAAGTTTGGCTATGTGGACCATAGGACCCATGAGTACGTCAACCTGCTGGATTCTAGGAGGATTGTTAAGAATGATGAAGGTTGCTGCCTAGAGATCGACCCCGAGATCGACGCTATCACTCGATCCAGGAGTCAGATCGACAAGGCAATCGAGAACATAACTCGATCCGGTGCAACAATCGACGGACAGATCGAGAGGAATGCTCGATCAGGAAAAACAATCGAGTCGACGATCGAGAGAGACCTCCCGATCATTATGGGGTCCAATCAAGAGATCGACTCAGCGTCTCGATCCCTTACTTGATCCACATCAAATCGAGTAAGTGAATCGAGCGAAATAGCTCGATCTAGACAACATCGAGAGGAGAATCGACTGGAGGACTCGATTTCAGAAGGGATAGTGATGGAGGAAAGCAGTCTGAAGGGCCATGCCTCGGGGTCTAAGGAGAGTTCCAAGGAGGAAAACAACAACAACAGCCACGAGGATGAATGGAGTGAGCTGTTAGCCCCAAAGGTGGACCTTAAGGAGCTCCCAAAAGGGTTAAGGTATGCTTTCTTAGGGCCTAATAACACCTATCCCGTGATTGTGAATGAAAACCTAAGTGATGATGAGTTGCACTCGCTCCTGACTAAGCTGAGAAAGTATAGGAAGGCCATTGGGTACTCTTTAAGTGACATCAAGGGCCTTTCACCAATGCTTTGCACTCATAGGATTCACTTGGATAATGAGAACGCCTCTTCTATAGAACACCAAAGGCGTTTGAATCCTAATTTGAAAGAGGTTGTTAAGAAAGAAATCCTTAAGCTTTTAGAGGCTGACATGATCTATCCCATAAGTGACAGCACGTGGGTTTCTCCTGTACACTTGGTGCCTAAGAAGGGAGGGATCACGGACATAAGGAATGAAAAGGATGAGCTTATCCCTACTAGAACCATTACTGGCCATAGGATGTGTATTGATTATAGGAAACTTAACCTTGCGACTAGGAAAGACCATTTCCCTTTGCCTTTTATTGATCAAATGCTTGAGAGACTTGCTAATCACCCTTACTACTGTTTTCTCGATGGGTATAGCGGTTTCTTTCAGATACCAATTCACCCAAATGATCAGGAGAAGACGACTTTCACATGTCCCTATGGTACCTTCGCATATCGAAGGATGCCGTTTGGATTGTGTAATGCACCGGCTACGTTTCAGCGGTGTATGATGTCGATCTTCTCCAATCTAATAGAGGAGATGGTAGAGGTGTTCATGGATGATTTCTCTGTCTATGGTGCGTCCTTTTCTGCGTGTTTGTTGAATCTTTGCAGGGTACTAAAACGGTGTGAAGAGACAAACTTGGTACTAAACTGGGAGAAATGCCACTTTATGGTTAAGGAAGGGATCCTGCTTGGTCATAAGATATCAGAGAAGGGCATTGAGGCTGATCAGGCTAAAGTGGAAGTCATGATGGGTCTTGAGCCGCCAGTTAACGTTAAGGGAGTCAGAAGCTTCTTGGGACACGCAGGGTTCTATAGGCGCTTCATCAAGGATTTCTCCAAGATTGCACGCCCTCTTACACGGTTGTTGTGCAAGGAAGCTGAGTTTGTGTTTGATGAGGAGTGTTTGAGAGCTTTCGTGACCACCAAGGAAGCCCTTACATCAGCTTCTATAGTCCAAGCACCAGACTGGTCTCTTCCCTTTGAGATCATGTGTGATGCTAGTGACTACGCCGTAGGAGCCGTTCTTGGTCAGAAGAAAGACAAGAAGCTGCACGTGATCTACTATGCCTCAAGAACCTTGGATGACACGCAAACAAGGTACACCACTACGGAGAAGGAGTTGCTTGCAGTAGTGTTTGCCTTTGAGAAGTTCAGATCATATCTCGTTGGTTCCAAGGCTATTGTATACACGGATCACGCTGCCTTGCGATACATCTACTCGAAGAAAGACACTAAGCCTCGGCTCTTAAGATGGATTCTCTTACTCCAGGAGTTTGACATGGAGATTAAAGACAAGAAAGGAATAGAAAACGGAGTCACTAACCATCTCTCACGGCTAAGGATCAACGAGTCTCTCCCCTTAGATGATTCTCTTACAGAAGAGCAGCTCATGGCGATTACCACGGCTGTTTGTGGAAAGCTAAAAGGGAGGTTTGAGGAGGTGTTGAGTTTCAAAGAAGAGGATCTACCGTGGTATGCTGATGTAGTGAACTATCTAGCGTGTGGTGAGGAGCCAACACATCTCAACAGCTATCACAAGAAGCGGTATATGAGAGAGGCTAGTGATTACTTTTGGGATGGGCCCTACTTATACAAGAGAGGAGTAGACAGTTTGTACCGGAGATGTGTTACAAAGGAAGAAGCTAGGGACATCCTCTATCATTGCCATGGCTCTTCCTACGGAGGACACTTCGCCTCATTCAAGACTGCCACGAAAGTGTTGCAAGCCCGTTTCTGGTGGCCGTCCATTTTTAAAGATGCACACGAGTTTGTGAAGAGCTGTGAGGCATGTCAACGAGCAGGGAATATCACTAAGAGGAACGAAATGCCTCAAGTTCCCATCTTCGAGGTTGACGTGTTCGACGCGTGGGGCATTGATTTCATGGGGCCATTTCCTTCTTCATATGGCAACAAATACATCTTAGTAGCAGTGCATTATGTCTCTAAATGGGTTGAGGCAGTTGATTCCCCTACAAATGACTCTAAGGTGGTAATCAAGCTGTTCAAGAGTATCATCTTCCCGAGGTTTAGGGTACCCAAGGTTGTTATAAGCGATGGGGGAAGCCACTTCATAAACAAGGTCTTTGAGAATCTATTGAGAAAGTATGGAGTTAAGCATAAGGTGGCTACACCGTATCATCCTTAAACAAGCGGTCAAGTGGAAGTCTCCAACCGGCAAATCAAGGCTATACTAGAGAAGACTGTCAGAGCAACAAGGAAAGACTGGGCAGTGAAGCTGGACGACGCTCTTTGGGCCTACCGTACCGCCTTCAAAACGCCGATTGGTACAACTCCCTTCACTCTACTCTATGGCAAGGGTTGTCATCTCACAGTTGAGCTGGAACACCGTGCGTTGTGGGCTGTGAAGAGGCTGAACTTTGACCTCAAGAATGCTCAGGAGAGGCGCCTTATTCAGCTACACGAACTGGATGAGTTAAGACTGAACGCTTACGAGAGCTCTCGGATATACAAGGAACGGACTAAGGAGACTCATGACAAGAAGTTGGTTGCCAAGGAGCTTAAGGAAGGAGGTTTAGTGTTGCTGTACAACTCGAGGCTCAAACTCTTCCCGGGCAAGCTGAAGTCAAGGTGGAGCGGACCGTTCGTGATTCAAGAAGTGTTGCCTTATGGAGCTGTTACTCTGATGGGAAAAAGTGGCAGTGCATTCACCGTCAACGGACACAGAGTCAAGTCTTACTTGGCAGACAGCTATGACAAGGAGAGTACCTCTGTGCTTCTCCAAGACCCACCATCCGCTTAAACTAAGTAAGGTCTAGCTAAAGACGTTAAAGAAAGCGCACTTGGGAGGCATTCCCATGTTTATCTTGTACATATTTCTGCTTCATTTCTCTTTCAGTTTTATGTTTTTATTCTGCAAGTGTGTAGAAACAGGTATGAGGAGTCTAAACCTTGATCTTGAAGTCTAAAAGAGGCGACATGGGTTAAGATAAGGCTAGAGATCGAGTGCTAGATCGACTGATCCTGACTCGATCTTTGCTAGATCGAGTCAGTGAATCGAGAGGTGCCAGTCGATCTAGACGAGAATGAGTGACAAGATCGACCTTGAAGAAAAAGGATCGATCGATCCAAAACGGATCGACCGATCTAATTTCTGTGGGGAAAATCTGTTGAAAACAGATAGATCACTCGACTCGATCCATCACTCGATCTGTGCCAAATCGACCCCTAAATCGAGGACATAGCTCGATCATGAAGACATAGCCGTGGAGCCAACATCTCAATGATCGAGAGAGCCAATCGATCCAAGACTCGATTCACCATGAATCGAGACTCAAATCGAGTAACCCTCTCGATCTAAGCCATTATGGGCATGAGATCGAGTCCTAGATCGACCAAATGGACTCGATCTCATGCCGAGGTAACATTTTCTTTTCCTCCTTTACTCTTTTCCCTCTAACTTTTAAATTCAAAACTTGGTCAAGGCAAGCATCTATGACCATGAAAGATGTGCCTTGACCAAGACTTTGTCAAAAAAACCTCTTTTACTACCCATTGTTTTGCTCTTTACTAGTCTTTAAATATTTCAACAATCCCTCACCCTCTCATTCCTGTTTTTCTCGAACATTTTAAACAAAGAGAGTGAGAGTTTCGGTTTTCAGAAGCTAGCAAAGATCTTTCATATTTCTTGCAAAGGTATTTTCAAAATTTAATGATTTATTTTTAGGAAATTCACAAGATATTGTTATAGAATATGGGGTCGGTTTTGATTTTTAAAAACTATCTAAGTAAAATGAATAATTCTAGATTTTTCAGTATCTAAAGATATGATTCTCCTTTATTTAGCTATAATTTTTATTAATTCCCCAAAATTCTAGGGTAGTTTTTATAAGTTCTCTCCCTCTCTTCTCTCATTCTCATCAAACCGCCGTTTTGCTTATCAAACTTCCTTAGAAACTTGTTTCAGGAACAATGGCCCCCAAGAGAACAAGAGAAGAGACAGCACAAGAAGGAGAAGGACAAGAGGTGGCAGTTCAAGAGAGGGTCAGATGGACTAAGGATGAGAAGAGGGACAAGAAACAGCTGGAAAGGCTTCGGTTTGAGCCTACCAAGTTTGCTGATCGAGAGCTGTTGTCCAAGCTTGGGATTCTTGGGGATTTCGACCAACTTCTCAAGAACATTGGCCTAAGATATCTGTCACGGATGGATTGCCCAACCATTCCAGAAGTAACAATAGACTTCCTTGCCACGTTGGAGTTCCGTTACGAGAATCCTAGCACACCCGTCCCTTCTCAAGGTCGCCTCTACTTCAAGGTTGGCCGTCAAGCCTATACACTCTCCATCCCTGAGCTATGCCAAGCTTATGGTCTCAACGCGGATGCCTACAAGGTCGAGTTCCCCGCCTTCAAGAAAGCCGACGACTTTTGGGACCTGATCAGCAATGAAGACTACAAAGCCAACACCGCCAAGATCAAGCGAGTAAGAAGCCCGGTGCTGAGGTACACTCTGAAGTTGATCGCCAACACGTTCAGTGGAAGATCTGTTGCTCCTACGGTCACGAAGACAGGGCTGTGCTTCCTGTTCCAAGGTGTGAAGCACTTGGTGTGTGATCCGGATGCAAATGACGAGCCTATGGAGGATGAACTCAACGATGAAGTGAACTACGGATGTGTGCTTGCGGCTTCCTTGGTGAAATACAAGGCTTATGCCTTGCGGTGCAAGGCAACTTCCTCTTACATTGGCGGTTTCCTCACTGCTCTGTTCTTGCAAGCTGGTGTGCCCATTCACGACTTCGCCCATGTACCAGCCAGAGCTCTCAGGGACGAGGCATACATGAGGAATACTGACAGCTTGGGACGCACGCCAGCGGAAGGGTTCTACGCCTACCTCTTCATAGACGACGAAGATAAAAAGAGAGTGTGCATCCTGCCCAATAAAGATGAAACCGAGCTGCTTCGTGTTGGGAACATCGAGTTCTTGCCCACGGAGGAAGAATACTTTGCCCCTCTAGGAGGACCACCTGCTTCAGCGATTGCCCCTCGTCAAAGGTCCGAGTCTTCAGCCACGGAAGATGAGATGCCTGAGGCCTACACACTTCCAAAGCTAGACTTTGAGCCGAGGACAAAAACCGAGAAGTTCCTAGCATCTGTTGTGGAGATGCAAAGGAAGATCAACAAGTGGCAAGGCAAGATGCTCAAGAAGCTTGGAAAGAAAGTCAAGACACTTAAGGGAGGCTCGCCTAAGAAAGCTGCAAGTCAAGAGGTGCAACAACCCGAGAAGAGAAGGCTCTCAACCGGTGGAGTTGTCATCCGCGAGGCCCAAGGAAGCACCATTCAGCCGGCGCGCCACTCTCTCCAAGAACCAGCCGACAAAGGCAAGACCATAGTCTCTAGCTCCTCTGGAACATCCTCAAGTTCCAGCCGAGACTAGACCAGAGGTAACAACCTTCTTCCATTGTACATAACCGCTCAGATTTGCTTCTTTTTGCTTTGTGTTTTACTACTCCTTCGAATGAGTTTGCCACCGGGACGGTGTCAAGCAAGTTTGGGGGAGTACATGTGTGATTTGACTTGTGTTCTGTGATCTTATTCTCCTTTAGCATCCTTGAGTCTTTAGTTCATGAAAAATTGGTAAAAGTTTTAAAATTTTTTCAAAGATTCATGTAGTTGCATTCATCATGATAGGATTGGGTCTAGAGTTTCTCATATCATCTAGGTTGTTTGCATTCTGCATAAGGGGTTAGAGTTTCTTAAAAAGGCGTTTTTACTTATGAATTATTTCAATGCCCTAGTTAGTAGTTCGCTAATGCTTTGCTTATGCTTTGAAAGTAAGTTCTTACCATGCTTGGATCACTTGTTAGGATTTTCGTGGCTTGAATTGAACTCTCATGATTTGAAACTTGTCCTAATAAGTGAGAACCTTAATTTGAAATTCTAAATATCATCCTTATGCATTTGGAAATGAACACATGGCTTTAAAATATTTAGGCTCTCTTCTTCCTTTTTACCACTCTTTGTGAGCCTAAGTAGAACTCTCTCCTTGAACCTTACCCTTCTTTGAAGCCAAATGTTCTTGTGTGACATCTTTGTGAGGCCTTCCTTTTGGTTTGAACTTGGCATAAAGTGTTAGGCTTAGGCGACATGATTTGGTATTCATATGATTGCTAGCTTTGCATTTTGAAGCTAGGTATAGGCTTAGGATAAGTTTGGGGGATCATTGGGGTTGTTTTCTTTTCTATTTGTTCTCGGTTTCAAAGAACTTGGTGTTTTAAAGAAAGAAATGGGTTTTAAGTGAAAGGTTGTGTTTAAAAACTAAAACTAAGTATGCTCTAATAAATTTCAGGAGGTAGCTCTCCCATAAAAAAAAAAAAATAAATAAAAAAAATAAAAGAGCGTAAGTGCCAAATAAAAATAGAAAGAAAAAAAGAAAAATAAAAAGAAAAAAAATAATAAGAGAACTACCAATAAGAAATATCTAAAGAGCAAATTTATTTTCAAAACCTTTTCACTAGCCTAAAAAGTTTAAAAATGTTTTTGTTTCGAATTGGGGATTGCTAAGTTTTGAGCAGAAAAAGGGTAGACTCTAAGTGGCGAGTGAGGATAGAGGTTGATAAATGAGAGGGGTTTAGGATCGTTTGTTAGTTTACATGGGTAGATGAGAATCTAATCATGTATGCATAAATTGTCTTTACCTTTAGCATTATGCACAAGTTCAACCATTTTTGAGAGAAATCCTTGTTCTAATTATAAACCATTTTCAAATGAGATCATTCAATGCTCATAACCTTCACCCTTAGCCACATGTGTTTTGCTTTAAAGTGCATAAGTTTGATTCATGGTTCTAATGTTAATGAATGTTAAAGGATGAGTTTCTTTGATTGTTAGGAATAGTAGAGTCATGATTTGAATTTCTTTGTGTGACGAGTATTGCTAAGTTCTTTGAAGTATGAGTGTAAGCATAGCATTTTAGAACTGTTAACTAGGACATTGAGATTGATTCATTTGAAAGGCACCTTTGCAAGAAGTTTAAACCCCCATTCGTTTTTCTGAAAACCTCTCTTCCTTACTTATTTTATGTTGCTTGAGGGCAAGCAAGAAGTAAGTTTGGGGGAGTTGATGTTACTGCATATTTCATACATTTTGCATACTCATTAGTTAGCTTTTCATGCATTTGTATCACATTTTAGGGTAGATTGCATCACTTAGAGTTCTAGAGCATTCTTGCACCAGCATACGCATGTTCCTTGCATTTTGCATCACATTCAGGTTGTTTCTGTCTGCTTTGGAGTCGTGGAGGTTCGTGGACATGTTGAGGCTGATGTAATAGTTCGTGGGAGCTCGGATATATGCTAAGGATCAGAGATCGAGGAGCAGATCGAGCATGGCCGGTCGATCTAGGAGGTGGTCGACCAGAAGATCGAGCCAACCAAGCGATCCAAGGAGAATGATCGAGACAAGGATCGAGTGAAGCAGTCGATCAAACGGTACGGACGTGAATGACACCATGCAGAGCGAGAGCCAGATCGAGTACACCACTCGATCTAGCCGAAGATCGATACCGAGATCGGATGCAACACTCGATTCGCCGATGATGATCGAGACCCAGATCAAGCCGAAGACACGATGTTCGGATATGATCGAGAGAACCGCCCGATCCTGGAGTCGATCTCTGTCCTTTCAACCACTTTTGGCCGGTAGCGAGGGGGGGACCATCAGCTTATTTTGGCCATTTTGGGAAGGCGGCGACGTCGTTTTCCCACACAACTTTCAATCTTTATCTTTTTCTGTATGTTTTCTCTCTGTTTTTCGTGAAGAACACCATTGTCGAACTTGAGTTTTTCTTAAGCTTTGTAAACGAATCATTTCCGTCTTAATCTAGTTTTCTTTTCATGTTCATCGTTTCCTTTTACATGCCTTGCTTGATTTACTTTATGTGTAGTGAGTAGTTTATTTGGGTTCGGGGTTGAGAGGATTAAGGGGTCTAAAGGGTTTCGATCTTAGGGTTTTTTTAAGCGTTTTCAACGGCTATCTCTTCTAAGGTGTTGAGATCTCAATGCTTGAAGACTCTCACGCCAAGATCTTCATGATCTAAGAGGTTCCTTACCTTGACAGGATTCAGGAGCCTCGGAAGATCACACCTTAGAGACTAGTTACCCCTTCCCAAAAGCCATGGAAGTTTGGAGGATTAGTTAAGCCATTCATTTGAAATCTGCTTTCCATGCCCTTCGACCTCTCTTTCCACCAAAAGCCATGGGTTTGGAGGAGAGGATGAAGGAGTGATCTATACCGAAAGCCACGGATAGATCTTGCTTAGTTTTCAAGGTTTAGAGATCCTCACAAAGTGAGTCGATTGAAAGTTTTCAACCCAAGGTCGAACCTTTTAAACCCCTGACCATGAATCTCTACCCTAGGCCCTTTCTTTTAGCATCTTTACATCTTATCTCGTCATTCGCTTAATCTTTGATAGCATCCTGGTCGTTAGTTTCACTGTTCCTGCATTTTTAGACAAGATCGATTGTTATTGCTCGATCTAGTGGTCGATCTCATGGTCGATCCACTAGTTGAATTTTAGTAATTCGAAGCTTGGTTCTTTAATTATTCTGTTTGTTCCTCGTGGTAGTTCCTTCATTCCTAGTATTTTTAAAATAGGTTGCATTCTATTTAAGTTGCTGCATCTAGTTTTTAAATATTTTCTCATAAATCATCTCATTTCGCTTGGATTTGCATTAGTCTTTGTATTCTCTTTGCATTCTCTATCATCCTAGGCATGGATTGACTCTCTCTTGCTTGCTGTACTACAACATGTCTTACATATTAGTTTGATAACCTCATTGCATTTTCACCCTTGCTAAGAAAGTGTTTATCAGCCTTGCACATACCACTGTGTTGACCATCATAAGCTGCTATTCTGGGAGTGATTCATCCAAAGGCAAGACTTCATCCTTGAGAGATGATCCGCTACACCATTCTCAATCACCTTCTTGTCCTTGATCTCCATGTCAAACTCTTGTAGGATAAGGATCCATCTCAAGAGTCTCGGCTTGGTGTCTTTCTTGGAGTATATGTACCTCAAGGCGGCGTGATCAGTATATACAATGACCTTAGAACCCACCAAGTAAGACCTGAACTTCGCAAATGCAAAGACCACATATAGAAGCTCTTTCTCGGTGGTTGGATACTTCACTTGCGTGTCATCCAAGTACGACTTGCATAGTAAATCACGTGCAACTTCTTATCCTTCCTCTGACCCAAGAAAGCACCCACGGCGTAGTCACTCGCGTTGCACGAAATCTCGAAGGGCAAATCCCAATCCGGAGCTTGAACTATAGGCGCAGTGATCAAGTCTTCATTGATGGTCTTAAAGGCTTGAAGGCATTCTTCATCAAAGATGAACTCGGCTTCTTTGCACAGTAGCCTTGTAAAAGGACGTGCTATCTTGTAGAAATCCTTGATAAACCTCCTGTAGAAGCCAGCGTGCCCCAAGAAGCTCCTAATCCGTTTCACATTAACCGGTGGCTCTAGACTCATCATAACCTCTATCTTTGCCTAGTCAACCTCAATCCCATTCTTAGAAATCTTGTGCCCAAGTACAATGCCTTCCCTCACCATAAAGTGACACTTTTCCCAATTCAGCACCAAGTTTGTCTCCTTACACCTCTTGAGAACCCTTGATATCCATTGTATTTACACCATTTATGGCTGCATTTAGTACATATTTTGGTCATCTTTTGCATGTTTTCCCTTTGCTTTTGTCCCATTTTCTTCTCCATTTAGACTTAGGTTGCATTTAGAGTATAATTTGCATTCTCTTTGCATTTTGGATGTTTTTATGTGCTTTTGGAGCCTAAAGGAGCTTGGAGGAGTTTTGGGAATGATACAAGATGCTAGCTGGGCAAAAGAGAGCAAGAAGGATCATAGCAGAAGATCTCTGCAGAAGTTTTCGGTCAGAGCACAGAGAGTATCGGTCAAGGATGACCGATACAGAGCAATTTTGATCACCAGTATCGGTTAAACGTGATCGACACAAACACACCGGATGAATTTCGGTCATATGTGTCGATCACTCCAGACCGATATGGATCCATTTCGGTCACTCAAGACCGACACAACTGACCGATACACTGAAGACCTTTTATTTACAACTTTGCTATTTTCGCTTGGACTCCTATAAATACGAAAAATCCCTAATTTCTGGGAACAAGCTTTCACCCAGCAGTTCTTTCTTTCTTGTTTGAACTTTTGGGTTTTGTAATTTTAATCAAAGTTTGCTTCTTTCATCTTGTTTAAGCTTTCTAATCATGATTAGTCATCTTTCTCTCTTTGATTTGGTGGCTTTAATGGTCATTAGTGAGTAGTTCCTTTTAGGGATTTGAGATGGGTAAGGTTTAGGGATTTTAAGACTCTATCTATGATTGTTTAGTGTTAATTCTTCCATTTCCTTTCTTGACTGCTGTGTTTAATGCTTGATTAGCCCTAGCTAAGTTTATTGAGATCTTAGACTCATTTTATGCCCACCAAGTGTTTGATGAAATGCCTGAACTGCTTTGCAAGAGAATTGCTTATCCTAGCTCAAGAGATTGACTGTCTAGGGAGTGATTTGGCAATATAGGGTTGATAGATTTGTCTTAATGCTTGCTCTTTATCATTTCACTAATGAGAATTAGTTCTTGACTTGGTAATTATTAAAGAGATTAGTGCCAAGAGATTGCATTAGTCATATAAATAAATCCTATGGATAAGGAATAGCATTGTGTGGGTTTGTAAGCATCATAGACTGAGTCAACAGATCCCTATTACCAATTATCTCATCTTAAGTCCCATCTTTTCTCTGTTTTAAGCTCTGTTCTGAATTTGCTCTGTTTTCCCTTTATTTTGATTGTTTTTCTTGCATTTCACTCTTGCCTCGTGTCTGGTTTAATCTTGTTTGATCACTTAGGTTGTTAGATATTCTAAACCCCTTTTCATATCTGCTTGAATTAGGAAATCTACTATAATCCTGTTGTTTCAATCTTCCCCTTTGGATTGACATTAGAACCCAATGCTACAATGACTAGTACAATGGGTGATTGACATAAGAGAGTCAAAACTCTTGTATCAATTTGGCGCCGTTGCCGTTGGGGGAAAGCTTTGTTCAGTAGGATTTGTAGAGACCTTGAGATCAAGCTCTGCTATTTTCGATTTTGATTACTCATTCCTCTTTTGGTCTAGAATTTCTTTTGTAGGTACCACAACACTTGTCCCTAAGTGTCTACTGCTACATCAGAAGTTCAAGATCGAGAATTTGGGGTTTGCTAAGTCAGACCTCAGTTGTAGATGCATGGAAGAACATCAGTTTGCTGCTGGTTTTGGTCCACAAGGTCCACAAGGTCTTCAAGGGACCCAAGGCTTACAAGGACAGCAAGGTCAAGCTGGTTTACAAGGAGCTGTTGTTCAGAGACCAAGAAGACCCATGGGTGCTGCTGATATACCCTCCAACTATGCTTCAAGGCAAGGAATTCTTTAAGAGCAGTCACATCACAATGATCCAAGAAATGCAGTTCTTTGGATTTCCCAACCAAGACCCTTTAGAGCACCTGAATCAGTTTGAGAGGATATGCACTTTAACAAAGCTTAGTGGAGTATCAGATGATGGTTTGAAGCTCAAGCTATTTTCATTCTCACTTGGTGATAGAGCTAGACTATGGGAGAAATCTCTAGCACAAGGCAACATCACCACTTGGGAACAATGTAAAGGTGCTTTCTTAACCAAATTCTTCTCTCCCTCAAGAACTGCACACTTCAGAAATGAGATCACAAACTTCAGGCAATGGTCTAATGAAAGCTTTGGAGACACATGGGAAAGGTTCAGAGGTTTCACTCATCAATTCCCCCATCATGGCTTCACTAAGGAAATGCTTCTATCCACACTCTATAGAGGTGTTCTCCCAAAGATCAGAATCCTTCTAGAAACAGCAAGTAATGGCTATTTTCTTGGGAAAGATGTTGATGAGGGCTGGATACTAGTGGAGAACATGGCACTCAGCAATTGGGACTATGTGGATGACAAAGAGCAACATTCCAAGGAACTAATGCATCATGACCTTGACGCATGTATACACCACCCCATTGAAGACACTCACTCTTCACAGCATCAAGCTTCCTCTTCTCAAACAGCTGGTATCAATAACTCTTCACCCTCACATTATCTGGATTATAAAGAGATGCTCCTCCAACTCCAACAACTTCACAATGGAGGACTGCAAAAGATGATGGCTGTTGAGATTCAGAAGACTTTCACTGATATTCAGAGAAGTATGACTGATGAAATACACAAGGACATTGACTCAAAACTTCAGTCACAAATAGCTCCTATCAACATCAAGATCAACAAACTAGAAACCATGTTTACCCCTTCTACCTCTTCACTCACACAGGAGTATGTCAAAGCTGTCACTCAAAGAAGTGGGAAGCAGCTTCCCCCAAGAGTAACTCCTTCTACACCCAATGTGGACATTGAGAAAAGGAGGAGGGGGTAGAGGTCAAAGAAAAGGAACATATTCCAGAAGATGAAATGATTGATGCTGAAAAGATTTCTGAAAAAGCCAAAGACAAGGAGGTTACTAAAGGCAAATTTGATAATCACTTTATTTCAAGGGTGAGAATACAAAGAGGTTATCAAACTCAAACGCAAGACAGGTTGTAGTACAGCAAGCAAGAGAGAGTCAATCCATGCCTAGGATGATAGAGAATGCAAAGAGAATACAAGGACTAATGCAAATCTAAGCGAAACGAGATGAGTTGTGAGAAAATCCCAAAAAACTAGATGCAGCAACTTAAATGAATGCAACCTATTTTAAAATTACTAGGAATGATGAAACTACCACGAGGAAACAAACAGAATAATTAAAGGACAAAGCTTCGAATTACTAAAATTCGACTAGTGGATCGACCATGAGATCGACCACTAGATAGAGCAATAACAATCGATCTCGTCTAAAAATGCAAGAACAGTAAAACTAACGACCAGGATGCTATCAAAGATCAAGCGAATGACGATATAAGATGTAAAGATGCTAAAGAAAGGGCCTAGGGTTGAGATTCATGGTCAGGGGTTTCAAAAGTTCGACCTTGGGTTGAAAACTTTAAATCGACTCACTTTGTGAGGATCTCTAAGCCTTGAAAACTATGCAAGATCTAGCCGTGGCTTTCGGTATAGATCACTCCTTCATCCTCTCCTCCAAACCCATGGCTTTTGGTGGAAAGAGAGGTCGAAGGGCATGGAAAGCAGATTTCAAATGAATGGCTTAACTAGTCCCCCAAACTTCCATGGCTTTTGGGTAGGGGTAACTAGTCTCTAGGGTGTGATCTTCCGAGGCTCCTGAATCCTGTCAAGGTAAGGAACCTCTCGGATCATGAAGCTCTTGGCGTGAGAGTCTTCAAGCATTGATATCTCAACACCCTAGAAGAGATAGCCGTTGAAAACGCTTAGAAAAACCCCAAGATCGAAACCCTTTAGACCCCGTAATCCTCTGAACCCCGAACCCAAGTAAACTACTCACTACACATAAAGTAAATCAAGCAAAGCATGTAAAAGGAAACGATGAACATGAAAAGAAAACTGGATTAAGATGAAAACGATTCGATTACAAAGCTTAAGAAAAACTCAAGTTCGACAATGGTGTTCTTCTCAAAACCAGAGAGAAAACATACATAAAAAGATAAGGATTGAAAGTTGTCTGGGAAAAGGACGTCGCCGCCTTCCCAAAATGGCCAAAACAAGCTGATGGTCCCCCCCTCGCTAGCGGCCAAAAGTGGTTGAAAGGACAGAGATCGACTCCAGGATCGAGCGGTTCTCTCGATCATATCCGGACATCGTGTCTTCAGCTCGATCTGGGTCTTGATCATCATCGGTGAATCGAGTGTTGCATCCGATCTCGGTATCGATCTTCGGTTGGATCGAGTGGTGTACTCGATCTGGCTCTCGCTCTGCATGACGTCATTTACGTCTGTACCGTTTGATCGACTGCTGCACTCGATCCTTGTCTCGATCATCCTCCTTGGATCGCCTGGTTGGCTCGATCTTCTGGTCGATCACATCACAGATCGACCGGCCATGCTCGATCTGCTCCTCGATCTCTGATCCTTAGCAAATATCCCAGCTCCCACGAACTACTACATCAGCCTCAACATGTCCACGAACCTCCATGACTCCAAAGCAGCCAGAAACAACCTGAATGTGATGCAAAATGCAAGGAACATGCGTATGCTGGTGCAAGAATACTCTAGGACTCTAAGTGATGCAATCTAACCTAAAATATAATACAAATGCATGAAAAGCTAACTAATGAGTATGCAAAATATATGTAATATGCAGTAATATCAACTCCCCCAAACTTACTTCTTGCTTGCCCTCAAGCAACAGAAAATAAGTAAGGAAGAGAGGTTTTCAGAAAAACGAATGGGGGTTTAAACTTCTTGCAAAGGTGCCTTTCAAATGAATCAATCTCAATGTCCTAGTTAACAGTTCTAAAATGCTATGCTTACACTCATACTCCAAAGAACTTAGCCATACTCATCACACAAAGAAATTCAAATCATGACTCTCCTATTCCTAACAATCAAAGAAACCCATCCTTTAACATTCATTAACATTAGAACCATGAATCAAACTTATGCACTTTAAAGCAAAACACATTTGGCTAAGGGTGAAGGTTATGAGCATTGAATGATCTCATTTGAAAAGGGTTTATAATTAGAACAAGGGTTTCTCTCAAAAATAGTTGAACTTGTGCATAATGCTAAAGGTAAAGACAATTTATGCATACATGATTAGATTCTCATCTACCCATGTACACTAACAAACGATCCTAAACCCCTCTCATTTAACAAATTTTATCCTCACTCACCACTTAGAGTCTACCCTTTTTCTTCACAAAACTTAGCAATCCCAAATTCGAAACAAAAACATTTTTTAAACTCTTAAGGCTAGTGAAAAGGTTTTGAAAATAACTTTGCTCTTTAAATATTTCTTATTGGTAGCTCTCTTATTATTTTTTTCTTTTCTCTTTATTTTTACTTGGCACTTAGGCTCTTTTATTTCTTTTTTTTTTCTTTTTCTTTTATTTTTTTTTTCTTTTCTTTTCTTTTTTTATTGGGAGAGCTACCACCTGAAATTTATTAGAGCGTACTTAGTTTTTAAACACAACTTTTCACTTAAAACCCATTTCTTTCTTTAAAACGCCAAACTCTTTGAAACCGAGAACAAATAGAAAAGAAAACAACCCCAATGATCCCCCAAACTTATCCTAAGCCTATACCTAGCTTCAAAATGCAAAGCTAGCAATCATATGAGAACCAAATCATGTCGCCTAAACCTAACACTTTATGCCAAGTTCAAACCGAAAGGAAGGCCTCACAATGATGTCACACAAGAACATTTGGCTTCAAAGAAGGGTAAGGTTCAAGGAGGGAGTTCTACTTAGGCTCACAAAGAGTGGTAAAAAGGAAGAAGAGAGCCTAAATATTTTAAAACCATGTGTTCACTTTCAAATGCATAAGGATGATAATTAGAATTTCAAATTAAGGTTCTCACTTATTAGGATAAGCTTCAAATCATGAGAGTTCAATTCAAGCCACGAAAATCCTAACAAGTGATCCAAGCATGGTAAGAACTTACTTTCAAAGCATAGACAAAGTATTAGAGAACTACTAACTAGGGCATTGAAACAATTCATAAGTAAAAACACCTTTTTAAGAAACTCTAACCCCTTATGCAAAATGCAAACAACCTAGATGCTATGAGAAACTCTAGACTCAATCCTAACATGTTTTGACAAGATGAATGCAACTACATGAATCTTTGAAAATTTTTTAAAAAATTTACCAATTTTTCATGAACTAAAGACTCAAGGATGCTAAAGGAAAATAAGATCACAGAACACAAGTCAAATCACACATGTACTCCCCCAAACTTGCTTGACACCGTCCCGGTGGCAAACTCATTCAAAGGAGTAGCATAACACAAAGCAAAAAGAAGCAAATATGAGCGGTTATGTACAATGGAAGAAGGTTGTTACCTCTGGTCTAGTCTCGGCTGGAACTTGAGGATATTCCAGAGGAGCTAGAGCCTATGGTCTTGCCCTTGTCGGCTGGTTCTTGGAGAGAGTGGCGTGTCGGCTGAATGGTGCTTCCTTGGGTCTCGCGGATGACAACTCCACCAGTTGAGAGCCTTCTCTTTTCGGGTTGTTGCACCTCTTTACTTGCAGCTTTCTTAGGCGAGCCTCCCTGAAGTGCCTTGACTTTCTTTCCAAGTGTCTTGAGCATCTTGCCTTGCCACTTGTTGATCTTCCTTTGCATCTCCACAACAGATGCTAGGAACTTCTCGGTTTTTGTCCTCGGCTCGAAGTCTAACTTGGGAATTGTGTAGGCCTCGGGCATCTCATCTTTCGTGGCTAGAGACTCGGACCTTTGACGAGGGGCAATCGCTGAAGCAGGTGGTCCTCCTAGAGGGGCAAAGCATTCTTCCTCCATGGGCAAGAACTCGATGATCCCAACACCAAGCAGCTCGGTTTCATCTTTGTTTGGGAGGATGCACACTCTCTTCTTGTCTTTGTCATCTCTGAAGAGGTAGGCGTAGAACCCTTCTGCTGGCGTGCGTCCCAAGCTGTCGGTATTCCTCATGTATCCCTCATCCATGAAAGCTCTGGCTGGTACATGGGCGAAGTCGTGAATGGGCACACCAGCTTGCAAGAACAGAGGAGTGAGGAAGCCGCCAATGTAAGAGGAAGTTGCCTTGCACCGCAAGGCATAAGCCTTGTATTTCACCAAGGAAGCAGCAAGCACACATCCGTAGTTCACCTCATCGCCGAGTTCATCCTCCATAGGCTCGTCATTTGCATCCGGATCACACACCAAGTGCTTCACACCTTGGAACAGGAAGCAGAGCTCTGTCTTTGTGACCGTAGGAGCAACAGATCTTCCACTAAACGTGTTGGCAATCAGCTTCAGAGTGTACCTCAGCACTGGGCTTCTCACTCGCTTGATCTTGGCGGTGTTGGATTTGTAGTCTTCATTGCTGATCAGGTCCCAAAAGTCGTTGGCTTTCTTGAAGGCGGGGAACTCGACCTTGTTGGCATCCGCGTTGAGACCATAAGCTTGGCATAGCTCAGGGATGGAGAGGGTATAGGCTTGAAGGCCAACCTTGAAGTAGAGGCGACCTTGTGAAGGGACGGGTGTGCTAGGATTCTCGTAACGGAACTCCAACGTGGCAAGGAAGTCTATTGTCACTTCTGGAATGGTTGGGCAATCCATCCGTGACAGACATCTTAGGCCAATGTTCTGAGAAGTTGGTCGAAATCCCCAAGAATCCCTAGCTTGAACAACAGCTCTCGATCAACAAACTTTGTAGGCTCAAACCGAAGCCTTTCCAGCCGTTTCTTGTCCCTCTTCTCATCTTTAGTCCATCTGACCCTCTCTTGAACTACCACCTCTTGTCCTTCTCCCTCTTGTGCTGTCTCTTCTCTTGTTCTCTTGGGGGCCATTGTTCCTGAAAAAAGTTTCTAAAGAAGTTTGATAAGCAAAACAGCGGTTTGATGAGAATGAGAGAAGAGAAGGAGAGAACTTATAAAAACTATCCTAGAATTTTGGGGAATTAATAAAAATTATAGCTAAATAAAGGAGAATCATATCTTGAGATACTGAAAAATCTAGAATTATTCCTTTTATTTAGCTACTTTTTAAAAATCAAAACCGACCCTATATTCTGTAACAATATCTTGCGAATTTAAAGGAAATTTTCCTAAAGATAAATCATTAAATTTCGAAAATACCTTTGCAAGAAATGTAAAAGATCTTTGCTAGCTTCTGAAAACCGAAACTCTCACTCTCTTTGTTTAAAAATTTCGAGAAAAACAGAAATGAGAGGGTGAGAGGTTGTTGAAATATTTAAAGACTAGCAAAGAGCAAAACCATGGGTAGTAAAGGTGGTTTTTCTGACAAAGTCTTGGCCAAGGCACATCTTTCATGGTCAAAGATGCTTGCCTTGACCAAGTTTTGAATTTAAAAATTGGAGGGAAAAGTGTAAAGGAGGGAAAGAAAATGTTACCTCAGCATGAGATCGAGTCCATTTGGTCGATCTAGGACTCGATCTCATGCCTATAATGGCTTAGATGGAGAGGGTTACTCAATTTGAGACTCGATTCATGGTGAATCGAGTCTTGGATCGATTGGCTCTCTCGATCATTGAGATGTTGGCTCCACGGCTAAGTCCTCATGATCGAGCTATGTCCTCGTTTTAGGGGTCGATTTGGCATAGATCAAGTGATGGATCGAGTCGAGTGATCGATCTGTTTTCAACAGATTTTCCCAAGAGAAATTAGATCGGTCGATCCGTTTTGGATCGATCGATCCTTTTTCGTCAAGGTCGATCTTGTCACTCGTTCTCGTCTAGATCGACTGGCTCCTCTGGATTCACTGACTCGATCTAGCAAAGATCGAGTCAGGATCAGTCGATTTAGCACTTGATCTCTAGCCTTATCTTAACCCCTATCGCCTCTTTTAAACTTCAAGATCAAGGTTTACACTCCTCATACCTGTTCTTACACACTTGCAGAATAAAAACATAAAACTGAAAGGGAAATAAAGCAGAAATATGTACAAGATAAACATGGGAATTCCTCCCATGTGCGCTTTCTTTAATGTCTTTAGCTAGACTTTACTTGGTGTAGGCGGATGGCGGGTCCTGGAGAAGCACCGAGGTACTCTCCTTGTCATAGCCGTCTGCCAAGTAAGGCTTGACTCTGTGTCCGTTGACGGTGAATGCACTGCCACTTTTTCCCATCAGAGTAACAGCTCCATAAGGCAACACTTCTTGAATCACGAACGGTCCGCTCCACCTTGACTTCAGCTTGCCCGGGATGAGTTTGAGCCTCGAGTTGTACAGCAACACTAACCCTCCTTCCTTAAGCTCCTTGGCAACCAACTTCTTGTCATGAGTCTCCTTAATCCGCTCCTTGTATATCCGAGAGCTCTCATAAGCGTTCAGTCTTAACTCATCCAGTTCGTGTAGCTGAATAAGGCGCCTCTCCTGAGCAGTCTTGAGGTCAAAGTTCAGCCTCTTCACAGCCCACAACGCACGGTGTTCCAGCTCAACCGGGAGATGACAGCCCTTGCCATAGAGTAGAGTGAAAGGAGTTGTACCAATCGGCGTTTTGAAAGCGGTACGGTAGGCCCAAAGAGCGTCGTCCAGCTTCACTGCCCAGTCTTTCCTTGTTGCTCCGACAGTCTTCTCTAGTATAGCCTTGATTTGCCGGTTGGAGACTTCCACTTGACCGCTTGTTTGAGGATGATACGGTGTAGCCACCTTATGCTTAACTCCATACTTTCTCAAGAGGTTCTCAAAGACCTTGTTTATGAAGTGGCTTCCTCCATCGCTTATAACCACCTTAGGTACCCCAAACCTCGGGAAGATGATACTCTTGAACAGCTTGATTACCACCTTAGAGTCATTTGTAGGGGAAGCAACCGCCTCAACCCATTTAGAGACATAATCCACTGCTACTAAGATGTATTTGTTGCCATATGAAGAAGGAAATGGCCCCATGAAGTCTATGCCCCACGCGTCGAACACGTCAACCTCGAAGATGGGAACTTGAGGCATTTCGTTCCTCTTAGTGATATTCCCTGCTCGTTGACATGCCTCACAGCTCTTCACAAACTCGTGTGCATCTTCAAAAATGGACGGCCACCAGAAACCGGCTTGCAACACTTTCGTGGCAGTCTTGAATGAGGTGAAGTGTCCTCCGTAGGAAGAGCCATGGCAATGATAGAGGATGTCCCTAGCTTCTTCCTTTGTAACACATCTCCGGTACAAACTGTCTACTCCTCTCTTGTATAAGTAGGGCTCGTCCCAAAAGTAATCACTAGCCTCTCTCATAAACCATTTCTTGTGGCTCCTCACCACACGCTAGATAGTTCATGACATCAGCATACCACAGTAGATCCTCTTCTTTGAAACTCAACACCTCTTCAAACCTCCCTTCTAGCTTTCCACAAACAGCCGTGGTAATCGCCATGAGCTGCTCTTCTGGAAGTGAGTCATCTAAGGGGAGAGACTCGTTGATGCTTAGCCGTGAGAGGTGGTCAGCGACTCCGTTTTCTATTCCTTTCTTGTCTTTAATCTCCATGTCAAACTCCTGGAGCAAGAGAATCCACCTTAAGAGCCGAGGCTTAGTGTCTTTCTTCGAATAGATGTATCGCAAGGCAGCGTGATCCGTGTATACAATAGCCTTGGAACCAACGAGATATGATCTGAACTTCTCAAAGGCGAACACTACTGCAAGCAACTCCTTCTCCGTAGTGGTGTACCTTGTTTGCATGTCATCCAAGGTTCTTGAAGCATAGTAGATCACGTGTAGCTTCTTGTCTTTCTTCTGACCAAGAACGGCTCCTACGGTGTAGTCACTAGCATCACACATGATCTTAAAGGGAAGAGACCAGTCTGGTGCTTGGACTATAGGAGCTGATGTAAGGGCTTCCTTGATGGTCACGAAATCTTTCAAACACTCCTCATCAAACATAAACTCAGCTTCCTTGCACAACAACCGTGTAAGAGGGCGTGCAATCTTGGAGAAATCTTTGATGAAGCGCCTATAGAACCCTGCGTGTCCCAAGAAGCTTCTGACTCCCTTAACGTTAACCGGCGGCTCAAGACCCATCATGACTTCCACTTTAGTCTGATCAACCTCAATGCCATTCTCTGATATCTTATGACCAAGCACAATCCCTTCATTAACCATAAAGTAGCATTTCTCCCAGTTCAGCACCAAGTTTGTCTCTTCACAACGTTTTAGTACCCTGCAAAGATTCAACAAACACGCAGATAATGACGCACCATAGACAGAGAAATCATCCATGAACACCTCTACCATCTCCTCTATTAGATCGGAGAAGATCGACATCATACACCGCTGAAATGTAGCCGGTGCATTACACAATCCAAACGGCATCCTTCGATATGCGAAGGTACCGTAGGGACATGTGAAGGTCGTCTTCTCCTGATCATTTGGGTGAATTGGTATCTGAAAGAAACCGCTATACCCATCGAGAAAACAGTAGTAAGGGTGATTAGCAAGTCTCTCAAGCATTTGATCAATAAAAGGCAAAGGGAAATGGTCTTTGCTAGTCGCAAGGTTAAGTTTCCTATAATCAATACACATCCTATGACCAGTAATGGTTCTAGTAGGAATAAGCTCATCTTTTTCATTCCTTATGACCGTGATCCCTCCCTTCTTAAGCACTACGTGTACAGGAGAAACCCACGTGCTGTCACTTATGGGATAGATCACATCAGCCTCTAAAAGCTTAAGGATTTCTTTCTTAACAACCTCTTTCAAATTAGGATTCAAACGCCTTTGGTGTTCTATAGAAGAGGCGTTCTCATTATCCAAGTGAATCCTATGAGTGCAAAGCATTGGTGAAAGGCCCTTGATGTCACTTAAAGAGTACCCAATGGCCTTCCTATACTTTCTCAGCTTAGTCAGGAGCGAGTGCAACTCATCATCACTTAGGTTTTCATTCACAATCACGGGATAGGTGTTATTAGGCCCTAAGAAAGCATACCTTAGCCCTTTTGGGAGCTCCTTAAGGTACACCTTTGGGGCTAGCAGCTCACTCCAGTCATCCTCGTGGCTTCTGTTGTTGCTTTCCTCCTTGGAACCCTCCTTAGACCCCGAGGCATGGCCCTTCAGACTGCTTTCCTCCATCGCTATCCCTTCTGAAATCGAGTCCTCCAGTCGATTCTCCTCTCGATGTCGTCTAGATCGAGCCATTTCGCTCGATTCACTTACTCGATTTGATGTGGAGCGAGTAAGGGATCGAGACGCTGAGTCGATCTCTTGATTGGACCCCATAATGATCGGGGATCGTCGACTCGATTGTTTTTCCTGATCGAGCACTCCTCTCAATCTGTCCATCGATTGTTGCACCGGATCGAGTTGTGTTCTCGATTGCCTTGTCGATCTGACTCCTGGATCGAGTGATAGCGTCGATCTCGGGGTCGATCTCTAGGCAGCAACCGTCATCATTCTTAACAATCCTCCTAGAATCCAGCAGGTTGACGTACTCCTGGGTCCTCTGATCCACATAGCCAAACTCCCCTGGCTCCTTAGTCAGTGCTAGCTTCAGATGGTCTTCTAGAGCCAGCTCTTCCAGCAACTCATCCGCTAAAGCATCCATCGTTTCAATGTAGAAAGCTTGCCCTTCAATGGTCGGCTTCTTCAGAACCTCATTGATGTCGAAGTCAAGCCTTATCTCCTTTCCCAAATGCAAGGCAATCTTCCCATTCTTCACATCTATGATAGCCCCGGTGGTTGCAAGGAATGGTCTCCCTAAGATGAGTGGATCCTTAGTCTCTTCATCCATCTCCAACACGACGAAGTCCGTAGGCACGTTCACACCACTGATTCGCACTGGTAAATCTTCAAGCAGCCCCACTGGTAGCCTCACACTCCTATCAACCAGTACCAACGAGATCCGACAGTCTTTGAAACGAGTAAAGCCAAGCTTCTTAGCCACGGAGTGAGGCATCAGGTTTATGCTAGCTCCGAGATCACATAAGCAACTCTTGAACTCTAGAGGACCTAAAGCGCAGGGTATAGTGAAGCTTCCAGGGTCTCCCAACTTCTTAGGGACTATCTCCTTATGTATCACAGCACTACACTCTTCACTTAGAACAAGTACCTCCTTGCTTTCCTTATTCTTCTTCACAAGAGTGTCTTTGAAGAATTTGGCGCATTTAGGCATCATTGCAAGGCAGTCAATGAGAGGTAGCTTGATCTCCACGTCCTTAAGATGCTTCTCAATGAGGATTCTATGCTTCTCTATGAGTTGCTTCTTGAAGCGGCCAGGAAAAGGCAGGTTAGGTACATACGGTGGAGGCACATAAGCATTCTTCTCCTTAGTAGTTTGCTCAGCTTTCTTCTCAGCAACTGCTTTGTCTCCTCTTCTTGGCCCTTGTATCCAAACGTTGTCAAAGTTAATCTCATCATCATCAGTCGAAGGTTTACCCTCCCCCTCTTGAATTACAACGTCCTCGTTGTTCTTGGTAGAGACCGGAGGTTCGAGCTCTTTGCCGCTTCTCAATGTTATGGCGTTAGCATACTCCTTAGGATTCTGCTCACACTTTCCCGGAAGACTATTCTGACCACTCGTACTTGCTTTCCCTTTCTCTAGCTGCTTGATCTTGTTGTTTAATTTGGTGATCTGAGTGGACAAGTCAGTGAGAGACGAGTCTAGACGAGTGTTCATCTCGGCAAACTTCTGGTTTGTAGAGGCTTGCCCCTGTATCAGCTGTTGAAACATTGCTTGAATCGGATCAACTTTTTGTTGCATCGGTTGTTGCTGCTGCGGTGCAAAGCCTGGAGGGTAGTTAGGTGTATAACCCTTGTTATTTTGATGTTGCCCTTGGAAGTTGTTCTGCCCTTGACCTTGGAAACCACCACTCGGTTGAAAACCTTTGTTGTAAGGGATGAAAGGTTTTGCTTGCTGAGCAGGGTACACTTGATCTTTAGGGTTGGCTATGTTGGTGCTTCGGTAGGAGAGGTTGTTCTTTTGGTAGCCTTGGTTGTAGCCTTGAGGTTTGTAGTTGTTCTGTCCCGCCACCCAATTGGCTTCTTCTTGGCTCAACTCTAACTCCTCTTGGTTCTCATTAGCTTCACCAACAAAGTGAACATGCTTCTGATTGGCTAACACCAGCTTATCTATCTTCTCATGCAAAGATTTCAGCTCCTTTTTGTGAGACTCTAGTTCTGATTCGCTCGGTGCACGGTCATAATCCTCAGCGTAGTTGCCATAACTCAATGCCAAGTTTTCTATCAGCTCCATACCCTCTTCTACCTCCTGACCGAGGAAGTTCCCTTTGCTAGCTGTGTCAAGCAACAACCTGATCTTTGGTGAAGCTCCCCGGTATATGGTACAGAGTAGTGTCTCCTCGCTGAACCCGTGATGAGGACATTGGATTGTGTAGTCTTTGAAACGCTCCATTGCCTCGTTGAATGTCTCATTGTTCCTTTGAGTGAAACCGCTGATTTCGCTTCTCAACCGTGCTGTCCTGGTGCTGGAGAAGAACTTTGAGAGAAAGGCCTTCTTACACTCGGCCCATGAAGTGATGGTGCCTTGTGGGAGGGTCTTCTCCCAATGCCAAGCTTTATCTCCGAGTGAAAAGGGGAAGAGGCGCAGCTTAAAAGCATCTTCGGATATGCCATTGATCTTTATCATCCCACATACTTGCTCGAAGTTGTCAAGGTGCTCCAAGGGATCTTCCATTGCTAAGCCGTGGAACTTGTTGTTTTGCACCATGGAGATGAAACCTGGCTTGATCTCGAAGTTGTTGTTTTGTACAGGAGGAGGAGTGATCCCAAACCTATTGTGATGAGTATTGGGAGCATCTCCAGCTCCTATGATCCTTGGGGGTCTAGCCACGTGTTGGGGGTGTCCATTACCCCCTCCTACTGCCCTGTGAGCTGGAGGAGGTCTTTCTGGATGCTCGTGTTCAGCCATAGCTTCAAAGTCAACCAAACCGTGCTGAACAATCTCCTCAAAGGCTCTGGCTTGTTCTCTGACTCTTCTTTGCCGTGAGTGACAAAGCTGATGAATATTGTCCAAAGGTGGAAGTAGATTGTTATCTCCCCGTGAACGAAGATTCATATACCTGAAAACACACGTTTGAGAGTAGAATGATTAGTAACTTGAAAAAGGTAAAGACTTAGTCTTTGCTAAGTCCCAAATCTCTATGTTCACTAAACAGTCCTAGGATGGCAACGGTGCCATTTGATAATCATTTTATTTGCAAGGGTGAGAATGCAATGAGGTTATCAAACTCAAATGCAAGACAGGTTGTAGTACAGCAAGCAAGAGAGAGTCAATCCATGCCTAGGATGATAGAGAATGCAAAGAGAATACAAGGACTAATGCAAATCTAAGCGAAACGAGATGAGTTGTGAGAAAATCCCAAAAAACTAGATGCAGCAACTTAAATGAATACAACCTATTTTAATATTACTAGGAATGATGAAACTACCACGAGGAACAAACATAATAATTAAAGGACAAAGCTTCGAATTACTAAAATTCGACTAGTGGATCGACCATGAGATCGACCACTAGATCGAGCAATAACAATCGATCTCGTCTAAAAATGCAAGAACATTAAAACTAACGACCAAGATGCTATCAAAGATCAAGCGAATGACGAGATAAGATGTAAAGATGCTAAAGAAAGGGCCTAGGGTTGAGATTCATGGTCAGGGGTTTCAAAGGTTCGACCTTGGGTTGAAAACTTTAAATCGACTCACTTTGTGAGGATCTCTAAGCCTTGAAAACTAAGCAAGATCTATCCGTGGCTTTCGGTATAGATCACTCCTTCATCCTCTCCTCCAAACCCATGGCTTTTGGTGGAAAGAGAGGTCGAAGGGCATGGAAAGCAGATTTCAAATGAATGGCTTAACTAGTCCCCCAAACTTCCATGGCTAATGGGAAGGGGTAACTAGTCTCTAGGGTGTGATCTTCCGAGGCTCCTGAATCCTGTCAAGTTAAGGAACCTCTCGGATCATGAAGCTCATGGTGTGAGAGTCTTCAAGAAGTGAGATCTCAACACCCTAGAAGAGATAGCCGCTGAAAACGCTGAGAAAAACCCCAAGATCGAAACCCTTTAGACCCCGTAATCCTCTCAACCCCGAACCCACGTAAACTACTCACTACACATAAAGTAAATCAAGCAAAGCATGTAAAAGGAAACGATGAACATGAAAAGAAAACTGGATTAAGATGAAAACGATTCGATTACAAAGCTTAAGAAAAACTCAAGTTCGACAATGGTGTTCTTCTCAAAACCAGAGAGAAAACATACATAAAAAGATAAGGATTGAAAGTTGTCTGGGAAAAGGACGTCGCCGCCTTCCCAAAATGGCCAAAACAAGCTGATGGTCCCCCCCTCGCTAGCGGCCAAAAGTGGTTGAAAAGGCAGAGATCGACTCCAGGATCGAGCGGTTCTCTCGATCATATCCGGACATCCTGTCTTCAGCTCGATCTGGGTCTCGATCATCATCGGCGAATCGAGTGTTGCATCCGATCTCGGTATCGATCTTCGGTTGGATCGAGTGGTGTACTCGATCTGGCTCTCGCTCTGCATGACGTCATTTACGTCTGTACCGTTTGATCGACTGCTGCACTCGATCCTTGTCTCGATCATCCTCCTTGGATCGCCTGGTTGGCTCGATCTTCTGGTCGATCACATCACAGATCGACCGGCCATGCTCGATCTGCTCCTCGATCTCTGATCCTTAGCAAATATCCCAGCTCCCACGAACTACTACATCAGCCTCAACATGTCCACGAACCTCCATGACTCCAAAGCAGCCAGAAACAACCTGAATGTGATGCAAAATGCAAGGAACATGCGTATGCTGGTGCAAGAATGCTCTAGGACTCTAAGTGATGCAATCTAACCTAAAATATGATACAAATGCATTAAAAGCTAACTAATGAGTATGAAATGTATGTAATATGCAGTAATATCAGCAAGGCAAAGGAGGCTTCTAAGGAGTTAGCCAAAGAACCAAGATATATACGTCCTCTTTATCAGCCCACAATACCTTTTCCTGGAAGGTTTAAGAAACAGCTGGTTGCTAAATACAAAGGACTCTTTGATGAACAGATGAAGAAAATCCAGCTCACAATGCCACTGTTAGATGCCTTTGTTTTAGTCCCTCCTTATCAGAAATTCTTGAAGGATGCTGTTGCTGAAAGAACCAAGGATTTGCAGGGAATGGTAGTCCTCACACATGAATGTAGCGCCATTATTCAGCCGAAGAGAGTGACTCCCAACAAGCTAGGAGATCCAGGTAGCTTCACCTTACCCTGCTCTATAGGTCCACTTCTGTTTGACAAATGTTTGTGTGATCTTGGAACTAGTGTCAGCTTGTTGCCCTACTCTGTAGCACAGCGCCTAGGCTTCACCAAGTTCAATTACTGCAGAATCTCCTTGGTATTGGCTGATAGGTCAGTAAGACATCCCAAAGGTTTGCTTGAAGATGTACCACTAAGGATTGGGAGTGTAGAAATACCTACTGATTTTGTAGTTTTAAACATGGATGTAGAGCATAGAGATCCTCTAATTTTTGGGAGACCATTCCTAGCCACAACAGGAGCAGTCATTGATGTTATGAAGGGAAAGATTGACCTAAACTTAGGCAAGGATATGTCTTTGAAGTTTGACATCAAGAAGATTATGCAGCAGCCTACCATTGAAGGTCAAGTACTCCAGATTGATATTCTACAGAAGCTGAATGATGAACTTCAAAAGGAGCTGTGTTGTGGAGACAAGCTCCAAGTGGCTTTGACAAGTGAGCATGTAGATGATGGGTACTTGGATAAGGAAAGCTTGGGCTATCAGCTGTGATTGGTCTCTCACAGATTCTTTGAGGAGGAAGAACCATTTGAAAGCTTGGAGTACACAAGAAAAGAAGTCTTCTCAGCTCAGGAAACTGGTTCTCCAAGCAAGGAAGCTGACGCCAAGAAGCAAGGCAGCTCAGATGAGGACTGGAGCGAACTCAAGGCACCAAAACTGGAACTCAAACCAAAACTGGAGCTAAGGTATATTTTCCTAGGTCCTAACTCCAGTTACCCTTTTATAATCAATGACAGGTTCAATGATGATGAGATCCTGGCCCTTGTCAAGGTGTTGAAGAGGTTTAGGAAAGCTATTGGGTATTCATTGGATGATATCCAAGGTATATCTCCTGACCTCTGCACTCACAGGATCCATCAAGAGGATGAGACAAGAACTTCGATTGAACCTCAGAGAAGACTGAATCCTAATTTAAAAGAAGTAGTAAAAAAGGAAATCTTGAAGTTACTTGAAGCAGGAGAGATCTATCCCATCTCAGATAGCACATGGGTCTCACTAGTCCATGTGGTACCTAAGATGGGAGGGATCACTGTTGTTAAAAATGAAAATGATGAGCTAATACCAACTAGGACAATCACTGGTCATAGAATGTGCATTGATTACAGAAAACTTAATTCTGCTTCTAGGAAAGATCACTTCCCTTTGCCATTTATAGACCAAATGCTAGAAAGATTAGCAAATCATAAGTATTTCTGTTTTTAGATGGTTATAGTAGATTCTTTCAGATCCCTATCCATCTCAATTATCAGGAAAAAACTACTTTTATTTACCCATATGGAACTTTCGCTTATAGGAGAATGCCTTTTGGTTTATGCAATGCTCCTGCTACTTTCCAAAGATGTATGACTTCTATATTTTCTGACCTGCTTAAAGAAATGGTGGAGGTATTCATGGACGACTTTAGCGTCTATGGATCCTCCTTTGGTGTCTGCTTGTCTAACCTTTCTCAGGTTCTCCAAAGGTGTGAAGACACAAAACTGGTCCTGAATTGGGAAAAGTGTCACTTCATGGTGCAAGAAGGAATTTTTTTTGGTCATAAGATTTCAGAGAAAGGAATAGAGGTGGACAAAGCTAAGATAGAGGTCATGATGCACTTAGAACCTCCAACCACTGTCAAAGGGATTAGAAGTTTTCTTGGGCATGCTGGCTTCTACAGAAGATTTATCAAGGACTTCTCAAGGATTGCAAGACCCTTGACAAGATTATTGTGTAAGGAGGCAGATTTTATGTTTGATGAAGACTGTCAAGCTCTGATATCAGCACCAATAGTTCAAGCCCCAAACTGGGATCTGCCTTTTGAAATAATGTGTGATGCTAGTGACTATGTAGTTGGAGCAGTTTTGGGACACAGAGTTGACAAGAAACTTCATGTTATCTACTATGCCAGCAGAACTATGGATAAGGCTCAGTCAAGGTATGCTACAACTGAGAAGGAGCTCTTGGCAGTTGTGTTTGCATTTGAGAAGTTCAGGAGCTACCTAGTAGGCTCCAAGGTAATTGTTTATGCTGACCATGCTGCACTGAGACACATCTATGCTAAGAAGGACACCAAACCAAGACTTCTAAGATGGATTCTTCTTCTACAGGAGTTTGATATGGAGATTGTGGATAAGAGAGGCATTGAGAATGGAGTTGCTGATCACCTCTTAAGACTGAGGATAGATGACTTTGTCGCAATCAATGATACCCTACCAGACGAACAGTTGCATGCTTTAGGAGTCAGGAAAGTAGAAGTGGAAAGCCTAGAAGAAGATAAACTACCTTGGTATGCTGACTTTGTAAACTATTTGATGGTTGGACAGATACCACAGACCCTCAACTCACATCAGAAGAAGAAGTTCTTAAGAGATGTTTCCCATTACTTTTGGGATGAGCCCTATTTGTACAAAAGAGGGAATGATGGGCTGTTCAGAAGGTGTGTAACTGAGGAAGAGATTCCAGGAATCCTGCACCATTGCCATGGCTCAGCCTATGGAGGGCATTTTGCAACATTCAAGACAGCCTCCAAGGTCCTACAAGCTGGTCTTTGGTGGCCTAGTCTGTTCAAGGACGCTCAAGCCCATATCTCCTCATGTGATGCCTGCCAAAGGAAGGGAAACATCTCCAAGAGAGATGAGATGCCTCTGAATTCTATCCTTGAAGTAGATCTTTTTGATGTGTGGAGGATTGACTTTATAGGACCCATCCCTTTCTCTTATGGGAACAAGTACATTCTGGTAGCTGTTAATTATGTGTCCAAGTGGGTTGAAGCCATTGCTAGTCTAACAAATGATGCTAGAGTTGTGCTGAAGCTCTTCAAGACAATCATCTTCCCAAGGTTTGGTACCCCAAGATGTGTGATCAGTGATGGTGTAAGTCATTTCATCAACAAGGTTTTTGAGAGCTTGCTCAAGAAGAATGGTGTCAAGCACAAGGTTGCTACTCCTTACCATCCTCAAACGAGTGGTCAAGTAAAAGTGTCCAACAGGGAGATCAAAGCCATCTTAGAGAAAACAGTTGGTGTCACAAGAAAGGACTGGTCTAATAATCTTGATGATGCTTTATGGGCTTATAAGACAGCTTTAAAGACACCCATTGGCAGGACTCCTTTCTCACTCCTCTATGGGAAGTCCTGCCATCTGCCTGTTGAGCTAGAGTATAAGGCCTTGTGGGCAACAAAGTTGCTGAATTTTGACATCAAGACAGCTCAGGAAAAAAGGCTCATCAACTTGCATGAACTAGAGGAAAACCGCCTTGAAGCTTTTGAGAGTTCTAGGATCTATAAGGAGATGACAAAAGCCTTCCATGACAATTGGATCAAACACAAGGACTTCAAGGCAGGGGATCAGGTGCTGCTATTCAACTCAAGGTTGAAGTTATTTCCTGGAAAGCTGAAGTCAAGATGGTCAGGACAATTCAAGACCAAGGAAGTGTTGCCATATGGAGCTGTGACTTTGTTCAGCAAGAATGGAGAGGACTTCACAGTGAATGGGCGCAGGCTGAAACCATACATGGCAAGTGAGTCTCTTGGAGATGAAGTGGACATCAACCTTGATGAACCTCCACAAGAGTAATTAACCAAGGAAAGTCAAGCTTAGTGACTTTAAAAAAGCACACTTGGGAGGTAGTCCCATGGTATTGATACAAGAGTTTTACTCCTTGTAGGACAATTGCCCTAGCTTGTACTAGTCAGTTGCAGTATAGCATAGGGTTGTATCAATCCAAATGGGAAGAGTTGAAAGACAGAAGAGTTGAGAGTGGAATCTCTAAGTCAAGCAAGCCAGGAAAGTGGTTTTGTTGCCTAAGCAACAGTTCTAACAACCTAAGTGAACCAAGCAGCAACAAGCTGAAAGAAAAAGCAAACTAAGCAATTCTAAGCAAGAAAAACAGAGTGAAACAGAGCAAAACAGAGCAAATCCGAAATTCAAATTAGAGAAAGACAAGTTCCTAGATGTGGTTATTGACTTTGAGGAATTTCAGACATTGATTAAGGCTGTTTCAAACTACATTGATCAAGCAAGTAAGCAAGCAATGGTGGTTCCTAGACATAGAGTTCACAACTAAGCTAGTTAGATCCAATCTCTTGGCAAATAACCCTTTGCTAAACATCTTAACAAGAACTAACTCTCATTAGTGCTAAAACATCAAGCAAGCAAGACTAATCAACTCTATTCAAGTCAAAATGCTCCTCAAACAGTCAATCTCTTAAGCCAAGGCCAGCAAATCCTCTAATAAACAGGTTCAGCATTTCATCAAACACTTGGTGGGCATAAGAGAAAGCTAACAACCTAGACCAGTTTGATCAAGACTAATCTAGCATGAATAACAGATTAATAGAGAGGAACCCATAAACAGAAGCACATAACAAGCCTTAATCAAGCCATAGATTCCCCTAATCTACCACATCTAGAAACCCTAAGGTAACTACTCACTCATAATCATGTTTAACACCAAATCACAAAGGGAGAAGATGCTAATCATGATTAAAAGAAAGATTAAAGAAAGATTAAAGCAAATACTTTATTATATTAAACAAAGCAAAGAAATTGTCTTACAAACTTAAAGAAATAGCTTAAGAACAGTATTTTGACAAGACCTCTCGAAAATATAGAAAAGGGGCTATTTATAGCCTAATAGAGAAAACCCTAGAAAGGTGGCAAAATTATAATTAAAAACAGGTTCGGGCTGGGTCAGTATTGGTCAGTTGTGTCGACCTCCAGTGACCGAAATTTATCTGTATCCGTCATCAGTGATCGACACACACGACCGAAATTAGGACGGAGTGTTTGTGTCGACCACATCAGACCGATACTGGTGATCGATACTGCTCTTTTTCGGCCACCAGAGACCGAAAATCACCAGGTCTGACCGAGAACTTCTGCAGAGATCTTCTGCTTTGATCCTTCTTGCTCCCTTTTGTCCAGCTAGCCTCCTGGATCATTCCCAAAGCTCCTCCAAGCTCCTTTAAGCTCCAAAAGCACCTAAAAACATCCAATATGCAAGGAAAATGCAATATATACTCCTAATGCAACCTAAGTCTAAAAGGAGAAGAAAATGGGACAAAAGCTAAGGGAAAATATGCAAAAGAGGACCAAAACATGTACCAAATGCAGCCCTAAATGGTGTAAATACAAGGGATATCAACACCCCCACACTTGCCTTTTGCTTGTCCTCAAGCAAGTAAGAACAGATGGGAGAGTGAGGTTTAAAAGTGGGCATTCAGATTCCAAAAGTGCAAAGGTAAAGAGATGGTTTTAATGCTCAAGTGCCTAGTTGTAGGATGCAACCACAATCAGCTATACTTAAAAGAACCTAGCCATGCTCATCATGTTTCAAAATGATCTCAAATCTCAACTTAGGCAAATGGTCAAATCAATCAACTCTTTAACATTCAATTAAGTTCAGAACATGAATCATGCTTATGCAAATCAAGTGAAGACATTTGGTTGAAAAGGGGTAAGGTTATGAGACAAGAATGATCTCATTTAAGCACAGGGTTAAAAACATAAAGGATCACTCAATGAAATGACTTCATCTTAGGCAAAATTCTAAAGGTAAAAGCACACTTATGCATGCAATTCAAAGCCCTCTTCTACCCTTACTTCCCAAAGATGAGCCCTAAACATTTCTAAACACAAAAGTAAACCCTCTAAACCAAAAGTAGACCCTTTCCAAAACTCTACCCTTTTCTTTCTTCTTATTCATGGCTGAGGAAACCTTCTTCATTCTGCTTGTGTGGTTGCTTCTTCTGGGTTGGGACTTGCTCTTCTTTATTGTAATGGCACCTTCATCACCTTTGGTGGATTGCTCCTGGTCTGATTTTTCTTCTTTGGACCCTCTCTGAGCCTTGTTGTTGGCGCCAATTCTTCCTTTTGAACTTAGAGCTTTTCTTCCCTTTGCTTAACCATAATACTAAACTGTTTCCCCATTATCTACCATTTTAAATCTATCCCTTTTCTTTTCTTTAGATAAAAAACATTAAGCTCAAACCACCTAACTCTACCCTTTCAAACCCCAAAAACTCCTATCCTAGAATCAAGCTCAAGATGCAAGCTGATATCTACAAGAGAGGTAATCATTGCTAGCCTTATTCCTAACACTTTTTGCCAAGACAAAATCGAAAATGCAATGCAAAGGCCTCACAGCTCTCACAATAGTGTTTAGGCTCAAAAGGAGGTTTTGGTTAAGGGTGAGGATGTAACTGTCCCATAAGTATGAGGATCAGTTATTTGGATCAACAAGACTGGTAGAAAGGAGAAAGATGATCCAAATATGTATATGGTAGCCATGAATTCACTTTTCAATGCATAAGACATGATAATTGAAAGTCCAAATTAAAGTTCAAGTTGATAGAGTTGATTTTCAGAGAACAAATGCTTTCAGAATGAAATGAGAAGACCAAATCTAGCAATCTAACCATGGTTCAGCCTTAACTTCTAGCAATCATATGATGCATCAAACAACTAAGCACTTGAAAACCGAAATCATCTCTAAACACTAAGCACTTTACAAGGAAAATTTATCATAATGCCCTATGCAAATGCAATGCAACCTATATGTCAACACTAGACTCAATCTTAAAGGAATGAAATGCAACTACATGCTTTCTTTTTGGTTTGCAAAAAATGCAAAAGATTTTCAATTTTTTCGATTTTTTTGTGTTTTTCTATGCCTTACATGTATGCATGATATGCATGAGACTCAAAGTGAAAAGAAAAAGAAAAACTAAGAAAACAGAAAAAAAAGTCAAACCCCAAATCTCTCCCCCACACTTAAATTACACAGTCCCTTATGTAATGAAAGCAATGGAAGAGAGAAGCAATAAAATATATTACAAAAATGAAAAGATGCAATGGTATACAACAATGGAAAGGATGTGGTACTTGGTTTAGTGGCAGGAGTGGTTGGATGATCCTGAGAAGATCCTTTTTGTGTGTCTCTATGACTGTCATTTCGCTCTTCAACTACTTATCCCTCTTGGTAGAGTTCGCTCTCTTCAGGACAAAAGCTCAAGTTATTCCTGATGCTTGCTGTTGAGCTGCTCCTTCTTCTCATTGTACCTGAAAGTGTAAAGCTCAAAGAAATTCTGAGTACTTATAATAAGGGGAAGGAGAGCGCTGAAAATCTTTGAGGTAGAGCAATGAGAGATGAAGTTAGGGAGAGTAAGAAGAGTTTATTGACTTATAAAGAGGTGGGTAGGGAGTGAAGGGAATCAAATGAGTGGGGGACAAAAACAAAAGTGTGCAGAAGCTAAGAAAGATGTCAGAAGGAATCCCATTTAAAAATTCAAACTACTTTGGCTCCAAACCAAAGTAGGTAAAAAATTTTGAAAGTTGAGACACTTACCTCGGATGGAGTTTCGGTCACTCATGACCGATATTACTGACCGAAATCATTTTCGGTCATGAATGATCGATACTAGAGACTGACGTGCTTCCTGGGATTAGTATCGGTCATCAGTGATCGACACACTTGACCGAAAATAACACGGTGTGTTTATGTCGATCAAGTGAGGTCGTCATGAATGACCGTAAATTATCTTCTTTCAAAACTTCTTTCCATATCGGTCACAAGTGACCGATATGTTGACTGGTATAAACTGGCTCCAATGATATCGGTCAGTCATGATCGATACTACTGACCGAAAATATGTGTATCGGTCTGTCATGACCGATACAAATGACCGATACCAGCCAGAATACACCTGTTATTTGTCCCCTTCAGACTTTCTCAAACCCCAGTTCAGAATCCTGTTTCTCTACACTAAAACAAATCATAAAAGATAAACTAGAAAGCATAATATATACAAAAGGATACCATGGGACTACCTCCCAAGTGTGCTTGTTTAAAGTCACTAAGCTTGACTTTGATTACCTCTTTAGTTGAGGTGAGGAGAAGGATTCTTGGAACTCCTTGGTGGAGGCTTGCTCCTTTGGACTCTAGCAGAAACTCCATTCATCTTGATCTTGGCAAAAGGCATAGTCTTCCCCTCTTGCTGAAGCTTGAAGATGAACTCTCCCTTCTTAGAGACCCTTGGTTGCAAAACCATTTCTCCCTTGCTAGTAACCAGCCTAACATCATTCAGATTCTTGTAGTCAACCACTTCAAGGACCTCCTTTTCAGTGGTGTCTTCAAACAACTTGACCAGGCTGCAACCATCAAAACTCTCTCCTTGGTAGCCTTCAAACTCTGGCCAATGTTTACTAGGCTGCTTCAGCTTCTTGATGTTCATTGAGAAGGCTTGCTCAGTTTCCAGCTTATTCCCTTTAGAGTCAAACCTTAGAACCTTCTTCTTGGTCAGCTTCAGCTCAATAGTGCATTCCTTAGCATCAACACTGCTCCAGCTGAGGCTAGGAAAGGTCTTCCTAGAATGATAGCATTCTTTATGTGCCCTTCCACATCAAGCACCAAGAAATCAGTGGGAATGGTTACTCCTTCTATCATCATTGGCACATCCTTGAGACTCCCTAGTGGTCTCTTCACTGTCCCATCAGCTATAGTAAGGGATACATTACTTTCTTGCAGTTGAGTGTAGCCAAGAGCTTTAGCAGTAGAGGGTAGGAGAAGATTGATACTTGCTCCAAGGTCACAAAGACAGCTCTGGAAAGTCTGCCCCTTAAGTTCACATGGGAGAGTGAAACAGCCTGGATCTCCAAGTTTCTTGATAGTGAGCTCCTTAACCTCAGGTGTTCCAGTCTTCACCCTTAGCTTCTTAAGTTCTTCTTGGCCATTCAAACCCCTCAACTCCATCTGAGCAGCATAGAGAGTTTCATACTTCTGAACCAGCTGTTCCTTGAACCTGGCTGGAAAAGGGATGGTTGGCTGATAGACAGGAAGGATTGCAGTTCGAGGTTTCTCTTTATCATTAGCAGCTTCCATCAAGTAATCCTTTGTGTTGTCAACAACCTCATGTGGCGCCCACCACTCTTCATCTTCCTTGTTGGTTCCTTCTTCAAGAGAGTTCTCCTCAGTGGCATAAGCTTCAATAAGCTCCTCCTCCCCCCCCCCCCCCCCCCCCCCCATTCTGAATGTCAATGTCCTCATTGATTAAGGAAAGGAAGTCTTCAATGATAGCTTCTTCTTCAATAGGAGTAAAGGCAACTGCAGACTCAACAGCTTGGCAATACTCATAGGTGGTTTCTAAGGTCTGTATCCTTGAATCCAAATCATCAAACTTGGTGTAGAGCTCAGCGTGAACAGAGTCTAATTTGTTATGCAACTCAGCAAATCCATGGTTCATCTTCAATTTTGCAAGGAATTGTAATTTGAGAAATTCAGTGAGCACACTCTTGATATCAGCTGCAGTAGAGGTAGAAGCATTGAGCTGAGCTTGAGGGTTAGCAGGCGTGTGTGCAAACTGTGGGTGGGTATTGTAGCAGTCTGCAAAGTTTTTCATAGGAAGAGGCGCTTGGTAGAAGTTGTTGCACCTTGGAGTTTCAAAACAGAGCATCTTCGCCAATTGTAGAGAGGTACCTGAAATGAAAATGCTTGAGAGATGGTGAGTAACTTGATTAAACTAAAAACTTGATCTTAAAGATTCTACAAACTCTAATGGTTCAAACTGATTCCCAAATGGCAACGGCGCCAAATTGATACAAGGGTTTTACCCCTTGTAGGACAATTGCCCTAGCTTGTACTAGTCAGTTGCAGTATAGCATAGGGTTGTATCAATCCAAATAGGAAGAGTTGAAAGACAGAAGAGTTGAGAGTGGAATCTCTAAGTCAAGCAAGCCAGGAAAGGGGTTTTGTTGCCTAAGCAACAGTTCTAACAACCTAAGTGAACCATGAAGCAACAAGGTGAAAGCAAAAGCAAACTAAGGAATTCTAAGCAAGAAAAACAGAGTGAAACAGAGCAAAATAGAGCAAATCCGAAATTCAAATTAGAGAAAGACAAGTTCCTAGATGTGGTTATTGACTTTGGGGAATTTCAGACATTGATTAAGGTTGTTTCAAACTACATTGATCAAGCAAGTAAGCAAGCAATGGTGGTTCCTAGACATAGAGTTCACAACTAAGCTAGTTAGATCCAATCTCTTGGCAAATAACCCTTTGCTAAACATCTTAACAAGAACTAACTCTCATTAGTGCTAAAACATCAAGCAAGCAAGACTAATCAACTCTATTCAAGTCAAAATGCTCCTCAAACAGTCAATCTCTTGAGCCAAGGCCAGCAAATCCTCTAATAAACAGGTTCAGCATTTCATCAAACACTTGGTGGGCATAAGAGAAAGCTAACAACCTAGACCAGTTTGATCAAGACTAATCTAGCATGAATAACAGATTAATAGAGAGGAACCCATAAACAGAAGCACATAACAAGCCTTAATCAAGCCATAGATTCCCCTAATCTACCACATCTAGAAATCCTAAGGTAACTACTCACTCATAATCATGTTTAACACCAAATCACAAAGGGAGAAGATGCTAATCATGATTAAAAGAAAGATTAAAAAAAGATTAAAGCAAATACTTTATTGTATTAAACAAAGCAAAGAAATTGTCTTACAAACTTAAAGAAATAACTTAAGAACATTATTTTGACAAGACCTCTCAAAAATATAGAAAAAGGGGCTATTTATAGCCTAAGGGAGAAAACCCTAGAAAGATGGCAAAATTGTAAATAAAAACAGGTTCGGGCTGGGTCAGTATCGGTCAGTTGTGTCGACCTCCAGTGACCAAAATTTATCTGTATCCGTCATCAGTGATCGACACACACGACCGAAATTGTCCACATAGAATGTGTGTCCATCTATAGTTGGCCTCTTCATCAGCTTGTCCATTTCGAATTGCATCACCAAGTCACCAAAATTCAGCTTAATTCTACCCTTCTTGACATCTATAATAGCTCCGGCAGTGGCCAGGAAAGGTCTGCCAAGAATCAAAGGGTCATTGGGTTCTTCTCCAAACTCCAAAACCACAAAATCAGTAGGAATCAAGCAATCTCCTACTTTGATAGGAACATTCTCTATCACTCTTTTAGGGACTCTAACTGATATAACAGCTAGGACAAGAGATATCCTGATAGCTTTAAA
Source organism: Thlaspi arvense (assembly GCA_911865555.2). Taxonomy (NCBI): domain Eukaryota; kingdom Viridiplantae; phylum Streptophyta; class Magnoliopsida; order Brassicales; family Brassicaceae; genus Thlaspi; species Thlaspi arvense. Next base: position 21,399,003 of record OU466862.2, on the reverse strand, counting down.
ATCGGTCATCCCTAAGCTCCTGGCAAGAGAATGAGACATCAGGTTCACAATGGAACCAAGATCACACAATGATCTCTCAAACCTGTCTCAAAATATTGTGCAGTCTAAAACAAAGCTTCCACGGTCTGAAAGCTTCTCTGGTACTTTGTTCTGAATCACTGCACTGACCTGCTCAATAATCATCATTGCTCCTTGCTCCAGGCTCAAGTTGTTGGTCACGATCCTCTTTATATATCTCCTTATAACAGGAGTAATCCTCACAGCATCAATCAAAGGAATCTCAAGGACCAGCTTGTCTATGATAGCCTTGCATCTAGCATCCTCAAGCTCTTTTTTAGACTTCTTAAGATGCTTAGGATAGGGTACCTTAGGCTTAGACACCGTTTCCTTAGCATTGTTTGAAGTCTCAGGCAAAACAGCTGTGAATCGTGGTTGGTGACGAGCGTTACCCTCCTAGTGTCGCTCGTCACTCATAGAGGATGAAGTAGTGTCGGGACTTTGTAAGTCGGGTGACGAGCGACACCCTTCAGAGGTGACTATCGTCACTCGTTCTTTTTCAGCAGTAATTTCATCATATTCAAACTCTTCAAGTCCAACGAATTCCTCTAAACTCAAACCCTTCTGCAACACAGGTTGCAGGTTCCATCCACTCCTCAATGTGATGGCATTCACATGGTGTTTAGGGTTAGCATCAGTTCTTCCAGGAAGGAATTCTTCTTGTCTCTGAACAGCTCCTGCAGTTTGAGCAACTCGAACATCCAGCTTCTTCATGTGAGAGTTCAGACTCTTAATTTTTCCATTCAGGTGCTGATAAAGCGAATCTATCTTGCCATTGAAGTCCACTGTCATCTTCTGCTGTCCTTCAAAGATCTTCTCCAGCATAGCTTCCATCTTGTTGTCTTGTGGAGGTGCAGTTTGGTAGGAAGAAGAACCATAGTTCATGTTGAAGTTGCTGCTGTTCTGGTATGGTTTTTGGAACTATGTCTTTTGGAACTGAGGCTTGGGCGTGTAACCAGAAGAATTCTGGTTTCCTGTGAAGGTAATCTTCTGATTGTTGCTGTTGTAACCTCTGTTCCATTGCTGATTTCCAAACCTTTGACCCTGAAATCCTCTAGCATTGATGAAGTTAACATCTTCTTGCTCAATCTACACTGCATTTACAAAAGTCTCTACCTCTGCAGCAAAGTGGACTGATTTCTTTCCCACCAGAAGGTTGTGCATACTGTCCAGCTTAGCTTTAACTTCAGCAATCTGATACCCATCATTCAAACCAGCCTGTTTCATCCTTTGAAAATCAGCATTCTTAGTGTTGTTACTGTAGGCCAAATTCTCAATCAGAGTGATTGCATCTTCAGGACGGTTTGTATTGAAATTCCCACAGCTAGCAGCATCCAACGCCATCTGATACTTCAAGTCCCACTGAAAAAGATTCCAAGTAGTTGCACCTGAGTGAAGCCATGATGAGACTTAAATCTAAGCCAAGAAGCCTTGAAAGCTTCAGTAGGACCTTGGGAAAATGAAGAGAGTTTCGTCCTTAGCTTCTCTGATCTAGCATCATTAAAGAAGTTGTTCAGAAAGGTGTTCTTGGTGTCTTCCCAAGTGGTCAGCGAACCAGGCTCTAGTTGCTTCAGCCAATAAGCAGCATCTCCTCCAAGTGAGTAAGGAAACAGCTTGCAGAACAGGAAGTCATTGCTAACTCCATTAGCTTTGACACTTGAAGCCAAATCCTGAAACCTCTCAATGTGGTCCATAGGATGCTAATTTGGTAAGCCATGGAAAGGATGCTGACCCACCAGCTGATAATAAGCAGGCTTGAGCTCAAAATCATTCCTCTGGAATGCAGGAGGGCGGATTGCAGCTCCTGTTGGCATAAAACTGGTCAGGTCTGTTGTAATCTCTTAGAGTCCTCAAAACGCCCAGCAGCGTTATCAGCTGCAACTCTAGCATCATGCACCACTCGTTGAACCACCTGTTCAACTATGACATTCTCATCTTGATCCAGTCTCTGCCCTTCTTCATTCCTCCTGTTTCCATCTCTGTCAACCAACTGACCTTCTGCATTCTTGACCAAGACAATAGGATTGACCATTGTAGATTGCTTCTTAGCTTTCCTGATGGTTCTTTCCAACTTAGCTAGCTCGTTAATACCAAAAGTCAAAAGCTCCTTCTCTTTGTTGATTCTGGTACTGCGATTAGGCATACACTTGAAACCAGCACAAAGAAAAGTAGCAAAAGTTAGTAAACAAATAAAAACTTAGGCAAAATCCTAATACTAAAAATCGATAGGCAACAGCGCCAAAAAATTGATAAAGCTTAGGTTTTATCCAAATAAAACTACTGCAAGTGCACAACAATGTAAGTATAGTATAGGGGGTAATCTAATCCCAAGGGAGTATGTAAACTACACTATAGAAAGTAGGCGATTATTGATTGATCTAAGTTTCAGAAAGCTAAAGGCGCTAAGTCAAGACAATTAGCAGGTTGAATCCAAGAATGTAGTATGCATGCAAGTAGGAATGATTTAAAACCATCTTGAACTCAAAACTCAATGATATAAGTAATCAATTCTCATTGCAGAAGTTATTTATGCCTAATTCACAGAATTCCAAATCTCCTTGCATATTCTAACAAGTTAAGCAAGCATTAAAGATCAGGTTTCGATTGTTCACAAAACTCCTAAGCCAAATCTCAGTGCAAATAGGCATTTTGTGATATCTCATGCATTTATATCATTTAGGCTTGTATTTAGTTTATGTTTTGGTCTCTTTTTGCATGTTTTCCTTCTCTTTAGTTCCATTTTCCTTTCTTTTTAGACTTAGGTTGCATTTAGGTTGCAGTTTGCATTCTCTATGCATTAAGGATGTTTTTAGGTACTTAAGAAGCTATTGGGAGCAAGGAGGAAGTGTGGGAATGGTTCAAAGAGTTAGCCAAGCTGAGAAGGAGCAAAAGGAGCTAAGGAAGGCGATTTCTGGTGCAACATCGGTCATGGCATGAAGCGCATCGGACAATGGTGACTGATGTAAAGCAACAGAGAAACTAGTGAATCACATCGGTCAAGACTGACCAATGTAACCAAGCCGAGAGGTTGAAGATTCATATCGATCATCCGCATCGGTCATCAGCTGACCTATGTAAAGCGCCCGAGAGGCGCATCGGTCATCAGCTGACCGATGTAAACTGACCAAGAGGAGTATCGGTCATCCACATCGGTCACTTGTGACCGATGCTGATTCAGGCCAAAGATAACTGATTTACAATTTTGCCATTTCGCTTAGACTCCTATAAATACTTAAAATCCCTAATTTTTGGAAACATCTTATTATCCAGCAGTTCTTTCTTTTTTTGTTTTTTGGGTTACAATTTGTAGTTTGAATCTTGCTTGATTTTAATAAGAGTTTACATTTATCTACTTGTTTAATCTCTCTAATCATGACTTGCTATCCTTTTCTCTTTGAATTGATTGTTTTGATGGTGATTAGTTAGTAGTGACTTAGGGATTTGAGATGGGTTAGGTTTAGGGAATTTGATGCTTAATCTGTGATTGCTTAGTGTTAATTCTTTCATTTCCTTTCTTGATTGCTGTGTTTAATGTCTGATTAGCCTTAACTAAGTTGATTAGGATATTATGCTCATTTTATGCCCACCAAGTGTCTGATGAAATGCCTGAACTGTTTTGCAAGAGAATCGCTTGTCCTAGCTCAAGAGATTGTCTGTCTAGGGAGTGATTTGGCAATATAAGACTGATAGATTGTCTTAATGCTTGCTGTTTATCATTTCACTAATGAGAATTAGTTTTTGATTTAATGATTAGTAAAGAGATTAGTGCCAAGAGATTGGATTAGTCATATAAATGAATCACATGCATAAGGAATAACATTGTGTGAGTTTGTAAGCATCATAGGTTGAGTTGATACTTCCCTAGCACCAATTATCTCATCTCAAGTCTTGTCCTTCCTCTGTTTTTAGTCTATTTCGAATTTGCTCTGTTTTTGCTTATGTTTTAGTTGTTTTGCTTGCTGTTCACTCTTAGTTTGGTTTTTGCTTTATATCTGTTTGATCTTTTAGGTTGTTAGACTTCTAAAATCTCTCTATATCTGCTTGAATTAGGAAATCTACTGCATTCTTGCTGTTTCAATCTTCTCGTTTTGGATTGACATAAAACCCTTACTACAATGACTAATACAAAGGGTGATTGAGAAAGAGACTTAAAACTCTTGTATCAATTTGGCGCCGTTGCCGGGGAATGCTTTGTTCAGTAGGATTTGTAGAGATCTTGAGATCAAGCTTTGTTATTTTCGTTTTTGGTTACTGATTTCTCATTTGGTCTAGAATTTCTTTTGTAGGTACCACAACACTTGCTCTTAAGTGTATATTATAACTGAGGTTCAAGGTCAAGGATTTTGGGTTTGCAGCAGCAGAAATCAGTTGTTGAAGCATGGAAGAACATCAGTATGTTGCTGGTTTTGAGTTGCAAGGTCCACAAGGTCTTCAAGGGATCCAAGGCTTACAAAGACAGTAAGGTCCACATAGTTTACATGGAGCTTGGGTTCAAAGACCATTGAGACAAATAGGTGCTGCAGATGTACCATCAAGTTATGCTTCAAGGCAAGGTATTCTTCCACCTATAGAGACTCACCATTATGAGATAAAGAGCAGTTTGATTGCTATTGTTCAAGAAAGGAAGTTCTTTGGATTGCCTAACCAAGACCCTTTTGAGCACTTGGATCAATTTGAGAGAATTTATGCTTTGACAAAGCTTAGTGGAGTTTCAGATGATGGTTTGAAGCTCAGATTATTACCATTCTCTCTTGGTGATAGAGCTCAGATGTGGGAAAAGTCTTTAGCACAAGGCAGCATCACCACTTGGGTACAATGCAAAAGTGCATTCCTAACCAAGTTCTTCTCTCCCTCAAGAACTGCACAATTCAGAAATGAGATCACCCACTTGAAATACTAGTCTAATGAGAGCTTTGGAGGTACCTGGGAAAGATTTAGAGGCCTCACTCATCAATGCCCTCACCATGTCTTCACCAAAGAAGTGCTGCTCTCCACACTGTATAGAGGTGTACTCGCAACCATAAGAATCCTTCTATATACTGCAAGCAATGGCCATTTTCTTGGCAAAGATGTTGATGAAGGATGGATACTAGTGGAGAACATGGCGCTCAGTAATTGGGATTATGTAGATGATAAAGAGCAACATGCAAGGGAAACTGAAGAGAAGCTAGAGACAGCATTGCATGAGATGAAGGCCTTGCAGAAAAAAGTGGGTATATTTCTCAATGGCACCACCAAAGAGCATCAAGTCAAAGCTGTTCAAATACAAGACGAGCCAGCAATGAAACAAGACCATGATATTTGTCAACAACAGTCCAATGGATACACTTACATTCAACTACATCAAGGTTCTTCTTTTGAAAGAGTTAGCGCCAACAACTCTCAGATTTCACAAGATTTGGATATAAAGCAGCTACTGCTTCAAATGCAACAACTCTAATCTTCTAGACTTCAAAGCAGTATGGCTGTCATCAACACCAACATAACTGAAGTGAAGAACACCATGATTGCTGATATCCAAAAGAGCCTTGAATCTTTCAATCAAAGACTGAGTATACAAGAGACTCTTGCACAATCATCCTCCTCATCACTTGCACAAGAGTTTTTCAAAGCTGTCACCTTAAGAAGTGGGAAGCAACCCCCTCGAAGAGTGGCGCCTTCTACACCCAATGTGGACATTGAGGAACAAGAAGAGGGGGTGGTGGTCAAAGATGTTGAAGAAGCTAAAGTGGATGAAGTGGTTGAAACTGAAAAGGGTTCAAAGAACACCAAAGCCAAAGAGGTGGTTAATGAGAAATCAAGAGAAGCACCTAAGGAGTTAGTCAAAGAACCAAGATACATTCCTCCATCATATCAGCCTACAATACCATTTCCTGGAAGGTTTAAGAAGCAACTCATTGCTAAGTATAAAGGCCTCTTTGATGAGGAGATAAAGAAGATTCAGCTCACTATGTCATTGCTAGATGCTTTTGTCTTGGTTCCACCTAACCAGAAGTTCTTGAAAGATGTTGTGGTTGAGAGAACAAAGGATCTGCAAGGGATGGTGGTACTAACACATGAGTGCAACGCCATCATTCAACAACAAAACGTGACGCCTAACAAGCTCAGTGCCCCAGGAAGCTTTACCTTGTAGGTCCACTACTGTTTGAGAAATGCTTGTGTGACTTAGGAGCAATTGTAAGCCTACTGCCATACTCTATAGCTAGTCGCCTTGGGTTCACTAAATTCAAGGAATGCAGAATATCTTTGGTGTTAGCTGATAGATCAGTAAGACTCCCTAAGGGACTGCTTGAAGATGTGCCAATCATAATAGGGAATGTTGTGATACCCACTGATTTTGTGGTCCTAGAAATGGATAAGGAAGCTAAGGACCCTCTCATACTAGCTGATAGAGTTGTATTTGGGTAAAGACATGTCTCTGAAATTTGATATCAAACAGATCATGAAACAGCCTACTATTGAAGGTCAAGTGTTTCAGATTGAGATCTTAGGAGGCTGATTGATGATGTTCAAGAATAGTTGTGTTGTGATGACAAACTCCAAGTGGCTTTGACAAAGGAGCATGGGGAAGATGGTTACTTGGATAAGGAAAGCTTAGGTTATAAACTAAGTTAGACTTTCAAAATGTCTTGGAAGAAGAGGAAACATTTGAGAGGCTGGAGTACACAAGGACAAAAGTGCTTTTAGTTTAAGAAGCTGGGTCTGCAAGCAATGAAGCTGGCGCTAAGGAGCAAAGCAGTTTAGATGCAGACTGGAGTGAGCCCAAAGCACCCAAGGTGGAGCTCAAACCTCTTCCTAAAGGGCTAAGGTATGTCTTCTTAGGCTTTAACTCTACTTATCCTGTAATTGTCAATGATAACCTCAGTGATGATGATATCTTTGCTCTTGTCAAAGTGTTAAAAAGGTTTAGGAGAGCCATTGGATATTCACTAGATGATATCCAAGGCATTTCTCCTAACCTCTGCACTCATAGGATCCATATAGAGGATGAGACAAGAACTTCTCTTGAACTTCAAAGGAGATTGAATCCTAATCTGAAAGAAGTAGTAAAAAAAAAAAATCTGGAAGTTGCTTGAAGCTGGAGTGATCTATCCTATCTCAGACAGCAGATGGGTCTCACCAGTCCCTGTGGTGCCTAAAAAAGGAGGGATCACTGTTGTAAAAAACGAAAATGATGAGCTAATACCCACTAGAACTATCACAGGTCATAGGATGTACATAGATTACAGAAAACTGAATTCTGCTTCTAGGAAAGATCACTTCCCTTTGCCATTCATAGACCAAATGTTAGCAAATCATAAGTATTATTGCTTCTTAGATGGCTATAGTGAATTCTTTCAAATCTCTATCCATCCTAATGATCAAGAGAAAACGACTTTTACTTGCCCTTATGGCATATTTTCTTATAGGAGAATGCCTTTTGGTTTATGCAATGCTCCTGCTACTTTTCAGAGGTGTATAACCTCCATATTTTCTGACTTGCTTGAAGAGATGGTGGAGGTATTCATGGATGATTTTAGTGCCTATGGATCCTCCTTTGGTGTCTGCTTGTCCAATCATTCTCAGGTTTTACAGAGATGTGAAGACACTAAGCTGGTTTTGAATTGGGAGAAATGCCATTTCATGGTTCAAGAAGGCATTTTTGGGTCACAAGTTTTCAGAGAAAGGGATAGAAGTGGACAAGGCCAAGATAGATGTGATGCTGCACTTAGAGCCTCTGAATTCAGTGAAGAGAATCAGAACCTTCTTGGGGCATGTTGGTTTTTATAGGAGGTTCATCAAGGACTTCTCAAAGATAGCAAGACCATTGACAAGGCTTCTATGCAAGGAGACAGAATTTGTCTTTGATGAAGACTGCTTACAAGGTTTCCTCTCCCTCAAAGAAGCTTTAGTGAGTCCGGCCATACTACAAGCACCAAACTGGGATCTCCCCATTGAGATCATGTGTGATGCAAGTGACTATGCAGTTGGAGCAGTCTTGGGGAAAAGAGTAGACTAAAAGCTTCAAGTTATCTACTATGCCAGCACAACAATAAAAAAAGCTCAAACAAGATATGCTACAACAGAAAAGGAGCTCCTAGCAGTTGTCTTTGCATTTGAGAGGTTCAGAAGCTACTTAGTGGTGTTTAAGGTGATAGTCTACACTGATCATGCTGCACTAAGGCACATCTATGCCAAGAAAGACACCAAGCCAGGACTCCTTAGATGGATCCTCCTCTTGCAAGAGTTTGACATGGAGATTGTGGATAAGAGAGGCATTGAGAATGGTGTAGCTGATCACATTTCAATACTGAGGATATATGATTTCGTCCCAATCAATGATACTCTACCAGAAGAGCAGTTGCATGCTTTAGGAGTAAAGACAGCTGAAGTGCTAAGCTTAGAAGAGAACAAAATGCCTTGGTATGCTGACTTTGTGAACTACTTGGTTATTGGCCAGATACCACTGAACCTCAACTCACATCAGAAGAAGAAGTTCTTAACAGATGTCTCTCACTGCTATTGGGATGAACCTACTCTCTACAAGAGAGGGAATGATGGATTGTTCAGAAGGTGAATAGCTGAGAAAGAAGTTCAAGGAATTCTACATCATTGCCATGGTTCAGCCTATAGGGGTCACTTTGCAACCTTCAAGATAGCCTCAAAGGTATTTCAAGCTGGTTTTTGGTGGCCTAGTTTGTTCAAGGACGCCCAAGCTCACATCTCCTCATGTGATGCATGCCAAAGGAAGGGAAACATATCCAAAAGAGATGAGATGCCTCTGAACTCTATTTTTAAAGTGGATCTGTTTGATGTGTGGAGGATTGACTTTATGGGACCTTTCCCTTCATCCTATGGGAATAAGTACATCCTTGTTGCTGTGGATTATATCTCAAAGTGGGTTGAAGCCATTGCCAGTCCAACAAATGATGCTAGAGTTGTGCTGAAGCTTTTTAAGACAATCATCTTTCCAAGGTGTATGATATGTGATGGTGGAAGTCATTTCATCAACAAGGTCTTTGAGAGTTTGGTAAAGAAGAATGGTGTTAAGCACAAGGTCGCCACTCCTTACCATTCTCGAACAAGTGGTCAAGTGGAGGTGTCTAACAGAGAGATCAAGGCCATCCTAGAGATGACAGTTGGTGTTACAAGAAAGGATTGATCTAATAAACTTTATTATGCTTTGTGGGCTTACAGGACAGCGTTCAAGACACCCATTGGCAGAACCCCTTCTTCACTCCTGTATGGAAAGGCTTGTCATCTGTCTGTTGAGCTGGAATATAAAGCCTTGTGGGCAACAAAGCTGATGAATTTTGACACCAAGACAACTAAGGAAAAGAGACTCATCAACTTGCATGAGTTGGAAGAAAACCGCCTTAAGCTTTTGAGAGTTCTAGGATCTATAAGGAGAGGAGAAAATCAATTCATGAGAAGAGGATAAAACCTAAGGACTTCAAGGCAGGAGATGAGGTGCTGTTGTTCAACTCAAGGCTGAAGTTTTTTCCTGGAAAGCTGAAGTCAAGGTGGTCAGGTCCATTCAAGATCAAAGAGATATTACCATACGGAGCTGTGACTTTGTTTTGCAAGGATGGAGAAGACTTCACAGTGAATGGACACAGGCTTAAGTCATACATGGCAAGTGAGTTCCTTGGAGATGATGTAGACATCAACCTTGAGGATCCTCCACAAGAGTGATCAACCAAGGAAAGTCAAGCTAAGGACGTTAAACAAGCACACTTGGGAGGTATTCCCATGTTATCCTTGTACATATTATTGCATTTTATGTTTCTGTTTGTGATTTTCTTTTGATCATACGCGCAAAAGCAAGTTGTTAGCTGAGTTAGTGCATGTTCTGGCCAGCATCGGTCACTTACATCGGTCGGGGCTGATCGATGTGGATCACATCGGTCAGACGTGACCGATGTGATCCACCCGAGAGTATGGAGATTTGCATCGGTCGAGACTGACCAATGCGCCTACATCGATCAGCAGCATGGTCATGGGTGATCGATGTAAATGGGCAGGAAGTTTTGAAGATTACATCTGTCAACAGCATCGGTCATGACTGACCGTTGTGAACCTCCTTTCTGCCAAAACCCATTTCTAGGTACATAACTACAGTCATTTCCTTATGAATCCTTTTGTATTCATTCAGAGTATCCCTTATTACTCTCCTTCAAGCTTTTAATACACAAGGGACTGTGTAATTCAAGTGTAGGGGTGGGTATTTCATTTAACATTGTGTTTTGTTTTCTTATTTTCTCTTTTGCATACTTGAGTTTCATGCATTCATCTATATGCACTGAAAATCCATAAAATTTTCAAAATTTTTGGAATCAAAAAGATCATTTAGTTGAATTTGCATAACTAAGATTGAGTCTAGATACATTTCATGTAGGTTTGCATACACTTGCATATGGACTAGATGTTAAACACTTGTTAAGGTGTTAATGTTTGAGTTGTTTTCAATGCTTTGGTTGTTTGTTGTTTGATTGCTTTGTAGTGAGTTTGAAGTTAAGGCTGCACCATATCTTGACTACTTGCATTGATATTCTTGTCTCATGCTGAAACTTGCTTTGATTTGATGCCATATCTGTTAATTAGACCCATAATCTTGACATTTAATTATCATGTTTATGCATTGAGAGTGATGACATGGCTACCCATAAACATACTTGGGTTATCTTTTTTCCTTCTTACCACTCTTGTTAACCCAAGTAGCTGATCCTCATCATTATGGGACAGTTAACCACACCCTAACTTAATGCTTTTTTCTAAGCTTAAACACTACTGTGATAGTTGTGAGGCCTTGCATTGCATTATCTTTTATCATATCTTGAGAAAAATTGTTAGGAATAAGGCTGGCAAGGAGAAGCTCTCTTGTAGACACCAGCTTGCATCTTGAGTTTGGGTTTAGGTTAGGAGTTTGGGAAAGGGTAGTATAAGTGGTTTGAGTTTTACTGTTGATATCTTTTAAAAAGAAGAAGAAGAATAAGAAGAATTATGGGGATGATAGTATAGGAAAACAGGTTAAGTTTGTGGTTTAGTATAAGGAAAAAAAGCTCTTAAGTTCTAAAGCTAAAGAAGGTGCCAAATACAGCAACAAAACTTACAAAGGTCATCCGAGAAGGAGAATTCAGACCAAGCAATCCATCAAAGGTGATACAAATGGCGCCCAACCAAAAGAAGAAGAGCAAGTTCCAACAAAGAATCAACCACACAAGCAAAAAGAAGAAGGAATTTCCCCCAAACGTGGAGGATGGAGAGATCAAATGCTTTGGGAAAAGGTAGACCTAGGGTTTTTACTTTGGGGTTTAGAAGACAATAGGTTCATCTTGGGGTAAAAAGGGTAGAAGAGATCTTTTACTTGCATGCATAGGTGTGCTTTTACCTTTAGCATTTTGCCTAAGATAGAATCATGTCATTGAGTGATCCCTTATGTCTTTGAACCCTTATCGTTGAGATCGTTTTCAACTCATGACCATGTCCCTTTAACCAAATGTGTTCAAATGAATTGGATAAACTTGATCCATTGGTTACCATTAATGAATGTTAAAGAGCTGATTTGAATGCTTGTGTAGGCTGAGCTAGAGTGCATTGTTTGCTATGATAGATATGGCTAAGGCTTTTGAAGTAGAACAATCTTTTTGCATCTTAGGACCTATAACTTGAGCATTGATTCAATTTTTCGGTTGGAACCTTTAGTTTTCAGTTCCCCCTTTCAAAACCTCATTGTCCCATTTGTTCTTATTTGCTTGAGGACAAGCAAAAGGAAAGTGTGGGGGTGTTGATATCTCATGCATTTACATCATTTAGGCTTGCATTTATTTCATGTTTTGGTCTCCTTTTGCATGTTTTCCTTCTCTTTAGTCCCATTTTCCTTTTCTTTTACACTTAGGTTGCATTTAGGTTGTAGTTTGCATTCTCTATGCATTAAGGATGTTTTTAGGTACTTAAGAAGCTATTGGGAGCAAGGAGGAAGTGTGGGAATGGTTCAAGGAGTTAGCCAAGCTGAGAAGGAGCAAAAGGAGCTAAGGAAGGCGATTTCTGGTGCAACATCGGTCAGGGCACGAAGAACATCGGTCAATGGTGACCGATGTAAAGCAACAGAGAAGCTGGTGAATCACACTGTGAAGAGACAGGACACCTGCATCGGTCAAGACTGAACGATGTAACCAAGCCAAGAGGTTGAAGATTCGCATCGATCATCCGCATCAGTCATCAGCTGACCGATGTAAAGTGCCCGAGAGGAGCATTGGTCATCCACATCGCTCACTTGTGACCAATGCTAACCCAGACCAAAGGCAACTTATTTACAATTTTGCCATTTCGCTTACTCCTATAAATACTTAAAATCCCTAATTTGTGGGAACATCTGATTATCCAGCAGTTCTTTTTTTTTTTGTTTTTGGGTTACAATTTGTAGTTTGAATCTTGCTTGATTTTAATATGAGTTTGCATTTATCTTCTTGTTTTATCTCTAATCATGATTTGCTATCCTTTTCTCTTTGAATTGATGGTTTTGATGGTGATGAGTGAGTATTGACTTAGGGATTTGAGATGGGTTAGGTTTAGGAAATTTGATGCTTGATCTGTGATTGCTTTGTGTTAATTCTTCCATTTCCTTTGTTGATTGTTGTGTTTAATACCTGATTAGCCTTTGCTAAGTTGATTAGGATCTTATGCTCATTTTATGCCTACCAAGTGTTTGGTAAAATGCATGAACTGCTTTGCAAGAAAATTGCTTGTCCTAGCTCCAGAGATTGACTGTCTAGGGAGTGATTTGGCAATATAGGATTGATAGATAGTCTTAATGCTTGCTGTTTATCATTTCACTAATGAGAATTAGTTCTTGATTTGATGATTAGTAAAGAGATTAGTACCAAGAGATTGAATTAGTCATATAAATGAATCATATGCATAAGGAATAACATTGTGTGAGTTTGTAAGCATCATAGGTTGAGTTGATAGTTCCCTAGCACCAGTTATCCAATCTCAAGTCTTGTCCTTCCTCTGGTTTGAGTCTATTTCGAAATTTCTCTGTTTTTGCTTATGTTTTAGTTGTTTTTCTTGCTGTTCACTCTTATTTTGGTGTTTGCTTCATTTCTGTTTGATCCTTTAGGTTCTTAGACTTCTAAACTCTATCTATATCTGCTTGAATCAGGAAATCTACTGCATTCCGGCTCTTTCAGTCTTCCCCTTTTGGATTGACATAAAACCCTTACTACAATGACTAGTACAAAGGGTGATTGAGAAAGAGACTCAAAACCATTGTATCATTTGGCTCATCAAATACTAGTTCAGGTGATTAACAATGTTCTCACATCTATTAAACAACCTAGGATTTTCGAATTTCCGGATGAAGAACCAAAAGATATTCCTAACAGTTTAGCGATTCTACAAACTCATTATCAACCTTTGGAAAGCCCTAACTTAAATAACAGATTACTCACACATGATTATGAAGACACAAGACATAACTAAATAAAACTGCATTAAAAGAATAGAGTAAAAGTTAAAGGGGTTTGAAATCTTCTCTAAAAGCGTACAGGATCTGTCTCCCCAAAAGCTCTGAATAAATCTCTCTCTAAAGCTCTCTGAATTCTAATATCTAGGATAAAAGCCAATAATGCCTGAAAACCTAATATATACAAACTAAAACACCAGCTGGGGTTTTGTTGCAAATAGTGGAACTTCTGGGCCAAAAGTGCAATTTATACTCCATCTTTTAAAATAAGTCGCCACTCCTCTTCAGATGCGGGTGACGAGCGTCACCATTGAGTGGTGACGATCGTCACCAATTCCTATGTAATGCTTCCGAGTTGCTAAGTTTGTGGTTGATTCTTGCAATGCTCCAAAAAGCTTCAAAACCTCCAATTATGCTCCAGACATGCTATAACCTGCAAAGACTCTACTAGAACTCTAACAAGACCAAAAAGGCTCAATAAAAGGGACTTATAGCATGGTTAAAAACCATAAAAACCATGATGTATCAGCATACATCTATGTGCATAGAAAAAACACAAAAAAATAAAAAAAATCAAACGTTTTTGCATCTTTTGCAAACCAAAAAGAACAGCATATAGTTGCATTTATTTGTTCAGAATTTAGTCTAGTGTTTCCATATAGGATTGCATTGCATTTGCATACGGCACAAGGGCACAATAAAGTGCTTAGTGTTTAGGAATAATTTTAATGTCTAAGTAGTTAAGTGTTTGATGCATCTTGAAAAGTTTGAAGTTAAGGCTGAAATATGTTTTGAATGTTAAATTTGATTCTCTCATCTCATGCTGAAACCATTGGTTCTTTGAAAATAAACTCTATCTTATTAGAACCTTAATCCGAATTTTAATTATCATGTTTGTACATTAAAAAATGATCACATGGCTACCTTTATACATACTTCGATTATTTTCTTCCTTTCTTACCACTCTTGTTAATCCAAGTAGCTGATCCTCATCATCATGGGACAGTTAATCCACAACTTTAACAAATCCTTCCTTTGGAACCTAAACACTTTTGTGAGAGTTGTGAGGCCTTGCATTCATATTTTCGAATTTTATCTTGGCAAAAAGTGTTAGGATTAAGATTGGCAAGGAGAGGCTCTCTTGTAGACACCAGCTTGCATTTTGAGCTTGATTCTTGGTTAGGTAATTGGGAATGGGTAGTGATTTGGAAAGGGTAGTGATTGGGAAAGGGTAGTGTTAAGTGGTTTGAGTTTCATTGTTTATATCTTTTAAGAAGAAGGAGAAATATGGTAATGGTAGTATGGGGAAAACAAGTTAAGCTTGTGGTTAAGTTAATAAGGAAGAAAGCTCTAAGTGTTAAAGAAAAGAAGGTGCCAACAAGAACAATGCTTACAAAGGTTATCAAAAGGAGATATCAAACCAAAGAAATCCACCAAAGATGATTAAAATGGCGCCTAATCAACAAAGGAAGAGCGAATTCCAAAAAGGAATCAACCACACAAGCAAAGAAGAAGGGCTTTCTCCACAAACAAAGAAGGAAGATATCAAGTGCTTTGGGAAATGGTAGATTTAGGAGTTTCACTTGGGGTTTATAAGTTATTAGGTTCATCTTTGGGTAAAAGGGTAGAAGAGAGCTTTAAATTGCATGCATATGTATGCTTTTACCTTTACCATTTTGCCTAAGATATAATCATTTCATTGAGTGATCCCTTGAATCTTCGAACCATTAATTGAATGAGATCATTTTCATCTCATAACCATACCCTAAGACCAAATGTTTTCACTGCAGAAACTTGATTCATTGCTTACATGTTTAATAAATGTTAAAGAGTTGGTTGATTTGAGCATTTCTCTAGGCTGAGTTTTGAGATCATTTTGAAATTGGATAAGCATGGCTAGGTTCTTTAAAGTATGGCTGATCATGATTTGCATCTTACAATTAGGCCCTTGGACATTGATTTCACTTCTTTACCTTAGCACTTTTGGATTTGAGTGCCCACCTTTAAACCTCATCTCCCATTTGTCTTAGCTTGTTTGCTAAGGGCAAGCAAAAGGCAAGTGTGGGGGTGTTGATATCTCTAATAATTGCATCATATAAGCTTGCATTTAGTTCATTTTTTGGTCTTCTCTTGCATGTTATCCTTTGTTTTTGTCCCATTTTCTTTTGGTTTTATACTTAGGTTGCATTTAGGTTGTAGTTTGCATTTTATTTTGCATAAAGAATGTTTTGCGGTACCTAAGGAGCCATTGGAGATAAGGAGGAAGCATGGGAATGATTCAGGGAGTTGCCCCAGTCAAGGAGAATCAAGAGGAGCCAAGGAAGTGCAAATTTGGACCAACATCAAGCTTGGTGTAGTCCACATTGCACGACATCATGCACCCGAGAAGAAATGAGTTTACATCGAGCAGTGACATCTAGCAAGACAGCACGACATCATACCACAGGACACCCATGTCATGCATCCACATCGCACGACATATTTGGCCAGAAACAACCAAGAAACACATCGAGCAATGATGTCGGGCAAGCCAGCACGATATCAAGCATCCGAGGGAGCAATGTCGTGCACTCACATCGACCTTCTAGCTCGACATCCACCTTATCCAAACTGCTTTTATTAACAAGATTATCATTTTGTTAGGGCTTTTGTCATTTAGTATATTTACCCTTTAACCTAAACATATTAGAAAGTCTTGTTCTTGCTTTTAATCAGTTTTCACTTGTATTGCTTTTGATTTGTAAAAACAAGATTCATCTTTTCAATTTAAATTTCTGCAGTTATCTATTTAATTTCATAAATCTAATTATGATTAACTAATTAATCCTTGTTGATTTGATGGTTTTGTTGATGATTAGTGAGTAGTCCTTTATAGGATCTTAAATGTGGTAGATTAGGGGAATTTAAGGCTTGATTTGTGTTTGTTAATATTGATTGATTCCTCTCTATTAGACTGTTTTAGGCTAGATTTGTCTTGATCACATGAATCTAGATTTAGGCTATCTCCTATGTGCACCAAGTGTTTGATGGAATGTTGATCTTGTCTTTTAGAGGATTTACTTGTCTTAGCTCAAAATATTGACTGTCTAAGAAGTATTTTGGCTTAAATAGAGTTAATTGAACCTGCTTGCGATTGATTCTAGCTCTAATGAGAGATAGTTCTTGTTAGGATGTTTAGCAAAGTGTTATTTGCCAAGAGATTGGATTTAACTTGCTTGATTGTGAACGCTATGCCTAGGAATTAGCATTACTTGCTTGTTTGCATTGTTAATGATCTTGATACCTGCCTAACCTTGCCTTTCAATTTCTTGCTTTGCATAATTTTTATTTTCACTCTCTGCCGTTCTTTTCACACACATAGGAATGTATGATTTAAGTGTGGAGGAGAGAGCATCTCCTCTTCTGTTTTATTTTCT
The DNA here is from genome assembly GCA_911865555.2 of Thlaspi arvense. NCBI lineage: Eukaryota > Viridiplantae > Streptophyta > Magnoliopsida > Brassicales > Brassicaceae > Thlaspi > Thlaspi arvense. The sequence continues at coordinate 21,382,083 of OU466862.2, read as the reverse complement.
TAATTCATCATGCATACATTTAGCTTACATGAATTCACTTATGGCATTAAAAAATTATAAGAATCTGAAAAATTCTAAAAATTTGAAAAAACAGTTCATGTAGTTGCATTCATTTGCTTAGGATTGAGTCTAGTATGCATTTCATATAGGTTGCATTCATATGCATAGGGAGTAATGATGTATGCCTTGCATAAGAGTTAAAGTTTGAAATTGTGTTTAATGCCTTGGTAATTAGTGTTTAATGCTTGTGATCTAGTTTGAGCTGAAGGTTGAACAATGATATCATTGCATATTGCATACATTCCGCATACTCATTAGGTAGTTTTTCATGCATTTGTATCATGTTTTAGGCTAGATTGCATCACTTAGGATCCTAGAGCACTCTTGCATCAGCATATGCATTTTCTCTGCATTTTGCATCCATTCCAGGTTGTTTCTGGTTGCTTTGGAGACACGGAGGTTCGTGGAGGTGTGGAGGCCGATGTAGCAGTTCATGGAAGCTCGGAAGTGTGCTAAGGACCAGTGATCGAGGAGCAGATCGAGCATGGGCAGTCGATCTAGGAGTTGATCGACCAGAAGATCGAGCTAACTAGGCGATCCAAGGATAATGATCGAGATGGAGATCGAGTGAAGCAATCGATGTATCGGTACGGACGTAAATGACGCCATGCAGAGCGAGAGCCGGATCGAGTACACCACTCGATCCTGCCAAAGATCGATACCAAGATCAGATGCAGCACTCGATTCAACAAAGAAGATCGAGACCCGGATCGAGCCGAAGACACGATGGCCGGATATGATCGATAGAACAACTCGATCCAATGGTCGATCTCTGTCCTTTCAACCGTTTTTGGCTGTTAGCGAAGGGGGGACCATTGGACTGTTTTGACATTTTAGGCAAGGCGGCGAATGCTTTTTGGAAAACTTTTAGATTTTCTAACTTTTTTCCTTCAAGTTTTCTCTCTCGTTTTCAGAAGAACACCATTGTTGAACCAGTTTTCTTTTCAAGCTTTTGTATTCTCGACCCTTATCGTTTAATCTAGTCGTTGTTTCATGTTTATCGTTTCATTTCTTCCACCTTGCTTGATTTACTTTATGTGTAGTGAGTAGTTTACTTTGGGTTAGGGGTTGAGAGGATTAAGGGGTAGAAAAGGTTCGATCTTGGTTTGTTTTCTAAACGTTTTAAGGCTATCTCTTCTAAGGTGTTGAAAGCTTAATGCTTGAAGACTCTCACGCCAAGAGCTTCATGATCCGAGAGGTCCCTTACCTTGACAGGATCCAGGGGCCTCGGAAGATCTCACCTTAGAGACTAGTTACCCCTTCCCAAAAGCCATGGAAGTTTGGGGGATTAGTTAAGCCATTGTTCGAAATCTGTTTTCCTTGCCTTTCGACCTCTCTTTCCACCAAAAGCCATGGGTTTGGAGGAGAGGATGAAAGAGTGATCTATATCGAAAGCCACGGATAGATCTTGTTTTGTTTTCGAGGCTTAGAGATCCTCACCAAGTGAGTCGATCCAAAGTTTCAAACCCAAGATCGTTCCTTGAAACCCCTTATATGAATCTCAACCCCCAAGCCCTCTCTTCTAGCATATTTACACCTCATTTCATCTTTAGCTTATTACCTGATAGCATCCTGGCCTTTAGATTTATTGTTCTTACGGTTTTAGACGAGATCGATCGTTTCTGCTGGATCTAGTGGTCGATCTTATGGTCGATCCACTAGTCGAATTTTAACAATTCGAAGCTCTTCTCTTTAATTTATCTGTTTGTTCCTTGTGGTAACTGCTTCCTTTCTAGTATTTTTAAAATAGGTTTCACTCCATTTAGGTTGTTGCATTTAGTTTTTAGATTATTTCTCATAAACTGTCTCATTTGCTTAGATTTGTCTTAGACCTTGCATTCTCTGTGGATTCTCTATCATCTAGAAGTGGATTGACACTCTCCTGCTTGCCTTACTACAACATTGCTTGCATTAGAGTTTTGATAACCTCTCTGATGCATTAGAGCGTAAAGAAAACAGCTTATCAAATGGCGCCGTTGCCATTCTAGGTTGCTTAGAGAACATAGAGATTTGGGTCTTAGCAAAGACTAAGTCTTTACCTTTTTCAAGTTACTAATCCTACTACTCTAAACCGTGTGTTTTCAGGTACATGAATCTTCGTTCAAGGGGAGACAACAATCTTCTACAACCCTTAGACAACATTCATCAGCTTGGTCACTCACGGCAAAGAAGAGTCAGAGATCAAACAAGAGCCTTTGAGGAGATTGTTCAGCAAGGTCTGGTTAACTTTGAAGACATGGCTGCACACGAGCATCCAGAAGGACCACCTCCAGCAGGACGGGGCAATGGAAACCCCCAACACGCGGCTAGACCTCCGAAGATCATAGGAGCGGGAGATGCTCCCAATACCCACCATAATAGGTTTGGGATCACTCCTCCTCCGGTACAAAACAATAACTTTGAGATCAAGCCGGAGTTCATATCTATGGTGCAAAACAACAAGTTCCACGGCTTAGCAATGGAAGACCCCTTGGAGCACTTGGACAATTTCGAGCAAGTGTGTGGAATGATTAAGATCAACGGTATCTCAGAAGATGCCTTCAAGCTGCGTCTCTTCCCCTTTTCACTCGGAGACAAAGCTAGACATTGGGAGAAGACCCTCCCATAAGGCACCATCACATCATGGGCCGAGTGTAAGAAGGCACCAACAGCTAATACAAGGGCAAGCTTCTACAAATCAGAAGTTCGCTGAAATGAACACTCGGCTAGATTCATCATTAACCGACTTCTCCACTCAAATCACAAACATCAACAACAAAATAAAGCAGCTGGAGAAAGGCAAGGCAAGCACGAGTGGACAGAACAGCCTCCCGGGAAAGTGTGAGCAAAACCCCAAGGAGTATGCCAATGCCATTACGTTACGAAGTGGCAAAGAGCTTGAGCCTCCGGTCTCTACCAAGAACAACGAGGACGTTGTAATTCAAGAGGGGGAGGGTAAACTTTCAGCTGATAATGAGGAGATAAACTTTGACAACGTATGGATCCAAGGACCGAGAAGAGGTGACAAGGCATTCATTGAGAAAAAGGGTGAGAAAACCACCAAGGAAAAGGATGACCACGTGCCCCCACCTTACGTACCAAAGTTGCCATTCCCGGGTCGTTTCAAAAAGCAGTTAATAGAGAAACACCGGATCCTGTTTGAGAAGCACTTGAGAGACGTGGAGATAAAGTTGCCTCTTGTAGACTGTCTCGCTATGATGCCCAAGTGCGCCAAGTTTTTCAAGGACACCCTTGTGAAGAAGAACAAAGAAAGCAGGTGCTTGTACTAAGCGAAGAGTGTAGCGCGGTTATTCATTAGGAGATAGTGCCTAAGAAGCTGGGAGATCCGGGAAGCTTCACCATACCTTGTGCTTTAGGTCCTCTAGAGTTCAAGAGTTGCTTGTGTGATCTCGGAGCTAGCATAAACTTGATGCCCCACTCCGTGGCTAAGAAGCTTGGTTTCACTCGGTTTAAGGAATGTCGGATCTCAATGGTGCTGGCTGATAGAAGCGTGAGATTACCAGTAGGGCTGCTCGAAGACTTACCGGTGCGAATCAGTGGTGTGAATGTACCTACAGACTTTGTAGTGCTGGAGATGGACGAGGAGCCGAAAGACCCACTCATCTTAGGGAGACCATTCCTCGCAACCGCCGGAGCCATAATAGACGTGAAGAATGGGAAGATTGCCTTGCATTTGGGGAAAGAGATCAGGCTAGACTTTGACATCAACAAGGTTCTAAAGAAGCCAACCATTGAAGGACAAGCTTTCTATATCGAAACGATGGATGCCTTGGCGGATGAGTTGCTGGAAGAGCTAGCTTTAGAAGACTATTTGAAGCTAGCACTCACTAAGGAGCCAGGAGAGTTTGGCTATGTGGACCAATGGACCCAAGAGTACGTGAACCTGCTAGATTCGAGGAGAATCATCAAGAATGAAGAAGGATGTTGCCTAGAAATCGACCCCGAGATCGATGCTATCACTCGATCCAGGAGTCAGATCGACAAGCCAATCGAGAACCCAACTCGATCCGGTGCAACAATCGACCAACAGATCGAGAATGATGCTCGATCAAAAGAAACAATCGAGTTGACGATCGAGAAAGACCCCCCGATCATTTTGGAGTCCAATCAAGAGATCGACTCAATGTCTCGATCCCTTACTCGATCCATATCAAATCGAGTAAGTGAATCGAGTGAAATGGCTCGATCTAGACGACATCGAGAGGAGAATCGACCGGAGGACTCGATCACAGAAGGGATAGCGATAGAGGAAAGCAGTCTGAAGGGCCATGCCTCGAGTTCAAAGGAGAGTTCCAAGGAGGAGAACAACAACAACAGCCACGAGGATGACTGGAGTGAGCTGTTAACCCCAAAGGTGGACCTTAAGGAGCTCCCAAAAGGGCTAAGGTATGCTTTCTTAGGACCTAATGACACCTATCCCGTGATAGTAAACGAAAACCTTAGTGATGATGAGCTGCACTCGCTCTTAACTGAGCTGAGAAAGTATAGGAAGGCCATTGGGTACTCTTTAAGTGACATCAAAGGTCTTTCACCAATGCTTTGCACTCATAGGATTCACTTGGATAATGAGAACGCCACTTCTGTAGAACATCAAAGGTGTTTGAATCCTAACTTGAAAGAGGTTGTTAAGAAGGAAATCTTTAAGCTTTTAGAGGCTGACGTGATCTATCCCATAAGTGACAGCACGTGGGTTTCACCTGTACATGTGGTGCCTAAGAAGGGAGGGATCACGGTCATAAGGAATGAAAAGGATGAACTTATCCCTACTAGGACCATTACTGGTCATAGAATGTGTATTGACTATAGAAAGCTTAACCTTGCGACTAGAAAAGACCATTTCCCTTTGCCTTTCATTGATCAAATGCTTGAGAGACTTGCAAATCACCCTTACTACTGTTTTCTCGATGGGTATAGCGGTTTCTTTCAAATACCTATTCACCCAAACGATCAGGAGAAAACGACTTTTACATGTCCCTACGGTACCTTTTCATATCGAAGGATGCCGTTTGGATTGTGTAATGCACCGGCTACCTTTCAGCGGTGTATGATGTCGATCTTCTCCGATCTTATAGAGGAGATGGTAGAAGTGTTTATGGATGACTTCTCTGTGTATGGTGCATCCTTTCCTGCGTGTTTGTTGAATCTTTGCAGGGTACTCAAACGTTGTGAAGAAACAAACCTGGTGCTGAACTGGGAGAAATGCCACTTCATGGTCAAGGAAGGGATAGTACTCGGTCACAAGATTACAGAGAGGGGTATTGAGGTTGATCAGGCTAAGGTTGAGGTTATGATGGGTTTGGAGCTGCCGGTTAATGTTAAAGGGATTAGAAGCTTCCTGGGACACGCAGGGTTCTATAGGCGCTTCATCAAAGATTTCTCCAAGATTGCACGCCCCCTTACCCGGCTGTTATGCAAGGAAGCTGAGTTTGTATTCGATGAGGAGTGTTTGAAGGCTTTCGTGACCATCAAGAAACCCCTCACGTCAGCCCCTATAGTCCAAGCACCAGACTGGTCTCTCCCTTTTGAGATTATGTGTGATGCTAGTGACTATGCTGTAGGAGCAGTCCTTGGTCAGAAGAAGGACAAGAAGCTACATGTGATCTATTATGCTTCAAGGACCTTGGAGGACACGCAATCACGATACACCACTACGGAGAAGGAGCTGCTTGCAGTAGTCTTCGCCTTTGAGAAGTTCAGATCGTATCTCGTTGGCTCCAAGGCTATTGTATACACGGATCATGCTGCTCTACGATACATCTACTCAAAGAAAGACACTAAGCCTCGGCTCTTAAGATGGATTCTCTTACTTCAGGAGTTTGACATGGAAATTAAAGACAAGAAGGGGATAGAAAATGGAGTCGCTGACCACCTCTCAAGACTAAGGATCAACGATTCTCGCCCTTTAGATGATTCTCTTCCAGAAGAACAACTTATGGCGATTACTACTGCTGTTTGTGGGAAGCTAGAAGGAAGGTTTGAGGAAGTGTTGAGTTTTAAAGAGGAGGATCTACCATGGTATGCTGATATGGTGAACTACCTAGCATGTGGTGAGGAGCCAACACATCTCAACAGCTATCACAAGAAGAGGTTTTTGAGGGAGGCTAGTGACTACTTTTGGGATGAGCCTTACCTATACAAAAGAGGAGTAGACAGCTTGTACCGAAGATGTGTTACAAAGGAAGAATCCAGGGATATCCTCTATCATTGCCATGGCTCTTCTTACGGAGGACACTTCGCTTCATTCAAAACTGCCACGAAAGTGTTGCAAGCGGGTTTCTGGTGGCCGTCTATCTTCAAAGATGCACACGAGTTTGTGAAGAGCTGTGAGGCATGTCAGCGAGCAGGGAACATTACCAAGAGGAATGAAATGCCTCAAGTTCCTATCTTCGAGGTTGACGTGTTCGATGCATGGGGTATTGACTTCATGGGGCCTTTTCCTTCTTCATACGGCAACAAGTACATCTTAGTAGCTGTGGATTATGTCTCCAAATGGGTTGAGGCTGTTGCTTCCCCTACAAACGACTCTAAGGTTGTGATCAAGTTGTTCAAGAGTATCATCTTTCCAAGGTTTGGGGTACCCAAGGTTGTTATAAGTGATGGAGGAAGCCATTTTGTAAACAAGGTTTTTGAGAGCCTCTTGAGAAAGTATGGGGTTAAGCATAAGGTGGCTACACCGTATCATCCTCAAACGAGCGGTCAGGTGGAAGTCTCTAACAGGCAGATCAAAGCTATTCTGGAGAAGACCGTTGGAGCAACAAGGAAGGACTGGTCAGTGAAGCTGGACAATGCTCTTTGGGCCTATCGTACTGCCTTCAAGACGCCGTTTGGTACAACCCCTTTCACTCTACTCTATGGCAAGGGTTGTCACCTCCCGGTTGAGCTGGAACACTGTGCATTGTGGGCTGTGAAGAGGCTGAACTTTGATCTCAAGACGGCTCAGGAAAGGCGTCTTATTCAGCTACACGAACTGGACGAGTGGAGATTGAATGCTTACGAGAGTTCCAAGATCTACAAGGAGCGAACTAAGGAGGCTCATGACAAGAAATTGGTTGCCAAGGAGCTTAAGGAAGGAGGACTGGTGTTGCTGTACAACTCGAGGCTAAAGCTCTTCCCGGGCAAGCTGAAATCAAGGTGGAGCGGACCGTTCGTGATTCAAGAGGTCTTGCCATATGGAGCTGTTACTCTAATGGGAAGAAGTGGTAGTGCATTCACCATCAACGGACACAGAGTCAAGCCCTACCTGGCGGACAGCTTTGACAAAGAGAGTACCTCGGTGCTTCTCCAAGACCCACCATCCGCCTAGACCAAGTAAGGTCTAGCTAAAGACGTTAAAGAAAGCACACTTGGGAGGCATTCCCATGTTTATCTTGTACATATTTTTGCTTTCACTTCTCTTTCAGTTTTATGTTTTTTTGTTTTTAGTGTGTAGGAACAGGTATAAGGAATCTAAACCTTGCCTTTGGGTTCCAAAAGGGGCAATAGGGGTTAAGATAAAGCTAGAGATCGAGTGCTAGATCGACTGATCTTTGCTAGATCGAGCCAGTGAATCGAGAGGAGCCAGTCGATCTAGACGAGAACGAGTGACAAGATCGACCTTGACGAAAAAGGATCGATCGATCCAAATAGGATCGACCGATCTAATTTCTCTCGGGAAAATCTGTTGAAAGTTGGTCGATCACTCGACTCGATCCATCACTCGATCTATGCTAAATCGACCCCTAAATCGAGGACATAGCTCGATCAGAGGGACTTAGCCGAGGAGCCAACATCTCAATGATCGAGAGAGCCAATCGATCCAGGGCTCGATTCACCTTGAATCGAGTCACAAATCGAGTAACCCTCTCGATCTAAGCCATTTTAGGCATAAGATCGAGTCCTAGATAGACCAAAAGGACTCGATCTCATGCCGAGGTAACAATTTTCATTCCCTCCTTTACTCCTTTCCCTCCAAAGTTTAAATTCAAAACTTGGTCAAGGCAAGCATCTTTGACCATGAAAGATGTGCCTTGACCAAGACTTTTGTCAGAAACCACTTTGACCACCCATTGTTTTGGTTTGTTAAACTCTTTAAATGTTTCAATTTACTCCTCACCCTCTCATTTCTGTTTGCTCGAGTTTTTCTTACAAAGAGAGTGAGAATTTAAAAGCTTTTAAAGTTTAGCAAAGATATCCTCTACTCTTGCAAAGGTATTTTCAAGGTTTAATGATTTTATTTCAAGAAAATCTCCTTAAAAATCGCAAGTTCTTGTTTTAGGATATAGGATCGGATTTGAATTTTTAAAATTAGCTAAGTAATAGGAAGAATTCTTGATTTTCAGTATCTCAAAGATTTTATTCCCTTTTATCTAGCTATTATTTTTATTTGATCCCCAAAATTCTAGAGTAGTTTATATAAATCTTCTTCTCCTCTTCTCTTATTCTCATTCAATCGCCTCTTGCTAATCATTCTCTAGAAAAATTTGTTTCAGGAGCAATGGCACCAAAGAGAACAAGAGAGATGCGAGTGCAAGAAGGAGAAACACAAGAAGTGGTGGTTCAAGAGAGGGTCCGGTGGAGCAAAGATGAGAAGAGGGATAAGAAGAGGTTGGAGAGGCTCCGGTTTGAACCTACAAAGTTTGCTGATCGAGAGCTTCTGTCCAGGCTCGGGATCCTTGGAGACTTCGACCAACTCCTCAAGAACATTGGTCTGAGGTGCTTGTCGCGGATGGACTGCCCTACAATTCCCGAGGTGACGATAGATTTCCTAGCCACTTTGGAGTTCCGGTACGAGAATCCGAGTGCACATGTTCCTTCTCAAGGGCGTCTCTATTTCAAGGTTGGCCGCCAAGCCTACACACTATCCATCCCCGAGCTATGCCAAGCCTACGGTCTCAAGGCTGATGCACACAAGGTGGAGTTCCCAGCCTTCAAGAAAGCCGACGAGTTTTGGGACCTAATCAGAAATGAAGACTACAAAGCAAACACTGCCAAGATCAAGAGAGTTAGGAGTCCGGTGCTGAGGTATACTTTGAAGCTGATAGCTAATACATTCAGTGGGAGGTCTGTTGCTCCTACTGTCACGAAGACGGAGCTGTGCTTCCTTTTCCAAGGCGTGAAGCATTTGGTGTCTGATCCGGATGCGAATGAAGAACCCATAGAAGATGAACTCGGCGATGAAGTGAATTACAGCTGTGTGCTCGCGGCTTCTCTGGTGAAGTACAAGGCTTATACCTTACGGTGCAAGGCAACCTCTTCCTATATTGGCGGTTTCCTTACTCCTTTGTTCGTGCAAGCCGGTGTGCCCATCCATGACTTTGCTCACGTCCCAAACAGAGCTTTCATGGATGAAGCATACATGAGAAACACTGATAGCTTGGGACGCACGCCAGCAGAAGGGTTTTATGCTTACCTCTTCATAGATGAGGAAGACAAGAAGAGAGTGTGCATCCTCCCCAACAAAGACGAGACCGAGCTGCTTGGTGTTGGGAACATCGAGTTCTTACCCACGGAGGAAGAATGCTTTGCCCCTTTAGGAGGACCGCCTGCTTCAGCCATTGCCCCGCGCCAAAGGTCAGAGTCTCCAGGAACAGAGGATGAGATGCCCGAGGTTTACACACTTCCCAAGCTGGATTTTGAACCTAAGACCAAAACCGAGAAGTTCTTAGCCTCGGTGGTGGAGATGCAGCGGAAGATAAACAAGTGGCAAGGGAAAATGCTTAAGAAGCTGGGGAAGAAGGTCAAACAACTCCAAGGAAGCCAGCCTAAGCCAGCAGGAAGCCAGGAGATACAACAACCCGAGAAGAGGAGACTCTCAACCGGCGGAGCTGTGATCCGCGAGACCCAAGGAGACAACATTCAACCGGCTCGCCACTCCCTCCAAGAAACCAGGCAACAAAGGAAAGACAACAATCTCTAGCTCCTCTGGAACATCCTCAAGTGCCAGCCGAGCCTAGACAAGAGGTAACAACCTTCCTCCATTGTATATAACCGCACATCTTTGTTTCTTGCATTGTGTTTGTTTGCTTCTCCGGATGAGTTTGCCACCGGGACGGTGTCAAGCAAGTTTGGGGGAGTACTTGTGTGATTTAATCTTGTGTTCTTTGATCTTATTTTCCTTTTTACATCCTTGAGTCTTAGTCATGAAAAATTGGTAAAATTTTTAAAATTTTTTCAAAGATTCATGTAGTTGCATTCATCTCTTTAAAAACATGTTAGGATTGAGTCTAGAATTTCTCATATCACCTAGGTTGTTTGCATTTTGCATAAGGGGTTAGAATTTCTTAAAAAGGTGTTTTACTTATGAATCATTTCAATGTCCTAGTTAGTAGTTCTCTAATGCTTTGTTTATGCTTTGAAAGTAAGTTCTAACCATGCTTGGATCACTAGTTAGGATTTTCGTGGCTTGAATTGAACTCTCATGATTTGAAACTCATCCTACTAAGTGAAAACCTTAATTTGAAAATCTAATTATCATTCTTATGCATTTGAAAATGAACACATGGTTTTAAAATATTTAGGCTCTCTTCTTCCTTTTTACCTCTCTTTGTGAGCCTAAGTAGAACTCCCTCCTTGAACCTTACCCTCCTTTGAAGCCAAATGTTCTTGAGTGACATCTTTGTGAGGCCTTATTTTCGGTTTGGACTTGGCATAAAGTGTTAGGTTTAGGCGACATGATTTGGTTGTCATAATTGATTGCTAGCTTTACATTTTGAAGCTAGGTATAGGCTTAGGATAAGTTTGGGGGATCATTGGGGTTGCCTTCTTGTGAATTTGTTTTCGGTTCAAAAGAGTTTGTGTTTTAAGGAAAGAAATGAGGTTTTAAGTGAAAGGTTTGTTTTTAAAAACTAAGTATGCTCTATTTCAGAAGGTAGCTCTCTCTAAATAAAAAAAAAAGAGAAAAAGAAAAGAAAAGAAAAAAAAAATAAAAGAGCCTAAGTGCCAAATAAATAAAAAAAAATGAAGAGAAAAATAGTAATAATAAGAGAGCTACTAATAAGAAATTCCTAAGAGAAAAAATATTTTTCAAAACCTTTTCACTAGCCTAAAAAGTTTAAAAATGTCTTTATTTTGAATTGGGGATTGCTAAGTTGAGAAGAAGGGGTAGACTTTTAAGTGGTGAGTGAGGATTAAATTTCTTAAATGAGAGGGGTATAGGACTGTTTGATAGTTTACATGGGTAGATGAGAATCTAATCATGTATGCATAAATTGCCTTTACCTTTAGCATTATGCATTAGTTCAAACCATTTTTGAGAGAAACCCTTGTCTAATTGTAAACCCTTTTCAAATGAGATCATTCTATGCTCATAACCATAACCCTTAGCCAAATGTGTTTTGCTTTAAAGTGCATAAGTTTGATTCATGGTTCGAATGATTAATGAATGTTAAAGGATGAATTTCTTTGATTGTTAGGAATAAGAGACTCATGATTTGAATGTCTTTGTGTGATGAGTATGGCTAAGTCCTTTGGAGTATGAGTGTAAGCTTAGCATTTTAGAACTGTTAACTAGGACATTGAGATGATCTATTCGAAAGGCACCTTTGCAAAAAGTTTAAAACCCCTTTGAATTTTATGAAAACCTCTCTTCCTTACTTGTTTTTCGTTGCTTGGGGGCAAGCAAGAAGTAAGTTTGGGGGAGTTGATATCATTGCATATTGCATACATTCCGCATACTCATTAGGTAGTTTTTCATGCATTTGTATCATGTTTTAGGCTAGATTGCATCACTTAGGGTCCTAGAGCACTCTTGCATCAGCATATGCATTTTCTCTGCATTTTGCATCCATTCCAGGTTGTTTCTGGTTGCTTTGGAGACACGGAGGTTCGTGGAGGTGTGGAGGCCGATGTAGCAGTTCATGGAAGCTCGGAAGTGTGCTAAGGACCAGTGATCGAGGAGCAGATCGAGCATGGGCGGTCGATCTAGGAGTTGATCGACCAGAAGATCGAGCCAACTAGGCGATCCAAAGATAATGATCGAGATGGAGATCGAGTGAAGCAATCGATGTATCGGTACGGACATAAATGACGCCATGCAGAGCGAGAGCTGGATCGAGTACACCACTCGATCCTGCCAAAGATCGATACCAAGATCGGATGCAGCACTCGATTCACCAAAGAAGATCGAGACCCGGATCGAGCCGAAGACACGATGGCCGGATATGATCGATAGAACAACTCGATCCAATGGTCGATCTCTGTCCTTTCAACCGTTTTTGGCTGTTAGCGAAGGGGGGACCATTGGACTGTTTTGACATTTTAGGCAAGGCGGCGAATGCTTTTTGGACAACTTTTAGATTTTCTAACTTTTTTCCTTCAAGTTTTCTCTCTCGTTTTCGGAAGAACACCATTGTTGAACCAGTTTTCTTTTCAAGCTTTTGTATTCTCGACCCTTATCGTTTAATCTAGTCGTTGTTTCATGTTTATCGTTTCATTTCTTCCACCTTGCTTGATTTACTTTATGTGTAGTGAGTAGTTTACTTTGGGTTAGGGGTTGAGAGGATTAAGGGGTAGAAAAGGTTCGATCTTGGTTTGTTTTCTAAACGTTTTAAGGCTATCTCTTCTAAGGTGTTGAAAGCTTAATGCTTGAAGACTCTCACGCCAAGAGCTTCATGATCCGAGAGGTCCCTTACCTTGACAGGATCCAGGGGCCTCGGAAGATCTCACCTTAGAGACTAGTTACCCCTTCCCAAAAGCCATGGAAGTTTGGAGGATTAGTTAAGCCATTGTTTGAAATCTGTTTTCCTTGCCTTTCGACCTCTCTTTCCACCAAAAGCCATGGGTTTGGAGGAGAGGATGAAAGAGTGATCTATACCGAAAGCCACGGATAGATCTTGTTTTGTTTTCGAGGCTTAGAGATCCTCACCAAGTGAGTCGATCCAAAGTTTCAAACCCAAGATCGTTCCTTGAAACCCCTTATATGAATCTCAACCCCCAAGCCCTCTCTTCTAGCATATTTACACCTCATTTCATCTTTAGCTTATTACCTGATAGCATCCTGGCCTTTAGATTTATTGTTCTTACGGTTTTAGACGAGATCGATCATTTTTGCTCGATCTAGTGGTCGATCTTGTGGTCGATCCACTAGTCGAATTTTAACAATTCGAAGCTCTTCTCTTTAATTTATCTGTTTGTTCCTCGTGGTAACTGCTTCCTTTCTAGTATTTTTAAAATAGGTTTCACTCCATTTAGGTTGTTGCATTTAGTTTTTAGATTATTTCTCATAAACTGTCTCATTTGCTTAGATTTGTCTTAGACCTTGCATTCTCTGTGGATTCTCTATCATCTAGAAGTGGATTGACACTCTCCTGCTTGCCTTACTACAACATTGCTTGCATTAGAGTTTTGATAACCTCTCTGCTGCATTAGAGCGTAAAGAAAACAGCTTATCAAACAACATTTGGGATTCTGTGCAGTGTCACTCTTGCTTAGTTATAGCATACATGAATTGATTTCGAGCTTTTTCTAGTAGAATCATAATATTGACTTGTTAATTATCATGTCTTGTTCATTGAAAAGTGTTTTTCATGGATTATCATACATACTTCGTCTCTTTTCTTCCTTCGACAACTCTTGGTATTCCAAGATAGAATCATTTCTTTGACTGATTCCTTTGATTACTTGAGCCTTTATTGCATGAGATCATTTTCATCTCATAACCTTGTCCGTTAGACCAAATGTTTTCACTTGATTTGCATAAATTTGATCCATTGGTTACCTTTAATGAATGCTAACGAATTGATTGATTTGAATGCTTGTGTAGGCTAAGCTTGAGTTCATTGTTTGCATTTCTTTTACTATTTTGTCTCCCTACTCATGATTAACTATATTTTTTTCATAGATTTGTTGGTTTTCACCATGATTAGTGAGTTGTCTTTTTAGGGATTTGAGATGGGTTAGATTTACAGAAGTCGATCCTTAATCCATTGTAGCTTAGTGCTAATTCTTCAATTTCCTTTCTTATTTGCTATGTTTAATACCTAATTAGCCATAGCTAAGTTGATTAGGATCATAGGCTCAATTTTTGCCCACCAAATGTTTGTTGAAATGCCTGAATTGCAAAGTAAGAGTGTTGCTTATCCTAGCCTAAGGAATTAGATGTTTAGGGAGTAGTTTGGCAATATGTGGTTGAATGAGTGCTTGTAATGCTTGTTGTTCGTCATTTCATTAATGGGAATTAGTTCTTGACTTGATGATTAGCAAAGTAATTAGTACCATAGGATTGGATTACTTAAATAAATGAATCTCATGCATAAGGAATAGCATTGTTTGAATTTGTAAGCCTAATGGATTGAGTAGAGAGTTCCCTAATATCAATTATCACATCTTAAGTCATGTCTTTTCTTTGTTCTTTGCTAATTTCCAATTTGCCTTAGTAAGTGTTTGCTTCAAGGTTGCTTTGATCCTTTAGGTTGTTAGACAATTAAATCTTCTTGTTTGGCTTGAATTAGGAACCCTATTGCATTCTTCCTGTTTCAAACCTCCCCTTATGGATTGACTAAACTCAATGCTACAATGATTAGTGCAATCTTGAGGATTGATAAAGCATAAAAGCTCACATCATTTCTTTTCTCAATGATGTTTGTAGAAGCTCCTACTTGGTGGTCATGTAGCGCATTGAAGTCTTCAGGACTTTCCTTAGCATCAACTATTAAAGCATGGTAAACTGATATTACCATATATTTTGCATATTGTGCATGCATTTAGGATAGTTTTTCATGCATTCATCTTGCATTATAGGATAGTTTGTTCCATTTGTTGCATTTTAGATCCTAGGTCCCTTTGCATTCACATTTTGCATATTTCTTGCATTTATGCGTTATTATCAGGTTGTTTGGAGCACTCTCGAGTTGAGGAGGCTATGTGGACGTGAGGAGGATCACAACAAGGCTCGTGGACACTTGGAGAACTCAACCGTGCATGCTAAGGACCCGAGATCGAGTAGTGGATCGAGCAGGGCAGGTCGATATAAACGAGATCGACCAGAAGATTGAATGACCCAAGTCGATTCAAGAAGAAGGATCGAGACCAAGATCGAGAGAAGAGATCGATATGGAGTACGAACGTGAATGACACCATGCAGATCGAGAGCCAGAACGAGTTCCCAACCCGATCATCACATGATCGACTCAGAGATCGACCGAAGCCATCCGATCCAAGAAGACGATCGAGCCAGAGATCGAGGGACCCGAGTCGATCCCAGACGAGCCTTATCCATCCAGCTGTCTTTGGCGGCTACCGAACGGGGGACCAGTTAACGGTTTAGCCATTTTTGGCCAAAGCAGCCATCACTTTCTCTTATCTTCATTCTGCCGTTTTGTTTTTCTCTCTACCTTAGGCGATTTCGCCATTGCTGAACATCTTAAGCTTTTCGTGCTTTAAAACTTTGGATCTTTTAATATTAAGCAAGTTTTTCCTTTAATCGTTTGCTAATCATGCTTAGCTTTCTATCTATTGCTTTTCATCCGATCTTAACCATGAGTAGCGAGAAGTCTTGATGTTATTACATATTGCATACATTTTGCATACTCATTAGTTAGCTTTTCATACATTTGTATCATGTTTTAGGTTATATTGCATCACTTAGGGTCCTAGAGCATTCTTGCATCAGCATACGCATTTTCCTTGCATTTTGCATCACATTCAGGTTGTTTCTGGCTGCTTTGGAGTCGTGGAGGTTCGTGGACGTGTTGAGGCTGATGTAGCAGTTCGTGGGAGCTCGGAAATATGCTAAGGGCCAGAGATCGAGGAGCAGATCGAGCATGGCCGGTCGATCTGGGAGTTGATCGACCAGAAGATCGAGCCAACTAGGCGATCCAAGGAAAATGATCGAGATGGAGATCGAGTGAAGCAATCAGGCCAACTAGGCGATTAATCCGTACGGACGTAAATGACGCCATGCAGAGCGAGAGACAGATCGAGTACACCACTCGATCCAGCCGAAGATCGATACCGAGATCGGATGCAACACTCGATTCGCCGATGAAGATCGAGATCCAGATCAAGCCGAAGACACGATGTCCGGATATGATCGAGAGAACCACTCGATCTTGGAGTCGATCTCTGTCCTTTCAACCGTTTTTGGCTGCTAGCGAAGGGGGGACCATTGGCTTGTTTGGGCATTTTGGGAAGGCGGCGACGTCCTTTTTCCCACAACTTTTTAGATCCTTATCTTTTTCCTTATGTTTTCTCTCTCGTTTCGTTAAGAACACCATTGTTGAAACTCGTTTTTCTTTTAAGCTTTTGTATTCGAATCATCATCGTTTAATCTAGTTTTCCTTTCATGTTCATCGTCTCGTTTCATATGCTTTGCTTGATTTACTCTATGTGTAGCGAGTAGTTTACTTTGGGTTCGGGGTTGAGAGGATTAAGGGGTTAAAAAGGTTTCGATCTTGGGTTTTTCAAAACGTTATCAAAGGCTATCTCTTCTAAGGTGTTGAAATCTTAAAGCTTGAAGACTCTCACGCCAAGAGCTTCATGATCCATGAGGTTCCTTACCTTGACAGGATTCAGGAGCCTCGGAAGATCACACCTTAGAGACTAGTTACCCCTTCCCAAAAGCCATGGAAGTTTGGGGGATTAGTTAAGCCATTCGTTTGAAATCTGTTTTCCTTGCCTTTCGACCTTTCTTTCCACCAAAAGCCATGGGTTTGGAGGAGAGGATGAAAGAGTGATCTATACCGAAAGCCACGGATAGATCTTGTTTTATTTTCAAGGCTTAGAGATCCTCACCAAGTGAGTCGATCTAAAGTTTTTAAAACCAAGGTCGAACCTTTGAAACCCCTAACCATGAATCTCAATCCTAGACCCTTCCTTTTAGCATCATTACGTCTATTCTCATCATTCGCTTGTTGTCTGATAGCATCCTGGTCATTAGCTTTACTGTTCTTACAATTTTAGACGAGATTGATTGTTACTGCTCGATCTAGTGGTCGATCTCGTGGTCGATCCACTAGTCGAATTTTAATAATTCGAAGCTTTCTCTTTTAATTAATCTGTTTGTTTCTCGTGGTAGTTTCTTCCTTTCTGGTATTTTTAAAATAGGTTTCATTCTGTTTAAGTTGCTGCATCTAGTTTTTAGAGATTTTATCATAAACTGTCTCATTTTGCTTAGATTTGCTTTAGTCCTTGCATTCTCTGTGCATTCTCTATCTCCTAGAAATGGATTGACTCTCTCTTGCTTGCTATACTACAACATTGCTTGCATTAGAGTTTGATAACCTCTTTGCATCATAAACCCGAGCTTAGAAAACGTTTATCAAATGGCGCCGTTGCCATTCTAGGACTGTTTAGAGAACATAGAGATTTGGGTCTTAGCAAAGACTAAGTCTTTACCTTTTTCAAGTTACTAATACTTCTACTCTCAAACGTGTGTTTTTTCAGGTACATGAATCTTCGTTCAAGGGGAGACAACAATCTTCTACAACCCTTAGACAACATTCATCAACTTGGTCACTCACGGCAAAGGAGAGTCAGAGAGCAAACAAGAGCCTTTAAGGAGATTGTTCAGCACGGTTTGGTTAACTTTGAAGATATGGCTGAACACGAGCATCCAGAAGGACCTCCTCCAGCAGGACAGGACAATGGAAACCCCCAACACGCGGCTAGACCCCCAAGGATCATAGAAGCCGGAGATGCTCCCAATACCCACCACAATAGGTTTGGGATCACTCCTCCTCCTGTACAAAACAATAACTTCGAGATCAAGCCAGGTTTAATCTCCATGGTGCAAAACAACAAGTTCCACGGCTTAGGATTGGAAGACCCCTTGGAGCACCTAGACAACTTCGAGCAAGTATGTGGGATGATCAAGATCAATGGCATATCCGAAGATGCTTTCAAGCTGCGTCTCTTCCCCTTTTCACTCGGAGACAAAGCTAGACATTGGGAGAAGACCCTCCCACAAGGCACCATTACATCATGGGCTGAGTGTAAGAAGGCATTTCTCTCAAAGTTCTTCTCAAGCAACAGGACAGCTCGGTTGAGAAGCGAAATCAGTGGTTTCACTCAAAGGAACAACGAGACATTCAACGAGGCAATGGAGTGTTTCAAAGACTACACGATCCAATGTCCTCATCACGGGTTCAGCGAGGAGACACTACTCAGTACCATATACAGTGGAGCTTCACCAAAGATCAGGTTGTTGCTTGACACAGCTAGGAAAGGGAACTTCCTCAGTCAAGAGGTAGAAGAGGGTATGGAGCTGATAGAAAACTTGGCGTTGAGTGATGGAAACTATGCTGAAGATTATGACCGTGCACCGAGAGGATCAGAGTTAGAGTCTCACAAGAAGGAGCTCAAATCGTTGCATGAGAAGATAGATAAGTTGGTGTTAGCTAATCAGAAGCATGTTCACTTTGTTGGTGAAGCTGATGAGAACCAAGAGGAGTTAGAGCTAAGCCAAGAAGAAGCAAATTGGGTGGCTGGACAGAACAACTACAAGTCTCAAGGCTACAACCAAGGCTACCAGAACAACAACCTCTCTTACCGAAGCACCAACGTAGCCAACCCTAAAGATCAAGTGTACCCTGCTCAGCAAGCTAAACCTTTCATCCCTTACAACAAAGGTTTTCAACCGAGTGGTGGTTTCCAAGGTCAAGGGCAGAGCAACTTCCAAGGGCAACAACAACACAACAAGGGTTATACTCCTAACTACCCTCCGGGCTTTGCACCTCAGCAACAACAACCGATGCAACAACAAGTTGATCCGGTTCAAGCAATGTTTCAACAACTAATACAAGGGCAAGCCTCTACAAACCAGAAGCTCACTGAAATGAACACTCGCCTAGACTCATCTCTAACCGACTTCTCCACTCAGATCACCAACCTAAACAACAAGATCAAGCAGCTGGAGAAGGGAAAAGCAAGTACGAGTGGTCAGAACAGTCTTTCGGGAAAGTGTGAGCAGAATCCCAAGGAGTATGCTAATGCTATAACGTTGAGAAGCGGTAAAAAGCTCCAACCTCCGGTCTCTACAAAGAACAACGAGGACGTTGTATTTGAAGAGGGGGAGGGTAAACCTTCGGCTGATGATGATGAGATTAACTTTGACAACGTTTGGATCCAAGGGCCGAGGAGAGGAGATAAGGCGGTCGCTGAGAAGAAAAGTGAGCAAACCACCAAGGAAAAGAACTCTTACGTGCCCCCACCTTACGTACCGAAGTTGCCATTTCCCGGTCGTTTCAGAAAGCAGCTCATCGAGAAGCACAGAATCTTGTTTGAGAAGCACCTGAGAGACGTGGAAATCAAGCTCCCTCTTGTTGATTGTCTAGCTATGATGCCCAAGTGCGCCAAGTTTTTCAAGGACACCCTCGTGAAGAAGAACAAAGAAAGCAAAGAGGTACTTGTTCTAAGTGAAGAGTGTAGCGCGGTTATACATAAGGAGATAGTCCCTAAGAAGCTGGGAGACCCTGGAAGCTTCACTATACCCTGCGCTTTGGGTCCTCTAGAGTTCAAGAGTTGCTTGTGTGATCTCGGAGCTAGCATAAACTTGATGCCTCACTCCGTGGCTAAGAAGCTTGGTTTTACTCGGTTTAAAGACTGTCGGATCTCATTGGTGCTGGCTGATAGAAGTGTGAGGCTACCAGTGGGGCTGCTTGAAGACTTACCGGTACGAATCAGTGATGTGAACGTACCCACAGACTTTGTCGTGTTGGAGATGGATGAGGAGCCTAAAGACCCACTCATCTTAGGGAGACCGTTCCTTGGAACCGCCAGGGCTATCATAGATGTGAAGAATGGGAAGATTGCCTTGCATTTGGGAAAGGAGCTCAGGCTAGACTTCGACATCAACGAGGTTATGAAGAAGCCAACCATTGATGGGCAAGCTTTCTATATTGAAACGATGGATGCTTTAGCGGTTGAGTTGCTGGAAGAGCTGGCTCTAGAAGACCATCTGAAGCTAGCACTGACTAAGGAGCCAGGGGAGTTTGGCTATGTGGACCAGAGAACCCAAGAGTACGTGAACCTGCTGGATTGTAGGAGGATTATCAAGAATGAAGAAGGTTGCTGCCTAGAGATCGACCCCGAGATCGACGCTATCACTCGATCCAGGAGTCAGATCGACAAGTCAATCGAGAACACAACTCGATCCGGTGCAACAATCGATGGACAGATCGAGAAGAATGCTCGATCAGGAAAAACAATCGAGCCGACGATCGAGAGAGACCTCCCGATCATTTTGGAGTCCAACCAAGAGATCGACTCAGCGTCTCGATCCCTTACTCGATCCATATCAAATCGAGTATGTGAATCGAGCAAAATGGCTCGACCTAGACGACATCGAGAGGAGAATCGACCGGAGGACTCGATCTCAGAAAGGATAGCGATGGAAGAAAGCAGTCTGAAGGGCCATGCCTCAGGTTCAAAGGAGAGTTCCAAGGAGGAAAGCAACAACAACAGCCACGAGGATGACTGGAGTGAGCTGTTAGCCCCAAAGGTGGACCTTAAGGAGCTCCCAAAAGGGCTAAGGTATGCTTTCTTAGGGCCTAATAACACCTATCCCGTGATTGTGAATGAAAACCTTAGTGATGATGAGTTGCACTCGCTCCTAACTGAGCTGAGAAAGTATAGGAAGGCCATTGGGTACTCTTTAAGTGACATCAAGGGCCTTTCACCAATGCTATGCACTCATAGGATTCACTTGGATAATGAGAACGCTTCTTCTATAGAACATCAAAGGCGTTTGAATCCTAACTTGAAAGAGGTTGTTAAGAAGGAAATCCTTAAGCTTTTAGAGGCTGACGTGATCTATCCCATAAGTGACAGCACGTGGGTTTCCCCTGTACACGTGGTGCCTAAGAAGGGAGGGATCACGGTCATAAGGAATGAAAAGGATGAACTTATCCCTACTAGGACCATTACTGGTCATAGGATGTGTATTGATTATAGGAAGCTTAACCTTGCGACTAGGAAAGACCATTTTCCCCCTACCTTTTATTGATCAAATGCTTGAGAGACTTGCAAATCACCCTTACTACTGTTTTCTCGATGGATATAGTGGTTTCTTTCAAATTCCTATTCACCCAAACGATCAGGAGAAGACAACTTTCACATGTCCCTACGGTACCTTTGCATATCGAAGGATGCCGTTTGGATTGTGTAATGCACCGGCTAAGTTTCAGCGGTGTATGATATCTATCTTCTCTGATCTTATAGAGGAGATGGTAGAGGTGTTCATGGATGACTTCTCTGTGTATGGTGTGTCCTTTCCTGCGTGTTTGTTGAATCTTTGCAGGGTGCTAAAACGTTGTGAAGAGACAGACTTGGTGCTCAATTGGGAGAAATGCCACTTCATGGTTAAGGAAGGGATTGTGCTCGGTCACAAGATATCAGAGAAAGGTATTGACGTTGATCAGGCTAAGGTGGAGATCATGATGGGTCTTGAGCCGCCATTTAATGTTAAAGGAATCAGAAGCTTCTTGGGGCACGCAGGGTTCTATAGGCGCTTCATCAAAGATTTCTCCAAGATTGCACGCCCTCTTACACGGCTGTTGTGCAAGGAAGCTGAGTTTGTATTCGATGAGGAGTGTTTGGCTTTCGTGACCATCAAGGAAGCACTTACATCAGCCCCTATAGTCCAAGCACCAGACTGGTCTCTCCCCTTTGAGATCATGTGTGATGCTAGTGACTACGCCGTAGGAGCCGTTCTTGGTCAGAAGAAAGACAAGAAGCTACACGTGATCTACTATGCTTCAAGGACCTTGGATGACACGCAATCACGATACACCACTACGGAGAAGGAGTTGCTTGCAGTAGTCTTCACCTTTGAGAAGTTCAGATCATATCTCGTTGGCTCCAAGCTATTGTATACACGGATCATGCTGCCTTACGATACATCTACTCGAAGAAAGACACTAAGCCTCGGCTTTTAAGATGGATTCTGTTACTCCAGGAGTTTGACATGGAGATTAGAGACAAGAAAGGGATAGAAAATGGAGACGCTGATCACCTCTCACGGCTAAGGATCAACGAGTCTCTCCCCTTAGATGACTCTCTTCCAGAAGAACAGCTTATGGCGATTACTACGGCTGTTTGTGGGAAGCTAGAAGGGAGGTTTGAGGAGGTGTTGAGTTTCAAAGAGGAGGATCTACCGTGGTATGCTGATGTGGTGAACTATCTAGCGTGTGGTGAGGAACCAACACATCTCAACAGCTATCACAAGAAGCGGTTTATAAGGGAGGCTAGTGACTACTTTTGGGACGAGCCCTACCTATACAAAAGAGGAGTAGACAGCTTGTACTGGAGATGTGTTACAAAGGAAGAAGCCAGGGACATCCTCTACCATTGCCATGGCTCTTCTCACGGAGGACACTTCGCCTCATTCAAGACAGCCACGAAGGTATTGCAAGCCGGTTTCTGGTGGCCCTCCATTTTTAAAGATGCACACGAGTTTGTGAAGAGCTGTGAGGCATGTCAACAAGCAGGGAATATAACCAAGAGGAACGAAATGCCTCAAGTTCCTATCTTCGAGGTTGACGTGTTTGACGCGTGGGGAATTGACTTCATGGGCTATTTTCCTTCTTCATACGGCAACAAATACATCTTGGTAGCAGTGGATTATGTCTCCAAATGGGTTGAGGCTATTGCTTCCCCTGCAAATGACTCTAAGGTGGTAATCTTCCCGAGGTTTGGGGTACCAAAGGTTGTTATAAGTGATGGAGGAAGCCACTTTATAAACAAGGTCTTTGAGAACCTCTTGAGAAAGTATGGGGTTAAGCATAAGGTGGCTACACCGTATCATCCTCAAACAAGCGGTCAAGTGGAGGTCTCCAACAGGAAAATCAAGGCTATTCTAGAGAAGACCGTCGGAGCCACAAGGAAAGACTGGGCAGTGAAGCTGGATGACGCTCTTTGGGCCTACCGTACCGCCTTCAAGACACCGATTGGTACAACTCCTTTCACTCTACTCTATGGCACGGGCTGTCACCTCCCGGTTGAGCTGGAACACCGTGCGTTGTGGGCTGTGAAGAGGCTGAACTTTGATCTCAAGACTGCTCAGGAGAGGCGCCTTATTCAGCTACACGAACTGGACGAGTTGAGGCTGAACGCTTACGAGAGCTCCCGGATATACAAGGAGCGGACAAAGGAGGCTCATGACAAGAAGTTGGTTGCCAAGGAGCTTAAGGAAGGAGGACTGGTGTTGCTGTACAACTCGAGGCTCAAGCTCTTCCCGGGCAAGCTGAAATCAAGGTGGAGCGGACCGTTCGTGATTCAAGAAGTGTTGCCTTATGGAGCTGTTACTCTGATGGGAAAAAGTGGCAGTGCATTCACCGTCAATGGACACAGAGTCAAGCCCTACTTGAGAGACAGTTATGACAAGGAGAGTACCTCGGTGCTTCTCCAAGACCCACCATCCGCTTAGACCAAGTAAGGTCTAGCTAAAGACGTTAAAGAAAGCGCACTTGGGAGGCATTCCCATGTTTATCTTGTACACACTTCTGCTTTATTTCCCTTTCAGTTTTATGTTTTTATTTTGCAAGTGTGTAGGAACAGGTATAAAGAGTCTAAACCTTGACATTGAGGTCTAAAAGAGGCAATAGGGGTTAAGATAAGGCTAGAGATCGAGTGCTAGATCGACTGATACTGGCTCGATCTTTACTAGATCGAGTCAGTGAATCGAGAGGAGCCAGTCGATCTAGACGAGCACGAGTGACAAGATCGACCTTGACAAAAAGGATCGATCGATCCAAATCGGATCGACCGATCTAATTTCTCTCGGGAAAATCTGTTGAAAACTGATCGATCACTCGACTCGATCCATCACTCAATCTATGCCAAATCGACCCCTGAATCGAAGACATAGCTCGATTATGTGGACTTAGCCGAGGAGCCAACATCTCAATGATCGAGAGAGCTAATCGATCCAGGACTCGATTCACCATGAATCGAGTCTCAAATCGAGTAACCCTCTCGATCTAAGCCATTTTGGGCATGAGATCGAGTCCTAGATCGACCAAATGGACTTGATCTCATGTCGAGGTAACATTTTTCTTTCCCTCCTTTACTCTTTTCCCTCCAACTTTTGAATTCAAAACTTGGTCAAGGCAAGCATCTTTGACCATGAAAGATGTGCCTTGACCAAGACTTTGTCAGAAAAACCACTTTTGCTACCCATTGTTTTGGTTTTGCTAAGTCTTTAAATATTTCAAACAACCTCTCACCCTCTCATTCCTGTTTTGCTCGAGAATTTTAAACAAAGAGAGTGAGAGTTTCAATTTTCAAAAGCTAGCAAAGATATTCTGCTTTTCTTGCAAAGGTATTTTCAAAAATTTAATGATTTAATCTTAGAAAATCTCCTTTAATATCGCAAGATCTTGTTTTAGAATATAGGATCGGTTTTGAATTTTTAAAACTAGCTAAGTTAAAGGAATAATTCCAGATTTTTCAGTATCTAAAGATTTGATTCTCCTTTATTTAGCTATGATTTGTATTTATTCCCCAAAATTCTAGGGTAGTTTTTATAAATTATCTCCTTCTCTTCTCTCATTCTCATCAAATCGCCGCTTGCTTATCAATCCCTTTAGAATCTTGTTTCAGGAACAATGGCACCAAAGAGAACTAGAGAAGAGCAAGCACAAGAAGGAGAAGGACAAGAAGTGGTAGTTCAAGAGAGGGTCCGGTGGAGTAAGGATGAGAAGAGGGATAAGAAGCGGCTAGAGAGGCTCCGGTTTGAGCCTACCAAGTTTGCTGATCGAGAGCTGTTGTCTAAGCTTGGGATTCTTGGGGACTTCGACCAACTCCTCAAGAACATTGGTTTAAGATGTATGTCACGGATGGATTGCCCAACCATTCCTGAAGTGACAATAGACTTCCTTGCCACCTTGGAGTTCCGGTATGAGAATCCTAGTGCACCCGTCCCTTCCCAAGGCCGCCTCTACTTCAAAGTTGGACGCCAAGCCTATACACTCTCCATCCCTGAGCTATGCCAAGCCTAAGGTCTCAACGCTGATGCATACAAGGTCGAGTTCCCAGCCTTCAAGAAAGCCGACGAGTTTTGGGACCTGATCAGCAATGAGGACTACAAAGCCAGCACCGCCAAGATCAAGCGAGTAAGGAGTCTGGTGCTGAGGTACACTCTGAAGCTGATTGCCAACATGTTTAGTGGAAGGTCTGTTGCTCCTACGGTCACGAAGACAGAGCTGTGCTTCCTGTTCCAAGGTGTGAAACACTTGGTGTCTGATCCGGATGCAAATGAAGAGCCCATAGAGGATGAACTCGGCGATGAAGTGAACTACGGCTGTGTGCTCGCGGCTTCCTTGGTGAAGTACAAGGCTTATGCCTTACGGTGCAAGGCAACCTCCTCTTACATTGGCGGTTTCCTTACTCCTCTGTTCGTGCAAGCCGGTGTGCCCATTCATGACTTTGCTCACGTCCCAAACAGAGCTTTCATGGATGAGGCATACATGAGGAATACTGATAGCTTGGGACGCACACCAGCAGAAGGGTTCTATGCCTACCTCATCATTGATGACGAAGACAAGAAGAGAGAGTGCATCCTGCCCAACAAAGATGAAACCGAGCTGCTTGGTGTTGGGAACATCGAGTTCTTGTCCACGGAGGAAGAATGATTTGCCCCTTTAGGAGGACCGCCTGCTTCAGCAATTGCCCCGCGTCAAAGGTCAGAGTCTCCAGCCATGGAAGACGAGATGCCCGAGGCTTACACACTTCCCAAGCTAGATTTTGAGCCGAGGACAAAAACCGACAAGTTCCTAGCATCAGTTGTGGAGATGCAACGGAAGATCAACAAGTGGCAAGGGAAGATGCTAAAGAAGCTGGGGAAGAAAGTTAAAGCACTTCAGGGAAGCTCGCCTAAGCCAGCTGTAAGTCAAGAGATGCAACAACCCGAAAAGAGAAGACTCTCAACCGGAGGATTTGTTATCCGCGAGACCCAAGGAGACAACATCCAGCCGGCGCACCACTCTCTCCAAGAACCAGCTGACAAAGGCAAAGCAACGATCCCTAGCTCCTCTGGAACATCCTCAAGTTCCAGCCGAGCCTAGCCCAGAGGTAAACAACCTTCTTCCATTGTATATAACCGCTCATGTTGTTGCTTTTGCATTGTGTTTTGATGCTCCTTCGGATGAGTTTGCCACCGGGACGGCGTCAAGCAAGTTTGGGGGAGTACATGTGTGATTTGACTTGTGTTCTTTGATCTTATTTTCCCTTAGCATCCTTGAGTCTTAGTTCATGAAAAATTGGTAAAATTTTTAAAAATTTTTCAAAAGATTCATGTAGTTGCATTCATCTTTTTAAAACATGTTAGGATTGAGTCTAGAGTTTCTCATATCACCTAGGTTGTTTGCATTTTGCATAAGGGGTTAGAATTTCTTACAAAGGTGTTTTTACTTATGAATTGTTTCAATGCCCTAGTTAGTAGTTCTCTAATGCTTTGTCTATGCTTTGAAAGTAAGTTCTTACCATGCTTGGATCACTTGTTAGGATTTTCGTGGCTTGAATTGAACTCTCATGATTTGAAACTCATTCTAATAAGTGAAAGCCTTAATTTGAAATTCTAATTATCATTCTTATGCATTTGAAAATGAACACATGGTTTTAAAATATTTAGGCTCTCTTCTTCCTTTTTACCACTCTTTGTGAGCCTAAGTAGAACTCCCTCCTTGAACCTTACCCTCCTTTGAAGCCAAATGTTCTTGTGTGACATCTTTGTGAGGCCTTCCTTTCGGTTTGAACTTGGCATAAAGTGTTAGGTTTAGGCGACATGATTTGGTTTTCATATTGTTGCTAGCTTTGCATTTTGAAGCTAGGTATAGGCTTAGGATAAGTTTGGGGGATCATTGGGGTTGCTATCTTGTCTATTTACTCTCGGTTTCAAAGAGCTTTGTGTTTTAAGGAAAGAAATGAGGTTTTAAGTGAAAGGTTGTTTTTAAAACTAAGTATGCTCTAATTTCAGGAGGTAGCTCTCCCATAATAAAATAAAAATAAAAATAAAAAGTGAAAAGAAAAGAAAAAGAAAAAAAAATAATAAAAAGAAAAAAATAATAATAAAAAGAAAAAAATAATAATAAGAGAGCTACTAATAAGAAATTTCTAAAGAGCAAAAGTATTTTTCAAAACCTTTTCACTAGCCTAAAAAGTTTAAAAAAATGTCTTTGTTTCGAATTGGGGATTGCTTAGTTTGTAAAGAAAAGGGTAGACTCTTAAGTGGTGAGTGAGGATAAAATTTCTTAAATGAGAGGGGTATAGGATCATTTGATAGTTTACATGGGTAGATGAGAATCTAATCATGTATGCATCAATTGTCTTTACCTTTAGCATTATGCACAAGTTCATCCATTTTTGAGAAAAATCCTTGTTCTGATTATAAACCCTTTTCAAATGAGATCATTATATGCTCATAACCTTAACCCTTAGCCAAATGTGTTTTGCTTTAAAGTGCTTAAGTTTGATTCATGGTTCGAATGTTAATGAATGTTAAAGGATGAGTTTCTTTGATTGTTAGGAATAGGAGAGTCATGATTTGAATTTCTTTGTGTGATGAGTATGGCTAAGTTCTTTGGAGTATGAGTGTAAGCATAGCATTTTAGAACTGTTAACAAAGACATTGAGATTGATTCATTTGAAAGGCACCTTTGCAAAAAGTTTAAAACCCCACTCATTTTTCTTAAAACCTCTCTTCCTTACTTATTTTCTGTTGCTTGAGGGCAAGCAAGAAGTAAGTTTGGGGGAGTTGATGTTATTGCATATTGCATACATTTTGCATACTCATTAGTTAGCTTTTCATGCATTTGTATCATGTTTTAGGTTAGATTGTATCACTTAGGGTCCTAGAGCATTCTTGCATCAGCATACGTATTTTCCTTGCATTTTGCATCACATTCAGGTTGTTTCTGGCTGCTTTGGAGTCGTGGAGGTTCGTGGACGTGTTGAGGCTGATGTAGCAGTTCGTGGGAGCTCGGAAATATGCTAAGGGCCAGAGATCGAAGAGCAGATCGAGCATGGCCGGTCGATCTGGGAGTTGATCGACCAGAAGATCGAGCCAACTAGGCGATCCAAGGAAAATGATCGAGACGGAGATCGAGTGAAGGAATCGATCAATCGGTACGGACGTAAATGACGCCATGCAGAGCGAGAGACAGATCGAGTACACCACTCAATCCAGCCGAAGATCGATACCGAGATCGGATGCAACACTCGATTCGCCGATGAAGATCAAGACCTAGATCGAGCCGAAGACACGATGTCCGGATATGATCGAGAGAACCATTCGATCTTGGAGTCGATCTCTGTCCTTTCAACCGTTTTTGGTTGCTAGCGAAGGGGGGACCATTGGCTTGTTTGGGCATTTTGGGAAGGCGGCGACGTCCTTTTTCCCACAACTTTTTAGATCCTTATCTTTTTCCTTATGTTTTCTCTCTCGTTTCGTGAAGAACACCATTGTTGAAACTCGTTTTTCTTTTAAGCTTTTGTATTCGAATCATCATCGTTTAATCTAGTTTTCCTTTCATGTTCATCGTCTCGTTTCATATGCTTTGCTTGATTTACTCTATGTGTAGCGAGTAGTTTACTTTGGGTTCGGGGTTGAGAGGATTAAGGGGTTAAAAAGGTTTCGATCTTGGGTTTTTCAAAACGATTTCAAAGGCTATCTCTTCTAAGGTGTTGAGATCTTAAAGCTTGAAGACTCTCACGCCAAGAGCTTCATGATCCGAGAGTTTCCTTACCTTGACAGGAATCAGGAGCCTCGGAAGATCACACCTTAGAGACTAGTTACCCCTTCCCAAAAGCCATGGAAGTTTGGGAGATTAGTTAAGCCATTCGTTTGAAATCTGTTTTCCTTGCCTTTCGACCTTTCTTTCCACCAAAAGCCATGGGTTTGGAGGAGAGGATGAAAGAGTGATCTATACCGAAAGCCACGAATAGATCTTGTTTTGTTTTCAAGGCTTAGAGATCCTCACCAAGTGAGTCGATCTAAAGTTTTTCAAAACCAAGGTCGAACCTTTGAAACCCCTAACCACGAATCTCAACCCTAGACCCTTCCTTTTAGCATCTTTACGTCTATTCTCATCATTCGCTTGTTGTCTGATAGCATCCTGGTCATTAGCTTTACTGTTCTTACGATTTTAGACGAGATCGATTGTTACTGCTCGATCTAGTGGTCGATCTCGTGGTCGACCCACTAGTCGAATTTTAATAATTCGAAGCTTTTTCCTTTAATTAATCTGTTTGTTTCTCGTGGTAGTTTCTTCCTTTCTAGTATTCTTAAAATATCTTTCATTCTGTTTAAGTTGCTGCATCTAGTTTTTAGAGATTTTATCATAAACTGTCTCATTTTGCTTAGATTTGCTTTAGTCCTTGCATTCTCTGTGCATTCTCTATCTCCTAGAAATGGATTGACTCTCTCTTGCTTGCTATACTACAACATTGCTTGCATTAGAGTTTGATAACCTCTTTGCATCCTAAACCCGAGCTTAGAAAACGTTTATCAAGTCTTTTTGGGTTTTCGGGGTTGAGGCGATTCAAAAGGGTTGAAAGGGTTTAAGTTTTGTGTTATCATTGTTCTTCATACCTTCTCTTCTAGGATCTTGGCATCTTAAGGCTTAGAGGGCCTTGGAAAAGGTCTCCAAGATTCCAGGGCTGTCTTACCTTGACAGGATTCAGATATCCTAGAAAACCAGATCCTTGAGACTAATCTTTCTTTTCCAATATGCCATGGTTGTAAAGAGGATTAGTTAGTCATTATATTGAAATCTGTTTTCCTTGCTCTTTGATCTCTTTTTCCACCAAACGCCATGGGTTTGGAGAAGAGATTGAGGAAGTGAACCATACCACACGCCATGGATGGTTCTTATTTTGTTTTCAAGGCATAGAGAAACCTCACAAGTGAGTAGATCTAAATGTTTTCAAACCAAAGCTTAAACCTTTGAGACCCTTGAATATGACCCTCGACCCTAAACCCTCCTTTTTAGTGGTTTAAAACCTCTGTTAATCGTTTGCTTGTCAAAAAGTTGCTTCCTGCTCATTTGAAGTCATTTCCATTAAGTTGTTTGTTAGATCGATCCATTCTGCTCGATCTAGTGCTCGATCCAGTGGTCGATTCACTGGTCGATTTTTAGTTCTTAGTAGCTTTGTATGTTTAATCTTCTGCTTGTTCCCAGTGGTAGTTAACCCTCTTCCAGGGATTGATTCTTAGTGTTCTTCCTGCTTCCTAGGTTAGATTGATTCCCCTTACTACTGTACTACATCATAACATGTGGTTTGGGCTTTGATAACCTCCTTGCTTGCATAGAAAAATCCTGTTATCAAATGGCGCCATTGCTGTCTTAGGATTGTTAGGAAGCATTAAGATTTGGGGTTTAGTAAAGACTAAGCCTTTTCTTTCATTTTGGTTACTAATCTCTTTCTCTTCAAACTTGTGTCTTTCAGGTACATGAACTTACGCTCCAGGGGTAACAACAATCTACTTAAACCCCTAGACAATATTCACCAACTCCGAAGTTCAAGAACAAGAAGAGCAAGAGAGCAAGCTCAAGCCTTTGAAGAGATTGTTCAAGCTGGTTCACTAGACTATGCAACAATGGCTGAGCAAGAACATCCTGAGGGACCTCCACCAGCTCACGGTGGTGTAGGAAGGGGCAATGGAAACTCCATCCACGCAGCTAGACCACCACGGATTATCGGTGCTGGAGATGCTCCTAAAACGCATCACAATCGCTTTGGGATCACTCTTCCTCCAGTCCAGAATAACAATTTCGAGATAAAGCCTGGATTCATCTCTATGGTTCAGAATAGCAAATTCCACGGGCTGGCTATGGAAGACCCCTTACAGCACCTTGATAACTTCGAACAAGTGTGTGGTATGATTAAGATCAATGGGATCTCGGAAGATGCCTTCAAGCTACGGCTCTTCCCATTTTCTCTCGGTGACAAGGCTAGGCATTGGGAGAAGACCCTTCCACAAGGCACCATTACCTCTTGGGCTGAGTGTAAGAAGGCGTTCCTCTCAAAGTTCTTCTCAAGCACAAGGACAGCTCGGTTGAGAAGTGAGATAAGTGGCTTCACTCAAAGGCAGAACGAGACATTCAATGAAGCTATGGAGAGATTAAAAGACTATACCATTCAGTGTCCTCACCACGGCTTCAGTGAAGAGACTCTCTTGAGCACTATATACCGAGGAGCATTACCCAAGATCCGCATGCTACTTGATACGGCAAGCAAGGGTAACTTCCTTTGTCAAGAAGTGGAAGAAGGTATGGAGCTCATAGAGAACTTGGCATTGAGTGATGGGAATTACGCCGAGGATTACGACCGTGCACCACGAGGTTTTGAGCTAGAGTCTCACAAGAAAGAGCTTAAGTCCCTCCATGAGAAGATAGACAAGCTTGTGCTTGCAAATCAGAAGCAAGTTCATTTCGTGGGAGAAGCCGAAGATGTCTTAGAGGAGCCAGACTTGAGTCAAGAAAAAGCTAACTGGATTGCTGGTCAGAACTACAACAAGCCTCAAGGATATTCTCAAGGCTACCAGGGGAACAACAATCTCTCATACCGTAGCACAAACCTTGAGAATCCAAAGGATCAGGTTTACCCCCCTCAGCAAGCAAAGCCCTTTGTACCTTACAACAAGGGTTTTCAACAAAACAACGGGTATCAAGGTTCGAGGCAAGGTAACTTTCAGGGTCAGCAGCAACAACAAGGCAACAAAGGCTTTACCCCTATGTTTCTTCACGGTTTTGTTCCTCAACAACAACAGATGCAACCCGCTCCTCAAGATCCGGTTCAAGCAATGTTTCAGCAGTTGCTTCAAGGTCAAGCTTCAACTAATCAGAAGTTTGTCGAGATGAACAACCGCCTTGAATCCTCTCTTACTGACGTCTCAACTCAGATAACAAACCTGAACAACAAGATCAAGCATTTAGAGAAGGGCAAGGCTAGTACAAGCGGTCAGAACAGCTTACCGGGCAAGTGTGAGCAGAATCCCAAAGAGTATGCAAACGGTATCACCTTGAGGAGTGGTAGAGAGCTTCCGCTGAGAGTTGCACCTAAAGACAATGACGACATTGTAGTCCAAGAGGGGGAGGGTAAGCTTTCTGCTGATAAGGAGATCAACTTTGATAATGTGTGGATTGAGAGACCAAGAAAGGGTAAAGAGGTAGCCGTAGAGAAGAAAGTGGAGCAAGCTACTAAAGAGAAGGATGTTTATGTGCCTCCACCGTATGTACCTAAGCTTCGTTTTCCTAGCCGCTTTAAGAAACAGCTTATAGAGAAGCATAGACTCTTATTTGAGAAGCATTTAAAGGATGTTGAGATCAAGCTTCCTCTTGTGGATTGCCAATGCTATGATGCCGAAGTGTGCTAAGTTCTTCAAAGACACCCTTACGAAGAAGAATAAGGAGAGTAAAGAGGTTTTGGTGCTTAGTGAAGAGTGTAGTGCTATTATTCACAAGGAGATTATCCCTAAGAAGCTAGGAGATCCAGGATCATTCACCATTCCTTGTGCTTTGAGTCCATTGAAGTTTAAAAGCTGTTTGTGTGATTTGGGAGCAAGTATCAATCTCATGCCCCACTCTATACCAAAGAAGCTGGGTTTCACATGGTTCAAAGAGTGTAGGATCTCCCTTGTGTTAGCTGACAGAAGCGTGAGACTTCCAGTGGGCATGCTAGAAGATCTTCCTGTGAGAATAAGCGATGTCAATGTACCAACCGACTTTTTGGTGCTTGAGATGGATGAAGAACCTAAGGATCCTCTTATACTTGGAAGACCATTCCTTGCAACCGCCGAAGCAATCATTGATGTAAAGAACGGGAAGATAGCTTTGCACCGTGGCAAGGACATCAAGCTGGATTTTGATATCAATGAGGTCCTGAAGAAGCCGACCATTGAAGGACAAGCATTCTACATAGAAACGTTGGATGCTTTGGCGGATGAATTGTTAGAAGAGTTGGCACAAGAGGATCACTTGAAGCTAGCTTTGACTAAGGAGAGAGGAGAGTACGGTTTCTTAAGTGAGAAGACCCAAGAGTATGTTAATCTCCTCGATTCTAGAAGAGTTGTCAAAGAAGATGAAGGCGGATGCCTAGAGATCGATCAGGAAATCGAGAAGATCACTCGATCCAGGACAGCAATCGACAAGAAGATCGAGGAGGCTGGTCGATCCAGAGAAGAGAATGATGAGAAGATGGAGAGAAGCCAATCGATCAGTTAAGAGAACGAGTCAGGGACTCGATCTCCTGCTTGATCCACATCAAACCGAGTAGGTGAATCGAGTGAAGTTGCTCGATCCAGACCAGAACGAGTGGGAGATCGACTGGATGACTCGATCTCTGAGGGGACAACGGTTCAAGAAATCAGTCTTAAGGCTCATGTCTCGGGTTCTAAGGAGGCTACTGAGGACGGGAATGTCAACACAAACCACGAGGAGGACTGGAGCGAGCTGCTAGCCCCAAAGGTGGACCTAAAGGAGCTCCCAAAAGGGCTAAGGTATACTTTCTTAGGGCTTAATGAAACATATCCCATGATTGTGAATGAGAATCTGAGTGATGATGAGTTGCACTCGCTCCTAAATGAGCTGAGAAAGTATAGGAAGGCCATTGGGTACTCTCTAAGTGACATCAAGGGCCTTTCACCGATGCTTTGAACTCATAGGATTCACTTAGATAATGAAAACTCTTCTTCTATTGAACATCAAAGGCGCTTAAACCTGAACTTGAAAGAAGTAGTTAAGAAAGAGATTCTGTAATTGTTAGAGGCTGATGGGTATCTCCTGTCCACGTGGTGCCTATGAAGGGGGGAATCAATGTCGTTAGGAATGAACAAGATGAATTGATCCATACTAGGACTATTACTGGTCACTGTATGTGTATAGACTGTAGGAAACTTAATTTTGCTACTAGAAAGGATCATTTTCCTCTTCGTTTTATTGATCAAATGTTAAAGAGGCTTGCTAATCATCCTTACTATTGCTTTCTTGATGGTTATAGTGGCTTCTTTCAAATACCAATATATCCTAACGATCAGGAGAAGACGACTTTTACATGCCCTTATGGTACCTTCGCTTATCGAAGGATGCCATTTGGGTTGTGTAATGCACCAGCTACATTCCAGCGGTGCATGATGTCGATCTTCTCTGATCTTATAGAGGAGATGGTAGAAGTTTTTATGGATGACTTCTCTGTATATGGTGCGTCTTTCTCTGCTTGTTTGTTGAATCTTTACAAGGTACTTAAGCGTTGTGAAGAGACAAACCTTGTGCTAAACTGGGAGAAGTGCCACTTCATGGTGAAAGAAGGGATCGTGCTTGGCCACAAGATATCAGAGAAAGGGATAGAGGTTGATAAAGCCAAGGTTGAAGTCATGATGAGTCTTGAGCCGCCGGTTAATGTCAAAGGTATAAGGAGTTTCTTAGGTCACGCGGGCTTCTACAGGAGATTCGTAAAAGATTTCTCCAAGATAGCCAGACCCCTCACGTGGCTGTTGTGTAAGGAAGCTGACTTTGTGTTTGATGAGGATTGTCTTCATGCTTTCAAGACTATCAAAGAAGCTCTTGTATCTGCGCTAATAGTACAAGCACCGGACTGGAGTCTACCGTTTGAAATCATGTGCGACGCGAGTGACTACGCCGTAGGAGCTGTTCTAGGGCAGAGGAAAGACAAGCGGTTGCATGTAATCTACTATGCCGGTCGTACCTTGGATGACAGCCACTAGTATGTACTTGTTGCCGTATGATGAAGGGAACGGCCCCATGAAGTCTATGCCCCACGCGTCAAAGACATCTACCTCAAAGATAGGAACTTGAGGCATCTCGTTCCTCTTAGTGATATTCCCTGCTCGTTGACATGCCTCACAGCTCTTCACAAACTCGTGTGCATCTTTGAAGATAGACGGCCACCAGAAACCAGCTTGCAACACTTTCGTAGCAGTCATGAACAAAGCAAAGTCATATGAACATCCTTGAGAGCTCCTAATTGCATCTTCACAGTCCCATCAGCAATTGTTAGAGAGACATTGCTTTGCTGGAACTTGGTGTATCCCAACTCCTTAGCTGTAGAGGATGGCCATAAATTTATGATGGCTCCTAGATCACACAAACAGCTCTTGAAGGTCTTGCCTTTAAGCTCTCAAGGGATTGTGAAGCAACCTGGATCTCCAAGCTTCTGATGTTCAGCTCTTTAACTTCTGATGCTTTAGCATTAGCTCTAAGTTTCCCAAGCTCCTCCTCAGCATTTAAACCTCTCATTTCCTTTTGAGCAGCATAGAGAGTTTCATACTTCTTGACTAGCAGCTCCTTGAACCTTCCTGGAAATGGAATGTCAGGTTGATAAGCCCCACCACGCGGCTAGACCCCCACGTATCATTGGAGCAGGAGATGCTCCCAATACTCACCATAGTAGGTTTGGGATCACTCCTCCTCCAGTGCAAAATAATAATTTCGAGATCAAGCCATGATTTGTTCAGATGGTGCAAAAGAAAATTTTCATGGGTTAGCTTTGGAGGACACATTGGCGCATCTAGACAACTTTGAGCAGCTTTGTGGAATGCTCAAGATAAATGGCATCTCGAAAGACAGCTTCAAGCTGTGCTTGTTCCCCTTTTCCTTAGGAGACAAGGCACGGCATTGGGAGAAGACTCTTCCACAAGGCACTATCAATACTTGGGCTGACTGTAAGAAAGCTTTCCTCTCCAAGTTCTTCTCAAGCTCTCGGACAGCAAGGTTGAGAAGCGAGATCTGTGGCTTCACTCAGCGACAGAATGAGTCCTTCAATGAACCTATAGAGCGTTTTAAGGACTATACAATAGCCTGCCCTCACAATGGTTTCAGCGAATAGACCATATTGAGTACTATCTACCGTGGAGCACTTCCAAAGATCAGGTTACTACTTGACACGGCAAGCAAAGGAAACTTCCTTGGTCAAGAGGTTGAGGAAGGTATGAAGCTCATTGAAAACCTAGCATTGAGCGATGGAAATTATTTTGAGGATTATGACCGTGCACCAAGAGGAGCTGATCTTGAAGCCAACAAGAAAGAAATGAAGTCTCTACATGAGAAGATCGATAAGCTCATGCTTGCTAACCAAAAGCATGTCCATTTTGTTGAGGAAGCTGCGGATGTCTTGGATGAGCTAGACAATGCCAAGAAAAAGAAGCTAATTGGGTAGCCGGTCAGAACAACTACAAGCCTCAAGGTTACTCTCAAGGCTAACAAGGCAACACCAACTTGTCTTATAGAAGCACCAACGTTGAAAACCCAAAGGATCAGGTGTACCCTCCTCAACAAGCTAAACCGTTTGTGCCCTATAACAAAGGTTTTCAGCCGAGTGGTGGTTTTCAAGGTCAGAGACAAGGTAATTTTCAGGGACAGCAGGAGCAGGAAGGGAACAAACCTTACACACCTATGTACCCTCCAGGCTTTGTTCCTCAACAACAGATGCAACCCAACATGTTGATCCTGTACAAGCCATGTTTCAGCAGTTGCTTCAAGGGCAAGCTTCAACAAACCAGAAGTTCGCCGAGATGAACATCTGCTTAGACTCCTCTCTTACTGATGTCACTACTCAGATAACAACTCTAAACAACAAGATCAAGCAGTTAGAGAAGGGTAAAGCAAGTACAAGTGGTCAGAGCAGTTTACCGGGAAAGTGTGAGCAAAATCCCAAGGAATACGCAAATGCTATCACACTAAGAAGTGGGAAAGAGCTTCCACCGAGGGTTGCGCCTAAGGACAATGAGGACATTGTGGTTCAAGAGGGGGAGGATAAGCCATCGGCTGATGATGAGATCAACTTCCACAACGTGTGGATAGAGCGGCCAATAAAAGGGAAAAAGGCAGCTGTAAAGAAGCAAGCGGAGAAAGCAACCGAGGAGAAGGATGAGTACATACCTCCACCTTATGTTCCTAAGCTTCCTTTTCCTTGCCGTTTCAAGAAACAGATTATAGAGAAGCATAGGCTCTTGTTTGAGAAGCATCTAAGGGACGTAGAGATCAAGCTACCTTTCGTGGATTGCCTTGCCATGATGCCTAAATGTACAAAAATTTTCAAAGACACGCTTGTAAAGAAGAATAAGGAAAGCAAGGAAGTGCTGGTGCTTAGTGAAGAGTGTAGCGCCATTATATACAAGGAGATAGTCCTTAAGAAGTTGGGAGATCCAGGAATCTTCACTATACCATGTGCTCTCGGTCCTTTGACATTTCAGAGCTGCCTATGCGATCTTGGAGCTAGTATAAATCTGATGCCCCATTCTATAGCAAAGAAGCTAGGTTTCATACGGTTCAAAGACTGTAGAATATCATTGGTGCTAGCTGACAGGAGAGTGAGGTTACCCGTGGGAGACTCGATCTCAGAAGGGACAACGGCTCAAGAAAGCAGTCTTTTGGGTCATGTCTCGGGTTCTAAGGAGGCTACTGAGGCTCCAGGCCACGAGGAGGACAGGAGAGAGCTGCTAGCCCCAAAGGTGGACCTTAAGGAGCTCCCAAAAGGGCTAAGGTAAGCGTTTATTAGGGCTTAATAATACCTACCCCGTGATTGTGAATGAAAACTTAAGTGATGATGAGTTGCACTCGCTCCTAAGTGAGCTGAGAAAGTATAGGAAGGCCATTGGGTACTCTCTAAGTGACATCAAGGGCCTTTCACCAATGCTTTGCACTCATAGGATTCACTTGGATAATGAGAACGCCTCTTCTATAGAACACTAAAGGCGTTTGAATCCTAATTTAAAGGAGGTTGTTAAGAAATAAATTCTTAAGCTATTAGAGGCTGACATGATCTATCCCATAAGTGACAGTACGTGGGTTTCCCATGTACACGTGGAGCCTAAGAAGGGAGGGATCACAGTCATTAAGAATGATAAAGATGAGCTTATACCTACTAGGACTATTACAGGACACCGTATGTGCATAGACTATAGGAAGCTTAATCTTGCTACTAGATAGGATCATTTTCCTTTACCTTTTATTGATCAAATGCTTGAGAGGCTTGCTAATCATCCTTACTATTGCTCTCTTGATGGATATAGTGGTTTCTTTCAATTACCAATCCATCTGAATGATCAAGAGAAGACGAGCTTTACATGCCCTTATGGCACCTTCGCGTATCGAAGGATGCCATTCATGTTATGTAACGCACCGGCTACGTTTCAGCGGTGTATGATGTCGATCTTCTCTGATCTTATAGAAGAGATGGTAGAAGTGATTATGGATGATTTCTCTGTATATGGTGCGTCATTTTGTGCGTGTTTGTTGAATCTTTGCAAGGTACTAAAGCGTTGTGAAGAGACGAATCTTGTGCTTAACTGGGAGAAGTGTCACTTCATGGTGAAGGAAGGGATCGTGCTTGGCCACAAGATAACAGAGAAGGGCGTAGAGGTTGATAAAGCTAAAGTTGAGGTCATGATGAGTCTTGAGCTGCCGATTAATGTCAAAGGAGTGAGGAGTTTCCTAGGCCATGCTGGCTTCTACAGGCGCTTCATCAAGGACTTTTCCAAGATTGCACGCCCCCTCACAAGCCTGTTTTGCAAGCTGACTTTGTGTTTGATGAGGATTGCCTTCATGCTTTCGTGACCATCAAGGAAGCTCTTGTATCCGCACCAATAGTGCAAACACCGGAATGGACCCTACCGTTCGAGATCATGTGTGATGCGAGTGACTACGCCATTGGAGCCGTTCTTGGTCAAAGGAAAGACAAAAGGCTGCACGTCATCTACTATGCCAGCCGGACCCTAGATGACACTCAAGTGAAGTACGCTACGACTGAGAAGGAATTGCTAGCAGTTGTATTTACCTTTGAGAAGTTCAGGTCATACCTCGTAGGCTCTAAGGTGGTTGTCTATACAGATCACGCAGCTCTAAGGTACATCTATTCCAAGAAAGACACTAAACCGAGACTCTTGAGATGGATCCTTTTGCTCCAAGAGTTCGACATGGAAATCAAGGACAAGAAAGGGATAGAGAACGGCGTGGCTGATCACCTCTCTAGGATGAGAATCACTGAGTCTCTGCCCTTAGATGATTCGCTTCCAGAAGAACAACTCATGATGATCACTACGGCTGTTTGTGGAAGGCTAGAAGGGCAGTTTGAAGAGGTTCTGAGTTTCAAAGAAGAAGACTTGCCTTGGTACGCTGACATTGTAAACTTCTTGCCATGTGGAGAGGAGCCAACTCACCTTGATCATTACCACAAGAAGAAGTTTATGAGAGATGTTGCCTACTAATTTTGGGACGAGCCCTACTTATACACGAGAGGGGTTAATAGCTTGTACCGAATATGTGTCTCTAAGGATGAAGCTCAAGACATTCTACTTCACTGCCATGGGTCTTCTTACGGAGGACACTTTGCTTCTTTCAAAACCGCTACAAAGGTGTTACAAGCGGGTTTTTGGTGGCCATCTATCTTCAAGGACGCTCACGAGTTTGTTAAGAGTTGTGAAGCGTGTCAAAGGGCAGGAAACATCACCAAGAGAAACGAGATGCCTCAGGTTCCTATCTTTGAGGTAGATGTCTTTGACGCTTGGGGGGTAGATTTTATGGGTCCATTCCCATCTTCTTACGCTAATAAGTACATCTTGGTGGTGGTTGACTACGTTTCTAAATGGGTTGAGACCATTGCTTCCCCTACAAACGACTCTAAGGTGGTCTACAATGCGGAAAAATCGCCTCAAAAACAAGAGAGAAAAAGGTAAAGACAGAATGGGGATAATGAAAGGGATCGTTGCCCTTTGCCAAAAATGGCCAAACCGCAAATGGTCTCCCATTCGCTACGGTCCAAAGCCAGCTGGACGGATAAGATTAGTCTGGGATCGAGCACGAAGCTCGATATGGCTCTCGATCTTTGTCTTAGATTGGATGGCTCTAGTCGATCTTGTGCTGATCGGGTTGAAGGCTCGATCCGGTCTTCGATCTGCATGGCGTCATTTACGTCTGTACTTCAGATCGATCTCCACACTCGATCTTGGTCTCGATCCATTTCCTTGCATCAACTTGGTTACTCGATCTTCTGGTCGATCTCGTCTGGATCGACTTGTTGTGCTCGATCTGCCACTCGATCTCGAGTCCTTAGCAAGCACTCCTGAGTTCTCCAAGTGTCCACGACTTTCCTCACGAGCCTTAGCACGTCCACGAATCCTCCAAAGCTCCAAAGTAGCCGAAAACAACCTGAATGTGATGCATAATGCAAGAAACATGCAGATGCTGGTGCCAAAGTGCTCTAGGACCTAAAATGATGCAAACTAGCCTAATATGTAAGGTAAATGCATGAGAAATTATCTTATATGTATGCAAAATACACGAAATATGCAGCAATATCAACTCCCCCAAACTTGCCTTTTGCTTGCCCTCACGGAAACAAAATTCAAGAAGGGAAAGAGGTTTTAAAAAACGGGGGTTTAAGCTTCTTGCAAAGGTGCTTTTCAAATGAATCATTTCAATGGTCCTAGTTATTAATTCTAAAATGAAATGCACACACTCATATTCCAAAGAACTTAGCCATACTCATCACACAATGAATTTCAAATCATGACTCTCCTATTCCAAACAATCAAAGAACCTTATCCTTTAACATTCATTAATGATCAAACCGTGAATCAAACTTATGCACTTTAAAGCAGAACACATTTGGCTAAGGGCAAAGGCTATGAGCATAGAATGATCTCATTTAAAACGGTTTTATAATGCAAAGGGTTTCTCTCAAGAAGGGTGTGAACTTTATGCATAATGGTAAAGGTAAAGGCAATTGATGCATACATAACTAGACTCTCATCTACCCATGTACACTAACAATGATCCTAAAACTCCTCTCATTTCTTTTCTTTTTAGCTCACTCACCCTCCTAGACACTACCCTTATCACCAAAGCAATTTGCTAAGCAAAAACCCAAGTTAAAACAGAAAACATCCTTACTCTTTTAGGTTAGTGAAGAGATTGGAAACATTTTTAGCTCTTTACTTTTCTTATTGATAATTCTCTACTTATATATATATTTTTTCTTTTTCTTTTCTTTTTATTTGGCACTTAGGCTCTTTTCTTTCTTTTTTTTTTTCTTTTACTTGAGAGCTATCTTCTGAAATACACTTAGAGCTTTTTATTTTGAAAACATTGCCTTCAACTTAAAACCTTTTCAAACACTTCAAACACCAAATTCTTTTGAAACCGCACACAAATAAGCAAAAAAAGCAACCCCAATGTTCTCCGAACCAAATCTTAAGCCTAGAACTAGCTTCAAAATGCAAAGCTGGCAATCAAATGAGAGCCTAATCATGTCGCCTAGACCTAACACTTTATGCTAAGTTCAAACCGAAAAGAGGCCTCACAATGATGTCACACAAGAACATTTGGCCTGAAAGAAAGGTAAGGGTTATGGTGGGAGTTCTACTTAGGCTCACAAAAGAGTGGTGAAAGGAGGAAGAGAGCCTAAATATGTATAAGATCCATGTGTTCATTTTCAAATTCATAAGTATGATAATTAAAATTTAGATTAAGGTTTTCACTTATTAGGACAAGGTTCAGTTCAAGAATGTTCAAGTAAAACCATGAAAATCAAAACGCATGATCCAAGTATGGTTAGAACTAACTTTCTAAGAGTGTGCAATGCATCAAAGAACTACTAACTAGGGCCTTGAAACAATTCATGAGCTTAAAATATCTTTTAAAGAAAACTTTAACCCCTTATGCAAATGTAAACAACCTAGATGCTTGAAAATTCTAGACTCAATCCTAAAATGTTTAACAAAGTGAATGCAACTACAAAAAAAAATTTTTGAAAATTTTAAATATTTTACCAATTTTTTTTTGTTCTTTTCTATGCCTTAGGATGTATGCAAGAGTCAAAGATGATAACAGAAAATAATAAGAAAGAAAACACATTAAACACACCACATACTCCCCCAAACTTGAATGACACCGTCTCGGTGGCAAACAAATTCAAAGGAGTTCAAACACAAGCAAAGAAATTTAAGAGAACATGCACGGTATATACAAAGGGTTGTTGTTGGTACCTTGGAGCTAAATTCGGCTGGAACTTGAGGATGTTCCAGCGGAACTGCTCTTGATAGAGGAGCGTCGTGCTATGTCTTTGCCTTTTTCCGCGGTCGGGAAACCATGGACGGAATGACGTGCTTGTTGCATGCTTGTTGCGTGCTGCCTTGTGGCTCACGGATGACAATGCCGCCAGTCGATCTCCTCCTCTTCTCGGGCTGGTCGACCTCTACACTCATGGACTCCTTAGACTTCGCGGATGAGCTCCCTTGAAGCGCCTTGACTATCTTGGCAAGCTTTTTGATCATCCTCCCTTGGCACTTAGTTATCTTTCGCTGCACCTCCACCACCAAAGCAAGAAACTTCTCCGCCTTGGTCCGTGGCTCAAAGTCCATCCTGTGAAGCTCAAAGTTGACTGGCATTGCGCCATCTGAGGGTGGTGACTCTGACTGCTCACGTGCGGACTGAATAGGCATTATGGTTGCACCAAGTGGGGCGTAGCACTCTTCGTGGGTTGGGAAAAACTCGATTGTACCGATGCTATCCAAGTGTGTCTCATCAACGTTAGGTAAGATGCACACGCTCTTCTTCTTTTCGCCATTGTAGAGCAGATAAGCAAAGAATCCTGGAGCTGACGTAGGTCCCAAGCTATCTGTATTGCGCATGTAGGTTTCGTCCATGAATGCTCTATCCGCGCAAGGCTCGAAGCGTTGAAGAGGTACACCGGCTTGGATAAAGAGTGGCGTGAGGAAACCTCCAATGTACGCTGAATTCGCCTTGCACCTAAGAGCGTATGCCTTGTACTTCACCAAGGAGGATGCTAGAATACACCCGTAGTTAACATCATTCCCAAGGTCATCTTGCAGCGGGTCGTGGTTCTCTTCTTCGCTGCTGCACAGTATCCTTTTGATCCCTTGGAAAAGGAAGCACAACTCGGTCTTTGTCTACTGTAGGAGACACGGACCGCCCGCTGAAAGTGTTTGCTAGCAGCTTGAGAGTATACCTCAGGATGGGGTTCCTCACTTTCTTGATCTTGGCCGTGTTTGGCTTGTAGTCTTCATCACAAAGCACGTCCCATATGATGCTAGCGTTCTTGAGAGGGGGAAACTCCACTTGCTTAGACGCGGCGTTGAGTCCATATGCTTGGCAAAGCTCTTCAATGGAAAGGTGATAAGCTCGCCTCTTGACCTTGAAGGTGAGATGTCCTTGTGAGGGAGTAGGGAGGCTCAGATACTCATAGGAAAACGCCAAGGTAGAGAGGAAATCCAAGGTGACTTGCGGATATGTTGGGCAATCCATCCTTGA
This sequence comes from Thlaspi arvense, assembly GCA_911865555.2. Taxonomy (NCBI): domain Eukaryota; kingdom Viridiplantae; phylum Streptophyta; class Magnoliopsida; order Brassicales; family Brassicaceae; genus Thlaspi; species Thlaspi arvense. Next base: position 21,338,827 of record OU466862.2, on the reverse strand, counting down.
AAGGCATGCAAGCCCCATGTTTTGGAGAAGAGAGTCAAAATCTTCTAGAAGACCCATTCTTGCCAACAAGTCTCTACTCGCAAACTTGGTATGCTCAAAACGCAGCCTCTCTAACCTTTTCTTTGCTGACTTTTCCTCCTTAGTCCAACGGATCCTCTCGTGAACTTGTTGAGGCTCTCCCTCTTGAACTTGTTGAGCTCCTTCCTCTTGAACCACTTGTTGCTCTTCTTCTCTTTGTGTATCCTCTTCTCTGGTTCTCTTAGGTGCCATTGGTGCCTGAAAGGTGATTCTCGGAAGAGAGAGTTAGAGTAGGCGGCGAATACAAAGAAAACATAAGGAAGAGAGTGAGATTCGCAACAAATACCTTAGATTTTTGGGAGATTTATAAAAATTATAACTAGATAAAAGAAAAGAAAATCTAGAGATGAGAGTCAATCTAGATAATTTCCTAATTTCTAGCTACTTTTTAAAAATTTGTTAAAATCTCTAGCAACTTAAATCAACCATGCGATTATTAAATTATTTTTGTAAAGATTTTAATTAAAAATCTGAAAATACCTATGCAGGATTGAAAACAGAAGCTAAAGACCTTTAGATTAAGAAAAATAGCACCCTCTCTCGATTTAGAATTCGCAAAAACAGAAATGAGAGAGTGTGAAGTTGTTGAGAACATAAAGGCCAAGAAAATCTAAAACTATGGGCAAGAAATGTTGTTTTCTGACAAAAGGTGTGGTTAAGGCACATCTTTCATGGTCAGAGATGCTTGCCTTGACCACCATTCAAAATCAAAAAGAGAGAGAAAAGAATAATGGAGGGAAAAAATTTTGGTTACCTCGGCACGAGATCGAGTCCTTTCGATCGATCTAGGACTCGATCTCATGCCCATGTTGGCTGGATCGAGAGGTTTGATCGATCAGTGACTCGATTGGATTAGAATCAAGTCTCATATCGATTATACTCTCTCGTTCTTTGACTTTCAGTCAACTAGGCTGTACTCCTTTGATCGATTTCCTTGATCGATTCGGGGGTCGATTTAGCTGAGATCGAATGGCAGATCGTGTAGACTACTTGATCTATTTTCAAGGATCGAGTAACTCGGTCAATCTACACCTTGTTCGCTTTTCAAGCTGAACGCATTAGCGGGTTGTCCTCTCATGATACACCGTTCCACTTGATTTGTCTACTCAATCTCGTCTAGATCGACTAACTCCTCTCGATTCACTAGCTCGATCTAGCAAAGATCGAGCCAGGTTGAATCGATCTAGCACTCGATCTCTAGCGTATATTTGCCCCTTCTTACTCCTTTTGGATCAAAGATCATGGCCTGCAATCCCTTATACCTTTTCCTACACACTAAGAAGATAAAAACATAAAACTGAAAGAGAAAGAAAGCAAAAATATATACAAGATAGTCATGGGAATGCCTCCCAAGTGCGTTTTCTTTAACGTCTTTAGCTAGACTTTACTTTGTTTAGGCAGATGGTGGGTCTTGGAGAAGCATTGAAGTGCTCTCCTTGTTGAATGCACTGGCCATGTATGGCTTCACTCTGTGTCCGTTGACTGTGAATGCATTCCCACTCTTGCCAACCAACGTAACGGCTCCATAGGGCAATACCTCCTTGATCTCAAACTGTCCGCACCACCTTGACTTAAGCTTTCCTGGAAAGAGCTTCAACCTCGAGTTGTAGAGCAATACCAAACTGCCTTCCTTAAGCTCTTTGTGAACCAGCTTCTTGTCATGAGCCGCCTTAGTACGCTCCTTGTAGATCCTAGCACTTTCGTAGGCTTCCAGCCTTAGCTCATCAAGTTCATGTAGCTGGATCAAGCGCTTCTCCTGAGCTGTCTTTATATCAAAGTTCAGCCGCTTCACTGCCCACAATGCTCTATGTTCCAGCTCAACGGGGAGGTGACATCCCTTGCCGTAGAGAAGAGTGAAAGGAGTGGTACCAATGGGCGTTTTGAAAGTGGTCCGGTAAGCCCACAAAGCATCGTCTAGCTTAGCTGCCCAATCCTTCCGAGTAATACCAACTGTCCGTTTGAATATAGCCTTGATCTGCCAGTTAGAGACCTCTACTTGCCCACTCGTTTGAGGATGGTAAGGTGTAGCTACCTTGTGCTTCATGCCGTACTTCCTTAGAAGGTTTTCAAACACTTTGTTGATGAAATGGCTGCCACCGTCACTGATCACAACCTTAGGGACTCCAAACCGCGGGAATATGATGGTCTTGAAGAGCTTGATTACCACCTTAGCGTCGTTTGTAGGGGAAGCAATGGACTCCGCCCATTTAGATACATAATCAACCGCCACCAAGATGTACTTATTGCCGTAAGAACATGGGAATGGACCCATAAAATCTATCCCCCATGCGTCAAAGACATCAACTTCAAAGATAGGAACCTGAGGCATCTTTTTCTCTTGGTGATGTTTCCTGCTCTTTGACACGCTTCACAACTCATAACAAACTCGTGAGCGTCCTTGAAGATTGATGGCCACCAAAAACCGGCTTGTAACACCTTTGTAGCGGTTTTGAAAGAAGCAAAGTGTCCTCCGTAAGAAGATCCATGGCAGTAAAGTAGGATGTCCTGAGCTTCATCCTTTGAGACACATCTTCTGTACAAGCTATTAACCCCCCTCTTGTATAAGTAGGGCTCGTCTCAAAAGTAGTAGGGAACATCTCTCATAAACTTCCTATTGTGGTAATGATCAAGGTGAGTTGGCTCTTCTCCACATGCCAAGAATTTTACAATGTCAGCGTACCAACGCAAGTCTTCTTCTTTGAAATTCAGAACTTCTTCAAACTGCCCTTCTAGCCTTCCATAAACAGCCGTAGTGATCATCATGAGTTGTTCCTTTGGAAGCGAATCATCTAAGGGTAGAGACTCGTTGATTCTCATCCTAGAGAGGTGATCTGCCACGCCGTTCTCTATCCCTTTCTTATCCTTGATTTCCATGTCAAATTCTTGGAGCAAAAGGATCCATCTCAAGAGTCTCGGTTTAGTGTCTTTCTTGGAATAGATGTACCTCAGAGCCGCGTGATCTGTGTAGACGATGGCCTTGGAGCCTACGAGGTATGACCTGAACTTCTAAAAGGCGAATACAACTGCCAGCAAATCCTTCTCAGTCGAAGCGTATCTGGCTTGCGTGTCATCCAAGGTACGTGAAGCATAGTAAATCACATGCAGCCACTTGTCTTTCCTCTGACCAAGAACAGCTCCCACGACGTAGTCGCTCGCGTCACACATTATCTCGAACGGTAGAGTCCAGTCCGATGCTTGCACTATAGGCGCAGATACTAGGGCTTCCTTGATGGTCACGAAAGCATGAAGGCAATCCTCATCGAACACAAAGTCAGCTTCCTTGCACAAAAGCCTTGTGAGAGGGCGTGCAATCTTGGAAAAATATTTGATGAAGCGCCTGTAGAAGCCAACATGGCCTAGGAAACTCCTCACCCCTTTGACATTAACCGGCGGCTCAAGACTCATCATGACCTCAACTTTGGCTTTATCAACCTCTATGCCTTTCTCTGATATCTTGTGGCCAAGCACGATCCCTTCTTTCACCATGAAGTGACACTTCTCCCAGTTAAGCACTAGATTCGTCTCTATACAACACTTTAATACCTTGCAAAGATTCAACAAACACGCAGAAAAAGACGCACCATATACAGAGAAGTCATCCATAAACACTTCTACCATCTCTTCTATTAGATCCGAGAAGATCGACATCATACACTGCTGAAACGTAGCCGGTGCGTTACACAACCCGAATGGCATCCTTCGATACGCGAAGGTGCCATAAGGGCATGTAAAGGTCGTCTTCTCTTGATCGTCTGGATGGATTGGTATTTGAAAGAAACCACTATATCCATCGAGAAAGCAATAGTAAGGATGATTAGCAAGTCTCTCTAGCATTTGGTCAATAAAAGGTAAAGGAAAATGATCCTTTCGAGTAGCAAGATTATGCTTCCTATAGTCTATACATATACGGTGTCCTGTAATAGTCTTAGTAGGTATAAGCTCATCTTTATCATTCTTAATGACCGTGATCCCTCCCTTCTTAGGCACCACGTGTACAGGGGAATCCCACGTGCTGTCAGTTATGAGATAGATCACGTCAGCCTCTAATAGCTTAAGAATTTCTTTCTTAACAACCTCCTTTAAATTAGGATTCAAACGCCTTTGGTGTTCTATAGAAGAGGCGTTCTCAATATCCAAGTGAATTCTATGAGTGCAAAGCATTGGTGAAAGTCCCTTGATGTCACTTAGAGAGTACCCAATGGCCTTTCTATAATTTCTCAACTCACTTAGGAGGGAGTGCCACTCATCATCCCTTAAGTTCTCATTCACAATCACGGGATAGGTTTCATTAAGCCCTAAGAAAGCATACCTTAGCCCTTTTGGGAGCTCCTTAAGGTCCACTTTTGGGGCTAGCAGCTCGCTCCACTCCTCCTCATGGCTCTTGTTGACGTTCCCATCCTCTGTAGCCTCCTTAGAACCCGAGATATGACCCAAAAGACTGCTTTCTTGAACCGTTGCCCGTTCCGAGATCGAGTCTGCCGGTCGATCTTGCACTCGTTCTGGCCCGGATCGAGCAGTTTCACTCGATTCTCCTACTCGATTTAATTGGGATCAAGCAGGAGATCGAGTCTCCGTCTCCTTAGAACCAATTTAATTGGTTTTCTGACTCAGACAGTTGAGCCACTACTCGAGTCTCCGTCTTGATCTCTGAACTGATCGATTGGCTTCCCTCGATCTTTACATCAATTGTTTTGCTGGATCGACTGCTCTCAGGTCGATCACTTACTCGATTTGGTTGGGATCGAGTAGTGGCTCGACTGTCTGAGTCGTTCTCTTCTCTGGATTGAGAGATCTCCTCGATTTCCTGATCGATCTCAAGGCAACCGCCTTCATTTTCGATCACAGCCTTCCTAGAATCGAGGAGACTAATGTACTCCTGAGTCTTCCTACTCAGAAAACCAAAGTCCCTTGGCTCCTTAGTCAATGCCAGCTTCAAGTGATCCTCTTGTGCAAGCTCTTCTAGCAGTTCATCCGCCAAATCATCCAACGTCTCTATGAAGAAAGCTTGCCCTTCTATGGTGGGCTTCTTCAGGACCTCGTTGATATCAAAATCCAGCCTTATATCCTTGCCCAAGTGCAGGGCTATCTTCCCGTTCTTGACGTCAATGATTGATGTGGCAGTTGCAAGGAATGGCCTCCCGAGTATAAGCGGATCCTTAGGTTCTTCATCCATTTCAAGCACGACGAAGTCTGTAGGCACGTTTACACCACTGACCCTCACTGGTAAATCCTCAAGCAAACCCACGGGTAACCTCACGCTCCTGTCAGCTAGCACCAAGGAGTTTCTACACTCCTTGAATCGTGTGAAACCTAGCTTATTTGCTATAGAATGGGGCATCAGATTTATACTAGCACCAAGATCGCATAAACAGCTCTGAAATGTCAAAGGACCGAGAGCACATGGTATGGTGAAACTTCCTGGATCTCCCAGCTTCTTGGGGACTATCTCCTTATGTATAATGGCGCTACACTCTTCACTAAGCACCAGCACTTCCTTGCTTTCCTTATTCTTCTTTGCGAGCTGCACATTTAGGCATCATGGCAAGGCTATCCACGAGAGGTAACTTGATCTCTACGTCCCTTAGATGCTTCTCAAACAAGAGCATATGCTTTTCTATAAGCAATTTCTTGAAGCGACCGGGAAAAGGAAGCCTAGGAACATAAGGTGGAGGTATGTACACATCCTTCTCCTCGGTTGCTTTCTCTACTTGCTTCTTTACAGCTGCTTCTTTCCCTTTTGTTGGCCGCTCTATCCACACGTTGTGGAAGTTGATCTCATCATCAGCTGACGGCTTATCCTCCCCCTCTTGAACCACAATGTCCTCATTGTCCTTAGGTGCAACCCTCGGTGGAAGCTCTTTCCCACTTCTTAGTGTGATAGCATTGGCGTATTCCTTGGGATTTTGCTCACACTTTCCCGGTAAACTGCTCTGACCACTTGTACTTGCTTTACCCTTCTCTAACTGCTTGATCTTGTTGTTTAGAGTTGTTATCTGAGTAGAGACATCAGTGAGAGAGGAGTCTAAGCGGTTGTTCATCTCGGCGAACATCTGGTTTGTTAAAGCTTGCCCTTGAAGCAACTGCTGAAACATGGCTTGTACAGGATCAACTTGTTGCGGTTGCATCTGTTGTTGAGGAACAAATCCTGGAGGGTACATAGGAGTATAAGCTTTGTTTCCTTGCTGCTGCTGCTGTCCCTGAAAGGTACCTTGTCGCTGACCTTGAAAACCACCATTCGGCTGAAAACCTTTGTTATAGGGCACAAACGTTTTAACTTGTTGAGGAGGGTACACCTGATCCTTTGGGTTTTCAACGTTGGTGCTTCAATAAGACAAGTTGTTGTTGCATTGGTTGCCTTGAGAGTAACCTTGAGGTTTATAGTTGTTTTGACCGGCTACCCAATTAGCTTCTTCTTCTTGGCATTGCTCTAGCTCATCCAAGACATCCGCAGCTTCTCCAACAAAATGCACATGCTTTTGGTTTGCAAGCATGAGCTTATAGATCTTCTCATGGAGAGACTTCATTTCTTTCTTGTTGGCTTCAAGATCAGCTCCTCCTGGTGCACGGTCATAGTCCCCAGAATAATTCCCATCGCTCAATGCTAGGTTTTCAATGTGCTCCATACCTTCCTCAACCTCTTGACCAAGGAAGTTTTCTTTGCTTGTCGTGTCAAGTAGTAACCTGATATTTGGAAGTGCTCCGCCGTAGATAGTACTCACTAGGGTCTCTTCGCTGAAATCATGGTGAGTGCAGGCTATTGCATAGTCCTTAAAACGCTCCATAGCCTCATTGAAGGACTCATTCTGTCGCTGAGTGAAACCACTGATCTCGCTTCTCAACCTTGCTGTCCGAGAGCTTGAGAAAAACTTGGAGAGGAAAGCTTTCTTACAGTCAGCCTAAGAAGTGATAGTGCCTTGTGGAAGAGTCTTCTCCCAATGCCGTGCCTTATCGCCTAAGGAAAAGGGGAACAAGCGCAGCTTGAAGCTGTCTTCTGAGATGCCATTTATCTTGAGCATTCCACAAAGCTGCTCAAAATTGCCTAGATGCGCCAATGGGTCCTCCAAAGCTAACCCATGAAATTTTTTGTTTTGCACCATCTGAACAAACCCTGGCTTGATCTCGAAATTATTGTTTTGCACTGGAGGAGGAGTGATCCCAAACCTATTATGGTGAGTATTGGGAGCATCTCCTGCTCCAATTATGCGTGGGGGTCTAGCCGCGTGGTGGGGGTTTCCATTACCTCTTCCCACTGCCCCATGAGCTGGACGAGGTCCCTCTGGGTGCTCGTGCTCAGCCATTGCTTCAAAATCCACTGAACCTTGCTGAACAATCTCCTCAAAAGCTCTAGCTTATTCTCGAACTCTTCTTGATCTTGCGTCTCCAAGCTGATGAATATTGTCCAAGGGTGTGAGAAAGTTTTGTCACCCCTGGAACGCAGATTTATGTACCTGAAAGACACAAGTTTGAGAGTAGAGAAATCAGTAACCAACTTAAAGTAAAGGCTTAGTCTTTACTAAACCCCAAATCCTAATGCTTTCTATCCCCTAAGATGGCAACGGCGCCATTTGATAACAGGTTTTTGCAATGAAATGATGTATCAAAGCTCAAATGCAACACTGAGATGGAGCATAGCATGCAAGTGAGTGTCAATCCACACCTAGGGGTAGCAAGTTCACTAAGAATGCAAAGGATGAGCAAAGCTAAGCGAGAATGATAAATGATTGGTAAAATCCCTAAAAACTAAATGCAAGTGTCAAATGCAAAGCAAAACAATTTTAAAATTCCTGGAAGATGGTTAACTACGACGAGGAACAAGCGGAATATTTAAAATGCAAAGCTACTAATTATTAAAAATCAACTAGTGGATCGACCACAGAATCGACCACTAGATCGAGCAACAACGATCGATCTCGTCTAAACAACCTAAAATGATGAAATGATGCAATATGCGATTGACAAGAACACAAATTTATGATGATGAAATGATATTAAACGACTTAAGACACTAAGAAAGAGGGTCTAGGGTTGAGGGTCACGTTCTTGGGTCTCAAAGGTCAAAGCTTAGTTTAAAAACATTAGATCTACTCTCTTTGAGAGATTCTCTAGGCCTTGAAAACAAAACAAGATACATCCATGGCGTGTGGTATGGATCACTCCTTCATTCTCTTCTCCAAACCCATGGCGTTTGGTGGAAAAAGATATTGAAAGGCATAAAGCATAGATTTCAAACAAACGACCTAACTAGTCCCTTTTACAACCATGGCGTGTGGGAAAGGAAAGACTAGCCTCTAGGATTCGATTTTCCAGGACATCTGGATCTTGTCAAGGTAAGACATCCCTTGGATCTTAGATATCTTGGCGTGAGAGTCTCTAAGCCTTAAGCACTCGAAATCCTAGAAGAGAAGGTGATGAAGAACGAGAAAATACAAAGCTTTAACCTTTTCAACCCTTTCGAATCGCCCCAGCCCCAAAACCCAAAAAAACTACTCGCGATTCATAAAGAAAACCGATGAAAGAATAAAAGACGATTATTAACCATGATTAACAAATATTAAGGCTAAAGGTTTGCTATTCAAAAGTTAAAATGTAAGAAAAAGCTTCGAAAGTCTACAATGATGGAAAAATCGCCTCAAAAACAAGAGAGAGAAAAAGGTAAAGACAGAATGGGGATAATGAAAGGGATCGTTTCCCTTTGCCAAAAATGGCCAAACCGCAAATGGTCCCCTCTTCGCTACGGTCCAAAGCCAGCTGGACGGATAAGGTTAGTCTGGGATCGAGCACGAAGCTCGATCTGGCTCACGATCTTCGTCTTGGATCGGATGGCTCTAGTCGATCTCTGAGTCGATCTTGTGCTGATCGGGTTGAAGGCTCGATCCGGTCCTCGATCTGCATGGCGTCATTTACGTCTGTACTTCAGATCGATCTCCACACTCGATCTTGGTCTCGATCCATTTCCTTGCATTGACTTGGTTGCTCGATCTTCTGGTCGATCTCGTCTGGATCGACTTGCCGTGCTCGCTCGGCCACTCGATCTCGGTTCCTTAGCAAGCACTCCTGAGTTCTCCAAGTGTCCACGACTTTGCTCACGAGCCTTAGCACGTCCACGAATCCTCCAAAGCTCCAAAGTAGCCGAAAACAACCTGAATGTGATGTATAATGAAAGAAACATGCAGATCCTGGTGCAAAATTGCTCTAGGACCTAAAATGATGCAAACTGGCCTAATGTGCAAGGTAAATGCATGAGAAACTATCTTATATGTATGCAAAACACACGAAATATGCAGCAATATCATGAGACTGAGCTAGATTCTCAACAAGCTCCAATCCTTCATCCACATCTTTTGAAAAGAAGTTTTCATTTAATGCAGTGTCCAAGAGCATTCTGATCTTAGGCAAGGCTCCTCTGTAGAGAGTTGAGAGCAGAGAAGCTTGTGAGAAGCCATGGTGTAGGCACTGCAGTGTGTAGCCCTTGAATCATTCCCAAGCTTCACCAAAGCTTTCATTGTTCCTCTGTGCAAACCCGGAGATTTCATTCCTGATCCTAGCAGTCCTTGAAGTAGAGAAGAACTTTGCTAAAAAGGCTCTCTTGCACTCATCCTAAGTAGTGATGCTTTCTTGAGGCAAGTTTTTCTCCCACTGGTGAGCTTTATCCTTAAGAGAGAATGGGAACAACCTTAGTTTGAAGCCATCTTCACTTACCATATTTATCTTGGTTAGAGAGCAGATTGTATCAAAGTTATCCAGGTGATCCAAAGGGTCTTCAAGTGGTAACCCATGGAACTTGCTTCGCTGAACCATTGAGATCAATCCATATTTGATCTCAAAGTTATTATTCTGAACTGTTGGAGGAATGATCCCTGTTCTGTTGTTATAAGCATTGGGGGCGTCACCAGCTTCTATTGGTCTGACTGCTCTTAGAGCTTGAGCTGCTCCTCTAGGGCCTTGCTCTCCTTGCATGCCCTGAACTCCCTGCTGACCTTGTAGACTTTGAGCACCAGCTGCTCCTTGGGGACCTTGGAACCTCATATCATCCAGAGCAGGTGGTTCCTAATTGTTCATCCCTAGTCTCTCCAAGTGTTGATGTCTTTCCTGTTCCCTTCTTGCTCTTTGACCTCTGTCCAACAGATCGATGTTGTCTATGAAGTCCACTAAGTTGCTAGAACCTCTTGATCTTAAGTTCATACACCTGAAAAGCAGCACTGGGAGTCAAGGATGATTAGTAACCAAATACAAATAAAACCTGATATTAAAGTTTCTACAAACTCTAATGATCCAAACTGTAACCCCAATGGCAATGGTGCTAAATTGATACAAGACTATTCATATCTTGGATGCAGTCACCCAATGCATGTACTAGTCAGTTGCAGCATAGCATAGGTTTTTATGTTAATCAAACGGGTTAAGATGAATACCACTAGAGTTGCAAGCAGAAGAATCTAAGTGAGGCTAATTCAAAGAAGATTTCTTGCTTACACAACCTAAACTAACACCCTAAGTGATCATATACCAAAGCGAACTCAAAGAAGAACAGTTTAACAAGGATCAATGAACAAAACAGAGCATTAAAACAGAGCCCTTAGTAAAATTCGAAATTCAAATAAGAGAAAACAAGTTCCTAGATGTGGTTATTGACTTTGGGGAATTCAAAAGCTAACTAAGGTTGTTTCAAACATCACAGATCAAGCAAACAAGTTATCAATGCTGATTCCTAGACATAGAGTTCACAATCAAGCAAGTTAAGTCCAATCTCTTGACAAATAACACTCTGTTAATCATCCAAACAAGAACTAACTCTCATTAGTGCTAGAACAATCAACAAGCATGAATAACTAACTCTATTCAAGTCAAAATACTCCTCACACAGTCAATCTCTTGAGCTAAGGCCAGTAAATCCTCTATTAACCAAGATCAGCATTTCATCAAACACTTGGTGGGCATAAAATGAAGCCTAAATCTAGATTCATGTGATCAAGACAAATCTAGATTAAGAACAGGTCAATAGATAGGAATCAATCATATTAAACACTAAAAAACCCTAATCAAGCCTCTAAATTCCCCTAATCTACCACATCTAGAAACCCTAAGATAACTACTCACTACTCAAACATCAAATCACAAAGAGAAAGGATGATAATCATGATTAAAAAGTGTATTAGAGAAAAGATTAAATGGGAAATATGATATATCATGGTTTTTATGGTTTTTAACCATGATATAATTCCTTTTTATTGAGTCTTTTTGGTCTTTTTAGAGTCCTAGAAGAGTCTTTGCAGGTTATAGCATGTCTAGAGCATAATTGGAGATATTGAAGCCTTTTGGAGCATTTTGAGTTGAAGCCACGAAGTACCCAACTCGGGAAGAAAAGTATGCATATGGGTGACGCTCGTCACCCAGAAAGGAAGGGGTCGTGGCTGTTTTCTAAAAGATAGAGGGTTATTTGCAGTTTTGGCCCAGAAGTTCCAGTATTTGCAAAAAGACCCCAGATCGTGTTTTAGCTTGTATATTAGGTTTTTCAGCCATTCTTTTGGCAGGGATCTTGTATCTTATTATTTTTGAGAGCTTTAGAGAGAGATTTGTAGCAGAGCTTTTGGAGAGACAAATCAGACTCCTTCAGAGCAGATTTTGAACTCCTTTATTTCTACTTCTTATTTCTTTTATGCAATCTATTCTTTTCATGATGTTTTCTCAAATCACCATGTCTGAGTAGTTTGTTAGTTAAGTTAGGGCTTTTCATAGGTTGAAGAAGAGTTTGTAGAATTGCTAAAAACTTATAGGAAATTCATTGGTTCTTCATCTGTGCTTGCATTCATATCGATTTCTTAGACACATCATATGGATTTCGAAACCCTAGGTTGTTTGATAGATGTGAGAGCATTATTAATCACCTGAACTAGTATTAGATGAGCAAAACGCCCTAGTACAAAGAGATTTGGCTTAGGAGTTTTGTGAACAATTGAACCTGATCATTACTGCATGTTTAGGTTGTTAGGGTTTGCAAAGAGATTTGAAACTCTGTGATTTAGACATAGATAACTTCTGCAATGAGAATTGATTAGTTATATCTTTGCGATTCATGTTCAAGACGGTTTTAATTCATTCCTGATAGCATGCATTCTACACTCTCGGATTCAACCTGCGAACTGTCCTGACTTAGCGCCTTTAGCCTTCTGAACTTTAATAACAAGCATAAAAACGCCCTCTTGCATTTATTTTACTGTTTTGCATTACATTCATTATTTATCGCTTAGCTTAATTTGAATCTATAATCGCTAGTGTGGTTTACATACTCCCTTGGGATTCAATAACCCCTTGTACTACAACTGCTTTTGCTGTGCACTTGCAGTAGTTTTATTTGGGTAAAACCTGACCCTATCAAGTTTTTGGCGCCGTTACCGGGGAGTAATAGCTGCCTATCGATTTTTAGTATTAGGGTTTTGTCTAAGTTTTAATTTGTTTACTGACTTTTAGTTTTTTTTCTTTGTGCTGGTTTCAGGTGTATGCCTAATCGCAGTACCAGAAGCAACAAAGAGAAGGAGCTTGTGACTTTGAGCATTGACGAATTTGCTAGGTTGGAGAGAACTAACAGAAAAGCTAAGAAGCAATCTACAATGGTCGCTCCACTTATACTGGTTGAAGATGCAAAAGGTCACTTGGTTGACAAGGAAGGAAACAGGAGAAACGAAGAGGGGCAGAGAATTGATCAAGAGGGGAATGTCATTGTTAAACAGCAAGTTCAACAAGTGAATGAGAACGTGGGAGTCCCTGCTGCTGCCAATAATGCTGCTGGGCGTTTTGTTCAGAGGACTCTAGGTGACTACAACAGACCTGATCAGTTCTATGCCAACAGAGCTGCAATCCGACCTCCTGCCTTCCAGAGGAACGATTTTGAGGTTAAACCTGTCTGCTATCAGCTGGTTGGCCAGCATCTATTCCATGGCTTACCTCAAGAGCATCCCATGGATCACATAGAGAGGTTTGAGGACCTAGCTTCAAGTGTCAAAGCTATTGGAGTTAGCAATGACTTCCTGTTCTGCAAGCTTTTCCCTTACTCTCTTGGAGGAGAGGCTGCATATTGGCTGAAGCAATTGGAGCCTGGTTCATTAACTACCTGGGAGGACACCAAGAATGCCTTTCTGAATAATTTCTATGATGATGCCAGATCAGAAGACATGAGGACAAAAATTACATCCTTTACACAAGGTCCTACTGAAGCTTTTAAGGCTTCTTGGATCAGGTTTAAGTCTTATCAAAGGGACTGTCCTCATCATGGTTTCAATCAGGCGCAGCTGCTTGGTATCTTCTTCAGAGGCATTGACTGGAAATATCAGATGGCACTGGATGTTTCAAGTAGTGGAAACTTCAACACCAACATACCAGAAGAAGCTGTAAGATTGATTGAAAACTTGGCCTGCAGTAACAGCACTAAGAATGCAGATTTTCAGAGAAAGCAGCAGGCTGGTTTGAATGATGGAAACCAAATAGCTGAAGTTAAGGCTAATTTGGACAGCATGCACAGCCTTTTGGTGGGAAAGAAGTCAATCCAATTCGCTGTAGAAGTGGAGAGTTTCAAAAATCCTGAAGACATTGAGCAGAAAGATGTTAACTTCATCAATGGAGGTTTTCAGAACCAAAGATTTAGGAATCAACAGTGGAACAGCGGATTTAATGGCAACAATCAGAAGAATACCTTTCCAGGAAACCAGAATGCAACTGGTTATACTCCAACACCACAGTTCCAGAAGACTGAAGTTGAGAAACCTTACCAAAACAGTAGGAATTATGGTTCTTCTTCCTACCAAACTGCACCTCCACAAGACACTAGGATGGAAGCTATGCTGGAGCAGATACTTGAAGGACAGCAGAAGATGACAGTGAACTTCAATGGCAAACTAGATTCGTTGTATCAAGACCTGAATGGAAAAATTGAGAGTCTGAACTCTCACATGAAGAAGCTTGATATGCAGGTTGCTCAAACTGCAGGAGCTGTTCAAAGGCAAGAGGGATTCCTTCCTGGAAGGACTGATATCAATCCCAAGCATCAGGTTAATGCCATCACAGTCAGGAATGAGAAGGAGCTTAAAACAGTGCAGAAAAAGAGGTTGAGTGCAGAACAGATCGTGCAACTCATGGAGTCTGAAGATGAAAATTTTTCTGTCTTAGAGGTGAGTGACGAGCGTCACCAAGGAGGAGTGACGCTCGTCACCAACTTACAAGGATATCGGGGGTTGTCACAGGTGAGTGACGAGCGTCACCCCCCTGGTGACGGTCGTCACCCACCCCAGAACGAAGCTGCTTCGCCTGTAACTGCAAATTATGACCAGGAACGTATCTATAAACCCAAAACACCATTCCCCAAGCATCCTAGAAAGTCTAAACAGGAGATAGAAGAAGCCAGATGCAAAGCTATGATAGACAAGCTGATGCTTGAGATCCCACTTGTTGATGCAGTCAAGCTTTCACCAGCTCTAAGAAGGTATGTAAAGAGAATGGTTGTGAATGGTGTAAGTCCTGAGGAAGGAGCATTGCTTACCAGAGACATCAGTGCAATTCTCTTAGGCACAGTTCCAAAGAAGAAGAAGAAGAAGGTGACTGTTTCTGAACAATTCAATACCATCACTCAAAGCAGAGTTCTAGAGAAGCTATCTGATCCAGGGACCTTTGTGCTTGATTGCTCAATATTTGCAGGACATTTTCCCCACTCTCTATGTGATCTAGGGTCAAGTATTAACTTGATGCCTTTCTCTGTTGCTGCTAGACTTGGAATGACTGATTTCAAGCCAGCTGGCATCTCTCTCATCCTAGCAGATCGATCCATAAGAACCCCACAAGGCATGTTAGAGAATGTTCATGTTAACATTGAAGACTGCATAATTCCTACAGATTTTGTGGTTCTGAAATATGCTGAAGAACCTAAAGATCCTATTATTCTGGGAAGACCATTCTTGGCTACTGCTGGAGCCATCATTGATGTTATAAGGGGGAACATTGAGCTTGATCTTGGTGATGCTTTCATGAACTTTGACATGGATAAGTTAAGAAAGAGTTCTACCATTGATGGTCAGACCTTTTCTGTAAGAACTTCCAGAGATGAAGAGACTGTCATGGAGCATTCAGAAGACACTATTGCTGAGTGTGTCAATGAATCAGATATTAGTGGGAAAGTGAGCAAGATGGCTGTTGAAGAGCCAATATCTGAAACTTCTACAGAAGCTGTTGGGTTTGAGGATTGCAGTGAGGATCATATCTTCATGACTAGGCTTGAAAAAGAGGTTCCAATGAATGCCAAGTTGCTGGAGGAAGACGTGTTTGTGATGGAGGCAAGACTTGCAGAGCTGAATTGCTGGAAAACTGCAGCAACTCGAACTGCAGGGTCAGTGGTGACGCTCGTCACCAACCTGAACACAAAGCAGCAACGTGATTTTACAGCTACAAGTCCATCATATGTTGCCAATCCAAAAAATCACCATTTCACAACCCAGAAACCTGCAACTAAGCAAAGGTATGCACTTCCTGGAACCAGTTCCAAACCTCCGAATCTCATCAATAAGAATTTAAAAGGTGAAAAAGCTGCTTCACACTTATGCAAGCAACGAGATTCTCATAGAATGCTTGGCGTTTCTTTTGATGATTCTGCAGGAAAAAGAAGTATCCCACCCACAGTCACGACCCACTCTGCTGATGTTCCTCACTTCCTTGGAAGTGTTCATACATCTACTGCTTACAAACCACCATGGATGAGGAGACATTCTTCTCCAAGGCATTCACTGCCACCTTCTGTTCCACCAGCTGTCTGAGCAGCATTCAAAGTCGAGCTAATGACTTTAAACAAGCGCTTAGTAGGAGGCAAACCACTGGTAAGTTTTATATTTCATATACTTAGTCTAGTTTTCTATTACATAGCTAAAACAAAAACCCCAAAAACATGAGAAAAAATCAAAAAAAAAAAAGAGTCAGTTTGTTCAGTTTGCTTGGATGATATCTTGTGAACTTGTTAGACCATGGATTATGCTTTGTTTGGATGTTTTGATTGTGTTTTTAGTGCTCTTACAGTTTGACTTCGGAGTACACATGATGGCATAGCATTTAAACATCCAACATGTCGATTTCTGGAGTATCAAAGATGGTGATGCTCGTCACCAATCTGGTGACGCTCGTCACTAGCTCCTTCACGAGGTACCACTTTTCCACCTTGGTTTTACACGTTCTCATGCTTCATTTTGACCAACTCTTGGCTTAATAACACTGGGGACAGTGTTGTTTAAGTCTGGGGGAGGTGGTTACTGACATTGTGTGCTTTGTGTCATGTCTATAGAGTTTTATAGTTGAGTCAAAAACCTGTTTTACAGAGTCAAAATTTTGAAACTGTCAGTTTTTCTTGGAACTAACCATAGGACGTTTTTGCTGATAAGAATCATTGCCACAATAGTTGATTACAAGTCTCACTAAGTTGAAAGTCATAGGCAGATCAGTCTAGCAATGAAGGTTTAGGTTCTTAGAGAGTCTGGAAAATTTGCTGTTAGCTCCACCTTAATGAACTTTAAACTTCTTGTCTTGGTAATTGATTCTTATTGATCTTGATGCGCTCTCTCAACACTGCCAATAAGGTTAAAATACAGTCTCTCTTTGATCTTCCCTGATGTAGTTTTTAAAAAAAAAAAAAAAAATTTAAGTCCAAAGAATAGTGCATTCATGACTCTGTCTCCTCACAAGGAACAACAGTAGTGAACCCATTCAAGAACCTGTCTCCTCACAAGGAACACAAGTATTGAGTAGCACCATATCTTAGACTGTGAAAGTTGAGAAAAAGAAGTGAAAAATCAAAAATATCCAAAGGAAAGGATCAAGGGAAGAGAAAATAGGAGAGCTGTGTTGAGCTCTATTTGTTCAGTTGTTAGGAAGGGAAAAGGATCTATAAAGTGATAAAGATGATAGAGCTTTGATGAGATTTCACACTTAGATAAAAAAAATAAGGAGTTAGCAGTAGAAATTTCGGATTTCTTGAAGGGATTTGGACTGGATTTGAGAGATTTGCTAAGCTTGTGATGATTAGGCTGAAATTTGATCTTGTGTTGACTCTGTGGTATGTGGATTCGAAAGTTCAAAGTAGTGTGGTGTTCCTGATGACTGACTGACTGTTTTTTGTTTTCAAACCTCGACCTTATTCTTTGTCTGATGTTTGTTTGAGGACAAGCAAAAGCTAAGTCTGGGGAGTTGATATATCATGGTTTTTATGGTTTTTAACCATGATATAATTCCTTTTTATTGAGTTTTTTGGTCTTTTTAGAGTCCTAGAAGAGTCTTTGCAGGTTATAGCATGTCTGGAGCATAATTGGAGATATTGGAGCCTTTTGGAGCATTTTGAGTTGAAGCCAAGAAGTACCCAATTCGGGAAGAAAAGTATGCATATGGGTGACGCTCGTCACCACTTTTGGTGACGCTTGTCACCCAGAAAGGAAGGGGTCGTGGCTGTTTTCTAAAAGATAGAGGATTATTTACAGTTTTGGCCCAAAAGTTCTAGTATTTGCAAAAAAATCCCAGAACGTGTTTTAGCTTGTATATTAGGTTTTTCAGCTATTCTTTTGGCAGGGATCTTGTATCTTATTATTTTTGAGAGCTTTAGAGAGAGATTTGTAGCAGAGCTTTTGGAGAGACAAATCAGACTCCTTCAGAGCAGATTTTGAACTCCTTTATTTCTACTTCTTATTTCTTTTATGCAATCTATTCTTTTCATGATGTTTTCTCAAATCACCATGTCTGAGTAGTTTGTTAGTTAAGTTAGGGCTTTTCAAAGATTGAAGAAGAGTTTGTAGAATTGCTAAAAACTTATAGGAAATTCATTGGTTCTTCATCTGTGCTTGCATTCATATCGATTTCTTAGACACATCATTTGGATTTCGAAACCCTAGGTTGTTTGATAGATGTGAGAGCATTATTAATCACCTGAACTAGTATTAGATGAGCAAAACGCCCTAGTACAAAGAGATTTGGCTTAGGAGTTTTGTGAACAATTGAACCTGATTATTACTGCATGTTTAGGTTGTTAGGGTTTGCAAAGAGATTTGAAACTCTGTGATTTAGACATAGATAACTTCTGCAATGAGAATTGATTAGTTATATCTTTGCGATTCATGTTCAAGACGGTTTTAATTCATTAATGATTGCATGCATTCTACACTCTCGGATTCAACCTGCGAACTGTCCTGACTTAGCGCCTTTAGCCTTCTGAACTTTAAGAACAAGCATAAAAACGCCCTCTTGCATTTATTTTACTGTTTTGAATTACATTCATTATTTATCGCTTAGCTTAATCTGAATCTATAATCGCTAGTGTGGTTTACATACTCCCTTGGGATTCGATAACCCCTTGTACTACAACTGCTTTTGCTGTGCACTTGCAGTAGTTTTATTTGGGTAAAACCTGACCCTATCAAAATACAAACTTTGATTAAAAAGACAGATTTATTCTTACAAACTCAAAGGAAACCAGAAAACTTAAGCAAGAACAAAACTTTTTAATGAAAAATTCTTAGAACAAGCTATTTATACTAAAAGACAAATGTCCTAACATAATGGCAAAAGTATAAATAAAAGCAAGTTCGGGCTGTTCTGTATCGATCTAGAGTGATCGATGGTGCATCCGTTGCATTCCCATCGATCACTCTTTGATCGATACACTTGATCGATGGCTTTGTCCTGTCTCTCATCAGTCTTCAGTGATCGATGGCAGTGATCGATGGTGCATCCGTTGCATTCCCATCGATCACTTTATGATTGATAGGCTTCAATTCTTGATCGATAGAGCACTCGTTGGTTTCCCATCGATCACTCTTTGATCAATGGCCTTGAAGTTTTGATAGATGGAACACCAGAAATCGCCCTCCTTAGCTCCTTTTGCTTCTTCTCAGCTTTGCTACCTTCTTGAACCATTCCCACACTCCCTCCTTGCTCCATTCAGCTCCTTAAGTACCTAAAAACATCCTTGATGTATAGAAAATGCAAACTACAACCTAAATGCAATCTAAGTCTAAAAGGAGAAGAAAATGAGACTAAAGACAAGGAAAACATGCAAAAGAGAACCAAAATATAAACTAAATGCAAGCCTAAATGATGTAAATGTATGAGATATCAGTGATACAACCCCGAATCTTGCTTAGAGTTTAGTATTGATAGAATCTTATTTTTAATCTGGCTTGACTTAAATGGATAATAATAACCATAATGAGTTAAACAATTTCCTAATGGATTGATGAAACCCATATCGCTATACTACATCGGTTTTTAGCCGATACTAGGTTATTGACCTGTAATTATAAAAACCTGCTTCTCAATTTCCAAAGATGGCAACGATACTTATGGCCTAAGGAGTTTGTGATACACACTGATCACGAGTCACTCTAGCACTTAAGTGGTCAACAAAAGCTTAACAAGAGGCATGCTCAATTCATTGAAAATTTTCCTTATGTTATCAAGTACATGCAAGGTAAGGAATATGTAGGTGTTGATGAATTATCACAAATTTATACCCTAATCTCTACTCTATATGCTATGTTGTTACGATTTGAACAATGTAAAGGAATTATACGAGTTAGATTCTGAGTTTAGAGAAGTGTACAAAGCTTGTGAAAAGCTTATGTGTGGAAATTATAATAGGCATGAAGGATTTTTTTCTATGATCATCTATTATTTGTGCCTAACTGTTCCATTGGCGATTTGTCACTCACAGAAGCCCACAGAGTAGGTGTAATGGGGCATTTTGCATTTAGTAAAACATTTCAGGTTATGCTAGACCACTTTCATTGGCCACACATGAAGAGAGCTGTGGAAAGGATCTGTGGAAGGTGTGTCACTTGCAAACAAGCTAAGTCTAAAGTACAACTAAATTGTTTGTATACTCATTTACCTATCCCTCCTCAGCTGTGAAATGATATTTCTATAGACTTTGTGCTTGGTTTGCCTAGAACTAGAACTGGATAGGATTATATCTTTGTTGTGGTTAATAGGTTCTCGATAATGGCACATTTCATACCTTGTCACAAAACTGATGATACATCACATATAGCTAATTTGTTCTTCAAAGAGATAGTCTATTTACATGGTATGCCTAGGACTATTGCATCTGATAGAGATAGAGAGTTTTGGAATTACATTTAGAAGACACTATGGTCAAAACTTTGACTAGGTTGTTGTTTTCAACTACTTGTCATCCTTAAACTTATGGTCAAACTGGAGTAGTCCACTGAACCTTGTATACTTTGTTGCGTGCATTGATAAAAAGAACTTGAGAAGTTGGGAAGAATGTTAATTGCATGTGGAGTTTGCATACGATCAATCAATTCATTCTGCTACTAAGTTTTTCTCATTTCAAATAGTATACAGCTTTAATCCATTATCTCTTTAGGATCTAATCCCATTTCCTTTGAGTGAAAGAACAGGTATGGATGAAAAAAAAGAACGCTGATCTTGTCAAACAGATCTATGAGAAAGCTAGAAAGAACATTGAAGAAACAACTAAGAACTATGAAAAAAAAGCAAACAAAGGTAGATGCAAGAATTTTTTGATGTTAGATATCTCTTATGGATTCATTTAAGAAAGGAAATGTTTCAAGCAGAAATAATGTCAAAACTCATGCCAAGAGTTGATGGTCCATTCAAGATAGTCAAGCGAATCAGTGACATTGCTTTACAAGTCGATCTTCCAGGTATAATGTTAGTTCAAGTTTTAACGTTTCTGACTTGGTCTCTTTTGTGGCAAATGGTCCAGATTTGAGATCAAATCCTTTTCAATAAGGGGAGGATGATGCGATCATTGATAGTGCCAAAGAGGTTGAGCTGGTAGGTGAGCTTGAGCATGAGCGTATAGTCGAAGATAACTTAGTTGTACCGGTTAGTCCTATGACACGAGCAAGAGTTAAGAAATTCATGAAAGGAATTGGAGGATTACTTAAACAAATGTTCACACCTAAAGATCACTTCGACTGGAATGGAGAAGACTCAACACTAACCACTTTGGTGTTGATACAAGTCTGAGAAGATCACTAATGGGTTTATGATTATTTGTACTTTTTTTCTCCTTAGTTTTATCCCAGTAGGCTTTCCAGAAATTGTTATAATAAGGAAAATGGATCAAAAATTTACTAAACCCAAATTTTTTCACTTACCCAAGCCGAGCAAAGAGAATCAGCTGAAGGGCCAAGTGCAGACTCAGTTCAAGAGTTATTTCAACTTAATTTTCTTATTCTTAGTCTTTGTTAGCTATTGTTTTTTATTACAAGTTAGAGTCTTTGTCTACTTAGTATCTTTTTTACTTAAACTCATGTAATCTCATTTTAATAAACAATAAACTTTTCAACTTTGATAATGATTTTCTTTTATTTCTTGTGAACACTTTTGATCATTGGTGTATAATATCCATTGAACAAATCTTGATTCGTCTTGGTGTATCATATCCAAGAGATTGTTTAGTTTGTCATATCCATTCAATCAACCATGAGTTCATCTTAGTTGTTATATATAAAAGGTTCAAGTTGGAGTAAATCAGAAGCCATTCCGCAAGTTTTTGCGACCTTTCGATCCATTTCACCTTGTTCTTTGAAATTCATTACTTCTAAGTCTTAAGGCATATCCATATGTCATTCACCAACCGAAGAGTGACAATTTCCCTAGAAAAAATCGTATCATCTTATAGATGTTACGCTGAGGTGGTGGATTTCAGGTTGATTTTCCCCGGTTTGTGGAGGCTACCTTCATCAACTTGAGGCAAAGTATTGAAAATATTTGTCTTTTCTATTATTATATTACTCCTATATTATACGAATGTTTTTATATTACTAATATATAACCGTAGACCTTTCTTATATGTTATAACTTATAACTACGATATGAATTTTGATAAATATGAGTAATATTTTTTTTTTTGCGAACACTCAGGAAGAAATGAGAACAAGTGTTCCGTGACTGCTGAGATCCATGAGGAAACAGACATAATGAGATCATTATTGTTTATAAGGACACTGCTTTACAGAAATAAATTGATGGTTTTTTTTCCAAAAAAACAAAAGGGTTATTTAGTATTAAGATTTACAGAAGACACAAATTAGGTAGGGGATGTATTTGAGACTGATGCAAATAATCATGGATTAATGCACGACTATGGGTCCAGAGCTTATCGGCCGCAGACTCATCATTCGCTAAATCTGAGCAATTTGTCTCATTGCAGTCTGCAAAATACTTTCCACTCCATCCTTTGGTTTCGTTGCTCAATGCCACATAACATGTTGTGGCTGCGCCCTAAACCCAATAGCAAAAATTCAAGAGAGTTAAATAGTTATAAAATCAATTAAAAGGTGTACGTACGTTATGACTGTTAGTTCTTATTATTATTATTATTTTGATTAAAACGGTTAGTTCTTATATTAATTTTTCCAAAAAAAAAAGTTCTTATATTAATGCTTTCTAGATATGATCTAATCTGTAGTGCGGCTAGTGCCATGTATTTTTTATGAGTCTATGCATGAATGAATGTTGATGATGAAGAAACTTTAATTTGGGTTGCAAAAACTACAAAAACAAAAACAAAAGTTTACTGTCAGAAAAAGAGCATGAACTTGTTGAGCCATGACTGTACTATATTTTTTTTTTTTTTTTTTTTTTTTTTTACTATTTTAGATATAAAGGAAGGTATATATGTGTATGAAAGTCTACCTGGCTTATAGATTTTAGCAGCTTCGAAGCTATCAAAAACAGAGAATCTGCATCAAACCACATCATGGTTTTACATACTTTTTTTTGTTTTATATTTCTTTTGCACTTCTATATATGTATATGAAAAAGTATTATTTACCTATCAAAAGACCCTTGTGTGCTCTGATAATTCCAGTTTTAACTATCCCTGGATGGACTGCATTTATCGTTACGTTTGCATTTCTGTCCTGTAAACACGTTTAGTTGTCAATATTTCGAATTAATATTTAAGTGAATAATTGTAAAAAATTAAAAAATAAAGTATTAGATGAATAATGATTACCCAAATATTTTAGTCAAATATATTTCACTGACATACTACTGATCTTTATTAGTTTATATCAATATATTTCCCCTACAATTACTCATGCTGAGTTAATGTAAATGTAAATAAGTGGCTTAACATATGTTGTTCCTCTCTTCTTGTTTATTTACTCACGTACTCTCTTTCTCACATCAAATTCAAAACAGATATATATATATATATATATATATATATATTACATATTAAACACAAAACTTCCCAGTATATAAATATAAAGTAGTACAGTTTTATAATAGAAATATAATTTTCGAATGTACCTTCAATTGCCTGCTCAACGCTTTGGCATGTAAAATTGTTGCCAACTTTGACTGAGCATATGCCTTTGTCCCGTTATACCTTCAATTGCCCAACATAAATCATAAATTAGTTTTTTTTTTTTTTTGACATCAATCATAAAGTAATTTTCTTATATAATTCTAATTATTGAAAAAAAATATATGGAAAAGGAATGTGAGGTTACTTAATGGGATGTAGTAATTTAGTAAAGGAAAAACAATCAGGCTTGGGCCAACTGTGAATCACAGAGGAAAGGTTAATGATTCGTCCTTCTATTCCGCTCTTCTTTGCCGTATCTATCATTTTCTCTATAAGCATTTCCGTTAATAAGTAATGTCCTGCAAAGTTATACATCCCATCATTAATTCCCTAAACTCCACATTGTATATATATTACACATAGTCAAGTGTCACATCATTCCACAAAATTACCCAAAAAATTTGTAGCAAACGTCAGCTCAATCTTTTCCTCTGAGAATTCAAGATTTGGAGAGAAAACCCCTGCATTGTTACTGCGAATTATTCATCAAAATATTTTCCGTTAGAAGCTTAGATTAATTGAAGCCTCATTGTATAGACATATAAATATAATTTGGTAATTAAAAAAACATATAAAAAAAGACAGTACGTGCATGGTTGCATCAGGTAGGTAGTAGAGTAAATCTGACGTACATGAGAATGTTGAGAGGAAGATCATGTAAAAGAAACTGAGAGCAGAATCTGGCAACGGAAGAGAGAGAGCTGAGATCAATCTCCAATAATTTAATTTCAGCTTTTGGGTTCTCTCTCACTATTCTCTCTTTCACCATCTCTGCTTTCTTCATATCTCTTACTGCCATCACTATTCTCACCCCTCTCTTTGCCAACACTCTCGCCGTTTCCGCACCAATCCCAGACGTTCCTCCTATTAGATAGTGACATGAAACATTTAAGAAATACAACTACAGTCTGTTATAATAACCTAAACCATTTCATTTCTTAGCAATTAGTCTTGCCTCTCATGTGAATAAAATGGAGTACTTTCTCCAAAATTATTTGAATTAAGATTACTAGGCTAATTAACTGCAATTGGGTGATTAGTTATTTATAATCCAAGTCTCTAAAAGCAGCCCTCGTGATTATTTATTGCGGAAATAAAAAACAAAGAGTAAAGGCAGACCACTTTAAAACTTATCATCGACTCTTATATAAAGTTTCAACCGACAAATTAGGGAACATAAAGATGGCATAAAGTACCGTTTTGGGCAGGCTGATTGCTAAAAGAAAATTTAATAAATAAATGTTTTGTAACGACGAGGCATGCATGTTTCAAAGATTAAAGTCAAAAAGGAAAAATCAATTGTATATGGAAATATGCTGTAACCAACCATACCTAATGTTTCAAATTTCAATGGAGACAAAATCCATATATTGTCGCCGGCATACATAAGACACATATTCATATAGTATTAATACAAAGATCGTGTTTTTGCCGGCAAAGTTTTTTCCTAATTAAACGGATATCAGTATTGGGAAAAAAAAACCTTATAAAATTTAATTAGAATGAAAATTTTCCAAATGATAAATGAAAATTTAGATGTCCCCTGGCCTCTTGGAGGTACAAGACATTTTTGATTAAAGTCAATCTTCCAATCATTAAAATTTTAGAAGTTCGTTGTTACATTTGGTGATGAGTAACGAATTTTGGTAAATAATCTACGGTTTTTAATCCTTGAAACCCTTTGTTCTCTTTTGTTCTATGGAGGACCTTTGAAACCTCTCTTGTGTAAGGAAGGACGAACGAATATCTACTCGACACAAATATTTTTAGGAAATTATCATTTTCATTGTTTATTACGTAAAAGGATATTAAACCTCCCAATGTGTTCATTTTACACAATGTTTATATTCTTTAATATGTGAGGGTTCAAACCTATTATATCGGTGTTGCTTACATAGACGATTTGACCCTTGGGCATCTCAACTCGTGACTATATCTCTATTCTAATAGTATATCATAATATTACTGAAAGGGAAACAAACCGGTGATAATGGCAGTGAGATGTGAATAAGGAAAAAAGCATTGATGTGTAACTTGTTCAGCTGTAGACCTTGAACCAAACCCGTTTGGCCCAGCGATTCCTGCTAAGTATCTTAGAGTTCCCTTCATCTGAGAGACGAGAGAGAGAGAAAAAGAAACAAAGAAAGAGAGAGAATCAAATAAGAAGATTGTGTAGCTGAAATCCAATACAATTTGATCACTCATATATAGGAGGCCCAGGCACACACGTATATGTACACAAATACTTGTGCGTGTTTGTTGTCATTCGTCAAAATAAAAAAAAATTGAAATTAAAGTAAGCATTTACTTGATTGTTCGATGGTAACACCTCACACGAGTTCTCGTCCATGTTTCTTTTAGTTTTGATCACCAACCCTTACTTTGGCGGAGTTTGTATTTACTGATAAAAACCAACAAATTACTTATTTGTATACTAGAAATTGCTCAATTAATTCTCAGACTATTTGCAATCGGTAATTTTATTCTTTATTTATTAATTGTACAGATTAATTCCTCAAGTTTGAGTTGATTATGCAAAATAAGGATTAAGAACACCAATTGTTAAAAAACTAAACGGGAGTCGTTAATATTATTCACAGGCTAAACATGATTTTCAGTCTAAACCTAGAAGTTCTCAATTCTCTAACCTAAAGCTATATTTATCGTGAGAAGACGAAATCCGGCAAGAGCTGTGAAAATCCGACAAAGAAAAAAAAATCTGACATCGAGATGGTGAAAACCCTTTATGAAACAAGGGGAAGAGGCAAAAAAAATATCTACTCAAAAACAGCAACAACAATCGCATTTGGTTGAATCTGAAATCCCAACAGTAGTCGTAGAAAGGTAAAATTTATGGAACTTGTGATTTTGATTCATTAATGTGGGAAAATGGTGTGTTAACTTGTTTGGGTTGGAAGAAGACTCATGAGGACTTTTTTTTCTAGCATAACTATTACGTCTCCCATGACTAAATCTTAAAGATGGTAGCAACACTGGTAATCGGTCTAACCTCCGCCACATTTTCCTTCCTTGTACTGGCTTCATACTGTTAGCATAGAGTTGACGTCACTTTGAAGTCAAGTAGTACTCGGATACATAGTCATTAAGCTCTAACCTTGTTGTTGTGATAACACACATAGCATGCATACAAGGTATCCCATTCAATTGCCAATAGCCACAACCACAAGTCTTCTCTTCCATATTAGCGGTGTAAGCACAACCATGAAAGTCTATCTCATGCAAATTTCTTGTGGTCATCTATCTTTTACAATTCCGAGCTTTCTGCCTATTAGCTTCAATCTCTTTGTCTGTCCTTGGTGTGACCCTTTTCTTCCACCTATTTGTTAAAATAGCCCTCTTTGCGTTTCTCTCCATGCATTTTCTCCTTACCTCCGTTAGAAAATCAAGAAGCAGTTTCTTTCTTGACTCTCTAAAATTTATGTTGAATGACTCTGACAAGTTATTCAGATTATAGTTGCAAAACAATCCAATCTTCAAGAAAGCTCGAGACAAAGTTGTTGGTGTTGTACATTGCAGTGAATCATATGCACCCTGATTATACTTCTTCAATTCTTCTAAATTATCTCCAAATGCTGTTGGTGTATAACTTCTTGCTATTTTCCAAAACAAACGCTCAAGCTCTATATCTTTGTTACTCTTCTTATAGTTTTGCAGAATATGTCTGGCACACATTCGATGTTCAGCCTTATGAAGCTCAACATGAACTGTATTTAGTATTCTCTGTCATATAAAGAAAACGAAATAAGAAAACTATACAAACATAATTACAACATCGAAAAATAAGAAACTTAAACTTAGACTCACATTAAGTTTGTCGGATATGATTTTAACGTTAGATCCATCTTCAAGTCCTAAATCTCTTTTCAGATGTTGGAAAAACCACAACCAATTTGGATTATCTTTCATATCAACCACTGCCTAAGCAATAAGAAATATCATATTATCACCATCTCTACCAACTGCAGTCAACATTTGGCCTTTGATATCCCATTTCATATATGCAAGGTCCAATCCGATAATGGGTCAACATGATAGCGTCCAAGCTGATTTTAAAGCTTCAAAACAAATATATAGACGGTGGAACCTTTGCTTGCTTCCATGAAATTGACCAGGAATGGTTTCCATCTCCATTGCTGATCCTGTATTTGATTGAATGATCTCTTCCGGATAATCCCCAAATCCGAGCAAAATGAGCTTCAAGACCAGCCTTTTGTTTTGCTGTAATCACTGCCTTCGCTCTCCTACACTGATCCACGCTCACAATCATATTATAATCTCTCTTTATCTCATCAACCATCTCTTGTGATTTGATTTTAGGTTTAAGTCGTAGTCTTTCTTCATACAGCTGCGCAATTGCTCCACTCTTTAAAACCTTTGTGTAGCCTGATCTTGCACAGATATAGTTTTCGATGTAGACTTTGACCAACAACTTGTTTCTGCCTCTCTCAAAAGAGAAGAACACTCACCATGGGCTTTTACCTTCTATGTGTTTTGTGCACCTTGCCCCAAGCCTATCAACTGATGATTTGTAGAACTTAATATAATATTACGTCTTTAGAGAATACCTGAGAACTGCATATTTAAATTCCTCTGCAGTATTGAATGTCTTCCCTATGATTAGCAGCTCATCAAGATCACAATTAATTGGCCTCTCTTGTTCTTCATGTTCCCCCCAATAATCACTGATATTGGATCCAAAATATGATCATTATTCCATATATCATCACCGCTCTCATCAGAACTGTAAGCTGCTGCATTTGCATCATCATCACAGACATCTTCATTAAAATGAGCTAATCAATCATCACCCTCACAAACTTCTACTTGTACTTCCACAAACTCTTCGTTATTCGATTGCAAAGCAGGCTTAGACTCTTTATATCCAGCAGTATATTCACGATAACTTCACAGTCATCTCCTTCAAGTTCTTCTTCACGCCTACTTTGTTCACTATCAGAGCTAGCTATTTCTTCACCCACAGTGCCTGTTTGTTCCTCAGCCACACTACTTTCAGCCATATTTGCTGTTTCTTCTCCATGAGATCTCATTTCTTCACCAATAGTTGTTGTTTCTTCTTCACACACATTACCATCTGAATCTCGTGCC
Source organism: Thlaspi arvense (assembly GCA_911865555.2). Taxonomy (NCBI): domain Eukaryota; kingdom Viridiplantae; phylum Streptophyta; class Magnoliopsida; order Brassicales; family Brassicaceae; genus Thlaspi; species Thlaspi arvense. The sequence goes on along the minus strand of OU466862.2, from coordinate 21,310,242 downwards.
CTCTAACCAATTAAACATGTTTCAATATCTTTAATTTCCTCACACTAGTGAATAAAAATCACAAGTTCCATAAATTTTACCTTTCTATGACTACTGTTGGGACTTCTGATTCAACCAAACGCGATTGTTGTTGCTGTTTTTGAGTATATATTTTCTTGCGTCTTCCCCTTGTTCCGTAAAAGGTTTTTACCATCTCGATGTCGGATTTCTTTCTCTTTGTCGGATTTTCACAGCTCCTGCCGGATTTGTCTTCTCACACTAGAAATAGTTTTAGGTTAGAGAATTGAGAATTTCTGGGTTTGGACTGAAAATCGCGTTTAGCCAGCGAATCAATATTAACGACTCCTGTTTAATTTTTTACGGCTGACTTTCTTAATTCTAATTTTGCATAGTCAAATCACACTTGAGAAATTAATCTGCATAATCAATAGATGAGGAATAAAATTGTCGATTGCAAATAGTCTGGGAATTAATAGAGCAATTTCCCATTTGTATACTTGGAATAAATTTATGAATTCGAACTAAAAAGAAATACATTTTTTGGTTCAAAAAGGAATATATTTATGAAATGAAAGGGTTGCATAGGTTTGAGTTAGATCGATTTGTTAATTATATATATAGTAGAATTGTATTTTACTATGCAAACATTTTTTATTACACAAGAGTTATTACTGACTGAAGTTTATGAATGTATGAATATTACATAGGTCTGGATGTTGAATTCTATGTTGTAAATAACAATCTCTTCAATAAAAAATTTATTAAGGATTTTCACATATTTTAAAGAAAAACTATTACTCGTTTCATTTTAATTGTCATTTTTGATGATTTCACATATTAAGAAAACAATTAATATTTATATTTTACCTTTAATTAATACATTTTTTTTTTGATAAGAGTAATTAATAAGCTAAGAAAGTAGGGATAAAACTGAAAAAGCTATCATAAATCTGTATTGAAAACTGAAAACGATAATTATTTTGAAACAAAAAAAATAAATCTAGATGACAATAAAAATGAAATGGAGGGAGTAAAACTCTATTATACATTTAATAAAAATTTATCATACATTTAATTAATAGCAAATTGATTATTTGTATTTTTTATTGGGAAAAGTGTTATACTGGCTAACCTTCGCTCCAATAAGCTACACTGCAGCGAATGCTCTTCCCCTTCAGACAGTTAGCCAATCAATGATGCATTGACATGGCCTGTCGTGGTCTGGAGAGGAAGAGTAACTGATGTGGTGTATCATTCGGATGCGGAATAACCAGTTTGACATTCCTACTCTAAGTGTTGGAGCATTTAAAGATGTGTTTGAAAAATTTTATATGGCTTAAAATCTTTTTTGTACTGATTTATTATACTTTGTCCACTAACGAAAACCCTTTCCTCTCATATATATTTATACTTTGTTTAAATTTTGGGGAAAATTTAGTAAAATAATCTGGAAATTAGAAAAATAGAGCTAACAATCAAAAATTAGGTGGATACATATTACATATGTAAATTATGACTATTTTACCCCTAATTTTATTTGATGCGGTTTGGATGAATAACAATTTGATTACCATGCTAACTAATATGATATTGTGCTAACTGTGTTAACTATGATAATTATCATGCTAACGTTGCTATCATTTCATGAAAAGTGGGAGTTAACTTTGTTAACTATATAAGTTATGCAAAATTATCATGTTAACAATATTATCATATCAAAAAAATATCATACTAACATTGTGAGCATAATAACTAACGTGTTAACGTTAATATCATCATCTTCCACCCCATCATCACCACCACCACCGATCACTACCACCACCACCGATCACTACCACCACCATCACTACCATCGATACTACCACCACCACAGCCATTGGCGACTCCATCACCATCACAACCGAAAACATCGTCACCATAACCGACCATCACCTGCACTACCACCAACACGACCCCCATCATCGACCACCACCAGCACCGGCGACTCCATCATCACCACCGACCACCACCATCATCAACAAAATCACCACTACCACCAATAAACACCACCACTGCCACCATCGTCATCTTTTATCATTATTCCCACCCACCACCATTGCTGCCATTATTATCTTTGAAATTTATATAAAAAAGAGACACACAAACAAATTCTTATAAAAATTGGAGACATGTGAGGAAGAAATCTTGCGTGAAGGAGTGAAGAATTGATCATGGCAGAGAAAGATGAAGATATAAATTTTTTTGAGATTTCTTCGGTTAATTTTAAGAAATAAGAGATAGAAATATTTTATGTCTTTTTAGAATGAACAGTAGTAAAGAGAGAGAAGAAAAATGTGTTAGTTAATTGTCAGATAATAAAGTTTATCTAGTGAAATTACTTTAAATTTTTTAAAATCTATTTTTTATACAATCCGAGTAATTTTTTTTGTCTTCCACTTGCTTTAAATTCAATAATTTATCAAAATAAATTACGCAAAAATGATTAAAAGTATATTTCAATCATTTTAAGAGTTGTTTTGTTAATTTTTTTTTTTCAAGTCAATAGATTCTTTCTGAGTTAATTTTATTGATTAAGTGGCGCGGAAAGCTAATTTGATTCTTAAGGCTTTTTTTGTGTTTATTTTTCTGTATGGTCTTTAGGATATTTTGTTTGACGAGATATCATTGAAGTAACGAAATATGTAAGTACAAAGTGAGTGGTTAGACGGAGAGAACCACTTTTCCGGTGGGGAACATTGGACCAGCTTCCCCCACACGCATGCATTCTTTGACAACGAACACCTGCCAATTTTGTTTTTTCTCTTCGTTATTACTTATCTATAGTTTTTTAGTTGTCTCTTTTTTTTATCTTTTTTTTTTCTCTTTTTATTCTAATTTTTTGCTTTTTTTTCTTTATAAATATACAGTAAAAATTCTATAAATTTATAATATTGAAACTTCAATATTTTATTAATTTTAAAAATTATTAATCTGTCAATTTTAAATAAAATAAATTATCTTTAAATAATTAATTAAAAGAAATATTTTTTAAAATTTATAATATTTTTTCGGACTAGCGAGTTCCAGGCCGAACTAGTCATGATCCAGGATCAACTCGCGGATGCGAAAACTTCCGTCCGGCTGAAAAATCTGAGTGCAGAGGTGACGCACCTGATAGCAGCGTTAGCTGATAGCCAACGGGACTTGAAGACCCACAACTTCGAGGTGCAAACACTCTGCGAAACCATAGCAGTGTATACGCGGGTTCGTCTTAACCGGCGGGATCTTAAACTAGATTTGTCTTGATCACACTTATCTAGAATTTAGGCTTTCTCTTATGCCCATCAAGTGTTTGACGAAACGCTGATCTTGTTTGATAGAGGATTCGCTGGCCTTGGCTCAAGATATTGACTATTTGAGGAGCATTTTGACTTGAATAGAGTTGTTTATTAATGCTTGCTGAATGTTTTAGCACTAATGAGAGTTAGTTATTGTTAAGGTGTTTAGCAAACGGCTATTTTACAAGACATTGGATTTAGCTTGCTTGTTTGTGAACTCTATGTCTAGGAATCACCATTGCTAGCTTGTTTGCTTGATCAATGCTGTTTGAAACAACCTTAATTAGTTCTTGAATTCCCCAAAGTCAATAACCACATCTAGTAACTTGCTTTCTCTTTATTGAATTTCGAATTTGCTCTGTTTTGCTTTCTTAATCTTGTTTAAACTGCCTTTTTCTTTATTCTCTTTGTTGCTTGATCATCTTAGGGTGTTAGATTGGTTGCTTAGGCAACAAAAACTATTCTTTGCTTTGCTTGATTTATAGATCTCTGCTCACAACTATTATGTTTTCAACAAACCCATTTGGATTGATATAAAACCCTATGCTATGCTACAACTGATTAACATATAGGGGTGATTGGTGTGAGACCTAAACAACCTTGTGTCAATTTGTCACCGTTGCCATTTGGGATTACAGTTTGAAACATTAGAGTTTGTAGAATCTTTATGATCAAGTTTTTAGTTTTATTTGGTTACTCACTCCTTTCCAAGTATTTTCATTTCAGGTACATCTCTACAAGTAGAAAAGATGCCCTGTTTTGAAACTCCAAGGTACAACAACTTCTACCAAGAGCTTCTGCCTATGAACTACTTTGCAGACAGCTATAATACCCACCCACAGTTTGCACCCACGCCTGCTCTCCCTCAAGCTCAGCTCAATGCTTCTACCTCTACTACAGCTGATACCAAGAGTATACTCACTTAATTCCTCAACTTACAAATCCTTGCAACATTGGAGATGAACCAGCTATTTGCTGAGTTGCATAACATATTAGACTCTGTCCATGCTGAGCTCAACACGAAGTTTGATGATTTGGATTCAAGGATACAGACCTTAGAGACCACCTATGAGTATTGCCAAGCTGTTGAGTCTGCAATTGCCTTTACTCCTCTTGAAGAACAAGCTATCATTGAAGACTTCCTTTCCTTAATCAATAAGGACATTGACATTCAGAGTGGGGGGGGGGGGGGGGGGGGGGGGGGGGGGGGGGGGGGGAGCTTATTGAAGCTTATGCCACTGAGGAGAACTCTCTTGAAGAAGGAACCAACAAGGAATAAGAGAAGTGGTGGGCGCCACATGAAGTTGTTGATGCTACAATGGAAGACCTTGTTGAAGTCTCTGATGTTAAGAAGAAAACTCAAGCTGCCGTTCTCCCTATCTACCAGCCCACTATCCTTTTTCCAGGAAGATTCAAAGAACAGCTGATCAAGAAGTATGAGACCCTTTATGCTGCTCAAATAGAAATGAGGGGTCTGAATGGTCAAGAGGAGCTTAAGAAATTGAAAGCTAAAGCTGGAGCACCTGATGTTAAGGAGCTGAACATCAAGAAGCTTGGAGATCCAGGTTGTTTCACTCTCCCTTGTGAGCTCAAAGGCAAGACCTTCAAGAATTGTTTGTGTGATCTAGGAGAAAGTATCAACCTGTTACCAGCTTCTACTGCTAAGGAATTAGGCTACACTAAGTTCCAGCAAAGCAATGTATCTCTTACCATTGCTGATGGGACTGTGATGATGCATTTGGAAGCTCTCAAGGATGTGCCTATGCAGATAGAAGGAGTAACCATCTCTATTGACTTCTTGGTGCTGGATGTGGAAGGACAGATTAAGGATGCTATCATTAATGGAAGGCCAATTCTTGCTTCAGCTGGCGCTGTATTTGATGCCAAAGCTTGCACAACAGAGTTGAGGCTCACCAAAGACAAGGTTCTGAAGTTCGACAGCAAAGGCAACAAGCTGGAGCATGATCATGCTTTCTCTATGGACATTAACAAGGTGAAGAGCAGCCAGAGTTTGAGGGGTACCAAGGAGAGTTTTGATGGCTGCTGTTTGCTAAAGTTGTTTGAAGACACCACTGAAAAGGAGGTCCTTGAAGTGGTTGGTTACAAGAATCTGAATGATATCAAGTTGGTTACTAACAAAGGAGAGGTGGTTTTGCAACCAAGTGTCTCTAAGAGGGGTAATGTTATTGCATATTGCATACATTTTGCATACCCATTAGTTAGCTTTTCATGCATTTGTATCACATTTTAGGTTAGATTGCATCACTTAGAGTCCTAGAGCATTCTTGCACCAGCATACGCATGTTCCTTGCATTTTGCATTACATTCAGGATGTTTCTGGCTGCTTTGGAGTCGTGGAGGTTTGTGGACATGTTGAGGCTGATGTAGCAGTTCGTGGGAGCTCGGATATATGCTAAGGATCAGGGATCGAGGAGCAGATCGAGCATGGCCGGTCGATCTAGGAGGTGATCGACCAGAAGATCGAACCAACCAGGCGATCCAAGGAGAATGATCGAGACAAGGATCGAGTGAAGCAGTCGATCAAACAGTACAGACGTAAATGACGCCATGCAGAGCGAGAACCAGATCGAGTACACCACTCGATCCACCCTAAGATCGATACCGAGATCGGATGCAACACTCGATTCACCGATGATGATCGAGACCCAGATCGAGCCGAAGACACGATGTCCGGATATGATCGAGAGAACCGCTGGATCCTGGAGTCGATCTCTGTCCTTTCAACCACTTTTGGCCTCTAGCGAGGGGGGACCATCAGCTTGTTTTGGTCATTTTGGACATGAGATCGAGTCCTAGATCGACCAAGACTTTGTCAGAAAAACCACTTTTACTACCCATTGTTTTGCTCTTTGTTTGTGGAGCTTCTAAGCACTTAGAGAAAGCAAATAAAAGAGAGAGAACTAAGAATTTCGAGCTTTAGGTGAGAGAAGTAGGGAATTGAAGTGTGAAGAGAAGTGAAGGAGATTGTTGGTTTAAATAGAGAGAAAAATGGGGAACCAAAGGAATCACTGGTTGGTGAGGGAACCAAAGGAATCAAAAGAGTGAGGGACAAAAAAAAGTGCTCAGAAGCTATGAAAGAGGTCAGGAAGAATCCAATGTGTAAATTTAAACCTCTTTGGCTCCAAACCAAAGGAGAGAAAAATTCTTGAAAGATGAAGTACTTACCTCGGGTGGAACATCGATCACAAATGACTGTTGTAACTGACTAAAATGTCAGTATCGGTCATAAGTGATCGATGCTAGTGACCAATGTTCCTCCTGGGGATCATATCGGTCATCACATGATCGATGTTGTTGACCGAAATTCACCCGATGGGTTTATATCGATCAGTGTATGATTGATGTTGGTGATCGATTTGTTTCTAATAATCACATCGATCACCAACTGATCGATACACTTGACCGAAATTAGTCTGGCGGGTTTATATCGATCAAGCTTGATCGATGTGAATGACCGAAATGTATCTCCCTTACAAACTTCTTTTGATATCGATCACAAGTGATCGATATGTTGACTGGTGTAGCCTGGCTCCACTGACATCGATCAAACATGATCGATATTTATGACCAAAATGTGTGTATGGTCTTGTCATGTGATATACTCATATATTTAGCATATTTAGCATGCATTTAAGGTTAGTTTTCATGCATTCATCTCTCATTTTAGGCTAGTTTGCACCATTTGTCTCATTCTAGGTCCTAAATGCACAATGCATTAGCATTTGCATATTTTCTGCATGTTTGCCTCATTATCTGGTTGTTTGAGACACTCTAGAGTTGTGGAGGTTGCGGTGGTGTGCATAGGATCGATCCTCTCCCAAACGCCATGGTTGAAGAGGGGGTTAGTTAAGCCACTATTTGGGATCTTTTCTTAATGCTCTTTGACCCATCTTTCCACTACATGCCATAGGTTTAGAGGAAGGGTCGAAGAAAGGGGTCTTACCACACGCCATGGATGATCCTAGTTTAAGTTTTCCAAGGCTTAGGGAAAGCTCATCAAATGAGTAGATCTATTTATTTCAAACCAAAGCTTGAACCTTTGAACTCTCTTGAACGTGACCATCGACCTTAAGCCATCTTTTTAGCATTTTAAAACTCTAGTTTATCATTCTCTAGTCATAAAGCTTGCATCTTTAGTCATTAAAAATCATTGCTCTTAAGTTGCTAGAAGTTCTCTCTTTTACCCGCTTTAGTTCTCGATTTTTATTAATTAGTAGTTTTGCTCTTTAAATTCCTAGTTTTCTTCTAGTAGTTGCTAACCCTCATACAGGGATTTTAAAATAGTTTTCGTAGTAGTTTGGTCATTGCATTTAGTTTTTCTCGATTTTACCATCCATTTACCTGATTCTGCATAGATTTGCTTTGCTCTTGGATTCCATGTGTTCTTTCTACAACCCAGGCTGGATTGATACCCCTTACCTCTATACTGCATCATAACAAGTGGTTTGGGTTTTGATTTACAACCTAGAAACATAATTTGTTTATCAAATGGCGCCGTTGCCATCTTGGGTTTGATTAGGAAGCATTAGGATTTGGAGCTTAGTAAAGACTAAACCTTTTACTTTTCTTTTGGTTATTCATTGCTCTACCCTACTGTTTGTCTTCTCAGGTACATGAATTTGAGGTCCAGTGGTGACAACAATCTTCTACAACCACTGTACAATATTCAACAACTCGGAAGTGCAAGGCATAGAAGGACAGTAGAGCAAGCACAGAACTTTGTGGAGATAGAGCAACCTGGTCTAGCTGAATTTTGGGTTATGGCTGAGCAAGACCAAGAAGAAGCTCCACCTCAACGTGCTGCTGGTGCTAGGGGCAATGGAAACCCCAACCACGCTCCAAGGCAGCCGAGAATCATTGGTGCTGGTGATGCTCCAAATACACATCATAAACGCTTTGGAATCACACCTCCACCAGTGCAAAACAACAACTTCGAGATCAAGCCAGGCTTCATCTCAATGGTTCAAAACAACAAGTTCCATGGGCTAGCAATGGAGGACCATTTGGAGCATCTTGACAACTTTGAGCAAGTTTGTGGGATGATAAAGATCAATGGCATCTCGGAAGACAGCTTCAAGCTACGGTTATTCCCTTTCTCTCTTGCGGATAAAGCAAGGCATTGGGAGAAGACATTACCTCAGGGGACCATCACTTCATGGGCTGATTGCAAGAAAGCGTTTCTGTCAAAGTCTTTCTCAAGCACAAGAACAGCAAGGCTAAGAAGTGAGATCAGCGGCTTCACACAAAGGCAGAATGAGACCTTTAATGAAGCTATGGAGCGGTTCAAGGACTACACTATAGCTTGCCCTCATCATGGCTTCAGTGAAGAGACTCTCTTGAGCACAATCTATAGAGGATCACTCCCAAAGATTCACATGTTGCTTGATACAGCAAGTAAGGAAACTTTCTTGGGCTATAGGGAAGGGAGTCTGAAAGTGAAATCTGTATCGGTCATTCCTATCGATCAAATACTGATCGATACAAATCCATCGGATATGTTTTGGTCAGTGTATCGATCAGATGGAGATCGATAGGATTCACAGGAAGGGTATCGGTCATTGCTATCGATCACTTGTGATCGATACGCAACCTATCGGTTTAGGAGAGACCGATAGACCCCTCCAGTCTGCCAAAAACTCTTCTAAGGTACCTAACTCCTCTTCTCTCTTTATCCATCCTTTTGCAATCATTTTTAGTTTGTTTTATTCACCTCCTTCAAGCTTCTATTACACAAGGGACTGTGTAATTTAAGTGTGGGGGAGGGCATTGCATTTAACCTTGTGTTTTGTTTTCTTATTTTATCTTTTACACACTTGAGTCTCATGCATTCATGCATTTATCTATATGCACTGAAAATCCATGAAATTTTCAAATTTTTTGGAACCAAAAAGATCATTTAGTTGCATTTACATAACTAGGATTGAGTCTAGATGCATTTTATATAGGTTTTCATACATTTGCATAGAGAGTAGATGATAAACACTTGTCAACATGTTAATGTTTGAATTGTTTTCAGTGCCTTGGTTATCTGTTGTTTGATTGCATTGTAGTGAGTTTGAAGTTAAGGCTGCACCATATCTTGACTACTTGCATTGATATTCTTGTCTTATGCTGAAGCTTGCTTTGATTTGATTCCAACTCTATGTTATTAGAACCATAATCCTGACTTTGAATTATCTTGTTTGTGCATTGAGAGTGATTACATGGCTACACATATACCTACTTGGATTATCTTCTTCCTTTCTTACCACTCTTGTTAATCCAAGTAGCTGATCCTCATACTTATGGGACAGTTAATCCACTCCCTTAACCAAAACCTCCTTTTGAGCTTAAACACTATCTTCAGAGCTGTGAGGCCTTTGCATATCCTTTTTGATTTTGTCTTGGCAAAAAGTGTTAGGAATGAGGCTGGCAATAATGAGCGCTCTTGTAGATATCAGCTGGCATCTTGAGCTTGATTCTAGTTAGGAGTTTTGGGTTAAAAGGGGTAGAGTTAAGTGGTTTGAACTTCATGTTTATATGCTTTGAAAAGAAGAGGAAAAACTTTGAAATGGTAGAAAAGGGGAATCAGTTTAGCATTGTGGTTAAGTAAAGGGAAGTAAATGCTCTAAGTGTTTAGAAATAATGGCGCCAGCAACTTAAAAGTTTTGAAGGGTCAATCCAAAGAAGAAATCAGGCCCAAAACAATCAATCAAAGGTGACGAAGGTGCCAATGCAACAAAGAAGAGCAAGTCCCAACCAAAGAGAAGCAACCACACAAGCAAAAAGAAGAAGTTTCCCCAGCCATGAAGAAGGGTAAAGGGTAGAGTTTAGGGAAAAGGTAGACTTAGGGGTTCACTTTTGGGTTTAGAAGTGTTTAGGATTCATCTTTGGGTAGAAGGGAGCTTTGAATTGCATGCATAAGTGTGCTTTTACCTTTAGAATTTTGCCTAAGATAGAATCATTTTCATTGAGTGATCCCTTATGTTTGAAAACCCTTTATTTGACTGAGATCATTTTCATCTCATAACCATGTCCCTTGACCAAATGGTTTCTCCTGATTTGCACAAACTTGATCCATTGGTTACTATTAATGAATGTTAAAGAGTTGGTTGATTTGAATGCTTGTGTATGCTAAGTTAGAGTTCATTGTTTGCTATGATAGGTATGGCTAAAGTTTTTAAAGTAGAACAATATCTATGCATCTTAGAACCTATAACTTGGACATTAAATCAGTTTTTCCATTGACATCTTTAGTTTTGAGCTCCCACTTTCAAACCTCACTCTCTCATTTGTCCTTGTTTGCTTGAGGACAAGCAAAAAACAAGTGTGGGGGTGTTGATATACTCATTATTTACACCATATTAGCATACATTCTGTATTGTTTTATAGTATTTCAACATTCATTTTTGCTTGTTTTTGTCCCATTTGCATTCAATTAGGACTTAGTGTAGATATAGGGTGAGCATTGCATGTTTTGTGCATTTGAGGAGTTTGGCAGGTATGTTTGGAGAGTTTTGAGACTACAAGAAGCATGGGAGATTTGGTGGGTGCAGCACAAGACATCAAAAGAACCAAGAAGAAGGTGCACCTTGTTGAAGCGACTAGAAACTTTGCCTGACAAAACCGGCTCGGAAAAAGCATCTCCAGCCCAATTCAGCTTCAACAGTCTTCATCATTGTTGTAGCCCCGTGAGTTAGCTTACGTCTGGAGATGGTTTCAGGTCATTTCCATCAGCGGTTAGGATGTTACAGAAGTTTTCGTGAAATCGCTCAACCCCTATCGATCAGGCTATCGGTCAACGAGTGACCGATACAAGCCATATCGATCAAAGCTATCGGTCAAGGAGTGACCGATACAAACCATATCGATCAAAGCTATCGGTCAGGAGTGGCCGATACAAATGCACTGAATATATTTTGGTCACCATATCAGTCACCTTCCAGACCGATACAAATCATATCTATCAAGCCCAGACCGATACAACTGACCGATAGGAACCGAGTCAGAGCCTGTTTTATTTAGACTTTTGCCATTACTCTAGGGCTTCCTTCTTTTGCCTATAAATAGCCCATTTTCTAGGATTTTCGAGATGCCATGTCAATTTACTGTTTTTAAGCATTTTCTTTGAGTTTGTAAGACAAATCTTTTGCTTTATTTAATATAATTTTGTATTTGCCTTTAATCTTTCTTTAATCACTCTTTTAATCATAATTAGCATCTTTTCCTCTTGTGATTTGGTGTTAAATATTGGTAATAGTGAGCAGTTTCTTAGGGTTTCTAGATGTGGTAGATTAGGAGAATTTAGGGCTTGATTAAGGTTTGTTTAGTGCTTCATTATATGGGTTCCTCTCTATTGATCTGTTCTTAAACTAGATTTGTCTTGATCACACTTATCTAGAATTTAGGCTTTGTCTTATGCCCACCAAGTGTTTGATGAAATGCTGATCTTGTTTGATAGAGGATTTGCTGGCCTTGGCTCAAGATATTGACTGTTTGATGAGCATTTTAACTTGAATAGAGTTGTTTATTAATGCTTGCTGAATGTTTTAGCACTAATGAGAGTTAGTTCTTGTTAAGGTGGTTAGCAAACAGCTATTTTTCAAGATATTGGATTTAACTTGCTTGTTTGTGAACTCTATATCTAGGAATCACCATTGCTAGCTTGTTTGCTTGATCAATGCTGTTTGAAACAACCTTAATTAGTTCTTGAATTCTCCAAAGTAAATAACCACATCTAGGAACTTGCTTTCTCTTTAATGTATTTCGAATTTGCTCTGTTTTGCTTGCTTAATCTTGTTTAAACTGCCTTTTTCTTTATTCTCTTTGTTGCTTGATCATCTTAGGGTGTTAGATTGGTTGCTTTGGCAACAAAAACTCTTCTTTGCTTTGCATGACTTATAGATCTCTGCTCACAACTCTTCTGTTTTCAACAAACCTATTTGGATTGATATAAAACCCTATGCTATGCTACAACTGATTAAAATACATGGGTTATTAGCTTGAGACCTAAAAAAACCTTGTGTCACTTTGTTTACTTGCATTTGATTTCTGCTTTCTTTTCATTGCATTGTTAGGTTGCTAGAATCACTACTTTATAAACAAAATCACCAATCTCACTTAGCTTACAGCATAGTTTGTATCTCAATATCCACAAGTGTGTTTGACACCTATGACCCTATACTAAGCCTGATTCGGGGATTAGGATTACTTTGAATTATAAACAAGGTCCTCAAAAAACCGTGCTTCAAATTGGCGCCGTTGACATTTGTGGATTCTTTGAGTTTAACAATGCTGTTAGACTAAGTTCTCTTCATTAAGGTTACTAATTTTCTCTGTTTTCTTTGCTCTGTTTTTTCAGGTACTTTTATGAATTCGAGGTCCAAAGGCTCATCAAATCTAACTCCTTCTATTGACAACATCCATAGGAGAAGAGCTGTAAGGCAGAGAGTTCAAGAGTTTGAAGAACAGAGGATGGCAGAGCAAGAGGCTCAGTTACCACATGTTGATGTTGTAGGACAGGCACCTTTACAACAAGCTGCAGCACATATGGATGAAGCACAAAATGCTTTGAACCAAGCGGCTGGAGTTCAAGGATTGAGAGTACCAGTTCATGCACTTTGAGCTGCAAGACCTATAGGAGCTGGTGATGCGCCTGATACTCACCACAACAAGAATGGAAATCATGCTCCAGCTGTGCACCAAAACCACTTTAAGTTAAAGCTTGGGTTAATCAACATGGTGCAAGGGAACATATTTCATGGTCTACCCAATGAAGATCCTTTGGATCATTTGGATCAGTTTGACAAGGTGTGTAGTATGACTAAGATCAAAGGTGTTTCTGAAGATGCTTTGAAGCTGCGCTTGTATCCTTTCAGGTTAGGCAACAAAGCACATCAGTGGGAGAAGACACTTCCACATGGCTCAATATCTACATGGAATGAGTGCAAAACAGCATTCCTCAAAAAATTCTTTAGCTCAACAAGAAAAGCAAAGCTCAGGAATACAATTAGCAGCTTTACTCAACATGGGAATGAGACATTTGCTGAAGCATGGGAGCGTTTTAAGTGATACACTTTGCAGTGCCCTCATCACGGTTTCACCAATGAGAGTTTGCTGTCTACTTTGTATAGAGGAGTAATGCCAAAGTACAGTTAGCTCTTGGACACAACATCAAATGGAAATTTCATGGGGAATACTGTTGTTGATGGACTAGCTCTTGTGGAGAATTTGGCACTTTCTGATGGAAACTATGGTGAGGAGTATGACAGAACATTTAGAGCTGTTGTAAGCGCTGAAGGTGAGAGCACAACAAAGAAGGAGATTAAGGCTTTGAATGATAAGATAGACAAGCTGCTGAGTATGTCTTTCAAGAATGTAAGCTTTGTTGGTGATAGTGTTGCTACACAAGAAGAGGATGGGAAATCGCTCAACCCCTATCGATCACGCTATCGGTCAAGGAGTGACCGATAGAAGCCATATCGATCAAAGCTATCGGTCAAGGAGTGACCGATACAAACCATATCGATCAAAGCTATCAGTCAGGAGTGGTCGATACAAATGCACTGAATATATTTCGGTCACTATATCAGTCACCTTCCAGACCGATACAAATCATATCGATCAAGCCCAGACCGATACAACTGACCGATAGAAACCGAGTCAGAGCCTGTTTTTATTTATACTTTTGCCATTACTCTAGGGCTTCCTTCTTTTGCCTATAAATAGCCCATTTTCTGGGATTTTTGAGATGTTATGTCAATTTACTGTTCTTAATCATTTTCTTTGAGTTTGTAAGACAAATCCTTTGCTTTATTTAATAGAAGTTTGCATTTGCCTTTACTCTTTCTTTAATCTCTCTTTTAATCATGATTAGCATATTTTCCTCTTGTGATTTGGTGTTAAACATTGGTAATAGTGAGCAGTTTGCTTAGGGTTTCTAGATGTGGTAGATTAGGAGAATTTAGGGTTTGATTAAGGTTTGTTTAGTGCTTCATTATATGGGTTTCTCTCTATTGATCTGTTCTTAAACTAGATTTGTCTTGATCACATTTATCTAGAATTTAGACTTTGTCTTATGCCCACCAAGTGTTTGATGAAATGCTGATCTTGTTTGATAGAGGATTTGCTGGTCTTAGCTCAAGATAATGACTGTTTGAGGAGAATTTTGACTTGAATAGAGTTGTTTATTAATGCTTGCTCAATGTTTTAGCACTAATGAGAGTTAGTTCTTGTTTAGGTGTTTAGCAAACAGCTATTTTACAAGATATTGGATTTAACTTGCTTGTTTGTGAACTCTATGTCTAGGAATCACCATTGCTAGCTTGTTTTCTTGATCAATGCTGTTTGAAACAACCTTAATTAGTTCTTGAATTCTCCAAAGTCAATAACCACATCTAGGAACTTGCTTTCTCTTTAATGAATTTCGAATTTGCTCTGTTTTGCTTGCTTAATCTTGTTTAAACTGCCTTTTTCTTTATTCTCTTTGTTGCTTGATCATCTTAGGGTGTTAGATTGGTTGCTTTGGCAACAAAAACTCTTCTTTGCTTTGCTTGACTTATAGATCTCTGCTCACAACTCTTCTGTTTTCAACAAACCCATTTGGATTGATATAAAACCCTATGCTACAACTGATTAACATACATGGGTCGTTAGCTTGAGACCTAAAAAAACCTTGTGTCACTTTGTTTACTTGCATTTGATTTCTGCTTTCTTTTCATTGCATTGTTAGGTTGCTAGAATCACTACTTTATAAACAAAATCCCCAATCTCACTTAGCTTACAGCATAGTTTGTATCTCAATATCCACAAGTGTGTTTGACACCTATGACCCTATACTAAGCCTGTTTTGGGGATTAGGATTACTTTGAAGTATAAAAAAGGGCCTCAAAAAACCGTGCTTCAAATTGGCGCCGTTGACATTTGTGGATTCTTTGAGTTTAACAATGCTGTTAGACTAAGTTCTTTTCATTAAGGTTACTAATTTGCTCTGTTTTTTCAGGTACATTTATGAATTCGAGGTCCAAAGGCTCATCAAATCTAACTCCTTCTATTGACAACATCCATAGGAGAAGAGCTGTAAGGCAGAGAGTTCGAGAGTTGGAAGAACAGAGGATGGCAGAGCAAGAGGCTCAGTTACCACATGTTGATGTTGTAGGACAGGCACCTTTACAACAAGCTGCAGCACATATGGATGAACCAGAAAATGCTTTGAACCAAACGGCTGGAGTTCAAGGGTTGAGAGTACCAGTTCATGCACCTTGAGCTGCAAGACCTATAGGAGCTGGTGATGCGCCTGATACTCACCACAACAAGAATGGAAATCATGCTCCAGCTGTGCACCAAAACCATTTTAAGTTAAAGCTTGGGTTAATCAACATGGTGCAAGGGAACATATTTGATGGTCTACCCAATGAAGATCCTTTGGATCATTTGGATCAGTTTTACAAGGTGTGTAGTATGACTAAGATCAAAGGTGTTTCTGAAGATGCTTTGAAACCGCGCTTGTTTCCTTTCAGTTTAGGCGACAAAGCACATCAGTGGGAGAAGACACTTCCACAAGGCTCAATATCTACATGGAATGAGTGCAAAACGGCATTCCTCAACAAATTCTTTAGCTCAACAAGATAATCAAAGCTCAGGAATACAATTAGCAGGTTTACTCAACATGGGAATGAGACATTTGCTGAAGCATGGGAGCACTTTAAGTCATACACTTTGCAGTGCCCTCATCATGGTTTCACCAATGAGAGTTTGCTGTCTACTTTGTATAGAGGAGTAATGCCAAAGTACAGTTAGCTCTTGGACACAACATCGAATGGAAATTTCATGGGGAATACTGTTGTTGATGGACTAGCTCTTGTGGAGAATTTGGCACTTTCTGATGGAAACTATGGTGAGGAGTATGACAGAACATTTAGGGCTGTTGTAAGCGCTGAAGGAGAGAGCACAACAAAGAAGGAGATTAAGGCTTTGAATGATAAGATAGACAAGCTGCTGAGTATGTCTTTCAAGAATGTAAGCTTTGTTGGTGATAGTGTTGCTACACAAGAAGAGGATGGGAAATCGCTCAACCCCTATCGATCAGGCTATCGGTCAAGGAGTGACCGATACAAGCCATATCGATCAAAGCTATCGTTCAAGGAGTGACCGATACAAACCATATCGATCAAAGCTATCGGTTAGGAGTGGCCGATACAAATGCACTGAATATATTTCTGTCACCATATCAGTCACTTTCCAGACCGATACAAATCATATCGATCAAGCCCAGACCGATACAACTGACCGATAGGAACCGAGTCAGAGCCTGTTTTATTTAGACTTTTGCCATTACTCTAGGGCTTCTTTCTTTTGCCTATAAATAGCCCATTTTCTGGGATTTTCGAGATGTCATGTCAATTTACTGTTCTTAAGCATTTTCTTTGAGCTTGTAAGACAAATCTTTTGCTTTATTTAATATAAGTTTGTATTTGCCTTTAATCTTTCTTTAATCTCTCTTTTAATCATGATTAGCATCTTTTCCTCTTGTGATTTGGTGTTAAACATTGGTAATAGTGAGCAGTTTTCTTAGGGTTTCTAGATGTGGTAGATTAGGAGAATTTAGGGCTTGATTAAGGTTTGTTTAGTGCTTCATTATATGGGTTCCTCTCTATTGATCTGTTCTTAAACTAGATTTGTCTTAATCACACTTATCTAGAATTTAGGCTTTGTCTTATGCTTACCAAGTGTTTGATGAAATGCTGATCTTGTTTGATAGAGGATTTGCTGGCCTTGGCTCAAGATAATGACTGTTTGAGAAGCATTTTTACTTGAATAGAGTTCTTTATTAATGCTTGCTGAATGTATTAGCAATAATGAGAGTTAGTTCTTGTTAAGGTGTTTAGCAAACAGCTATTTTACAAGATATTGGATTTAACTTGCTTGTTTGTGAACTCTATGTCTAGGAATCACCATTGCTAGCTTGTTTGCTTGATCAATGCTGTTTGAAACAACCTTAATTAGTTCTTGAATTCTCCAAAGTCAATAACCACATCTAGGAACTTGCTTTCTCTTTAATGAATTTCGAATTTGCTCTGTTTTGCTCCGTTTTGCTTGCTTAATCTTGTTTAAACTGCCTTTTTCTTTATTCTCTTTGTTGCTTGATCATCTTAGGGTGTTAGATTGGTTGCTTTGGCAACAAAAACTCTTCGTTGCTTTGCTTGACTTATAGATCTCTGCTCACAACTCTTCTGTTTTCAACAAACCCATTTGGATTGATATAAAACCCTATGCTATGCTACAACTGATTAACATATATGGGTCATTAGCTTGAGACCTAAAAAAACCTTGTGTCACTTTGTTTACGTGCATTTTATTTCTGCTTTCTTTTCATTGCATTGTTAGGTTGCTAGAATCACTACTTTATAAACAAAATCCCCAATCTCACTTAGCTTACAACATAGTTTGTATCTCAATATCCACAAGTGTGTTTGACACCTATGACCCTATACTAAGCCTGTTTTGGGGATTATGATTACTTTGAAGTATAAACAAGGGCGTCAAAAAACCGTGCTTCAAATTGGCGCCGTTGACATTTGTGGATTCTTTGAGTTTAACAATGCTGTTAGACTAAGTTCTTTTCATTAAGGTTACTAATTTGCTCTGTTTTCTTTGCTCTGTTTTTTCAGGTACATTTATGAATTCGAGGTCCAAAGGCTCATCAAATCTAACTCCTTCTATTGACAACATCCATAGGAGAAGAGCTGTAAGGCAGAGAGTTCAAGAGTTTGAAGAACAGAGGATGGCAGAGCAAGAGGCTCAGTTACCACATGTTGATGTTGTAGGACATGCACCTTTTCAACAAGCTGCAGCACATATGGATGAAGCACAAAATGCTTTGAACCAAGCGGCTGGAGTTCAAGGGTTGAGAGTACCAGTTCATGCACCTTGAGCTGCAAGACCTATAGGAGCTGGTGATGCGCCTGATACTCACCACAACAAGAATAGAAATCATGCTCCAGCTGTGCACCAAAACCACTTTAAGTTAAAGCTTGGGTTAATCAACATGGTGCAAGGGAACATATTTGATGGTCTACCCAATGAAGATCCTTTGGATCATTTGGATCAGTTTTACAAGGTGTGTAGTATGACTAAGATCAAAGGTGTTTCTGAAGATGCTTTGAAGCTGCGCTTGTTTCCTTTCAGTTTAGGCGACAAAACATATGAGTGGGAGAAGACACTTCCACAAGGCTCAATATCTACATGGAATGAGTGCAAAACAGCATTCCTCAACAAATTCTTTAGCTCAACAAGAAAAGCAAAGCTCAGGAATACAATTAGCAGCTTTACTCAACATGGGAATGAGACATTTGCTGAAGCATGGTAGCGCTTTAAGTCATACACTTTGCTGTGCCCTCATCACGGTTTCACTAATGAGAGTTTGCTGTCTACTTTGTATAGAGGAGTAACACCAAAGTACAGTTAGCTCTTGGACACAACATCAAATGGAAATTTCATGGGGAATACTGTTGTTAATTGACTAGCTCTTGTGAAGAATTTGGCACTTTCTGATGAAACTATGGTGAGGAGTATGACAGAACATTTAGAGCTGTTGTAAGCGCTGAAGGTGAGAGCACAACATAGAAGGAGATTAAGACTTTGAATGATAAGATAGACAAGCTGCTGAGTATGTCTTTCAAGAATGTAAGCTTTGTTGGTGATAGTGTTGCTACACAAGAAGAGGATAGGACAGTTGTAGAAGAAGAAGCCTTCAACATGAACCAACAAGGAGGCAGTTTCAACAACAACAAGGAAAATGGACTGTACATCGACCAAGTTGCACGGTGGTGATCACATTGGGATGCAGCATCGAGCAGATCCTCGCGAACTCTTGCTCGATACAGTATCCAGACAGTACATCGTGGTTCCTTAGCCCGTACATCGACGAAGATGATCGATGGAGTTACACCAAGGAGTAGCATCGAGCAAAACATCTAAGGTTTTGGTCGTTATGGATGTTATCAGCTGACTTGAGCATGAGACGATGTGCGGTACGACAACCACCGAAGAGCACTACAACCATGTACGAGAAGATCCACATCGGGGTATAGCATCGAGCAAAGACCAATATATTTGCTCGATGCAGAATAGCCGAGCCAAGAACAAGCATCTGGATGATGCCGTGCACTGACCAAGGGAAGGATCATGCAAGCCGAAGTGTCTCCTTACACCAAGCAACAACATCGAGCAAAATATCTGCTGAGACTGCTCGATGCAAGCTGTCTCGGAGGATAAGCTGACCAGAACACAAAACTCCTGAGACAGAGGAGTCGGATCGCCGAGCCATAGGACCCGATGTCCCCTATATAGTACACATCGAGGTATCACATCGAGTGTTTTGCTCGATATGATCCGTGTTAAAAACTTTTAAAATTTTTACATGGGTAAATTGAGTAAAACCTTTTTGTGGACCTTGGTGGCTGGTAAAAGAATCTTTTCTTTCCTCCTCACATGCATTTTTAAATTTTAAACTAGATTTTCTTGGATTATTGATTTATTTTAATTGTATTTCCTATCTTATCTCTTGCATTTTAAATATCTTATATTCATCTCTCTCCACACATCCATATCGAGTTAAATATCATTGCATTCTCAGTCCTAGAACTTCATTTCTTTGTTCAAAGATTAAGGTAAACTTTGCTACAACCTTCATTTCTTGAGTTTAATCTTTGCAAGTTGAAATAGGATGCATAAAAATGATTGCTGAGATTATTTGCATAATTTTCATTATGGTTTTGATTTGCATGTCACCATTGTTGCTCTTCTTTGCTAATAAATGGGTAAAACGTCTAGGAAATGCTCTTTTTGTGCTTAATTTGACACAATGTTTAGGTTTTGGCCAAATCTAGGCATGATATTGTTTTTCCAGCATATTCACCATTTAAATGCTTCATATTAGAGTAGTAGTAATGAATCTAGTGCATGTTTACAATTTGGTGGAGAGAAGATGATGCTTTTGCTGCATATGCTTGAAATTGACTAAATCGCCGCTTGTTGCTGTGGGAATTTTAATTTTCAATGTGTTTATCCTTTTGAGCTGAAACAGTTTGTTAAATTCGACTCTGTTTGTTGCCAATCAGTGTGAAGTTTTATAGAATTTCCCTGTGCAAGCTTGATTTTCGAAAAATAGTTTTCTGCACAGTGCTCTCAAAGGATGTTATGCTAATTTTTGCTTCAAGCATTGCATTTTCAGGTACTATGTCAAGCACTAGAGGAGATGAGGAGATTTCTGACTCAAATACTGCTGCAAGAAACAGAGCAGGGGAAAAAAAGCCAGTGTTTGAAGAAGAACAAGTCCAAGATGCAGCACCTAAGCTCAAAGACTACATGAGGGCGATGAGGAGAGTGGACTTTACCCCAACAAGATATGCTAGTCCTGGTCTGTTGGAAGAGCTCGGAATCAAGAATGAGTTAGATGAGCTCCTAAGCAACATTGGCCTTGAGAAGTTTGCTAGTCTTGGGTATCCAACATACAAGCAACTTTCTTGTGAGTTCCTTGCAAGCTTCAAAGTCTACTTCTACAAGTTTGATGAAGAATATGATGAAGGAGAAGAAGACTTTGGCAATGGATTCAACAAGTTCAGAGCCAACAAAGCATGGTACACCATGGGGTTCACTCAGCTTGAAGAAATATTTGGATTTGATCAAGGATCAAGAGCACAAAACATGAGCTTCAAGAACAATGAGCTAAGGCATGTGTGGGAGGAGATACCGAATGATGCCTACAGAGCTGGTCATCTGAAGAGTGCTAGCATCCGCCATCCAGCTATAAGATATGTTCATAGGGTCCTCACCAGTACACTCTTCTACAAAAAAGAGCAGAATATGGTCAAGGAAGAAGAGATGGGGCTGCTAGTGAATGGCTTGAAGAACATCATGATGGAGACAAGGCATCACAAGATACATGGAGAGCGTTTAGGAGTTGGCCATATAACAATACTTATGAAGCAATTCCTGTCTTACCAACAATGGGCCTTCAACACAAGAGAAAATAAGCCTAAGATAGCCATTGGAGGCGTGATCACACATATCTTGCTTGGTGCTGGAGTTGAGCTTGTCACACCAGATGTTACCATGATCTTCATTGACATTCCTTATCTCAGCAAGATTGGATACCTTTCAGGAGCTGTGGAAACCGGATTTTGCTATCAGTTTGAGCTGGAGTACAGAAAGAGGAAGATCATCTCGCCAAAGAAGCGCCTCACTAACTTCTCCTCCTATGAAAACATTCGCTTCATGCCAACAGAAGATGAGCTTTATGACCCAAGGACAAGCCCTCCATTGATGAGGCCAAGCAAGGTTAAGAACATGAGCACCATCAGAGATTCAGATGTGGAAGAAGATATTGAAGAGCATCATCAAGAACAAGAGATTCAGCATCAAGGGACAGAGGTGGATGACCATGAAGACTATGATAGCCGCCCTTATGAATTTGATCTTTATGAAGTGATCTGCACATTTGAAGCTTCAAAGGCTTCTCATGAGCATATTAGGCTTCTTCAGAGGTGGAACCATTTCCAGGGTAAGGCCATTAGAAGCCTGCTGAAGACAGTTAAAGCTAGCAAGAAATCGGTTGACTCCTTGAAGAAGAAAGTGAGGAAGCTCAAGAAGAAGTTAGGATGATCTTCATCAGCTAAGAGGTCTGATCAAGCGGTTCAAGCAGAACCACAAGGAGGAGTATCTGATGCTGAGGATATGTCTGAGGATACACCAGAAGCCACAGTCCAGGAGAGGCACTCTTTCCACATCAGTGAGTGGTCAAGGGAACATGTAGCTGAACCGGCCAGACTTTCATCCAATGTAGCTGTTCCAACGCTCCAATCAAAGAAGAGAAGGGCTAAACAGCAAACTCAACCTAAGGAAGAAGCCTCCCCCTCCCTTGCCATTGAGAGTTCAGACTCCCACCACTCCTCCACGTGAAGAAAGGTACACCACAATAACCATTGTACATACCATATTTTTTTTAAAGTTTTTATGCGATTGTTTGCTTGATATTTGTGAGCACTCTCCTTACCATTTTTATTACATGGGAGCTGTGTAATTTAAGTGTGGGGGAGGGTGTATGATGGACTGATGCTTGCACTTGCATTTGCATATTAGATTAGAAACCATGCATCATGTTTTCACAGAATCTAAGGCATAGAAAAAACCAAAAAAATTGAAAAAATTGAAAAAATGCTTCACAGAAGGAGTTTGATTTCCATGCATTCTTATAGGATCTAGATTTCATGCATTCATATAAGACTAGCTTGCTTGTTTAAATTGGGAACTATGATAGTACATCTTTGTTAATGCTAGTAGTTTATGAAAATGAAGCCTTTGTTTTTAGTCATTTGGTGCATTTGATGTCGAACTAGAAATAAAACTGAACCACTTTTGGAATTAACATTTGTGTGAGCTCTGTTTGAAACTAAAGCATGCTTTGAAATAATTTCAACCTTTGTTTAAGTGGAACATAATTTGAATTTGTAATTATCATGTCTTATGCATTTGTGATTGATGTTATGGATAGTTTAAAATATCTGGATCTTCTTATTCTCTGTTGCCACTCTCTAAAAGATCCATCTAGACTTCCTCACCCTTAACTAAGCCTTCTTTCAAGCCAAGACATTAATAGTATGTGATTTGTGAGGCCTCTTTCCTTCATGGTTGTTGCTTGGGATAAAGTGTTGTGTTGGAACTACAAGGGAAGTATTTCCATTGTAGAACTAGCTCACTCTTGAGTTAGATAGGCTAGGATGTTTGGAGAATGGTTTGGGATTTATTTTGGGTTAGTTTTTAAGAGAAGCAAAGAAGAAAAGAAGTCAAGGCAAAAAGAAAAGGAGTGTGACACAAGCAAAGGTAGAAATAGCGGTTATAAGTTCAAAAGAAAGAAGGCTCATGTAAAGAAGAAAAGAAGATGCAAGAAGTCCAAAGCAAGTAAATCAGAAAGCCAAAGGTGAATTAAGCACCAGCATCATTAAATAAAG
This sequence comes from Thlaspi arvense, assembly GCA_911865555.2. NCBI lineage: Eukaryota > Viridiplantae > Streptophyta > Magnoliopsida > Brassicales > Brassicaceae > Thlaspi > Thlaspi arvense. The sequence continues at coordinate 21,286,916 of OU466862.2, read as the reverse complement.
GAGCCAAACTCAAAGAAGCAAATTGCCACCACATGAAGATCAAAAGAAAAAGTGTCCTCCAAAGCGCTTGAAAGAAAAGAGTTTTGGGTTTTTAAAAAGGTTTAAAGCCCTTAAAATGGTAGCCTAGGCAGGTTTACTTTGATTAGCTAGAGTTAGGAACATATCTTATAGGTCTTGGGTAGATAGAAGTCCTCCTTTGTATGTGTAAGTTGTTCTTTGAGCCTTAGCATTTTGCCAAAGCACAACTATGCTTTTCCTTGAGAGAACCCTTTAAACACCAAAACCAGTTTGAAAATTGGAATCATTATTATTCCACTAAGCCTTGTCCCTTAGCCAAATGACACATTTGCATTTACATAAGCATGATTCACGGTTTGAGCTTAATTGAGTGTTAAAAGTTTGTTTGATTTGATGAGCATATGTAGGTTGATACCATTGTGATCATTCTTACTTTGTGATGAAAGTGGCTAAGTGTTTAAAGTATTTTTTTCGTCAAGTGCACTCTAGAATTAAGAACATGGACTTTATTTTGATTTATTGCTAGCATTTTTAGAGATATGAGTTCCCATTTTAAAACCTCATCACCATGTTAAGTGTTTGTTTGCTTGAGGGCCAGCAAAATCTAAGTGTGGGGGTGTTGATAGCTTGCTATATTATAGCATTTTAGGCTGTATTTCATGCATCTTTTACCTTGTTTTTTCATTATAGTTTAGCATTTTAGACTCATTTGCACTCATAATCAACATTGCATGCATTTAGCTTAGGAATGCATACATTTGCATACATGTGCATGTTTGTGGTGATTTTCAGGTGTTTTTGTAGGTTCTTGGAGTTGGGAAGGAGATAAAAACAGCTCATGTTTGAAAAGGATGTCAAGGAGCTATTCCAAAGTCTAGTTCCATATCGAGCAAGGATATCGAGCAAAACCCCTGTGGAGTATGGTCGATGTAAGCCGCAAGACGTGAGGAAGATGATCGGTTCGAGGAGTCTAAGCCTTTGGTCTGCATCGAGGTCCAGCTCCAACCAAGGAATCAAAGACGCGATGCACAAGCCATATTGGGGTTGTACATCGAGCAGAACACCTTCCGTACGACCCTGATGCAACATGTCCACGCGTTGGCCATCTAATTTTTGTTGACCTTATCTTGTTTTTAGGTTTTTATTCTTCTTTTGGTTCCCTACTATAAAAGAGAAGCCACAAAACATTGTCTTTTTCTCATCTTAGTCTCTCTATCAAAAACTTTCTCTTTTCATCTTGTTCTTAAACCAAAAAGGACAATTTGCTCTAGAATCTTTTCCTTTAATAAAGTTTGCAGTTTTATGGTTTAATCTTGTCTTTTGATCTTTATTCTAGCACCCTGGTAGTTTAGATTTCTTATCTTTGCATTTTAATCTCATCTAATTATGTTTAACACTAAAAAATGCGATTAAACATGATTAGTAAGTAGTTAACCTTAGATTTAGGGTTTTAAGTAGGGAAAGTAGTGATTAAGATGTGATTAAGGGTTGATTAGGCTTGATTAGTTTGTTCTCTTTTGTCTTCATCTCTTGCAAAGTGATTACTGTTCATAAAGTTTGCTCCTTTTGATTGAATATGGTATTGATTAATGCATATATTTCACTTGATGTCTTGATATCTCATTTCTATGCATGGTTCGCTTATTTGGCTTGATAGTATAGCTTGGCCTATGTTTCCTTTACTCAGTGACACCAAACTGATAGTTCACCTTGCTAAATGATTCGCCTAGGGCTAGATAATGTTGATTTTGAGATTCTTCTTGATGGTTAGATAGTATGCATTGAAAGATATTGCCTTTGTTTGATTCCTCTTCATTGCTTAGAATTGTTATGATTTCTCAACTGTGTGCTTAGATCCATATTCTTGATTGGTGCTTAGCTACTTAGGTCCCTATATGGTTCACAAGAATGATAGGTTTGTCTGAATTCTTGCTTGAGTGAGAGAATGTTTGCTTGTTTAGTACTTCTCTTAAGCTAGAATGGTTCCGATCTTTATGCTCATGGTTGAAGAATATACCATCACAAGTGGGTTTGACACTTCAATCTTATTAAATATGAATTGCTTATTGACGCCAAGCTGATTCCTTTTAGATACCTTGTCTAGGAGTACAACATTGAGAAATGCTTGCTTATGAATGCTTGATGTTTGCCTTCGCTAGAAATCCCCTTTGTCACTCTTGAAAACCACTAATCCCACCATTGCTTAGAACATTGAGTCTTGCTTTTAATTAGTTGTCTTAAGATCATCTTTCTTAGTATTGCTTAAGTTGTCTTTCTCATCTAGTTCTTGTTTAGTTATTGTTTTGCGTTCATTACTTAGTCTTTGTTTACTTGCATTTGATTTCTGCATTCTTCTCACTGCATTGTTAGGTTGCTAGAATCACTACTTTACAAACAAAATCTCCAATCTCACTTAGCTTACAGCATTGTTTGTATCTCAATATCACAAGTGTGTTTGACACCTAAAACCCTATACTACATGTGATTTGGGGATTAGGATTACTTTGAAGTATAAACAAGGACCTCAAAAATCTGTGCTTTAGGAGTTGATGAATTTCAGTTTATATATTTACGTTGGTGGCTATTGGTCACCTAATACTGCATATCTTAGTGGAGAAGCACATTCAGCAGGTTGACACTTGGGTGACGGATTTAGTCTGATCAATTTTTGGATGTCATCATCCAATATATTGTCTTTGAAGATAACATGCAGAAGATTACATTGTTTCCACCAGAGGCGCCAAACCAAAAAAAGACATAGATAATAACGAGATAATGGAAAACATTGTTCATTGCAGAATAAGGTGATGGGTTAGTATTATATGCTATCTAAGAAGATGGACCTTACATAGGTTAGTGATTAGGCGTTACAAGTACCTGATTGTCTGATGATGATAATGATGATGAGGTTGAATTCAAGAATAATGGTTCTGAGTTAGAAGTTAGAGAAAATTCTGTTTCTTTAGATGATGAGGTAGATGTTTATAATAGTGAGAGTGATGATAATCAAGACAATGGGATAGATGAGAGTAAATACAATAAGTTTGAGATAGCGTAAGCGTACAAATACATTAAGAGTTTTAAGCGTGATGTTGACAAATATGCGGTAAAGAAGAGAAGGGATATTGATACAAGAGTTTTGACTCTCTTGGTCAATCACCCATTGTACTTAATCAGTTGTAGTATATGGGTTTTAATGTCAATCCAAGGGGAGTTTTTCAATACAAAAGAGTTATAAGTAGAGGACCTTAAGTCAAGTGAAACAGAGAGGTTTTTGTTTCTTAAGCAACCAAACTAGCAACCTAAAGTGATCATATACCAAAGAGAACTCAAGAAGAGACAGTTTAGCAATGATCAAAGAAGCAAAACAGAGTAAATAAGCAGAGTAAATGGCAAATTCGAAATTCAGTAAAGAGAAGACAAGTCCTTAGATGTGTTTATTGATTTTGGAGGAATTCAAAAGCTAACTAAGGTTGTTACAAACATTATTGATCAAGCAAATAAGCTACCAATGCTGATTCCTCGACATAGAGTTCACAAACAAGCAAGCTAAGCTCAATCTCTTGACACAAAGCACTTTGCTAAACATCTTAACAAGAACTAATCCTCATTAGTGCTAAAAAATTGAACAAGCATGATGAACCAACTCTATTCATGTCAAAATACTCCTCAAACAGTCAATCTCTTGAGCTAAGGCCAGTAAATCCTCTATTAAACAAGATCATTATTTCATTAAACAATTCGTGGGCATAAGAGAAAGTCTAATTCTAGATTCATGAGATCAAGAAAAATCTAGCTTAAGAACAGATTAATAGAGAGGAATCAATGTTATTAAGCATTAACAAACCATAGATAAGCTTCTAAATCCCCCTAATCTACCACATCTAAGAACCCTATGAAAACTACACACTAATAGCCATGTTTAACACCAAATCACAAAGAGAAAAGATGCTAATCATGATTAAAAGGAAGATTAAGAAAATATTAAAGGCAAATACAAACTTATATTAAGCAAAGAAAGAAATTGTCTTACAAACTTAGAACAATCACTCAAGAACAGTAAACTGATTAGACTTGTTCTAAAAAGATTCAGAAAAGCCTATTTATACTAGAGGACAAATACCCTAATATAATGGCAAAAGCGTAAATAAATGCAGGTTCGAGTTGGTGTGTATCGATCTCAAGTGATCGATGGAGGTCGTTGATAGTGCATTCGGATGAATCCCATCGATCACTCCTGATCGATACTCTTGATCGATCGACACCCTATCGATCACATTTGATCGATAGCCGTGGTCGATGATGCATCCAGATGAATCCCTTCGATCACATCTGATCGATGGGGGTGATCGATAGACTTCTGCTCCTTTGCGTTGAACAAAACTGATCGATTGACTCCAAGTCTTGATCAATGGACTTCTAGAAAATGCTTCCCTTTGCTCCCTTGGTCCCTTCTCAGCTTGGCCAGCTTCTTAAATCACTCCCATACTTCCTCCTTGTTCCATTAAGCTCCTTAAGCACCTAAAAACATCCTTGATGCAAACAATATGCAAACTACAACCTAAATGCAACATAAGTCTAAAAGGAGAAGAAAATGGGACTAAAGAAAGAGAAAACATGCAAAGGAAGACCAAAACATGAACTAAATGCAAGTCTAAATGATGTAAATGTATGAGATATCAACACCCCCACACTTGCCTTTTGCTTGTCCCCAAGCAAACAAACTAAGACAAATAGAGGATGAGGTTTGAAAGTGGGCATTCAAATCCAAAAATGCAAAGTTAAAGAAATGGACTCAACATTTTAAGTGCCTAGTTGGAGGATGCAAACAAAATCAGCTATACTTTAAAGACCCTAGCCATGCTCATCATGTTTCAAAATGGTCTCAAATCTCAACCTAGACAAATGCTCAAATCAATCAACTCCTTAACATTCATTAAGCTCATAACCATGAATCAAGTTTGTGCAAATCAAGTGAAGACACTTGGTTTTAAGGGTAACGTTATGAGATTAAAATGATCTCATTCAAGCACAGGGTTCATAAACATAAGGGATCACTCAATGAAAATGGTTCTATCTTAGGCAAAATGCTAAAGGTAAAAGCACACTTATGCATGCAAATCAAAGCTCTCTTCTACCCTTTTACCCAAGAATTAATCCTATAAACTTCTAAACCCCAAAGTGAACCCCTAAGTCTACCCTTCACCTAAATTCTACCCTTTTACCCTTCTTCATGGCTGGGGAAACTCCTTCTTTTTGCTTGTGTGGTTGCTTCTTTTGTTGGGACTTGCTCTTCTTTGTTGTATTGGCGCCATTCTTCACCTTTGGTGGTTTGCCTTGGGTCTGGTTTCTTCTTTGGATGGACCTTTCAAGGCTTTGATGTTGCTGGCACCATTCTTTCAGAACACTTAGAGCTCTTATTCCCCTCACAATTCTAGACTTATTTCCCCATACTACCATTTCAAACTCTTCTTTCTTCTTTTAAGGTATATAAACATTGGAACTCAAAACCACTTAGCTTCTACCCTTTTATCCCAAACTCCTAACCTAGAATCAAGCTCAAGATGCAAGCTGATATCTACAAGAGAGCTTATCATTGCCAGCCTTATTCCTAACACTTTTTGCCAAGACAAAAATCAAAAATGATATGCAAAGGCCTCACAACTCTCAAGATAGTGTTTAAGCTCAAAAGGAGGTTTGGTTAAGGGAGTGGATAAGCTATTTGGATCAACGAGAGGGGTAAGAAGGAAAAAGATGATCCAAATATGTATGTGGTAGCCATGAATTCACTTTTCAATGCACAAACATGATATTTAAAGATACAAATTAATGTTCAAGTTGATAGAGTTGATTTTCAAAGAACAAATGCTTTCAGTATGAGACAAGAGCATCAAATTTAGCAACTAAGCACGGTTCAGTCTTAACTTCTAGCTTTCTTATGATGCATCAAACAACTAATCACTTGAACACTGAAATTATCTCTAAACTCTAAGCACTTTACAAGGAAGATTTATCATTATGCCATACGCAAATGCAATGCAATCTATATGCAACACTAGACTCAATCCTAAGAGAATGTAATGCAACTATATGCTTTCTTTTTGGCTTGCAAATTATTTTCAAGATTTTCGATTTTTTGTGATTTTCTATGCCTTAGATGAATGCATGATATGCATGTGACTCAAGATGAAAAAGATGAAAAACTAAGAAAACAAAACACAAAGCCAAACCCCAAATCTCTCCCCCACACTTAAATTACACAGTCCCTTGTGTAAAGAAAGTAATGAGAGAGAAGCAACATAATATATTAAGAAGCTTAAAAAAATGTAGTGGTATAGACAATGGTAAGGATGTGGTACCTTTTAACTTTAGTGAGAGGAGTGGTGAGATTATCCAGATGTCTCTGGCTGTGGAGACTTGCTATCTCTCCTCTTGTTCCTCCTCTCATAAACTTGTGAAGATGTTGCTGCTGCTTGAGGTGGAAGAACCCAGCTTGACCATAAAGCTTGACCTTGAGATGAATCACCTTGAGTACCCCATTGCCATGTTGATTGAACCTCAGAAGGAGTGTAGGCTGGTGCCTCCGATGCTGATGGTGTATGGGACCTTGGCTCATAAGATGAAGTCCTTGGTTGTTCCCATATTCCCCATTGATCACTTGGTAGCACTTGAAAGGAGTGTCTCCCTTGGGGATTCCAAACAGCTTCCTCTTCTTCAGTAGGTTCTGCTGGTGACATTGGCTCTTCATGGTGAGAGGTGTACTCATGAGTACGGCTTTGATAGGAAGCTCCTCCTGATGTAGCTTTATCCTTTTTGAACTTCCCCTTGACCATCTTCACCAGCTTCTTGATGGCTTTGCCTTGCCACTTACACCATTTCTGAAGTTTGTTGACATGCTCATGAGCATACTTCAGAGAGCTCCCTTGGCTTGGGACTTCATAGGGCTTGAAGTGTAACTGCTCAGAGTTGTAGTTCAACACCTCATTTTCATCAAGCTCTACTTCTTGGGATTCTTCTTGGCTTTCAGCGTTAGCAGCAGCATCTCCTTGTACCTCTTCTTCACTGTTCTCTTCTCTTCCTTCTTGGACAAATTCTCCATTGCTCTCCTCTTCTTCTTCAGTCAAAGGGCCTCCATGATAGAGATTACTTTCCTCTGGGCAAAAGTCAATGTTGCTCTTCATGATGAGTGATGTGTGCTATGGGTTTGGGAGGAAGAATCTTACTGGCTCTCTGAATCCTCTGAGGAACTTGTAAATATGCTTATCTTGGAAGCTCTTCTCCAGCAAATGACTCATCTTAAGGTACATTATGTCAATCCACTGTGGTGGAAAAGCATCTTCAATATGTTCCTCCAAATTTACACCACTAGCCGCCAAGATAGCAGTCACAACTCCCCCAATGTGGAGCTGTGGGTTCTTCTCCCTCTTTCTCTTCACCAGGACCCAGCTTCTATAGGTGTGTAGCTGCTCAACCAGCAAAGTGACATAGCATGGGTATTTGGTTGGCGCTCCCAATTGCATTCCATCATTGCTGGAAGCCACAAGTGGCTGCATGGCAGTGTACATGAAATCCTGTTGTTAGGTTGCTTGGCTACTTTCTTGCAAAGAAGGTATTTGCAAGAGCTTTGTGAGCATATCTCACAGCTGGGTTCTTTAGGTGCTGATTCCTTGTGGTTCCTGCAGTGTAGTTGCCAATACCATTCACTTTCCATAGCATTTTATGCTGCTTCTTGCTGATCTTGAAGTGGTCTCTCTTAACACAGCTAGGCCTCATCCCAAGTTGTTCAAAAAGTTCCTTAAAAGTTGTTGTGAATCTTTTCTTGCCAATACTGAAAGAAATCCACCCACCTCCATTGGGAAGCTCACTTTCTTGATAGCTCACCACCTTGAAAGTAGAGAGGAATTGGTAGGTGAGGTGCTGGTAAGATGGAAGTGGATTCTCCATAAAGCTTTCAAGCACCATGTGTGCTCAAAGATCCTCTTGCAATCGCCATAGATCACAAGTGCTTTCATGGTGCTAGCACAAAGGTATCTTGTGGCCTTGAAAGTGCATTGGTTAAAGGTTTCCATGAGCTCTCTTGCACTTGGCTCCTTGTATGAGACTTCCTCTACAGCTTTTCCTTTCCCTTTGGATTTGGCAGACTTTCCCTCATCTGGTCTATTGCCAGCAGCCTTTGAGGAGTGCCCTTCAACAACACTCTTGCCCTTGTCCCTTCTTGGTGGAGAAGAAGGTGCTTCACTTTCTGGTGATTTGCCCTTTTTTCCAGCAGTAATTTTAGTTCTCCCCATAGTACCTACAAGAACAAATCTTGGAAGTCCAATAAGTAGATGAACCAAAGCCTTAATAAACAATGACTAAAGCTCTAAATTTTTTTTTCTCAAATCAATAAGAGGTTAAACTAGTATTTAAACAATATTAACCCTTAAAGAACTAAGAGAATTTAGAAGCTAAAAGTCATAAACATGCTGGAGTTCTTAATAGGATTCAAACTTTTATGCATGTGAACCTAGCATGGTGGCTCTAAACAAAGGCAAAGATGATCATGCTAGGTGAGATTAAAACAGCAAGAAATCAGATTTATGAATATTAAATAGCACTTAAACATCCTACTTGCTCAGATTAATCATTTCCACCATGCAAAATCAAAACAAAACAGTTCAAACTAACCAAAACCAGTTCTTAAAGCAATAGATTCAACAATCTTAAACAAATCAAAGTTAAGAACAAGAGATGAATAGTAGAGAAAGCAAACCTTTGTGGACTTTTTAGCACCTCAAAGAGACAAATGAAAGAGAAGAAAGCTTAAAAATTTCGTGATTTAGTGAGAGATGAGAGAAAATGAAGTGTGAAGAGAGAAGAGGTAGTGGGAGGCTTTTAAAGGACAATGTGGGAAACATAAGGAATCAAAAGGGTGGAGGACAAAAATAAAAGATGCTCAGAATGTGGTCAGGATGGCAGGGAGGAGCCAAAAATTTAAATTTAAACTCCCTTGGCTCCAAGCCAAGAGAGGGAATTTTTTTTGAAAAATAGAACACTTACCTCGCCAAGCCTATCGATCACTTTGATCGATAGAGGTGATCGATAGGCTTGTATCGATCGTATTTAATTGAAACAGTTGATCGATGCTCCTCTGTCCAATCCCATTAATCACTTTTGGTCGGCGCATCTGATCGATGGTGCATTCGTTCGGATCCCATCGATCACTTTTGATCGATACATATGATCGATGGTCCATTCGCTGCAATCCCATCGATCAAATTTGATCGATAGGAGTGATTGATAGGAACCTGAATGACACCATCTTTCCCCCTTCGATAAAATTTGATCGATGGAGTTGCCCGATGCAACTCTGGCTATCGATCACATTTGATCGATACTCATGATCGATGGGCATGTATCGATACAAGTGATCGATACTAGCCAAAGTGCATCTGTTTTTGTCTCCCCAAATATCTTCTCAAGCCCCAAACTAACTCCTGCTTCTAAGATTACTATTAAAACATAAAAAATGAACTAAAAAGCATAATATATACAAAGGATACCATGGGACTACTTCCCAAGTGTGCTTGTTTAGAGTCATTGAGCCTAACTTTGTTTACCTCCTTAGTTGAGGTGAGGAGAAGGAGTTTTGAAACTCCTTGATGTCATCTTGCTCTCCTGGACTCTGGTGGTGACTCCATTCAACTTGATCTTAGCAAAAAGCATTGTCTTCCCCTCTTGCAGAATCTTGAAGCAAACTTCACCCAACTTTGAGCCACATGGTTGCAAAGCCACATCTCCTCTCTTGGTAACCAACTTGATAAGATTCAGATTCTTGTAACCAACCACTTCAAGGACCTCCTTTTCAGTGGTGTCTTCAAACAACTTTGGCAAACAGCAGCAATCAAAACTCTCTCCTTGGTAGCCCTCAAACTCTGTCCAGTTCTTGTAAACTCCTTTCACTGTGTTAAGATCCATAGAGAAAGCATAATCATGCTCCAGCTTGTTGCCTTTGCTGTCAAACTTCAGAACCTTATCTTTGGTGAGCCTCAACTCTGTTATGCAAGCTCTGGCATCAAACACAGCAACATCTGAAGCTAGAAATGGCCTCCCAAGAATGATTGCATTCTTTATCTGCCCTTCCACATCAAGCACCAAGAAGTCAGTAGGTATAGTGACTCCTTCAATCTGCATAGGCACATCTGTGAGGGCTTCTAGAGGCATCTTCATAGTCCCATCAGCAATAGTAAGAGAGACATTGCTTTGCTGGAACTTAGTGTAGCCTAACTCCTTAGCAGTAGAAGCTGGTAACAGATTGATACTTGCACCTAGATCACACAAACAGCTCTTGAAGGTCTTGCCTTTAAGCTCAGAAGGGAGTGTGAAGCAACCTGGATCTCCAAGCTTCTTGATGTTCAGCTCTTTAACTTCTGAAGCTTTAGCTTTGGCTCTCAGTTTCTCAAGCTCCTCTTCAACATCTAAATCTCTCATGACCATTTGAGCAGCGTAGAGGGTTTCATACTTCTTGATCAGCTGCTCCTTGAATCTTCCAGAGAATGGGATATCAGGCTGGTAGATAGAGCGAATAGCAGCTTGAGTTTTCGTCTTAAAATCAGATGCCTCAACAAAGTCTTCTATTTTAGCATCAGCAACTTCAAGTGGCGCCCACTTCTCTTCTTCTTTGTTAGTTCCCTCTTCAAGAGAGTTCTCCTTAGTGGCATAAGCTTCAATAAGCTTCTCCCCCCCCCCCCCCCCCCCCCCCCCCCCCTTCCCCATTCGAATGTCAATGTCCTCATTGAATAAGGAAAGGTAGTCTTCAATGATAGCTTCTTCTGCAAGAGGAGTAAAGGCAACTGTAGACTCAAGAGATTGGCAGTACTCCTTTGGATTATTCTCACATTTGCCAGGAAGAGTGCCTTGAGGACTTGGTGCTGTTGCTATCCCTTTGTTGTTCTCTAGAGTCTTTACCCTTGCTGCTAACCCTTAAAATTTTTGGTCAACTCCACATGAACTGAATCAATTTTATTATGAACTTCAACAAACTTCTTGTTCATATCCAAGGTGTTGTTAACCTGATTCTGAAGCACTTGCTGCATCATACTCATGAGTTCAGGATCTTGGGAGCTGGAGGAAACTTGAGCTGGAACTAGAGCACTAAAACCAGGAGGATTGTAGGGCGCTCTTGGCTGGAAGTTGCTGTTCCTCTGTTGAATACCTTGATTGTTGATGTAGGGAACAAAAGGTCTGGGAGAAGCTTGTTGTTGTTGCTGAGGTGGGTACACTTGGTCTTGAGGATTTGCAACATTGTTGCTTCTGTATGAAAGGTTTGGGTTTGGTCTGTAGTTTCCATACCCATTTTAGCCCCCTTGATTACCAAGATAATGCATCTCCTCAACTTGGCAAGCTTCTTGATCATCAAGTTGAACCATCTCACCAGCACAGTGGACTTCCTTCTTCTCCCTTAGCAACATTTCCAGCTTCTCATGTAAGGCCTTGATCTCTTTCCTGCTAGACTCCAACTCATCTTTAGCACTCCTTGGATTTCTATCAAACTCCTCATTGTAATTCCCATCAAACTGTGCTAAATTCTCAACAAGCTCCAATCCCTCATCAACATCTTAGGATAAGAAGTTTCCATTAGATGCAGTGTCCATGACTAGCAAGATTATGAACCGAAAATTCTCTTTTCCTTTGAAAACCCACTAAATCTCCTTAAGTTGACTACTCACGCGCCATGAGAAGAGTCTTAAAACCTATGAGGGTGAAAAAACTCATTCTCGGCTAAGGCGTGAGACTTGAACAGGATATATAAAACTAAAGCGATAAACCAAGAACAACTACAAGGATTTTGAGTAAACTGAAAATAGTAAGTTTTTAAATCGCTGCAATGGCGAGTGCAAAATAAGAGAGAAAGAGTTTGGGAAAAGGTAAACAAAACAAACTAAAAGCTTATGTTCGAGATGGGGGATAAAACGAGTGGACATCCGCTTTTATAGGGGAAGGGATAAGGGGACGCCCTAGCTCGCTTTTGGGACCACTTGCCCGAAATGGGTAGTTTCTTAGCTCGTAGTGGATCCACAAAAAGATGTCACTGAGGAAGGCCGTGGTGGATGTGTTGATGTCTTAGTACGGATTAGGGACTCGATATTGGGTTGTCGCCACGGTTCTTGCCCGATGTGTTGGTACTTGCGCATCGGCTTCTTCAAGTTGAACTTTATCGTGGCATCTCTCTTTCTTTTTCTTGTTCTTGAGAAATTTTCTAGTTTTTGATATTTATAAGCAACAATTTGAATGTTTAATCAAAGTCTGCAATTCGTATTATTCATCTTGTGTTTATTGCCTGATCTTGATTTCCTTCATCATCGGTCTAGATTTTGAAAGATCAATCATGATTTGTGAGTAGTCAATTATTGGTTTAAGGATGGGTTTCATTTAGTATGATCCAAGGCTTATAACTTGATGTTAAGATATAGATGATGTTAGATCCTTTATTGTTTGGTTCTCTTAATGCTTGTCTTGCCATGATCATGTGAGATTTGAATTAGGTTTTCTCTTGCATCAAAAGTGTTTGTTGAAATACCTGAACTAACTTATGTGTGGATTTACTTACCTAGCACATAAGAATCGATGATTAGGAAGTTTATTGGCTCTATAGAACTGTTTCTTCATGCTTGATTGTGTCCTGATCACTAATAGGAATTAGATCTTGATTAGGTTGCTTTCAAATGAATCATTGTCATGAGAGTGGATTGAATTACATGTTTTGAGTTCTATGCAAAAGGATCATGCATTCATTGATTGTTTGAACATCTTGTTTGACGCTAAAGATCATCTTATGTCAATTATCCCATCCTAGAACCCTCTTGTCATCATTTAGAATTCACCCTGTTTATTTACTATGTTATTTACTCTGTTTTGCTTTGTTCTTGTTAGTTTGAGAGTGTTTACTTGCCTTATTCACTGCTCATTGTCTTTTATCATAACTGTCTTTCAGTTTGATGATCACTTAGGTTGTTAGATTTAAATCAAACCTTCTTGCTTGGCTTAGCTCATATAATATCATGTATTCTCTATGTATAATCTTCCCCCATTTGAATTGATAAAAAGACCCTATGCTATACTACGTCTGATTAGTAGTTGGGTTAGTAGCTTGAGTAGCTAAAACCTGCTTATCAATTTGGCGCAGTTTCCTTTTGGGTTTGTTTAATCATAGAGAATTTAATTTTTCGTGTGACTAAGTTCTTTATTTACCTTGTTTACTTATTGGTTTTGCTTTGATCTTTTCTTTTCAGATGTATAAACCTGAGATAATAAAGATCAGACAATCTCCTAGCCATTTTGGATAATATTGTTATATAGTCAACATAAATGACCCACACGCTACTATTGGTGCAAAAGGTGCACACGGACCACAAGGAATTCAAGGGCCACAAGGACCTAAAGGCTTAGATGGTGCTCTAGGAGCTAATAGAAGAGCTTCAGTTCATCCTCCCTGACCAGCAAGGATCAATGGAACAGGGGATGCACCAAACACTCATGCAACAAGACATGGAATAATACCTCCTCCTATAGCCAATAATAACTTTGAGATCAAGAGCAGCTGATTTCCATGGTTCAAGGTAACAAGTTTCATGGCCTGCCTTTAGAAGACCCACTTGACCATCTTGATCAGTTTGACAGAATCTGTTCCATGACCAAGATCAATGGAGTTTCAGAAGATGGCTTCAAGTTTAAACTGTTTACTTTCTCTTTGGGTGGCAAAGCACACTTGTGGGAGAAGAACCTGCCACATGGCACAATCACATCTTGTGAGTTATGTAAGCAGACCTTCTTAGCGAAAATTTTCTCCAACTCCAGGACAGCTAGGTTAGGGAATCTGATATCAGGTTTCACTTAAAGGTCTCAATAAATTTTCTGTGAGGCTTGAGAAATACTGAAGGGGTACCTTCTGCAATGCCCTCATCATGGATTTTCTAGTGTGTCTTTACTCTCCACTCTTTACAGAGGTATGTTGCCCAAAATTAGAATATTGTTGGATACAGCAAGCAATAATAACTTCATAGGAAAGGATGTAGAAGAGGGTCTTGAATTTGTGGAGAATTTGGCACAAAATGATGGTAACTATGGAAAAGAGTTTGACAGGGTGCCAAGGACTTATAAAGATGAGCTGGAATACAGTAGAAAGATGATCAAAGCAATCAATGAGGAAATTGACAAACTGCTACAACTGAATCAAAAGGAGGTTTATTTTGTTGGTGAGTATGTCCAGAACCAAGAGGATGAAGAGGTACAACTTGAGAAAGTGAACTACTTGCGAGGACAAGGAGGTTACAATAACTTCAACAATTTCAACAATCCCAACCTCCCCTACAGAAGCAATAATATTGCTAACCCTCGGGATCAAGTTTACACTCCTCATAGATAAGGCATGCAGCAGAAACTTTTGTTCCTTACAATCAGCAACAAGGTTTTGTTCCCAAGAACAACTTTCAAGGGAACTAGAACAAACTTTCAGGCTAAGCCTGCCTTTGCTCCTCCAGGTTCTGCGCCACAAGGACAAGGATCTTCCTCCAATGCACATGATACAGTGATTAAAAGAATATTACACCAGCTTCAACAAGGTCAAGCTACAAATACCATGGAAATGGCCAAGAAGTTTGCTGACGTCCCCAACAAAATGGACAGCCAATATGATGAACTCTCAACCAAAATTGAGAACTTGAATAGTAAAGTCAGGACTTTGGAAAACAATTAGGGTATTGCCACTACCTCAAGATCTCAAAGTCAGCTTCCTGGAATGCCTGAAGCCAATTCCAAGGAATTCTGCAATGTTATTTCTTGTGTTGCTATGCTAAGTCAAGCTGATAATGAAGCGGCTATTGATGAGTTAGAGAGACATCTCTATGGTACCAAATCAAGCTTAGAGATGTAAAATAAGCGCTCTTGAAAGGCAATCCCATGTTATCATTGGGTATACTTGCTTTTGCTTTTTAATTTTTCTATTTTTGGTGTTGTGTATTCTCAGGATTGCTAAGTAGATAGCCAAGGAAGAAGAAGAAGAAGAGCCAAAGGAGAGATATGTTGTTTGTATCAAGGGACATATCGAGTATATGTCCGATATTGAATTCATATCGGGGGCCAGATCAAGCTGTAACGTCGATACGGAGAGTCCAGAGAGTTTAAGGGATTTTCAGCCTTGACATCGGCCGTTTGAATCGGGCAAACACCCGATATTAAAAGCATGAAAATCGCCAATATATCGAGGTATTGCCCATATATAGGCTTCAAAGTTCAGATAAAGGCTCGGGCCTCAAAACGCTCAAAAGTCAAGGAAAATCAGGATGGGCTCGACTTCGGCTTGGTCTTCATGCTTTAAGTGTCTTCGCCAAGGAGGGTTCACCGTGCAACCGTGAGCTTATGACGCGATCATTGTTCTTCTGTTCCTCTTTGGTTACGTGGCTGCAAGACATATCATCAATGATTTGGGCATAAATAAAAAACTAACTATAGGATTGCCTTGAAAGTACATTGCTGCATGTTATGACTCAATCGTCATTTGTTTCTCCAAATTTGAGAAGTTAAATGTTTGTGGAAGGCTTCAATCTGATATGATACTTTTTGCGGTCAAAGTTTGTCCAAAATGATATTTTGTTCCAAAGAAAGACAAAAGTCGTCTTTCTCTCCAAAATTCTTGAAATGACTAAGAAGTAAAAAAAATAGGAAAATAACTTGAAAACTTTTAAAAACTAATTTGAAACACCTGAAGACGATCTTAAAATAATAGTGTGTAGGCGTAAAATATGGGTGTTTGATATCTCTGCATATTACTCATTTTTATGATAGCTTTCACCCTAGTTTAGAGACCATTTGTGTCCATTTCCTTGAGTTTCACCCCCATTCTGCACGCATTCTAAGTTTAGTGTGCATTAGGTTAGATTTTTGTCTTTTGTGCATAATTTTAATCCTTATCAGGTATACGATGAGTTGAGGTTACTAAGAGCAAGCTAAGGAAGAGACCCAATAAGCCAGAAGGTGCCAGCAGACGATTATTCTCAGAAAATTGGGATCCGATATCGGGCAGCAAGCCGGTACGGACGGCACAAGGGGTAAATTACGGTCACATTCCATGCCTTGGGTCTGACATGAGACGTGGAAAGCCCGGGTGGTAGATGTTTTGCCGCATAACATCGGGTAACATCCATGACCATAATCTGTTATGGATAGAACCCGACGCGAAGCTAACACGAGGAGGTGCAGGGGTATGAAGTTTTGGTCGCGAAGAAGACAAGAGACATTGCTTTTTTGTCTCGGATCCTCCACGCGTGATGACGAGGCAGCGTCCCAGGTGTTTTGGGACCACTCCTATATATACCCCACATGGGTCATTTTGGAAAATCTCTCGACACTCGCCCACATTATTCATTTTTCGTGTCTCTCCTTTTCCGCCATCTTCTTCCTCTCAAAAAATACACCACTGTTGCCATTTTTATTTTCTTCCTTTTGACTATGTATTTCTAGCTAAAGTTTTTTTATTTTCCCTGTAATCTTGTTTGTCGTTTGTTCCTTCATGGGATAAGTGGCTTACATTATGATAAGGAAGTAGTTTCCTTTCGGTTTTAGAGATGAGGTAGAGAAAAAGGGTTAAAGTTTGGATCTTTGGTGTTTATTTATGTTTATAGTACTTAATCTTTTCATATTAGATGTTCTTAATGCTTAAGTTATCTTCGCTCTTTGATTTATGCCTTCAAGCTCTCCCAAACAAAAGCTATGTTTGACGAGACGCAATGACCAATCTTTTATGGGATCTACTCTTCCTAGCCTAAGATGTTAGTTGTTAGGAAGCGTGTTAGCTCTATAGAGTTGTCGTTTCATGCTTGTTTCTTCGATTGTATCGCGTTGCGGAAGCTCGTAAATTGTTATGGGGATTCAGTGTGATGCTTACCATAGAAGTGGACTTATCTTGCTTAGAAACTCTACGCCAAAAGCCTTTAAAACCTCTTAAAGATTGTTCATTTATGCACTAAAGATTCTCCTTTACCCTTTTGCTTTTACATGCCTTGTCTTTTGAACCGCTTAGTATCATTTCGCTTACATTCTTGTATTTTGTTATTATTATCCATTGCCTAGTGTAGATCTCGTTCCCATATTGCAATTACAGTTCTAGTAGTGACAACTAGATATATCTTTAAAACCCCTTTTTTTAACCTCCTAGCTTGTCTAAAACCTCGTAAAGTTCAATATTTCAGTCGGTCCAAGCGGATTGATACCCCTAACCTGCTATACTATAACGGCTATAGTGTGTGGGTCGTTTCTTAACAGACAGTAAAAAGCTGTTATCAGTGTTATCAATCTCACACCTGTAGAATCACCGAAAAGGATTCTCACACCAAAACCTCTTTGAAATTCCTGTCATTAACCTACGATGAGTTAAACAAGATGAAGAAGAAAAAGAAATGCTCATGGTCTCTTATATGTGTCTCTTTTCTCTCTGAATTTCAAGATTTGGGAAAAAAGACTATGTCTCTTCTCTCACTAAGGCAGCTTTTGTATCTCGCACATAAACCCTAAAAGACAGAACTTTCATCTTTCAATTTTGAATTAATAATTAAGTCAGCAATTCTCGAATTTCTACTATAAGTGCAATTACGTCAAATGGAAGACCAAGTCCTGGATTTTTATAGAGTCCGCAGGTTCGAACTCAATTCTTAATTTTTTGGATTTGATTTTGTAGGCAATTCTTTTGAAACTTTGTATAAGAATACATTGCAAATGTGTTATTATGACTACTTGAAAACTATGAATTCATTACAATCCATAAATTTTGAAATTCATCAGACTACTTAAGTTATAAGTTTACAAATTCATTACAAAGCCTAAATTTAGAAATCTATTACAAAGCTTAAATTCATGCTTCATTCACTACAAATCATACTTAGAAAACCTTGTCAATAGTATAGAAAACTAAGGGTTAATATCCAAAAACACATTATCATACAAAATGAGAAAACTACATCATCTTCTCTACTTCACAAACAAGATAGTCAAAGCTATGAGGATGAGAACAACACCCAATGCCACATCAATTATGAACTCGAGCACATTACCTTCACTTTTGCTCGCTAATGCCTTCCCATTCCCTATCTCCATAAGCTTCTCCATCAAATCAGGGACTCAAAATGTTTCCTTCAACTATTCAATCTTTTTAACAACCTTCTGGAGATTGTAACTAATTCTACTCATTTCAGGACGACAAACTGCATGATTCCATCTGCCTAAGTTCTCCTCACTCTCTAGTTGAATCATATTCGTTAGTTCATCCACATTCAGAGTTATCTCATTGACCTCATCCATTATAGCGTCATCCCACCACTTCCTAATATTGTAACTCCTAATATGGTAACGGCCATCCTACCGCATCAAACAAAGCTTACAATCCAACAAGAAGCACAGACAAATCAAATTCAAAGATAAGATAATTAGAGTTACCATTATGTTAATATCTCATGAGTAAAGTGTATGGGTAGTGGGAATCACAACATCACCACCACACAAAAACTTACGTGGAATTCCAAATCGACTTTCTTGTTGACTTCTATAGCTAACACTTGATCTTGATGAAGAGGTTCTCAAACTCTAACTAAAAATTCCTCCCCTTAATTTACCTTACAACAAGTAAAACCTATTGTTTCAATGTCAAATCACTTCAATGTTTCCAAACTGAATACTCATAGGAACTTCACAAAAATTATTCATTACAAATACACTAAAGCGTTGATCAATCGCAGAGAAATTCATGAATTTTTTTTTTCAAAATATCAACCCTTAAATATGAGAAAAAAATCGACAAACAAACTCACAATTATTTTCAAAAATCGGAGAGAAATATCCTAACCTAAAGTAAAATTTTGACCCTTAAATTATTTGCTCTCAAACATGAAATCCCACCAACAAACAAAAATGGATTAGTTATACCTACCGGAATTGTAGAGGGGGGCGTCAATGCCTCGATTCTGTGTTTGTGATAACAGTTAGATCAATTTTTCTTTCATCATCTAAACCTTAACTTTTCTCCCGACTATCTCTCTCAACTTTAGATTTTTCTAGATAACACGTGCGCTATTTCAAACCCGAAAACAACACAATTCTCCATTGTTCTTTTATTACATCAAATGTTGTGTTTTATTTTTTCGTAATGGATATAACAACTACTTGACTGAGGGGTTATATAGTAGATGACTTTTGAGGTGACTGGATTGATCTGCATTTTTTTAGATGAGGGATGATTTTGCAAAAGAAAATTAGGATGCAAATTTTTTCAATAATCCCATAATTTTATTTCAAATTTTCTAAGTAATTTTATACGAGATGTTTATTTATCCCAAGACAGTAGTAAACTTGCATAAAAATGGATGTTTTTAACTTTTACAATCTACATAAATGTTGGAAAATAATTTCTTCAATTCACCAAACACTATCTGAAATATAATTTTATTGTACTGAACCTATTATCTACAAATAATTGATTAACATAAACTTCGAAATGGGAAAATAAAAAGTGCGCCAACTCTAAAGGCAGTGCGTCAAAAGAAGAACTATCAATAGTGCTGATGATTTTCAGATTATATTGGTTAAATCAATACAAAAAATTTGTATATGAATCCATCTCATGTAAGTCGTTAAATCGTGTGTCATATCTGTCTAAAGTGGTTCAAATTCATTGAAAGATTATCCTCATTGTTTCGCTAAACTAATGATTATTTTTTTTTTTAGATTTATCATCCTCCAAAATTTGATTCCGTTCTAAAAACCATAAACCTCATTTTGAAGTCCACTTTAATAATCAAAGATTTTTTTTTGGTCAACAGCTTAAATTCTTTAAACGTTTTGGAAATCTAATCCATGAGAGCTAACTTCATCCCAAATAATATTGATGATTGGTTGGAGTTTAGTTATTAATTAATTGTCTTAGAATTTACTATGTAGATTTTTATGTTTTACTTTATTTTATTTTTTTTCTGTTAGAAAAACATATATCCTTTAAAACATTCAAATAATTGATTTAGGCAAAAAAGATAAAACAAAAACACTGGAAAAGCTGTAGGTTTTAAATATGACCATTTAAAATACATAAAGCATGATTGAAAATAAATGCTGTAAGATTGTTTTAAGAAAAAATTGAACAACAAAAAAGGTGACCAATCACTTTACAAACAATGCTCAAATAACCTAATTCAATTATTAAAACATGCGGGGTTTGCTTTATTACCACATACCATTACACAAACATCTGTTGAATTTACCAATTAGGAAAAAGAAATAACTTTCGGTGACTTTTGCCCTCAGTTGTTAATGGGATCACGGTATCACATCATGGTAGACCAAACAAATCTTGTGCTCTCTTTTGTGTTTATACTATGTCTGATTTCGAGCACTCAAAAAAAAAAAAAATTATTGTCACGAAAAAATAATAATTTTACGTTGATATAATTTAATAATGAGACACCAGCTTATATATATATATATAAGTATATAAATAAATAAAAACTGACCTCACTGAAATAGAAAAAGTAATTAATAGTTAATTATTCTAATTTGACGCTGCATCATAAAAATATTTTATAGTAAGGCGACTAAAAAGCTCATTAAATAAAAATTGTTGAGTCGAGTAAAACTCCATTAAGAAATTACTTTAATATGTAAAATGATAGAAAAGGTTTGAGATTAGCTTGTATCAAAGAGCCCGACAAAAGTAGTGGAGAATGTGAAGTGATCCACACGTGAAATTGAGAAAAAAGGTGACATATTTGTTTACTCAATGCGATCTTGAAAATATTGGAAGAATGTCGAATAAAAAGATAACGGGAAAGAAGACGAAGACAAGCGTACGATGAGACTCGTGCATTTCACCATTAAACACAGGAAACCACTCATATTCTAGCATTTAACCAACCTCAATGTTTCTTGTTTACTATTTATTTATCGTCCGCACTTTCAAGTTTTAACGCCTTCATCGTAATTATTTAAACTGAGAAATAAGATATATTCTTAAAATTAACGTTTTCTTTTTTGATTTTGATGTTAAGAAAAAAAAAATAGTTCAAGTTGCTTTTTAGAACAAATGTAGTAGCCTATTTTGATATAGATAAAGTTTTTAGAATTTGTGTTCTTTGTCATAGTGTATATATATCATATATAATAAAGATATTATAAATTAATTAATTGAAAGAAAAATTGATGTATTGATGGTCGAATCGTGTTCAAATATTTGAGTACTTTCCAACAAGGTGTTATATGGTTAACCTTAAACCGATCTTTGAAAAGTAAGTTTAATTTCAAAATTCTGTATCTTAGCCGAGGAAACAATAACACTATTATACCTTTTTCTTTTTCTTTTGTCAACTACGTTTTACATTTTTTTTTGCCGACTTTTGAATATTGATTAGTATTATGTTGTGGAACATTATTTATTTTAGAGGAAATGCTCCAAAATTATTTTATTTGTTTATCAATAAAAAATGACTTAAGTACCAACTTCCATATCTTAATTTATAATTACCCCTTAACAACTTGTGTGGCATTGGTAATTAACGAGCAAATCAGGAAAGTTGTATGTAAATTACTGACGTGATTGTAAGTTTATATGAGATATATGTTTTGCGGGGATTCCACTTTTCGTGAAAATTACGAGTTTAGTATGAATACTTTCAAATAGGAAAAAAGGACACAGTGAAGTTGACTCATCAACAATGAATACTTTCAAATCGGCAAAAATGTAAACAAGGGACCCATTTTTTGTTCCCTATCTTCGTTGCACACTTTCATCACAATGTTTCTTACACTTTCAAAGTTTTCTCCTGTCTTGTGTTAACCCCGCTTTTACTCTTCCTCTTCCATATTTCTTTCAAATTCCACGGAAAAGTAATTTTTTTTTTTTTTTTAAGACTTTCATCTTTCCCAAAACAGGACATCTTTCAAAATATTACAATGAGCAAAGATGAAAAGTACATTTCATACGATACAACATGTAAATAACTAAGAACTAGTAACAAGGTAGACTTTAGTATTCAAAACCAAAAGGACTTTTGAGGTACTAATTTGTTTTTGTTGTAAACTAATGCTTTATATGAAAAGTAAAGAAGAGTTTAAGAAGTATGAACTTCAGAGAGAAAGAGAGAAAGATGAACATAAGAACTTCCTTTCTTTCTTGTTCTGAACTTATGATTTTACAAAGAATGAAGTCACCTATTTATAAAGACAAAACATATGGATAAGCGTTATCTTTTAATATGCTAATGGCTAAAGATAAAACATATGGATAAGTATTATTCTTTAATATGCTAATGTATAAAGATCAAAGCAAATGAATAATCACTATCCATTTAACACTCTCCCTTGATTATCCATCACTAATGATATATTACGTACTGCCTCGTTAAAAACCTTATCATGAAAAAACCCGTATGGGTCTATGACAGAAAAAGAGTGCAGTAATGGTCCCCTTCGAAATGACGCCTGAGTATCCATCACTGTGAACTTGCGTGCTGCCTCGTTAAAAATCTTTTCATGAAAAAAAAATCCAATGGGATAAAAACCATGATAAAAAGAAAAAGAGTACAACAATAGCAAACTCCCCCTGGAAAAGATGGATCTCATCTTTTCTTCACAAATTTCTTAGACGTCGCATTCCAATACTATGAATATGTTTCTTGAATGTTGTAGTAGGAAGCGATTTTGTGAAGAGATCAGTTGCGTTGTCACATGAACGAATATACTGAATATCCACTACTTTATTCTTCTTGAGCTCTTGAGTATAGGAAAAGAATCTGGAAGGGATATGTTTCGCTTTACTTGTCAACATCAAATGGTCTATTGACCATTGGAGTATTCAAAGGAGTCGCTTTACTCACACTAAAACGTTTCAACACCCTTCTGGTGTAATTTGATTGATGCACAAATATTCCATCTTGAAGAAGCTCTATCTGGAGCCCTAGACAAAATATTTTTCTTTCCAAGTGAAGCAAGGGTTTTTGAGGCCCTTGTTTATACTTCAAAATTATCCTAATCCAAAAATCAGATGTAGTATAGGGTCTTAAGTGTCAAACATACTTGTAGAAGATGAGATACAAACAATGATGTAAGCTAAGTGAGAATGGGGATTTTATTTGTAAAAGAATGATTCTAACAATCTAACAATGCAATGAAAAGAAAGCAGAAACCAAATGCAAGTAAACTAGAACTAAGCAATGACCTTAAAGCAATGACTAAGCAAGAACTAAATGACAATGACTAAGAAAGAACTAAATGACAAGTTGATTTGGAAGACAATAAATTAAAAACAAGACTCAAAGCTCTTAGCAATTATGGGATTAGTGGTTTTCAAAAGTGATAAGGGGATTTCTAGCAAAGGCAAACATCAAGCATTTAAATGTAAGCATTTCTCAATGTTGAACACCTAGACAAGGTATCTAAAGGGAACTAGCTTGGCGTCAATAGGCAATTCAAATTCACTAGGAGTGTCAAACCCACTTGTGATGGCGTATTCTTCAACCATGAGCATAAAGATCAGAACCATTCTAGCCTAAGAGAAGCACTATGCATGCAAACATTCTCTCACTCAAGCAAGAATTCAGATCAACTTATCAATCTTGTGAACCAATAAAGAACTAATTAGCTAAGCACCAATCAAGAATGTGGACTTAATCACACAGTTACAACATCCTAACAATGCTAAGAAATTAACAGGAATGAAACAAATGCAAGATCATTCAATGCATACTATCTAACCCTCAAGCAAGAATCTCAAAACCAGTATTATCTAGCCCTAAGCGAATCATATAGCAATGGTGAACTATCACTTTAGTATCACTGAACAAAGGAAACATAGACCAAGCTAAACTATCAAACCAAATAAGCGAACCATGCTTAGAGATGAGATAACAAGCCATCTAATGAACCATATGCATCAATCAATACCATATTAAATCAAAAGGAGCAAGCTTTATTAACTACATTGCAAGAGAAGGATATGGTTCATTAGATCGCTTGTTAGAATCCTAAATCTAAAGTAAACTACTCACTAATCATGTTTAATCCTATTTGTTTAGAGTTAAACATGACTAAATGAGATTAAAATGCAAGGATGATAAATCTAAACTACCAGGGTGCTAGAATAATGATCAAGAGACAAGATTAAACCATAAAAGTGCAAGCTTTATTAAAAGAAAGGAAACTAAGGCAAATCGCTCTTTAAGGTGGAACAAGATGAAAAAGAGAGTTTTCTTGGTAGAAAGACTAAACTTGGATAAAGAAAATGTTTTGTAGCTTCCCTTTTATAGTAGGGAACCAAAAGAAGCATAAAAAACCTAAAAATAAGATAAGGTCAACAAAAGTCAAGTGGTCAACGCGCGGATAAGTTGCATCGAGGTGGTACGGATGGTGTTCTGCTCGATGTGCGACCTCGATGTGGCTCATGCAGCACGTATCGGCTTCCTTGCTCGATGCTGGGCCTCGATGCAGACCAACGGATTAGACTCCTTGTGCTGATCCTCTTCCTCACGTCCTGCGGCTTACATCGAGCACACTCCATGGAGGTTTTGCTCGATATCCTTGCTCGATATGGACCAGACTTTGCAAAAGCTCCTTTCTGACATCCTCTTCGAACATGAGCTGCTTCCATCTCCTTCCCAACTCCAAGAATCTCCAATAACACCTGAAAATCACCACAAACATGCACATGTATGCAAACGTATGCGATCCTAAGCTTAATGCATGCCATGTTGATTCTAAGTACAATGAGACTAAAATGCTAAACTACAATGCAAAAAACAAAGGAAAAGAAGCGTGAAACTCAGCCTAAAATACTCTAAAATAGCAAGCTATCAACACCCCCACACTTAGCTTTTGCTTGCCCTTAAGCAATCAAACACTTAATATGGTGATGAGGTATTAAATGGGAACACATATCTCTAAAAATGCTAACAATAAATCAAAATGAAGTCCATGTTCTTAATTCTAGAGTGTCCTTGATGGAAGAATACTTTAAACACTTAGTCACTTTCATCACAAAGCAAGAATGATCACAATGCTATCAACCTACAGATGCTTATCAAATCAAACAACCTTTTTAACATTCAATTAAGTGCAAACCGTGAATCATGCAAATGTGTCATTTGGGTAAAGGACAAGGCTTATTGGAATAAAAATGATCCCACTTCTCAAACAGGTTTTGGTGTTTAAAGGGTTCTCTGAAAGAAAAGCATGGTTGTGCTTTGGCAAAATGCTAAGGGTTAAAGAACAACTTACACATACAAAGGAAGACTTCCATCTACCTTTTACTTGTGTCACACTCCTTTTCTTTTGTGCCTTGAGTTATTTTCTTCTTTGCTTCTCTTAAAAACTAACCCAAGATAAATCCAAAACCATTCCCCAAACATCCTAGCCTATCTAACTCAAGAGTGAGCTAGTTCTACAACGGAAATACTTCCCTTGTAGTTCCAACCCAACACTTTTTGCTAAGCAACAACCATGATGGAAAACGGCCTCACAAATCACACACTATTAATGTCTTGGACTGAAAGGAGGATTAGTTAAAGGTAGGAAAATCTAAATGGATCTTTTAGAGAGTGGCAAAAGAGAATAAGAAGATCCAAATACTTTAAACTATCCATGACATCAATCACAAATGCATAAGACATGATACTTGCAAATTCAAATTAGGCTCCACTTAAACAAATGTTGAAATAATTTCAATGCATGATTCAGTCTCAAACAAAGCTCACACAAATCCAAATTCCAAAAGTGGTTCAGCTTTATTTCTAGTTCAACATCAAATACACCAAAAGATTAAAAACAAGGGCTTCATTTTCATGAACTACTAGCATTAGCAAAGATATACTATCATAGTTCCCAATTTAAACAAGCAAGCTAGTCCTATATGAATGCATGAAGTCTAGATCCTATAAGAATGCATGAAAATCTTTTTGTGAAGCAATTTTTGAATTTTTTTTTAAAAGTTTTTTCTATGCCTTAGATGCTATGTAAACATGATGCATGGTTTCCATTCTAGTATGCAAATGCAAGTGCAAGCATCAGTCCATCATACACCCTCCCCCACACTTTAATTACACAGTGCCTGTATAATAAAAATGCTAAGGAGAGTGCTCACAAACATCAAGCAAACAATCGCATAGAAACATAAACTTTTTTATGGTATTTACAATGGTTAGTGTGGTGTATCTTACTTCAGGTGGAGGAGTGGTGAGAGTCTGAACTCTCAATAGCATGGGAGGGTGAAGCTTCTTCCTCTGATTGAGTTTTCTGTCTAGCCCTTTTCTTCTTTTCTTTGCGCCTTGGAGCAGCTACATGAGATGAATGTCTGGCCGGTTCAGCAACATGCGTCCTTGGCCGCTCACTGTTGTCGAATGAGTGTCTCTCTTGGACTGTGGCCTCCGGTGTGTCCTCAGCATCAGATCCTCCTCCTTGTGGCTCTGCTTGGGCCGCTTGATCAGTTTTCTTGGCTGATGAAGATCCTCTCAACTTCTTCTTGATCTTTCTCACTTTCTTCTTCAAGGAATCTACCGATTTCTTGCTTGCTTTGACTGTCTTCAGCAAGCCTCTAATGGCCTTATCCTGGAAATGGTTCCACCTCTGAAGAAGCCTAATGTGCTCATGTGAAGCCTTTGAAGCTTCAGATGTGCAAATCATATCATAAGGATCAAACGCATAAGGGCGGCTATCATAGTCTTCATGTTCATCCCCCTCTCTCCATTGATGCTGAACCACTTGTTCTTGATGCTGCTCTTCAATATTCTCTTCCACATCTGAATCTCTGATGGTGCTCATGTTCTTAACCTTGCTTGGCCTCTTTAGTGGTTGGTCAGTCCTTGGGACATAAAACTCATCTTCTCCTCTAGTGCTCAACATAGTACCTTAAAATGCAATGCGTGAAGCAGCATTTGAGTCAAAAATCTCCTCATCTCGTCTAGTGCTCGACATAGTACTTAACAGTGCAATGCTTGAAGCAAAAATTAACATACTATCCTTTGAGAGCACTGTGCAGAAAATTATTTTTCAAACATCAAGCAAGCACAGGAAAATTTTATAAACATTCGCAATGATTGCCAATAAACAGTGTCGAATTTAGCAAAAGTTTCCAGCTCAAAAGGATAAACACCTTGAAAACTAAAATTCACACAGTAACAAGCAGCGATTAAGCCAATTTCAAGCATATGCAGCAAAAACATCATTCTCTCTCCACCAAATCATGAAAATGCATCAGATTCATTATTACTACTCTGATATGAAGCAATTAAATGGTGAATATGCTGGGAAAATAATAGGATGCCTAGATTTGGCCATAATCTAAACATAATGACAAACTAAGTACAAAAACAGCATTTTTTAATCATTTTAACAATTAATTTTGAAAAAGAGAAGCAATGGTGACATGCAGATCAAAATCCATAAACAAATATGCAAAAAAATCTCAACAATCAGTCTAATGCATCCTACTTCATTTTGCAAAGATTAATCTCAAGAAACAAGGAATCTAGCAAAGTTTACCTTAATTTTTGAACCAAGAGATGAAGTTCTAGAACAGAGAATGCAAGAGAGAAAGAAGAAATGTTTGGCAATGGTGTTCAGCTCGATATGAATGTGTGGAGAGAGATGAAAATGCTAGTTTTAAGGCAAGATGATAAGGGAAATGTAAAATAAACTAAAGATAATGCAAGAAAATCTTATTTAAAATTCAAAAATGCATGTGAAGGGGAAAGAAAAGATTCTTTTACCAGCCATCAAGGACCACAAAAAGGTTTTACTCGATTTACCGATGTAAAAATTTCAAAAAAATTCTACACAGATCATATCGAGCAAAACACTCGATGTGGTACCTCGATGTGTACCATATCGAGGACGTCGGGTCTTGTGGCTTGGCGATCATGCTCCTCTGCCTCGGGGGTTCCGTGTTCTGGTCAGCTTCTCCTTCGGGGCACCTTGCATCAAGCAGTCTCAGCAGCTGCTCTGCTCGATGTTGTTGCTCGGTGTAGGGAGACACTTCGGCTTGCATGATCCTTCCCGTGGGCAGTGCATGGCATAATCCAAATGCTTGTTCTTGGCTCGGCCATTCTGCATCGAGCAAACATATTGGTGTTTTGCTCGATGCTACACCTCGATGTGGAACTTCTCATACCCAATTGCAATGCTCGTTGGTGGTTGTCGTACCAGACATCGTCTTATGCTCGAGTCAGCTGATAGCATCCATATCGAGCAAAACCTTGGATGTTTTGCTCGATGATATCCTCGGTGTGACTCCATCAAGCAATCTCGTCGATTTATGGGCTGGGGCTCCACGATGTACAAACTGGGGATTGCATCAAGCAAAAGTTATCGAGGTTTTGCTCGATGCTAAACCTCGATGTGATCACCACTGTGCATTTTGGTCGATGTACAGTCCATTCTCCTCGATATCAGACTGGGGCTTCAGGAGCTATCACATCGAGCAAGGCTTTCGGTGTTTTGCTCGATGTGACACATCAATGTGATCTCCATCGTGCAACTTGCTCGGTGAACGGACTGCTCCTTTCCCGAGATAAGCTGTATCGAGCAGCAATGATAGATGTTCTGCTCGATATGGTACCTCGATATAAAAACAAAGTTTTCTTTCCTAGGCCTTTAAACCATCCTACACAGCCATGGACCTGTTCTTTGACTTCTGAAACACTAAATAAATAAATTAGTAATAAAAGAAAGCATATATTTACAATGATAGTCATGGGATTACCTCCCAAGTGTGCTTGTTTTAAGTCACTAAGCTTGACTTTGATGGTTTGAGGACTAGTGAGAAGAGGCTGATGGAGCTGGTTCTCATTCCTCTTTCTTCTTGTAAATCCAAGTGCCCACTGACATCAGTTTCTTCTTGTCACGAGTTGTCTTCCTGTTTTTCTTCTTCTTGACACTTGGTGTGATCAAAGGCTTCACTAATTTGGTGATCACACCTTCATCTTCTTTCAAACCATCTTCAAGCTTCAAGTCAGTGTCAAGCTTCGGTTCTGGCTCATCATGGAGAGTGTCTCTCATCAGTATATTCATTTTGAAGCTCATAGCATGCTCCACACGCTCTGGAAGTTGCTGTTGCTCACTCTGTTCTTCCACAATGGTTCCACAAAAAGCTATGGAGGATGAGACAATCTTGTAGACTACGTACTCATCAACATTCTTCAGAATCCCAAAGCATCTCTTGAAGTCTACTTGAGCTCCTGCTGTTGCTATGAATGGTGTTCCTATAAGAAGTGGTACATCTCTTCAATATGTCTTCTCCATAACCACAAAATCTGTTGACACCAAGCAATTGCCAATTTTCATGGGAAACTCCTTCACCATGCCCAAAGGTCTTGTTGAGGTATTATCCACAAAAGTAATAGAGGCTTTGCAGGGCTTCAACTCCTTGATTCCTAAGGTTTGGCTTAAGTGGAGAGACATGACATTCACAGTTTATCCTGAATCACACAAAGCTCCCACATTGTCTAGCATCTAAAGCTCACAAGTGATAAGAAACTTTCCTGGATTGAGAAGCTTTGTCAATGTCTTCAGCTCCTTGTTTCTCTTTAGATTAGCCCCCACATTCTCTAAAATTGGGTCCACTCCTTCCAGCTTGTCAAAGACTTCTTTGAGGAACCTGATTTGATCCTTCACTTCAAGCAAAGTGGTGCCATGATGAGGCTTAATTCCAGCATCTTTTATATCATTCCTGAACTTTGAATATACTGCCATCTGAGCCTTTGTGAAGTGCATTGTGGGGTACGGGATTGGTGGTTTATAAGCTTAAACTTCAGAGCTTTACCCTTCTTATAGTTGTTTGAAGAGCTTCCCACTTGGCGATCATACAACTCTTTGAAGTCTTCATGACTTTCTCTAGCCAAGACCATCAAGGCGTTGTATGTCTGGTTTGGCTTCTTCTTTTGGAGCAACCAAGGCTTTCTCAGCCTCTTCCTTCTCAGCAGCTTATTTTGCAGCTCTCTCTTGGTCCAAAGCAAGCTCTTCTTCTTTGTTCAAGTTTTCATCTAACTCATGGAGGAACTTTTCTACAATATCAACACCCTCTTGATCATCAATGGTGACATTGATGAGATTCCCCCCCCACACTCAGCCTTTAACATGTCCACATGTAATAACATCTCTTGAAGCATTATGCCAAGGTCTTCCAATGAAGCATCTTCATCATCAAACTCTTCATTCTCTTCAGCAAGCAAGTGGCATAATTCCTTAGAATTGGCTTCACTCTTTCCTGGTAATTGATTCTGATGCTTTGAAGATAAAGCTCCTTTGCTTTCTAGAGACTTGACTCTTTGGTTTAGAGCATATAACTTTCCATTCAGGTCACAAGTATTGGCGTCTATCTTGTTGTGTACTTACGCAAACTTCTTGTGCAGCTCTATAGTGGTGTTGGCTTCACCAGACAACAGCTGTTGCATCATCAGCTTGAGATCAATATCATGAGTGCTAGAAGAAGTTTGTGTATTTCCAAAACCTGGTGGGACAAAAGCTGGTCTTGGCTGAAAGTTTGCTTGTTGAAATCCTCCTTGGAATGGTGGTCTTGGCGCAAAATTATTCTGCTGGTTAAAAGAAACAAAAGGTTTGGTTCCTTGGCTTTGTTGAGCAGCTTGTGAGAGATAGACTTGATCCTGAGGGTTGGCCACGTTGGTGCTTCTATAAGAGAAGTTGGGATGATTCCTGTAGTTGTTGAAACCACCTCCTTGTTGATTCAGTAGAAGGCTTCTTCTTCTACAACTGTCCCATCCTCTTCTTGTGTAGCAACACTATCACCAACAAAGCTGACATTTTTAAAAGACACACTCAGCAACTTGTCTAACTTATCACTCAAAGCTTTAATCTCCTTCTTTGTTGTGCTCTCACATTCAGCGCTTACAACAGCTCTAGATGTTCTGTCATACTCCTCGCCATAGTGTCCATCAAAAAGTGTCAAGTTCTCCACAAGAGCTAGTCAATCAACAATTGTATTCCCCATGAAATTTCCATTTGATGTTGTATCCAAAAGCATCTTGTACTTTGGCGTCACTCCTCTATACAAAGTAGACAGCAAGCTTTCATTTGTGAAGCCATGATGACGGCATTGCAAAGTATATAACTTGAAGCGCTCCCAAGCTTCAGCAAAAGTCTCATTCCCATGTTGTGTGAAACTGCTTACGGTGTTCTTGAGCTTTGCTGTTCTTGTGGAGCTGAAGAATTTGTTGAGGAATGATGTCTTGCATTCATCCCAAGTAGATATAGAGCCTTGTGGAAGTGTCTTCTCCCACTGATGTGCTTTGTCACCTAAACTGAAAGGGAACAAGCGCAGCTTCAAAGCATCTTCAGAGACTCCTTGAATTTTAGTCATACCACACACCTTGTCAAACCGATCCAGATTATCCAAAGGGTCTTATTGGGCAGGCCATAAAATATGTTTCTTTGCACCATGTTGATCAATCCAAGCTTGATCTCAAAGTAGTTTTGGTGCATAGCTGGAGCATGAATGCCATTCCTGTTGTGGTGAGTATCAGGAGCATACCAGCACCTATAGCTCTTGCAGCTCTAGGTGCATGAACTGGTACTCTCAAACCATGAACTCCAACCGCTTGGTTTAAAGCATCTTGTGCTTCATCTATGTGTGCTGCAGCTTGTTGTAATGGTGCTTGTCCTACAACACCAACATGTGGTAACTGAGCCTCTTGCTCTGCCATCCTCTGTTCTTCTAACTCTTGAACTCTCTGTCTTACAGCTCTTCTCCTATGAATGTTGTCAATCGAAGGAGTCAGATTTGATGAGCCTTTGGACCTCAAATTCATACAAGTACCTGAAAAAACAGAGCAAAGAAAACAGATTAAATTAGTAAGCTTAATGAAAAGAACTTAGTTTAACAGCAATGTTAAACTCAAACAATCAACAAATGACAATGTCGCCAATTTGAAGCAAGGGTTTTTAAGGCCCTTGTTTATACTTCAAAGTTATCTTAATCCCCAAATCAGATGTAGTATGGGGTCTTAGGTGTCAAACACACTTGTGGAAGATGAGATACAAACAATGCTATATGCTAAGTGAGATTGGAGATTTTGTTTAAAAAGGAATGATTCTAACAACCTAACAATATAATGAAAAGAAAGCAGAAACCAAATGCAAGTAGACTAGAACTAAGCAATGAACTTAGAGCAATGACTAAGCAAGAACAAAATGACAAGATGATTTTAAAGATAATTAATTAAAAACAAGACTCAATGTTCTAAGTAATTGTGGGATTAGTGGTTTTCAAGAGTGGTAATGGGATTTCTAGCAAAGGCAAACATCCAGCATTTAAAAGCAAGCATTTCTCAATGTTGAACTCCTAGACAAGGTATCAAAAGGGAACTAGCTTGGCGTCAATAAGAAATTCAAATTCAATAAGATTGAAGTGTCAAACCCACTTGTGATGGCGTATTCTTCAACTGTGAGCATAAAGATCAGAACCATTCTAGCCTAAGAGAAGCACTACGCATGCAAACATTCTCTCAATCAATCAAGAATTCAGATCAACTTATCAATCTTGTGAACCAATAAGGACCTAGTTAGCTAAGCACCAATCAAGAATGTGGACATGCACACAGTTGCAACATCTTAACAATGATAAGCAATGAGCAGGAATGAAACAAAGGCAAGATCTTTCAATGCATACTATCTAACCATCAAGAAAGAATCTTAAAACCAGCACTATCTAGTAATGGTGAACTATCACTTTGGTGTCACTGAACAAAGGAAACATAGACCAAGCCAAACTATCAAGCTAAATAAGCGAACCATGCTTAGAGATGAGATAAGAAGCCATCTAATGAACCATATTCCATCAAAAGAGCAAGCTTTATTAACAATAATCACTTTTCAAGAGAAGAAGACAACAAAGAACAACTAATCAAGCCTAATCACCCCTTACTCACATCTTAATCACCACTTTCCCTACTTAGAACCTTAAATCTAAGGTAAACTACTCACTAATCATGTTTAATCCCATTTATTTAAAGTTAAACACGACTAGATGAGATTAAAATGCAAAAATGATAATTCTAAACTACCTGGATGCTAGAATAATGATCAAGAGACAAGATTAAACCATAAATGTGCAAACTTTATTAAAAGAAAGGAAACTAAGGCAAATCGCTTTTAATGTTTGGAACAAGATGAAAAGAGTGAGTTTTCTTGGTAGAAAGACTAAACCTGGATAAAGATAATGTTTTGTGGCTTCCTTTTTATAGTAGGGAAACAAAAAAAGCATAAAAAACCTAAAAATAAGATATGTTCAACAAAAGTCAAGTGGTCAACGCGCAGATGAGTTGCATCGAGTTAGTACGAATGGTGTTCTGCTCGATATGCGACCTCGATATGGCTCTTGCAACGCTATCGGCTTCCTTGCTTGATGCTGGACCTCGATGCAGACCAACGGCTTAGACTCTTCGTGCTGATCCTCTTCCTCAAGTCCTGCGGCTTATATCGAGCACACTGATACAAGAGTTTTGACTCTCTTGCTCAATCACCCATTGTACTAGTCATTGTAGCATTGGGTTTTAATGTCAATCCAAAGGGAAAGATTGAAACAGCAGGATTATAGTAGATTTCCTAATTCAAGCAGCTATAAAAGGGGTTCTAGAATATCTAGCAACCTAAGTGATAAAACAGAAACCAAACAAACACAAACTAAGGAGAAAAGCAAGCAAAAAACCAATGTAAAGGTAAAAACTGGGCAATTTCTAATTCAAGCTAAAAACAGAGAAAAGATGGGACTTGAGATGTGATAATTGGTGTTAGGGACTCTTGACTCAGTCTAAGATGCTTACAAACTCACACAATCCTATTCCTTATGCATAGGATTCATTTATATGACTAATCGAATCTCTTGGCACTGATCTCTTTGCTAATTACCAATTCAATACCTAATTCTCATTAGTGAAATGATAAAGAGCAAGCATTAAGACAAATCTATCAACCCTATATTGTCAAATCACTCCCTAGACAGTCAATCTCTTGAGCTAGGATAAGGAATTCTCATGCAAAGCAGTTCAGGCATTTCATTAAACGTTTGGTGGACATAAAATGAGCCTAAGATCTTAATCAACTTAGCTAGGGCTAATTAAGAATTAAGCACAGCAATCAAGAATGGAAATAGAAGAATTAACACTAAGGAATCATAGATAGAACCTCAAATTCCCTAAACCAAACCCATCTCAAAATCTCTAAAAGGACTACTCACTAAGCACCATTAACACCATCAATTCAAAGAGAGAAAGATGAATAATCATGATTAGAGAGCTTAAACAAGATGAAAGATGCAAACTTATAATTAAAATCAAGCAAAGATTCAAATTACAAAACCCAAAGGTCTAAACAAGGAGGAAAAAAATGCTGGATAAAAGATTGTTCCCAAAAACTAGGAATTTTTCGTATTTTTAGGAGTCTAAGCGAAAATCGCAAAATCGTAAATAAATGGTCTTTGGTCTGGGTTCACATCGATCAGTTACAACAGTCAGGGTTGATCGATGTAGAGTTACATCGGTCTGGGCAGTGATCGATGTAGTGACCGAAATTAACTCGGGGCGTTTGTACCAATCACTCCTGATCGATGCTGATGATCGATGTGCTCGTATCGGTCACTTCCTGATCGATGCTCCTGACCGAAAATCTTGCATCGATCACCCCTTGATCGATGTTCTCCGTGCTCTGACCGAAAAGCTCTACAGAGATTGTCTGCTTTGATCCCTTTTGCTCCCTTTGGTCCAGCTAGGTTCCTGGATCATCCTCAAAGCTCCTCGAAGCTCTTTTTAGCTCCACAAGTACCTAAAAACATCCAAAATGCAAGAAAAATGTAAACTATATCCTAAATGCAACCTAAGTCTAAAAGGAGAAGAAAATGGGACAAAAACTAAGGAAAACATGCAAAAGAGAACCAAAACATGTACTAAATACAGGCCTAAATGGTGTAATACAAGAGATATCAACACCCCGACACTTGCCTTTTGCTTGTCCCCAAGAAAATAAGAACAAATGAGAGAGTGAGGTTTGAAGGTGGGCATTCAGATTCCAAAAGTGCAAAGGTAAAGTGATGGTATCAATGCTTAAGTGCCTAGTTGTAGTATGCAAACATAATCAGCTATACTTTAAAGAACCTAGCCATGCTCATCATGTTTCAAAATCTCAACTTTGGCAAATGCTGAGATCAACCAACTCATTAACATTCAATTAAGATCAGAACCATGAATCATGCTTATGCAAATCAAGTGAAGACATTTGGTTGAAAAGGGTAAGGTTATGAGATAAGAATGATCTCATTTTAGCAAAAGGCTATTAAACATAAGGGATCACTCAATGAAAAGGATTCCATCTTAGGAAAAATGCTAAAGGTAAAAGCACACTTATGCATGCAAGTCAAAGCTCCCTTCTACCCAAAGATGAATCCTAAGCATTTCTAAACCCAAACGTGAACCCCTAAGTCTACCCTTTCCTAAACTCTACCCTTTATCCTTCTTCATGGCTGGGGAAACTTCTTCTTTTGGCTTGTGTGGCTGCTTTTTTTTGGTTGGGACTTGCTCTTCTTTGTTGCATTGGCACCTTCATCACCTTTGGTGGATTGCTCCTGGTCTGATTTTTCTTCTTTTGACCTTTCTGAGCTTTGTTGCTGGCGCCTTTCTTCTTTGTACTTAGAGCTTTTTCTTCCCTTTACTTAACCACAATTCTAGACTGTTTCCCCTTTTCTACCATTTCAAATCTTTTCCTTTTCTTTAAAAACATAAGAACTTGAAGCTCAAACCACTTACACTACCCTTTTTAACCCAAA
Organism: Thlaspi arvense; assembly: GCA_911865555.2. Taxonomy (NCBI): domain Eukaryota; kingdom Viridiplantae; phylum Streptophyta; class Magnoliopsida; order Brassicales; family Brassicaceae; genus Thlaspi; species Thlaspi arvense. The sequence continues at coordinate 21,251,071 of OU466862.2, read as the reverse complement.
ACTCCTATCCTAGAATCAAGCTCAAGATGCAAGCTGATATCTATAAGAGAGCTAATCATTGCCAGTCTTATTCCTAACACTTTTTGCCAAGACAAAATTGAAAATACAATGCAAAGGCCTCACAGCTCTCACAATAGTGTTTAGGCTCAAAAAGAGGTTTTGGAGAAGGGTGTGGATGTAACTGTCCCGTAAGTATGAGGATCAGCTATTTTGATCAACAAGAGTGGTAGAAAGGAAAAAGATGATCCAAATATGTATATGGTAGCCAGGAATTCACTTTTCAATGCATAAGACATGATAATTAAAAGTCCAAATTAAAGTTCAAGTTGATAGAGTTGATTTTCAGAGAATAAGTGCTTTCAGAATGAGATGAGAAGACCAAATCTAGCAATCTAAGCATGGTTCAGTCTTAACTTCTAGCAATCATAACGTGCATCAAACAACTAGCCACTTAAACACTGAAATCATCTCTAAACACTAAGCACTTTGTAAAGAAATTCATCATAATGCCCTGTGCAAATGCAATGCAACCTATATATCAACACTAGAGTCAATCTTAAGAGAATGATATGCAACTATATATTTTCTTTTTGGTTTGCGAAAATGATAAACTTTTCAAATTTTTCGATTTTTTTTGTTTTTCTATGCCTTATATGAATGCATGATATGCATGAGACCCAAAGTGAAAGAAAAAGAAAAACTAAGAAAACAAAACAAAAAGTCAAACCCCAAATATCTCCCTCACACTTAAATTACACAGTCTCTTGTGTAATGAAAGCAATGAGAGAGAGAAGCACAAAATATAATACAAAACTGAAAAAGATGCAATGGTATAAACAATGGAGAGGATGTGGTACCTTGCTTAGTGGTAGGAGTGGTGGGATGATCCATAGGTCTGAGGAGATCCCTCTTGTATGGAACTAAGGGAATCTCGGTCGGACATCGATCATAATTGACTGTTGTAACTGACCGAAAGGTCAGTATCGATCATTAGTGATCGATGCTGATGATCGATGTTCTGTCTTAAGATCATGTCGGTCATCCTTTGATCGTTGTACTTGACCAAAATTAATCTGCTGGGTTTATAACGATCAGTGTGTGATCGTTGTGGATGATAGATATGTTCCTGAGAATCACATCGATCACCAACTGATCGATACACTTGACCAAAATTAGTCCGACGGGTTTACATCGATCAAGTTTGATCGATGTGAATGACCGAAATCGATCCCTCTTTCAGGCTTCCTTCCATATCGATCACTTGACTGGTGCGAATTGGCTCCACTGACATCGATCAAATATGATCGATATTCATGACCGAAATGTCTGTATCGGTCTCGTCATAACCGATACAGTTGATCGATGTCAGTCAGAAAGCACCTGTTTTTGCCTCCTTAACTCATAACAATTTGCCCTAGCTCACACTTGCTCCTGTTGATTGAAAGAAAAATACAAATGGAAACATAAAATACAAGAATATGTACAAGGATAACAGGAGAATACCTCCCAAGTGTGCTTGTTTAACGTCCTTAGCTTGACTTTCCTTGGTTGATCACTCTTGTGGAGGTTCATAAAGGCTGATGTCTACTTCATCTCCAAGAGACTCACTTGCCATGTATGGCTTCAGCCTGTGCCCATTTACTAAGAAGTCTTCTCCATTCTTGCTAAACAAAGTCACAGCTCCATATGGCAACACTTCCTTGATCTTGAATGGTCCTGACCATCTTGACTTCAGCTTTCCAGGAACTAGCTTCAACCTTGAGTTGAATAGAAGCACCTGATCCCCTGCCTTGAAATCCTTGTGTTTGATCCTTTTGTCATGGAAGGCTTTTGTCCTCTCCTTGTAGATCTTGGAACTCTCAAAAGCTTCAAGGCGGTTTTTCTCTAGTTCATGCAAGTTGATGAGTCTCTTTTCTTGAGCTGTCTTGATGCCAAAATTCAGCAACTTTGTTGCCCACATAGCTTTATATTCCAGCTCAACAGGTAGATGACAGGACTTCCCATAAAGGAGTGAGAAAGGAGTTATGCCAATGGGCGTATTGAAGGCTGTCATGTAAGCCCACAAAGCATCATCAAGCTTATTAGACCAGTCTTTTCTTATGACACCAACTGTTTTCTCTAACATGGCTTTGATCTCTCTGTCGGACACCTCCACTTGGCCACTTGTTTGAGGATGGTAAGGAGTAGCAACCATTTTTCTTGAGCAAGCTCTCAAAAACCTTGTTGAAGAAATGACTTCCACCATCACTGATCACACAGCTTGGAGTACCAAACCTTGGGAAGATAATTGCCTTGAAGAGCTTCAGCACAGCTCTAGCATCATTTGTTGGACTAGCAATGGCTTCAACCCACTTTGACACATAATCAACAGCTACAAGAATGTACTTGTTCCCATAAGAGGAAGGGAAGGGTCGCATAAAGTCAATCCCCCACACATCGAACAGATCCACTTCAAGGATAGAGTTCAGAGGCATCTCATCTCTCTTGGAGATGTTTCCCTTTCTTTGGCAAGCATCACATGAGGTGATATGAGCTTGGGCGTCCTTGAAGAGACTGGGCCACCAAAATCCAGCTTGGAGGACCTTAGAGGCTGTCTTGAATGTTGCAAAGTGCCCTCCATAGGCTGAGCCATGGCAATGATGCAAAATTCCTGGAATTTCTTCTTCATCTATACACCTTTTGAACAACCCATCATTCCCTCTTTTATACAAATAAGGCTCATCCCAAAAGTAATGAGAGACATCTCTTAAGAACTTCTTCTTCTGATGTGAGTTGAGGGTCTGTGGTATCAGGCCAATCACCAAGTAGTTCACAAAGTCAGCATATCAAGGCAGTTTATCCTCTTCTATGCTTTCTACTTCAGCTTTCTTCACTCCTAAAGCATCCAGCTGTTCTTCTGGTAGAGTATCAATGATTAGGACAAAGTCATATATCCTAAGTCTTGAGAGGTGATCAGCAACTTCATTCTCAATGCCTCTCTTATCCACAATCTCCATATCAAACTCTTGTAAGAGGAGAATCCATCTAAGAAGCCTTGGTTTGGTGTCTTTCTTGGCATAGATGTGTCTCAGCGCATTATGATCAGTATAAACAATCACTTTAGAGTCTACTAGGTAGCTTCTGAACTTCTCAAATTCAAAGACAACTGCCAAGAGCTCCTTCTCAGTCGTAGCATATTTTGACTGAGCTTCATCCATTGTTCTGCTGGCATAGTAGATAACATGAAGTTTCTTGTCAACTCTCTGCCCTAAAACTGATCCAACTGCATAGTCACTAGCATCACACATTATTTCAAATGGCAAATCCCAGTTTGGGGCTTGGACTATTGGCGCTGATACCAGAGCTTGTTTGAGAGTGAGGAAGGCTTGCAGGCAGTCTTCATCAAATACAAACTATGTCTCCTTACACAACAATCTTGTCAAGGGTCTTGCAATCCTTGAGAAGTCCTTGATGAATCTTCTGTAGAAGCCAGCATGCCCCAGAAAGCTTCTGATCCCCTTGACAGTGGTTGGAGGTTCTAAGTGCACCATTACATCAATCTTAGCCTTGTCCACTTCTATCCATTTCTCTGAGATCTTGTGACCCAAAACAATTCCTTCCTGCACCATGAAGTGGCACTTCTCCCAATTCAGGACCAGTTTTGTGTCTTCACACCTTTGGAGGACCTGAGAAAGGTTAGACAAGCAGACACCAAAGTAGGATCCATAGACACTAAAGTCATCCATGAATACCTCCACCATTTCTTCAAGCAAGTCAGAAAAAGATAGAAGTCATACATCTTTAAAAAGTAGCAGGAGCATTGCATAAACCAAAAGGCATTCTTCTATAAGCAAAAGTTCCATATGGGCAAGTAAAAGTAATTTTCTCTTGATCATTAGGATGGATAGGGATCTGAAAGAATCCACTGTAACCATCTAAAAAGTAGTAATACTTATGATTTGCTAATCTTTCTAACATTTGGTCTATAAATGGCAAAGGGAAGTGATCTTTTCTAGAAGCAGAATTACGTTTTCTGTAATCTATGCACATTCTATGACCAGTAACTGTTCTAGTTGGTATTAGCACATCATTTTCATTTTTAACAACAGTGATCCCTCCTTTCTTAGGTACCACATGGACTGGTGAGACCCATGTGCTATCTGAGATGGGATAGATCACTCCTGCTTCAAGCAACTTCAAGATTTCCTTTTTTACTACTTCTTTTAAATTAGGATTCAGCCTTCTCTGAGGTTCAATAGAAGTTCTTGTCTCATCCTCTAGATTGATCCTACGAGTGCAGAGGTTAGGAGATATGCCTTGGATATCATCTAGTAAATATCCAATAGCTTTCCTAAACCTCTTTAACACCTTGACTAGAGCCAGATCTCATCATCATTGAGGTTGTCATTGACTATAACATGATAAGTAGAGTTAGGACCTAAGAAAACATACCTTAGCCCTTGAGGAAGTGGTTTGAGCTCCACTTTTGGTGCCTTGAGTTCACTCCAGTCCTCATCTAAGCTGCTTTGCTTCTTGGTGTCAGCTTCATTGCTTGGGAAATCAGTTTCTTGAGCTGAGAAGACTTCCTTTCTTGTGTACTCCAACTTGTCAAATGGTTCTTCCTCTTCAAAGAACCTGTGAGAGTCCAATCTCAGCTGACAACCCAAGCTTTCCTTGTCCAAGTATCCATCATCTACATGCTCACTTGTCAAAGCTACTTGAAGCTTGTCTCCACAACACAACTTTTCTTGAAGTTCACCATGCAGCTTTTCTAAAATATCAATCTGGAACACTTGGCCTTTAATAGTAGGCTGCTGCATAATCTGCTTGACGTCTAATTTCAGAGACATGTCTTTACCCAACTGTAGCTCAATCTTCTCTTTCTTGACATCAATGACAGCTCCTGTTGTGGCTAGGAAAGGTCTCCCAAAAATGAGAGGATCTTTAGGTTCCACATCCATATCCAAAACCACAAAATCAGTAGGTATCTCTATACTCCTAATTCTGAGTGGTACATCTTCAAGAAAACCCTTGGGTAGTCACACAGATCTATCAGCCAACACCAAAGAGATTCTACAATCCTTGAACTTGGTGAAACCCAGGCGCTGTGCTACAGAGTAGGGCATTAAGCTGACACTAGCTCCAAGATCACACAAACATTTGTCAAACAGAAGTGGACCTATAGAGCAGAGCAAAGTAAAGCTTCCTGGATCTCCAAGCTTGTTAGGAGTCACTCTCTTTTGTTGGATAATAGAACTACACTCATGTGTGAGGATCACCATCCCTTGTAGGTCCTTGGTTCTTTCAGCAACAGCATCCTTTAAGAATTTCTGTTAAGGAGGAACTAGAACAAAGGTATCCAGCAATGGCATTGTGAGCTGGATCTTGTTCATCTGTTCATCAAAGAGTCCTTTGTATTTAGCAACCAGATGCTTCTTAAATCTGCCAGGGAAAGGTATGGTTGGCTGATAAGGAGGAGGGATAAATCTTGGTTCCTTGACCATTTCCTTAGAGGCTTCCTTTGGTTTTTCCTTAACCACTTCTTTGGCTTTTGTGTTATCTGAACCTCTTCCAGATTTAGCTACTTCATCCTCTTGAGCTTCTTCAGTATCTTTAGCTTCCACCCCCTTTTCTTGTTCCTCAATGTCCATATTGGGTGTATAAGGTGTCACTCTTGGTGGAAGTTGCTTCCCATTTCTTAGAGTAACAGCTTTGACACACTCTTGTGTTAGTGAAGATGTGAATGGTGGAGCCATGGTCTCTAGTTGGTTGATCATCATATTCATAGGGCCTATGTGTGACTGAAGTCTTGAGTCAATGCCTTTGTGTATTTCATCAGTCATACTTCTTTGAATATCAGTCACGCTCTTTTGGATCTCAACAGCCATCATCTTCTGAAGTCCCCCATTCGTAAGTTGTTGGAGTTGGATGAGCATCTCTTTATAGTCCAAATCATGTGAAAGAGGAGAAGTGTTGATGCCAACTGTTTTAGAAGAGGAGGCTTGATATTGTTGAAGATGAGTGTCTCCATAGGACTTGTGGACACAAACATCATAGTCTTGATGAATCACTGGCGCCTCTTGTTGTTGGAGAGCTTGGACTGGATGTTCTTTGTAGTGGTTTGGTGAGATAGCACTAGGAAGGAGTTTAGTTGTCTCATTGAGCAGCAAGTCAACTCTTATCTGCAAGGCTTTCATCTCATGCAATGCTGTCTCTAGTTTTTCTTCAGTGGCTTTGGATTGTTGTTCCTTATCATCCAAATAATCTCAATTGCTGAGTGCCATGTTCTCCACCAATATCCAACCTTCATCAACATCTTTCCCGAGAAAATAACCATTACTTGCTGTGTCTAGAAGGATTCTTATCTTTGGGAGAACACCTCTATAGAGTGTGGATAGTAGCATTTCCTTGGTAAAGCCATGGTGAGGGCATTGATGAGTGAAACCTCTGAATCTTTCCCATGTGTCTCCAAAGCTTTAATTAGACCACTGCCTGAAGTTTGTGATCTCATTTCTGAAGTATGCAGTTCTTGAGGGAGAGAAGAATTTGGTTAAGAAAGCTCCTTTACATTGTTCCCAAGTGGTGATGCCGCCTTGTGCTAAAGACTTCTCTCATAATCTAGCTCTATCACCAAGAGAAAATGGGAATAACTTGAGCTTCAGAACATCATCTGATACACCACTAAGCTTTGTCAAAGCGCATATCCTCTCAAACTGATCTAGGTGCTCTAAGGGGTCTTGGTTGGGCAATCCAAAGAACTGCCTTTCTTGAATCATGGTGATGAGAGTGCTCTTAATCTGATATTGCTGAGTCTCCAAAGGTGGAAGAATACCTCGCCTTGAAGCATAGTTGGAAGGTATATCAGCAGCACCAATAGGCCTTCATGGTCTTTGAACTCTCATTCCCTCCTTGTTCACCTTGCAGGCCTTGAATTCCTTGAGGACCTTGTAGACCTTGTGGACCTTGCAAACCAAAAGCAGCAGCATACTGATGTTCTTCCATGCTGCAACAGCTGACTTTTGATTCTGCAAACCCCAAAATCTTTGACCTTGAACCTCACTTGTAGATGTAGACACTTAAGAGCAAGTGTAGTGGTACCTACAAAAGAAATTTTAGACCAAAGGAGAAATTAGTAACCAAAATCGAAAATAACAAAGCTTGATCTCAAGATATCTACAAATCCTACTGAAAAAAACTTTCCCCTAATGGCAACGACGCCAAATTGATACAAGAGTTTTGACTCTCTAGGTTAATCACCATTGTACTAGTCATTGTAGCATTGGGTTTTAATGTCAATCCAAAGGGGAAGATTGAAACAGCAGGATTATAGTAGATTTCCTAATTCAAGCAGCTATAAAAGGGGTTTTAGAATATCTAGCAACCTAAGTGATCAAGCAGAAACCAAACAAACACAAACTAAGGAGAAAAGCAAGCAAAACAACCAAAGTAAAGGTAAAAACATGGCAATTTCGAATTCAAACTAAAAACAGAGAAAATATGGGACTTGAGATGAGATAATTTGTGTTAGGGGACTCTTGACTCAGTCTAAGATGCTTACAAACTCACACAATGCTATTCCTTATGCATAGGATTCATTTATATGACTAATCCAATCTCTTGGCACTAATCTTTTTGCTAATTACCAAGTCAATACCTAATTCTCATTAGTGAAATGATAAAGAGCAAGCATTAAGAAAAATCTATCAACCCTATATTGTCAAATCACTCTCTAGACAGTCAATCTCTTGAGCTAGGTTAAGCAATTCTCATGCAAAGCAGTTCAGGCATTTCATCAAACACTTGGTGGGCATAAAATGAGCCTAAGATCTTAATCAACTTAGCTAGGGCTAATTAAGCATTAAGCACAGCAATCAAGAAAGGAAATGGAAGAATTAACACTAAGGAATCATAGATAGAGCCTCAAATTCTCTAAACCTAACCCATCTCAAAATCCCTAAAAGGACTACTCACTAAGCATAATTAAAACCATCAATTCAAAGAGAGAAAGATGAATAGTCATGATTAGAGAGCTTAAACAGGATGAAATATGCAAAATTTAATTAAAATCAAGCAAAGATTCAAATTACAAAACCCAAAGGTCTAAACATGGAAGAAAAAACTGCTGGATAAAAGACTGTCCCCAAAAATTAGGGGTTTTCGTATTTATAAGAATCTAAGCAGAAATGACAAAATCGTAAATAAATGGTCTTTGGTCTGGGTTCACATCGATCAGTTACAACAGTCAGGGTTGATCGATGTAGAGTTACATCGGTCTGGGCAGTGATCGATGTAGTGACCGAAATTAACTCGGGGCGTTTGTACCGATCACTCCTGATCGATGCTGATGATCGATGTGCTCGTATTGGTCACTTCCTGATCGATGCTCCTTACCGAAAATCTTGCAACGATCACCCCTTGATCGATGTTCTCCGTGCTCTGACCGAAAAGCTCTGCAGAGATTGTCTGCTTTGATCCCTTTTGCTCCCTTTGGTCCAGCTAGCTTCCTGGATCATTCTCAAAGCTCCTCCAAGCTCTTTTTAGCTCCACAAGCACCTAAAAACATCCAAAATGCAAGAAAAATGCAAACTATATCCTAAATGCAACCTAAGTCTAAAAGGAGAAGAAAATGGGACAAAAACTAAGGAAAACATGCAAAAGGGAACCAAAATATGTTCTAAATGCAGGCCTAAATGGTGTAAATACAAGAGATATCACACACTCCATGGAAGTTTTGCTCCATATCCTTGCTCGATATGGACCAGACTTTGCAAAATATCTTTTTCTGACATCCTCTTCGAACATGAGCTGCTTCCATCTCCTTCCCAACTCCAAGAATCTCCAAGAACACCTGAAATCACCACAATCATGCACATGTATGCAAATGTATGCAATCCTAATCTAAATGCATGCCATGTTGATTCTAAATGCAAATGAGATTAAAATGCTAAACTATAATGCAAAAACAAAAGAAAAGATACATGAAATGCAGCCTAAAATACTTTAAAATAGGAAGCTATCAACAAGATCTTTCATTTTGAACTCATCTTTCATATGAGCTCTAGCATCATCAATCTCCTTTTAAGTTCCAATCATGTTCAAGTCATCAACATATACAGCAATGATCACAAATCCTGATCCGGATTTCTTAATAAACACACAAGGGCATATTGCATTGTTGACATAACCTTTACTCAACAGATACTCACTTAAGTGATTATACCACATGCGTAGGATTGCTTTAATCCGTAAAGTGATAGCTGTAGTTTGACCAAACATAGCTCTTTAGATGCTTTAGGCATCATTGGTCCTTTAGGGATCTTCTTTCAGGGATTTTCATGTATATGTCCCTATCAAGTGAACCATATAGGTATGAAGTCACGACATCCATTAGGTACATCTCTAAATTCTTAGAGGCCATTAGGCTCATTAAGTACCTGAATGTGATTGCATCCATGACTGGAGAATATGTTTCTTCAAAATCTATTCCTGGTCTTTGAGAAAATCTTTGTGCCACAAGGCGAGCTTTATACCTTGTGACCTCATTTTTCTCATTTCTTTTTCTTACAAAGACCCATTTATATCCGACCGGTATTACATCTTCAGGTGTAATAATTATCAGTTCGAATATGTTCCGTTTATTAAGGGAGAATATCTCATCCCTTCATGGCAATGATACAAGGGTTTTTAGTCTTTTGCTCAATCACCCTTTGTAATAGTCATTGTAGTAAGGGCTTTATGTCAATCCAAAGGGGTTAGTTAGATGCCACTAGGATTGTAGTAGAATGCTTTAAGTCAAGTAAACTAAGAGAGAGAGTTGTTGATACTTCTAAACTAATCAACCTAAGTGAATCATGAACCAAGCAGAACTTGCAAAAGCAATACTAAGAAATGATCCAATGCAAAACTGTGCAAACAAAACAGAACACTAAGCAAATTCGAAATTCAGATTATAAAAGCAAGTATCATAGATGTGGTTATTGACTTTGGGGAATTCAAAGACAAGACTAAATTGTTATCAAACTCATTGACAATGCAAACAAGCAAGCAATAATAATTCCTAGGCATAAAGTTCACAATCAAGCAAGTTAAATCCAATATCTTGGCAAATAACACTTTGATAAACATCCTAGGAAGAACTAACTCTCATTAGTGCTAGAATCAATAACAAGTAAGCTAAACCAACTCTATTCAAGCCAAAATACTCTTTAGACACTCAATCTCTTGAGCTAAGATAAGTAAATCCTCTAAAAGGCCTAATCAACATTTCATCAAACACTTTAGGGATAAGAGAAAGCCTAAATCTAGATTCATGTGATCAAGACAAATCTAGCCTAATAACCACCTAACATAGAGGAATCAATCTTAAATAAACACTTACAAGCCCTAATCAAGCCTTAAATTCCGCTAATCTACCATATCTAACACTACAAAAAAAGGATTAATTACATCACTTAAATTGTATCACAAAGCTAAGTGATATAAAATTTAAATTACTTACTAATAAATGATGTAAAATATATGACTTAACATCATTTATCATAATTGATGCTTTTATTGATTATTTAACTTCAGTTCAATAAAATTGATACACATTTATATTAGTTTACATCACTTAAATAAAATTGATATATAATTATGTATTTTAAATCAGTTAAATAACCCATGTAATCAATTATTTTGGTTAACATCATTTAAAAATGATATAAATTTTATATCAGTTAACATTGATATAACTAACTTTTTGTACTTTGTCCCACATCGCTAGTTGATAAAAAATAAAAGAGAAAACATGTCTATATATATCAAAACTTAAGTACCTTATATTTACCTTTACTAGCCAATAAAATTAATTTCGATTTTTTTAAAAGATCAAAAAATTATTGATTCATAAAATTTCAAATTAAAATAATAATATTATTATAAATATTTATAACAATAATTATAAAAATAAATTACTTTTAACAACTAAATATAATCATAATATTAAACTAAACTAATTTTAATATCATTTATTATAGTCGTCACAAATATTAATATCATTAATAAAAATTGATGTAAATGATAACATTATGAAAAACACCAAATCACAAGAGGAAAAGATGTCAAACATGATTAAGAGAGTGATTAGAGAAGACTAATAATTGGAAATACAAAAACTTAGATTAAAAAAGATGATCTTGTTCTTACAAAGAACGAAAAGCACTCCAGAGAAATTAGGAAGAACAAGACTTGGCTAAAAACCATTAGTCCAAGCCTATTTATACTAAAAGACAAATGCCCTACAAGAATGGCAAACTTGTAAATAAAACAGTTCGGATGGTGCAACCAACGAGCATAAGTTCTCGATGTGAGTGATTGATGTGAGCCTTCGGGTGCACTGCATCGAGCAGATGGTGATCGATGTGCTTGATCGATGTGAAGACTTCAAGCTTCTGCCCATTTAAATCGCACGACCCTAGTGGTCGATGTGGATGTCATGTGGCTTGACATAGAGCAGGCTTGCTCGTTGTGGATGATTAATGTGGACACCAATGCTCTCGATTGCTTTACATCGTACGGTGCTGACTCTGCCTTAATCGATGGTGAACCAAATTTCCACTTCCTTAGCTCCTTTTGCTCCTCCTTGGCTTGGGCAACTCCCTGAATCATTCCCATGCTTCCTTCTTTCCCCCAATCACTCCTTAGGTACCTAAAAACATCCTTTATGGAAAGAGAATGCAAACTCAACCTAAATGCAACCTATGTCTAAAAGCAAAGGAAAATGGGACTAAATAGAAAGAAAACATGCAAAAGGAGACTGAAACATCAACTAAAAGCAAGCCTAAATGAAGTAATATAAGAGATATCAACACCCCCACACTTGCCTTTTGCTTGCCTTCAAGCAAACAGACTAAGACAAATGGGAGATGAGGTATAAAAGTGGGCACTCAAATCAAAAAATGCAAAGGTAAAGAAGTGAAATCAATGTCCAAGTGCCTACTTATTGGATGCAAATCCTGATCAGTTTTAGTTTAAAGAACTTAGCCATGCTCATCTTATTTCAAAATGATCTCAAATCACAGCCTAGATAAGTGTTCAAATCAATCAACTCTTTAAAATTCATTAAATATGTGACCATGAATCAAGTTTGTGCAAATCAAGTGAAAATATTTGGTCTAAGGGTATGGCTATGAGATGAAAATGATCTCATTCAAGTAAGGGCATATGAACTCAAGGGACCAATCAATGAAAATGGTTATATCTTAGGAAAAATGCTAAAGGTAAAAGCACACTTATACATGCAAGTTAAAGCTCTCTTCCACCCTTTTACCCAAAAATGAATCCTAAGAACTTATAAACCCAAAGTGAACCTCCTAAGTTTACCCTTTCCCAAAGAATTCGATCCTCTTCTTCTTCATGTGTGGGCGAAACTCCTTCTTCTTTGCTTGTGTGGTTGATTCTTTTGTTGGGACTTGCTCTTCTTTTGTTGATTAGGCGCCATTGTTCATCACCTTTGGTGGATTGCTTTGGTCTGATTTCTCCTTTTGGATGACCTTTGAAAGCATTGCTGTTGTTGGCACCTTCTTTTCTTTAACACTTAGAGCTATTTTCCATTTATATTTACCAAAAACTTAACTTATTTTCCCACACTACCATTCCCATACTTCTTTCTCTTCTTAAAAGATATAAACCATGAAGTTCAAACCACTTAACACTACCGTTTTTACCCAAACTCCTAACCTAGAATCAAGCATAAAATGCAAGCTGATATCTACAATAGAGCTTCTCCTTGCCATCCTTAATCCTAACACTTTTTGCGAAGATAAAATTCAAAATTATGCATGCATTGCCTCACAGCTCTCACAAATGGTTTTTAGGCTCAAAAAGGAGGATTGGTTAAGGGTGTGTATTAACTGTCCCATAATTATGAGGATCAGCTACTTGGATCAACAAGAGTGGTAAGAAGGGAAGAAGATTATCCAAATATGTATTAGATAGCCATGAAATCACTTTTTTAATGAACAAACATGATAATTCAAATTCAAATTAAGGTTCAAATAGATTAGAGTTGATTTTCGAAGAACAAATGGTTTCAGCATGAGATGAGAGAATTAAATTTAGCATTAAAAACTGTTCAGCCTTAACTTCTAACTTTTCATGGTGCATCAAACATTTAACCACTTAGACATTGAAATCATTCCTAAACACTAAACAATTTACAAGGAGAATTCATCATTGTGCCATATGCAAATGCAATGCAACCTATATGAGAATACAAGAGTCAATCCTAAACAAATGAATGCTAATATATGCTCTCTTTTTGGTTTGCAAAAGATGCAAAAGTTTTCAAATATTTCGATTTTTTTGTATTTTTCTATGCATTTACATCTATGCATGAATGCATGAGACTCAAAGATGAAAGAAAGAAAAACTAAGAAAATAAAACACAAAGTCAAACCTCAAATCCCTCCCCCACACTTAAATTACACAATCCCTTGTGTAATAAAAAAGTGAAAGAGAGAAGCACACACAAATATATAACATAAACATAAAGAAAAATAAAATGGTATTTACAAGGGAAATGATGTGGTACCTTAGTTGTGGTGTGAGGAGTGGTGGGAAGTGTAAAAGAGTTCATCAGTCTCTCCTGGATCTTGAATTGATCCTGATGTTGCTGGTTGTGGAGACTGGCTTTCTCTCTTCTTGTTTCTCCTCCTCTCTTGTGAAGATGATATTGTTGGTGGAGGTACCCAACTAGGCCAATGTGCTTGCACTTGAGTTGGGTTTTCTTGAGAGTCATACTCTTGCCAAGTTGTATAAGCTTCAGAAGGAGAGTAGAAAGGCACCTCCCCTGCTGATGGCAGTTGGGACATAGGTTCATAGGATGAAGCCCTTGAAGGTTCCCAAGCTGGCTATTGATCAGTTTGTTACACTTGGAAAGAGCGTCTCCTTTGGGGCATCCAGTTTGCCTCCTCTTCTTCTTGATGCTCTTTTTGTTGCACATGCTCCTTGTAGTATGATGTAAACTCATGACCATGGCTTTGTTGAGAAGCTCCTTGTGATTTAGATTTGTCCTTCTTGAACTTTCCCTTCACCAAATTGGCAAGCTTTTTAGTGGTTTTATCTTGCCACTTACACCGTTTTTGAAGCTTGTTGATGTGATCATGAGCATACCTGAGTGAGCTCCCTTGGGTTGGCACTTCATGATGTGTAAAGTGGAACCTCTTTTCATTGTACTCCAGCAACTCATCTTCTTGTTGTTCCTCTTGATAACTCATTTGATACAGTGTAAATGCAAGCACGAGAGGTTATCAAACTCAAATGCAAGACTAAGATGTAGTATAGCATGCAAGAGAGGTATCAATCCACACATAGGGGTAGAAAGTTCACTAAGAATGCAAGGGAATGACTAAATCTAAGCGAAAATGATAAATGATTGGTAAAATCCTTAAAAACTAAATGCAAGTGTCAAATGCAAAGCAAAACAATTTTAAAATACCTGGAAGAGGGTTAACTACCACGAGGAACAAGCAGAATGACAAAAATGCAAACCTATAAAAATCTAAAAATCGACTAGTGGATCGACCACTAGATCGACCACTAGATCGAGCAATATGGATTGATCACGTCTAACAACTTAAAATGATGAATGATGCGATGGATTAATGAACAAGATGCAAACTTTATGATGACAGAATGATAAGCAGAGGTTTAAAACACTAAGAGAGAGTGTCTAGGGTTGAGGGTCGTGGGTCTCAAAGATTAAAGCTTGGTTTGAAAACGTTGGACCTACTCTTTTAAGAGGTTCTCTAGGCCTTGAAAACAAAACAAGACCCATCCATGGCGTGTGGTATGGGTCACTTCCTCAATCTCTTCTCCAAACCCATGGTGTTTGGTGGAAAAAGAGATCGAAGAGCTTGGAACACAGATTTCAAACAAATGACCTAACTAATCCCCTAAACAACCATGACATGTGGGAAAGGAAGGATTAACCTCTAAGATCTGATTTTCCAGGACATCTGAATCCTGTCAAGGTAAGACACCCCTTGGATCATAGAGATCTTGGCGTGAGAGTCTCTAAGCCTTAAGTACTCAAGATCCTAGAAGAGAAGGTAATGAAGAATAAGAAAACTCAAAGCTTTAACCTTTTTGACCCTTTCGAATCACCTCAACCCATCAACCCAAATGAAACTACTCGCTACACATAAAGAAAACCGAACAAAACGCAATAAACAGAAAGCTAAGCATGATTAACGATTGATTAAAGCAAAAAGATTCAATATTCAAAGGTTTCGAAAGCAAGAAAAAGCTTGAAGTTATACAATGGCGGAAATCGCCTAAAACGAGAGAGAGCGAAAAGGTAAAGAGACAAATTGAAGATAATGAAAGCGATGGCTGCGTTTTGCCAAAAATGGCCAAACCGCAAATGGTCCCCCCTTCGCTAGAAGCCAAAAGCGGTTAAAGTAGCCTGGGATCGAGCATGAAGCTAGATCTGGCTCTCGATCTTTGTCTTGGATCGGATGACTTTAGTCGATCTTTGAGTCGATTTTGTGCTGATCGGGTTGGAAGCTCGATCTGGTACTCGATCTGCATGGCGTCATTTACGTCCGTACTTCAGATCGATCTCCACACTCGAACTTGGTCTCGATCCATTTCCTTGCATCGACGTGGTCACTCGATCTTCTGGTCGATCTCATCTAGATCGACCTGCATTGATCGATCTGCTACTCGATCTCGGGTCCTTAGTATGCACTCCTGAGCTCTCCAAGTGTCCAAGAACTTCCTCACGAGCCTTAGCACGTCTATGCAACCTCCTCAACTAGAGAGTGCTCCAAACAACCTGGATTTGATGTATTTATGCAAGAAACATGCGAAATGCGAATGCAATGGGACCTAGAACCTAAAATGCAACAAATAGAACAAACTAGCCTATAATGCAAGATGAATGCATGAAAAACTATCCTAAATGCATGCAAAATACACCAAATATATAGTAATATCAACTCCCCCAAACTTGCCCTCAAGCAAACAAAATTCAAGAAGGGAGAGAAGTTTTAAAAATGGGGGTTTAAGCTTCTTGCAAAGGTGCTTTTCAAATGAATCATTTCAATGGTCCTAGTTCTTAACTCTAAAATGCAATGCATACACTCATACTCCAAAGAACTTAGCCATACTCATCAGACAATGAATTTCAAATCATGACTCTCCTATTCCAAACAATGAAAGAATCTTATCCTTTAACATTCATTAATGATCAAACCGTGAATCACACTTATGTATTTTAAAGCCGAACACATTTGGTTAAGGACAAAGGCTATGAGATTAGAATGATCTCATTTAAATGGGTTTTCATAAATGCAAGGGTTTCTCTCAAGAAGGGTATGAACTTATGCATAATGCTAAAGGTAAAGACGATTGACGCATACATGATTAGATTCTCATCTACCCATACACACTAACAATCATCCTAAAACCCCTCTCATTTCTTTTTTTTTCTTTTTTTTAGCTCACTCACCCTCCTAGATACTATCCTCATCACCAAAGCAATTCGCTTAGCAAAAACCCAAGTTAAAACAGAAAACATCCTTACTCTTTTAGGCTAGTGAAAAGGCTGAAAATATCTTTAGCTCTTTACTTTTCTTATTGATAGCTCTCTACTTATTTTTTTTTTCTTTTTTTTTCTTTTTATTTGGCACTTAGACTCTTTTCTTTTCTTTTCTTTTTTTTTTTATTTGAGAGCTACCTTCTGAAATATACTTAGAGCTTTTTATTTTGAAAACATTGCCTTCCACTTAAAATTCTTTTAAAACTCTTCAAACACCAAACTCTTTTGAAACCGTGAACAATTAAGCAAGCAAGCAATCCCCATGAACCCCAAACCTAATTCTAAGGCTAAAACTAGCTTCAAATTGCAAAGCTAGCATCAATATGAAAACCTAATCATGTCGCATAAGCCTAACACTTTCTGCCAAGTTCAAACCAAAAAGAGGCCTCACAATGATATCACACAAGAACAATTGGCTTGAAAGAAAGGTAAGGGTTATGGTGGGAGTTCTACTTAGGCTCACAAAAGAGTGGTTAAAGGAGTAAGAGAGCCTAAATATGTATAAGATCCATGTGTTCATTTTCAAATGCATAAGTATGATAATTAAAATTCAGATTAGGGTTCTCACTTATTAGGACAAGATTCAGTTCATGAATGTTCTAGTCAAGCCACGAAAATCAAAACACATGATCCAAGTATGGTTAGAGCTTACTTTCGAAGAGTGTACAATGCATCAAAGAGATACTAACTAGGGCCTTGAAACAATTCATGAGTTTAAAACACCTTTTAAAGAAAATTTTAACCGCTTATGCAAATGTAAACAACCTAGATGCTTATAAATTCTTGACTCAATCCTAAAATGTTAAACAAAGTGAATGCAACTACATGAATTTTTTTGAAAATTTTTAAAAACTTTACCAATTTTTTTTTTGTTCTTTTCTATGCTTTAGATGCAATGAAGACTCAATGGATGCAAAGAGAAAATAAGAAGAAAGAAAACAATGTCAAATAACACACAAACTTCCCCAAACTTGAATGCCACCATCTCGGTGGCAAACAAATTCAAAGGAGTTCAAAACACAAAGCAAAAGAAAACGAAAACGGATGATGGTATTTACAAGGATCGGTTGTTGGTACCTTGGAGCTAAACTCGGCTAGAAGTTGAGGATGTTCCAGCGGAGCCGCTCTATCTAGAGGAGCGTCGTGCTATGCCCTTGCCCTTATCCGCGGTCGGGAATCCATGGACGGAATGACGTGCTTGTTGTGTGCTGCCTTGAGATTCACTGATGACTATCTGACCCGTTGATCTCCTCCTCTGCTTGACCTCTACACTCATGGACTGCTTGGACTGCGCGTGAGAGTTCCCTTGGAATGCCTTGACCTTCTTGGCAAGTTTCTTGATCATCTTGCCTTGCCATTTGGTTATCTGTTGCTGCATCTCCACAACCGAAGCTAGGAACTTCTCCGCCTTGGTTCTTGGCTCAAAATCTATCTTTGGGAGCTCAAAATAAGCTGGTATCACGGCGTCTGAGGGTGGTGATTCTGAGGGCTCACAGGTGACTTGAGGCGGCCTCATGGCTTCTCCAAGTGGTGCATAACACTCCTCTTGATTTGGACAGAACTCGATGGTGCCTATGCTGCCCACGTGTGTTTCATCCACATTAGGAAGGATGCATATGCTCTTCTTCTTGTCATCACTGTAGAACAGATAGGCAAAGAATCCTGGAGCTGGCGTAGGTCCCAAGCTATCGGTGTTATGCATATAGATCTCGTCCATGTATGCTCTATCCGCGCAAGGTTCGAAGCTTTGAAGAGGTACACCGGCTTGAATGAAGAGTGGTGTAAGGAAGCCGCCAATGAATGCTGAACTCGCCTTGCACCTCATAGCATACACCTTGTATTTCACCAAAGAGGACACCAAGATACATCCATAATTAACATCATTCCCAATCTCATCTTGCATCGGCTCAGGGTTCACCTCTTCGCTGCTGCAAAGTACCTCTTGATTCCTTGGAAGAGAAAGCACAGCTCGGTCCTTGTCATGGTAGGAGCCACTGATCGCCCACTGATTGTGTTTGCTAGCAGCTTTAGACTGTACCTTAGGACGGGATTCCTCACTTTCTTGATCTTAGCCGTGTTGGGCTTGTATTCTTCATCACAAAGCAAGTCCCATAGTTCGTTGGCAGTCTTGAGAGGAGGGAACTCTACTTGTTTAGCCGTGGCATTAAGACCATAAGCTTGGCAATGCTCTTCAATGGAGAGATGATAAGCTCGCCTCTTGAACTTGAAGGTGAGATGACCTTGTGAGGGAGTAGGGAGGCTCGGATTCTCATAGGAAAATGCCAAGGTAGAGAGGAAGTCTAGAGTGACTTGCGGATATGTTGGGCAATCCATCCGTGAAAGGCATGCAAGCCCCATGTCTTGGAGAAGAAAATCAATGTCTTCTCGAAGCCCCATCCTCTCCAAGAGATCTCTACTAGCAAACTTAGTAGGCTCAAAGCGCAGCCTCTCTATCCTCTTCTTTGCCAACTTTTCCTCCTTCGTCCAACGAACTCTCTATTGAACCACTTGTTGAGCTTCTTCTTGTTGAACCACTTGTTGCTCCTCTTGACCTTCTCCTTCTTGTTCTGTCTCCTCTCTCGTTCTCTTTGGGGCAATAGTACCTGAAACACAATTCTCAAACAAGAGAATGAGCAAAGGCGGCGAATATTGAGAGAAAGAGCAAGCAAGAAAGAGAAAGTTTTAACTAATGCCCTATATTTTTGGGGAATTTATAAAAATTCTAGCAAGATAATAGAGAAGAGACTCTAGAGATAGAGCCAAATCTAGAATTTTTCATAATATCTAGCTAGTTTTAAAAATTCGCTAAACCTGTAACATGCAAAGAAAAGGAAATTTTCCCAAAAGGTTTAAAACAAAAACTTGAAAATACCTTTTTGAAGTTGAAAGAGGTTGTTGTTGGCCCTTAGTTAAAAGGAAAATCACACTCTCTCTGGTTTAGAAACTCGAAACACAAATAATGAGAGAGTGTGTTTGTTGAAAATTTAAAGGCCAACAAGAAAAATCTAAAACCATGGGCAAGAAAGTGGTTTTCTGATAAAAGGTGTGGTCAAAGCACATCTTTCATGGTCAAAGATGCTTGCCTTGACCACATTTTAAATTTAAAAACTGGAGGGAAAGTAGAAAAAAGGGGAAAGAAATTGTTACCTCGGCACGAGATTGAGTCCATTTGGTCGATTTTGGGCTCGATCTCATGCCCATAATGGCTAGGATCCAGAGGTTTGATCGATGAGGGACTCGATTCAATTTGCATCGAGTCTTAGATCGACTGTCCCTCTAGTTCCTTGACTTTTGGTCAACAAGCACTGTTCCTTGGATCGAGCTACGTGTTCGATCTGAGGGTCGATTTGGCTTAGATCGAGTGGCAGATCGAGTAGACCATTCGATCAATTTTTGAGAATCGAGTGACTCGGTCGATCTACACCTCGTTTGCTTTTCAGACTGAACGTATAGGGTGTTCATCCTCTCGTGATCGACCGTTCCACTCGATCTGTCTACTCGATCTCGTCTAGATCGACTAACTCCTCTCGATTCACTACTTTGATCTAGTAAAGATCAAGCTAGGATGAGTCGATCTAGCACTCGATCTCTAGCCTATTCTTAACCCTTCTCACCTCCTTTAGACTCCAAGATCATGTCCTGCAATCCCTTACATCCTTTCCTACACACTTAAAAGATAAAACCATAAAACTGAAATAGAAAGAAAGCAGAAATATATACAAGATAGACATGGGAATGCCTCCCATGTGCACTTTCTTTAACGTCTTTAGCTAGACTTTACTTGGTTTAGGCAGATGGTGGGTCTTGGAGAAGCATTAAAGTGCTCTCCTTGTTGAAAGCACTGACCATGTATGGCTTTACTCTGTGTCCGTTGACTGTGAACGCATTCCCACTCTTGCCAACCAATGTAACGGCTCCATAAGGCAATACCTCCTTGATCTCAAACGGTCTGCTCCATCTTGATTTGAGCTTGCCCGGGAACAGCTTCAACCTCGAGTCATAGAGTATCACCAGACTGCCTTCCTTAAGCTCTTTATGAACCAACTTCTTGTCATGAGCAGTATTAGTACGCTCCTTGTAGATCTTAACGCTTTCATAGGCGTCCAGCCTTAGTTCATCAAGCTCATGTAGCTGGATCAAGCGCTTCTCCTGAGCGGTCTTGAGATCATAGTTTAACTGCTTCACAGCCCACAATGCTCTATGTTCCAGCTCAACCGGGAGGTGACATCCTTTGCCGTAGAGAAGAGTAAAAGGAGTAGTACCAATGGGGGTTTTGAAAGCGGTCTGGTAAGCCCACACAGCATTGTCTAGCTTAGCCGCCCAATCCTTCCGAGTAGTTCCTACTGTCCTCTCTAGTATTGCCTTGATCTGCCGGTTAGAGACCTCTACTTGTCCACTCGTTTGAGGACGATAGGGTGTAGCTACCTTGTGCTTCGCACCATATTTCCTTAAGAGGTTCTCGAATACTTTGTTGATTAAATGGCTGCCACCGTCGCTGATCACAACCTTAGGGACTCCAAATCTTGGGAATATGATGGTTTTAAAGAGCTTGATCACCACCTTAGAGTCGTTTGTAGGGGAAGCGATGGCCTCAACCCATTTAGATACATGCGCGAAGTACGAACTACTTACCTCGCGGGCAACATCGATCACTTATGCTCGATGTTGGTGATCGATGTGGCTTACATCGTGCATGGTTGCACGATGTTGCTGATCGATGTGCCAACCAATATTCCATGCCCCTTTACATCGTACGTTGTTGATGATTGATGGTGCACATCGTATGGTGCTCCTGATCGATGCTGATCTTCTGACTCTCGGGTTGATTACATCGCACGATGTAGGTGCTCGATGTAACCAGCCCGAGATACTTCTTCTCCCAACATCGAGCTACCAAGGTCGATGTTGTTGCCAGACATTTCCTAAGCCCACTAACATCGAGCTCCACAGCACGATGTTGGATCTCGATGTTCACTAGAAAATGTCTTCTTTGGTTCCCCAAACATCTACTCATCACCCTATCAGCCTTCTTGCTTTTAAGAACAATCAAAATGCATAAAACATAAACTAAAAGCTTAACTATGTACAAGGGTACCATGGGACTACCTCTCAAGTGTGCTTCTTTAAAGTCACTTAGCTTGACTTTGATTACCTTCTTAGTTGAGGTAAGGAGAAGGAGTCTTGGAACTCCTTGGTGGCATCTTGTTTTCCTTGACCCTCTTGGTTACTCCATCAATCTTAAACACAGCAAAAGGCTTAGACTTGCCTTCCTGCTTCATCTTGTATTAGAATTCACCATTCTTGGAGCCAAATTGTCTCAAAACCACCCCATCTTCTTTAATACCCAACTGAATTTCATTCAACAAATTACAACGAACCACTTGGAGGTTCTCCTCTTCAGTGGTTTCTCGGAACAACAAGCGTAAACAGCTCATCAAAGCTTATACCAGTGTAGCCATTAAATGTAGGCCAATGTACAGCAGCTCCCTTCTTCTTATTCAGCTCCATGGAGAATGCATGTTCATTCTCTAACTTGTTACCTTTGCTATCAAACTTCAGGATCTTTTTCTTGGTGAGCCTTAGTTCAATAGTACACTCCCCTACATTAAATAATGCACCAGCTGAAGCAAAGAAGGGTCTTCCTAAGATGATAGAATTCTTGATTTTCCCTTCGACATCCAAGACTAATGATATCATTGCATATTGCATACATTCTGCATACTCATTAGGTAGTTTTTCATGCATTTGTATCATGTTTTAGGCTAGATTGCATCACTTAGGGTCCTAGAGCATTCTTGCATCAACATATGCATTTTCTCTGCATTTTGCATCCATTCCAGGTTGTTTCTGGTTGCTTTGGAGACACGGAGGTTCGTGGAGGTGTGGAGGCCGATGTAGCAGTTCATAGAAGCTCGGGAGTGTGCTAAGGACCAGTGATCGAGGAGCAGATAGAGCATGGCCGGTCGATCTAGGAGTTGATCGACCAGAAGATCGAGCTAACTAGGCGATCCAAGGATAATGATCGAGATGGAGATCGAGTGAAGCAATCGATGTATCAGTACGGACGTAAATGACGCCATGCAGAGCGAGAGCCGGATCGAGTACACCACTCGATCCTCCCAAAGATCGATACCGAGATCGGATGCAGCACTCGATTCACCGAAGAAGATCGAGACCCGGATCGAGCCGAAGACACGATGGCCGGATATGATCGAGAGAACAACTCGATCCAATGGTCGATCTCTGTCCTTTCAACCGTTTTTGGCTGTTAGCGAAGGGGGGACCATTGGACTGTTTTGACATTTTAGGCAAGGTGGCGAATGCTTTTTCGATAACTTTTAGATTTCTTATCTTTTTCTTTCAAGTTCTCTCTCTCGTTTTCGGAAGAACACTATTGTTGAACCAGTTTTCTTTTCAAGCTTTTGTATTCTCGAACCTTATCGTTTAATCTAGTCGTTGTTTCATGTTTATCGTTTCATTTCTTCCACATTGCTTGATTTACTTTATGTGTAGTGAGTAGTTTACTTTGGGTTCGGGGTTGAGAGGATTAAGGGGTAGAAAAGGTTCGATCTTGGTTTGTTTTCTAAACGTTTTAAGGCTATCTCTTCTAAGGTGCTGAAAGCTTAATGCTTGAAGACTCTCACGCCAAGAGCTTCATGATCTGAGAGGTCCCTTACCTTGACAGGATCCAGGGGCCTCGGAAGATCTCACCTTAGAGACTAGTTACCCCTTCCCAAAAGCCATGGAAGTTTGGGGGACTAGTTAAGCCATTGTTCGAAATCTGTTTTCCTTGCCTTTCGACCTCTCTTTCCACCAAAAGCCATGGGTTTGGAGGAGAGGATGAAAGAGTGATCTATACCGAAAGCCACAGATAGATCTTGTTTTGTTTTCGAGGCTTAGAGATCCTAAACCAAGTGAGTCGATCCAAAGTTTCAAACCCAAGATCGACCTTTGAAACCCCTTATATGAATCTCAACCCTAAAGCCCTCTCTTCTAGCATATTTACGTCTCATATCATCTTTAGCTTGTTACCTGATAGCGTCCTGGTCTATAGATTCATTGTTCTTACGGTTTTAGACGAGATCGATCGTTTCTGCTCGATCTAGTGGTCGATCTTGTGGTCGATCCACTAGTCGAATTTTAACAATTCGAAGCTCTTCCCTTTAATTTATCTGTTTGTTCCTCGTGGTAACTGCTTCCTTTCTGGTATTTTTAAAATAGGTTTCACTCCGTTTAGGTTGCTGCATTTAGTTTTTAGATTATTTCTCATAAACTGTCTCGTTTGCTTAGATTTGTCTTAGACCTTGCATTCTCTGTGGATTCTCTATCATCTAGAAGTGGATTGACACTCTCCTGCTTGCCTTACTACAACATTGCTTGCATTAGAGTTTTGATAACCTCTCTGCTGCATTAGACCGTAAGAAAAGCGTTTATCAACTAAGAAGTCTGTTGGGATTGTTACTCCTTCAATCATCATGGGTACATCCCTTAGAGCTCCCAAAGGTATCTTTACTGTTCCATCAGCAATTATTAGAGACATACTCCTCTTCTCAAACCCTGTATAGCCCATTGTTCTAGCAATAGAGGCTGGCAACAGATTGATGCTGGTGCCCAAATCTCACAGACAGCTCTTAAAAATCTTCCCCTTAAGTTCACATGGAAGGGTAAAGCAGCCAGGATCTCCAAGCTTCTTGATGTCCAGGTTCTTAACCTCTGATAACTCAACCTTAGCTAGCATTTTCCCAGCTCTTCCTCAGCATCGAGTCCTCTAAGTTCCATCTGAGAAGCATAAAGAGTTGAATACTTCTGAACTAGCTCCTGCATGAACCTTCCTGGAAATAGAATGTCACGTTGGTAAACTGGAAGAAAATCAGCTTGCTTCTCCTTTTTAGCTTCAGGAACCTTGACAAGGTCTTCCCCCTCACTCTGAGCTTCAATATCCTCATTGAACAAAGATAAGAACTCCTCTATAACAGCTTCTTCCTCAGCAGTACCCAATTCTTCTTTAGAATCAACAGCTTGGCAATTCTCTTTGTGATTCATCTCACACTTTCCTGGAAGATTTCCTTAGGGGCGTGGTCCTGTAGCTACTCCTTTGTTGTTCTCTAAGTCTTCACTCTTGCAGCTAGATCCTCTAACTCGTTTGTGAGCTCCACATGAACATAGTCTATCTTGTGGTGCATATCAGCAAATTTCTTGTTCATCTCCAAGGTTCCATTGATCTGAGGTTGAAGCACTTGTTGGATGAGACTCTTGATTTCACAATCCTGAGAGCTTGAAGAGGTTTGAGCAGGTGCTTGAGCATTGAATCCTGGAAAGTTAAAAAGTGCTCTAGGCTGGAAGTTATTGTTCCTTGGGATGAAGCCTTGATTGTTGTTGTTGTAAGGCACAAATGGTCTTGTTTGGCCAGCTTGCTGTTGTTGTTGAGGTGGGCAGACCTGATCGTGAGGATTGTCTACATTGTTACTCCTGTAAGATAGATTATGATTGTTCCTGTAGGAGTAGTTGTTGTTGCCTCCCTAGTTTTCCAGATAGTTCATCTCCTCAACTTGGCATGCTTCTTGATCTTTAATCTAAAGCAAGTCTCCAACAAAGTTAATTTCCTTCCTTTTGTTGGGGTCGGTTTTCACCCTAGCGAGATTAGCGGGAAAATGGCTAAGTATAGAAGTGATTCTTGGCGATGCCCAGACTATGCACGGGCAAAGCCGGTCACCTCGCCCTAACTGTGCACGGGCGAGGTGAACCGTGCAAAACCCGGGCGAAGCAAATCACCTCGCTGAAACCATGCGCGGGCGAGGTGAACCGTGCAAAACCCGGGCGAAGCCAATCACCTCGCCTAAACCGTGCACGGGCGAGGCGAACCGTGCAAAACCCGAGCGAAGCCAATCACCTCGCCCAACCCGTGCGCGAGCGAAGCCAATCACCTCGCTCTAACCGTGCGCGGGCGAGGTGAATCGTGCAAAACTCGGGCGAGGCCAATCACCTCGCCCAAACCGTGCACGGGCGAGGAAAACTTCAAATCAAGCCCAAAGGCGAAGGCCCACGAAGCAACAAGGCGAAGCCCTAAGTCAAACCCAAGACAAAGTGATGTGCAAGTGGGCCGAGCCCAAATTCACGAAGAATTGGGAAGCGGTGTTTATCCTAGAAGACGAAACCTTGAGGAAGGAGGTGCCGCGAAGGTGATAAGGAAAGATTATCTATGCAAATATACTCCGACATCTTCGTCTAGATTAGAAGTAGGAGTTGTATAAATAGAGAGTTTAACGCCATTAGCGCACAGATCTTTTGACCTAGCAAAAGACTTAGCAAAATACTTGTATTAAAAGCTTATCTAAGCAGCACTAATAAAATCACCATCTTTGGATCCTTGTTCTCACGTGTTTACCTTAGAATCTTTACGTCCTCTTTTATTTTTAACAGACAAATTATATTGTGTGAAATCCAGCCCACACAATTTGGCGCTAGAAGGAGGGGGAGTAGAAGAATTCGTACACCGATGAATCAAGAGACACAAGATCTGAAGAGATGTCCACCGGAGCACAAGACGGAGATAACACCAGAGTTGGACGAGGCGATGGAGGCGCATGTGACAAAGTTCAGCATCCGCAGATGCAAGCCGGGGCGCTCACGACTGCCCTAGCTGAGGTGAAGGAGATGCTGGCGACGCTGGCGAAGAAGACAGGAGAGCAAGACAAAATCCTCGAGGCATTAGCAGCGGAAAGTCAAGCTCAAAGCCAGCGCATCGGGAGCATCCTCCCACCGACGAATCCGCGTAGCAGGTCCAAGAGACACGAGCTAAACCCTACGGCTCTCAACTTTTTCACACCGGTGGCGAGTGGTAGCAGACTCGGAGGTCCAATAAATTTCCAATCACAGCCTGCTCACAGAGAACAGACACCAGCCGCTATGAGGCCGAATGTCACAGTCCCACCACGCTTGAACCAAAGTGGAGGAACTCAGGAGCAAGAAGGGCAACAGCCTAGCGAATCCGTGGGCGAACAGACAGGAGGCAAAGGCAACCCAGTTACGGCCGAGGAGACATAGACGGACCCGATCCAACTTAATACAAATAATTCCACGACGATGCAGGCCCGCACTGAAGGAGATGTTGGCGACGCAGAGCATGAACACGACTCGGAGGAGGAGATTGAAGAGCTCACATGGAACGAACAAGCTCAATACCCAGAGGAGCATAGAACCACAAATCGTAGCCATTTGATCCAACACAGACATGGGAGCCGAGGAGGAGATGCCCTTAGCAAGATACGAGCCGATTTAGCCCGAGTGAATGCCGAGGTGCGAGCCATCCGATCCGAAGTGCATAAGGCAACCAGCGTGGTGCCGGAGATAGACTTGCTGCTAGAGGAAGTCCAGAAGACCCCATTCACCATTCGGATCACCAAGGCGAGAGTATCCGACCCTGGGAAAATCCGACTACCTACCTACGAAGGAACGACCAATCGAAAGGAGCACGTCAGGGCGTTCAACGCCGCGATGGCGAGGTCCAAATTCAAGGAGAATGAACGAGACGCCGGTTTCTGCCTCCTCTTTGTAGAAAGCCTTCGAGGAGCAGCCCTTGAATGGTTCTCGCGCTTGGAATGAAACTCGATCGACAACTTCAAGAAACTGACCAGGGAATTCATGAAACAATATTCCATGTTCATGAACCAAGGCGTTTCAGATGCAGACCTCTGGACCTTGTCTCAAGGACCGACCGAATCGCTTAGGGCGTTCATGGGATGTTTGAAAGCAGTTATGTCCAAAGTGGAGAATGTAAGTGACAAGGGAGCACTCGTCGCATTGAGAAAATCTCTATAGTATAAGTCGGAGTTCAGGAATGAAATAAGCCAAAACAAGCCGCAAACTATCCAGGATGCCATGCACCGCACTTCAGACTTTATACTGGAAGAAGAAGAATTCAAAACTATAGACCAGCGTTTTGGTTCAAGGAAGGCGAGTAGCAAGAGTCAAGTCGCGACGCCAAGTCAACCATCCCAAAAGAAGAGTTACCAGAACAAATCGTATGTGCACCACGAAGGACCAAATTTCCGCGGAGCCCATAACTATCAAATAGGCAGTGGGGGAGGCAAATTTCCGTGGAACACCTGGACGAGAAACCCAAACTCGTATGACGAAAAAGCATACAGTGAGGTGCATAAGGCCTACGGACATCCGACATCAAAGTGCCAAACAATTGGAGCTAAACTCATGGAAAAACTTATAACAGGAGAGCTCGGCAACGCGGTGACCTTGAAGGACCTCGAAGGGGAAATCGCAGAAGAAGCAGACCAGCGAGGCAAGCCAGCTCCAGAAGAAAAAGGCCCTGAGGCGAGAAGAGACCCCGAGGCGAGGAGATGTACCGAGGCGAGGCCACGCGCACCCCCAAAACGCAACAGGAAAAATGAAAAAGAAACCGAGCCGGGTGATATCTCTTGTATTTACACCATTTAGGACTGCATTTAGTACATGTTTTGCATGTTTTCCCTTAGTTTTTGCTCCATTTTCTTCTCCTTTTAGACTTAGGTTGCATTTAGGGTATAATTTGCATTTTTCTTGCATTTTGGATGTTTTTAGGTGCTTTTGGAGCTAAAAGGAGCTTGAAAGAGCTTTGGGGATGATTCAGGATGCTAGCTGGATCAAAGGGAGCAAGAAGGATCAAAGCAGACAATCTCTGCAAAGGCTTTCGGACAGAGCACAGTGAACATCGGTCAAGGAGTGACCGATACCAGATTTTCGGTCACCAGCACCGGTCATGGGATGACCAATACGAGCACATCGATCACCAGCATCGGCCAGGAGTGACCGACATAAACACAACAGATGAATTTCGATCACCAGCATCGATCACTGCCAGACCGATGGGATTCACATCGGTCACAGATGACTGTTGTAACTGACCGATGTAATACCAGGCTGAAGACCCTCTATTTATAATTTTGCCATATTCGTTTAGGCTCCTATAAATACGAAAAATCCCTAATTTCTTAAAACAAGTTTTTACCCAGTAGTTCTTTCTTTCTTGTTCAGACCCTTGGGTTTTGTAATTTGAATCTTTGCTTTATTTTAATTATAGTTTGCATCTTTCATCTTGTTTAAGCTTTCTAATCATGATTAGTCATCTTTCTCTCTTTGAATTGATGGTTTTAATGGTGTTTAGTGAGTAGTCCTTTTTAGGGTATTTGAGACTCTATCTGATTGCTTAGTGTTAATTCTTCCATTTCCTTTCTTGATTACTGTGTTTAATGCTTAATTAGCTATAGCTAAGTTGATTAAGATCTTAGGCTCCTTTTATGCCCACCAAGTGTTTGATGAAATGCCAGTACTGCTTTGCAAGAGAAATGCAAATCCTAGTGATAACTATCTTTTTATGTCTATAGGAGTAATGCAAGCAGGAGGTTATCAAAACTCAAGCAGCACACAGTCGTAGTATAGTGTAAGAGGAATCAATCCAACCTAGGAGCTAGAAAGTGCAATGAGAATGCAAAGATCATGCAATGCTAAGCAAATGATGAACGG
Organism: Thlaspi arvense; assembly: GCA_911865555.2. Classification (NCBI taxonomy): domain Eukaryota; kingdom Viridiplantae; phylum Streptophyta; class Magnoliopsida; order Brassicales; family Brassicaceae; genus Thlaspi; species Thlaspi arvense. The sequence continues at coordinate 21,221,991 of OU466862.2, read as the reverse complement.
TTTTGTAAAAATCTTAAAAACTAGATGCAACGGTCAAATGCAAAGCAAAACTATTTTAAAAATACTAGAAACGAGTGAACTACCACGAGGAACAAACAAAATGATTAAAATGCAAAGCTATGAATTATTAAAAATCGACTAGTGGATCGACCACTGGATCGACCAGTAGATCGTGCAATAACGATGGATCTCGTCTAAAAGTTCAACAGGAATGAATCTAATGACCAGGATGCGAACAGATAACAAGCGAATGATTAACAGATATGAGAAAATACTAAGAAAGAGAGTCCAGGGTTGAGATTCATGTTCAAGGGTTTCAAAGGTTCAAGCTTGGTTTGAAAACTTTAGATCTACTCACTTTGTGAGATTCGCTAGGCCTTGAAAACAAAACAAGATCCATCCATGGCGTGTGGTATGGATCACTCCTTCATTCTCTTCTCCAGACCCATGGCGTTTGGCGGAAAAAGAGATTGAAGGGCAATAAACATAGATTTCAGACACAAGGCCTAACTAGTCCCCTAAACTACCATGACGTTTGGGAAAGGTAGACTAGACTCTAGGATTCGATTTTCCAGTTTCTCGATCCGGTTCTCGATCTGCATGGCGTCATTTACGTCCGTACTTCAGATCGATCTACCGTCTCGATCTGGGTCTCGATCCATTTCCTTGCATCGACTCGGCTACTTGATCTTCTGGTCGAGCTCATCTAGATCGACCTGCCTTGCTCGATCTACTTCTCGATCTCGGGTCCTTAGCATGCAATCCTGATTTCTCCAAGTCTCCATGAACTTCCTCATGAGCCTTAGCACGTCTACGAATCCTCGATAGCTCCAAAGTAGCCGAAAACAACCTGAATGCAATGCAAAATGCAAGAAACATGCAAATGCTGGTGCAAAAGTGCTCTAGGACCTAGAGTGATGCAAACTAGCCTAATATGCAAGGTAAATGTATGAAAAACTAACTTATATGCATGCAAAATACATGATACAGTAATATCAACTCCCCCAAACTTACCTTTTGCTTGCCCTCAAGCAAACAAAATTAAAGAAGGGAGAGAGGTTTTAAAACAAACGGGGGTTTAAGCTTCTTGCAAAGGTGCCTTTCAAATGAATTAGTCTCAACGTCCTAGTTACTAGTTCTAAGATGCGATGCACACACTCATACTCCAAAGAACTTAGCCATACTCATCACACAATGAATTTCAGATCATGACTCTCCTATTCCAAACAATCAGAGAATCTCATCCTTTAACATTCATTAATGATCGAACCGTGAATCAAACTTATGCACTTTAAAGCAAAACACATTTGGCTAAGGGCGAAGGCTATGAGCATAGAATGATCTCATTTTAAAAAGGGTTTCACAATGCAATGGGTTTCTCTCACTAATAGTATGAACTTTATGCATAATGCTAAAGGTAAAGGCAATTGATGCATACATGATTAGATTCTCATCCACCCTTTTACACTAACAATAATCCTAAAACCCCTCTCATTTTCTTTTCTTTTCAGCTCACTCACCCTCCTAAAGACTACCCTTATTAAGCTCAAACCCAAATAAAAAAACAGAAAACATCTTTACTCTTTAGGCTAGTAAAAAGGCTTGAAAACATTTTAGGTCCTTATTTTTTTCTTATTGATAGCTCTTTTATTCTTTTCTTTCTTTTTCTTTTCTTTTTATTTTGGCACTTAGGCTCTTTTCTCTTCTTTTTATTTTACTTGAGGGAGCTATCTTCTGAAATACTTAGAGCATTATACATTTTGAAAACAAAGCCTTTCACTTATAACCTTTTGTTCACTTCAATTACCAAACTCTTTTGAAACCGTAAGCATATAAACAAGAAAGCAATCCCATCAAACCCCCAAACATATCCTAAGCCTACAACTAGCTTCAAAATGCAAAGCTAGCAATCATATGAGAACCTAATCATGTCGCCTAAACGTAACACGTTATGCTAAGTTCAAACCGAAAAGAGGCCTCACAATGATGTCACACAAGAAAGCTTGGCTTGAAAGAAAGGTAAGGGTTAATGTGGGAGTTCTACTTAGGCTCACAAAGAGTGGTAAAAGGAGGAAGAGAGCCTAAATTTTTATAAGATCCATGTGATCATTTTCAAATGCATAAGAATGATATTTAAAAATTCAGATTAGGGTTCTCACTTATTAGGACAAGTTTCAAATCATGAATGTTCAATTCAAGTCACGAAAATCAAAACAAGTGATCCAAGCATGGTAAGGACTTACTTTCAAAGTGTGAGCAAAGCATCAAACAACTACTAACTAGGGCATTGAAACAATTCATGAGCTTAAAACACCTTTTTAAGAAATCTTTAACCCCTTATGCAAATGTAAACAACCTATATGATTAAAAATTTTAGATTCAATCCTAAAATGTTTAACAAAGTGAATGCAACTACATGAATTTTTTGGAAATTTTTAAAACTTTTACCAATTTTTTTTGTTCTTTACTATGCCTTAGATGCAATGAAGACTCAAGGGATGCAAATAGAAAATAAGAGCAAAATAAACATGTCAAATAACACACACACTCCCCCAAACTTGAATGACACCGTCTCGGTGGCAAACAAATTCAAAGGAGCTCAAAAACACAAAGCAAAAACAGAAGAAGAATGCGTGGTATGTACAATGGAAGGTTGTTGTTACCTCGGATCTAGTCTCGGCTGGAACTTGAGGATGTTCCAGAAGAGCTAGATACTATGGCATTGCCTTTGGAGGCTGGCTGTTGGAGAGAAAGATGTGCCAGCTGGATGTTGCTTGCTTGAGTCTCACGGATGACAACTCCTCCGATTGAAAGCCTCCTCTTCTCGGGCTGTTGGACCTCCTCACTTGCAGCCTGCTTTGGTGAACCTCCTTGAAGCGCCTTGACCTTCTTGGCAAGCTTCTTGAGCACCTTGCTCTGCCATTTGTTGATTTTCCTTTGCATCTCCATAACAGAAGCAAGGAACTTCTCCGTCTTAGTCTGCGGCTCAAAGTCGAGCTTAGGGAGGACAAAGGCTTTGGGCATCTCATCATCCGTGGCAGGAGACTCCGATCTTGGCCGAGTAGCTTGGCGAATAGCGGCTGTGATTCCTAGAGAAGCCATACACTCCTCTACGCTTGGGAGAAACTCGATGTTCCCAACCCCCAACAGCTCGGTTTCAGTCTTGTTTGGCAGGATACACACCCTCTTCTCATTCTCCTCGTCAATGAATAGGTATTCAAAGAAACCCTCAGCTGGCGTGCGTCCCAAGCTATCAGTGTTCTTTAGATATATCTCATCCATGAAAGCTCTCTCGGGAACAGGTGTGAAGTTCTGAAGTGGGACACCGGCTTGCACGAACAAAGGCGTGAGGAAGCCTCCAATGAGTGACGAGCTTGCCGTGCGTCTCAAGGCATACACCTTGTATTTCACCAATGAAGCAGCCAGGATGCACCCGTAGTTCACGTCATCTCCGAGTTGGTCTTCCAACGGCTCATCATTCTCATCCGGATCACACACGAGATGCTTAATGCCTTGGAACAAGAAGCAAAGCTCCGTCTTGGTGACCGTGGGGGCTACTTTCAAAGTGTAACGCAGCACCGGACTCCTCACCCTCTTGATCTTCGCGGTATTCGCCTTGTAATCATCGTTGGCTATGAGGTCCCAAAGATCGTTTGCTTGAGTGAAGGAGGGAAACTCAACCTTCGTGGCAGCAGCATTGAGACCATAAGCTTGGCAAAGCTCGGGGATTGAGAGGCTGAACGCTTGACGTTTGATCTTGAAAGAGAGGCGGCCTTGAGATGGAGTTGAGATGTTAGGATTCTCATACGCAAACTCCAAGGTGGCAAGGAAGTCAATTGTCACTTCGGGAAAGGTTGGGCAATCCATCCGTGACAAACACCGTAGCCCTATCTTCTGGAGGAGTTCATCAAAATCTCCCCAAATCCCCATCTTAGAGAGCAGTCCTCTGTCCGCGAACTTAGTTGGCTCCAACCGAAGCCTTTCCAGCCGCTTCTTGTCTCGTTTCTCGTCCTTACTCCAACGAAACCTCTCCTGAACAGCCACTTCTTGATTTTCTCCCTCTTGTGTTGTCTCCTCTCTTGTTCTTTTGGGGGCCATAGTGCCTGAAACAAGATTCTCAAGAAAGAGAATAAGCAAATCGGCGATTGTAGAGAAAACTTATAACTAATGCCCTAGAATTTTGGGGGATTTATAAAAATTATAGCAAGATAATATATAATCATATCTAGAGATTTAGTGAAATCCAGAATTTTTACTATCATCAAGCTAGTTTTTAAAAATTCAAACCGCCCTAGCATCTAAAACAATTAAAGCGAATAAAAATAGATTTTCTTGAAGATTTTCTTGAAGATTCGAAAATACCTTTGCAAGAATTGAGAAAGATGCTGTTAGCCTTTAGAAAACAAAGAACTCACACTCTCTTTTGCTTAAGAATTCACGAAAACAGAAATGAGAGAGTGTGAGAATAGTTGAAAATATATAAAGGCTAACAAAACACAAAACCATGGGTAAAAGAAGTGGTTTCTGACAAAAGCTGTGGTCAAGGCACATCTTTCATGCTCAAAAATGCTTGCCTTCACCACTTTTTGAATTTAAAAATTAGAGGGAAAGTGGGAAAGGGAGAATAGAAAATGTTACCTCGACACGAGATCGAGTCCATTTGGTTGATTAGGACTCGATCGCATGCCTATAATGGCTTGGATCGAGAGGGTTGCTCGATTTGGGAATCGATTCGAATTCAATCGAGTCTTGGATCGATAACACCCCTTGTTCCATGAGTTTTTGGCATAATGACTAAGTCTTCATGATCGAGCCAGGTTCTCGATTCAGGGATAGATTTGAGCTTGGATCGAGTGACAGATCGGGTAGACTATTCGATCTGACCTTGAGAATCCAGTGACTCAGTCGATCCACCTCTCGTTTGCTTTTCAGGCTAAACGTATAGGGTGTTCATCCTCTCATGATCGACTGTGTCACACGATCTGTTTACTCGATCTCGTCTAGATCGACTGACTCCTCTCGATTCACTAGCTCGATCTAGCAAAGATCGAGCCAGGATGAGTCGATCTAGCACTCGATCTCTAGCTTATATTCGCCCCTTCTTACTCCTTTTGGATCTAAGATTTTGCTCTGCAATCCCTTATACTTGTTCTTACACACTAATAAGATAAAAACATAAAACTGGAAGAGAAATAAAGCAAAAATATATACTAGATAGACATGGGAATGCCTCCCAAGTGCGCTTTCTTTAACGTCTTTAGCTAGACTTTACTTGGTTTAGGCAGATGGTGGGTCTTGGAGAAGCATTGAGGTGCTCTCCTTGTCAAATGCACTCGCCATGTATGGCTTAACTCGGTGTCCGTTCACTGTGAATGCATTCCCACTCTTGCCGACCAAGGTGACAGCTCCGTAGGGCAATACCTCCTTGATTTCATACGGCCCACTCCATCGTGACTTTAGCTTTCCTGGAAAGCAGCACCAAACTCCCTAACTTAAGCTCCTTCGGTATCAACTTCTTGTCATGAGCAGCCTTAGTGCGCTCCTTGTAGATCCTAGCGCTTTCGTAAGCATCCAGCCTTAGCTCATCAAGTTCGTGTAGCTGGATCAAGCGCTTCTCCTGAGCCGTCTTTAGATCAAAATTCAGCCGCTTCACAGCCCACAATGCTCTATGTTCCAACTCAACGGGGAGGTGACATCCTTTACCGTAGAGAAGAGTGAAAGGAGTAGTACCGATGGGTGTTTTGAAAGCAGTCTGGTAAGCCCACAAAGCGTCGTCTAACTTCACTGCCCAATCCTTCTTAGTTGTTCCGACTGTTCTCTCATGTATCGCCTTGATCTGCCGGTTAGAGACCTCCACTTGGCCACTTGTTTGAGGATGGTAAGGCGTAGCTACCTTGTGCTTCACGCCATACTTCCTTAGAAGGTTTTCAAACAGCTTGTGATGAAATGGCTTCCTCCATCGCTTATCACCACCTTGGTTACTCCAAACCTCGGGAATATGATGCTCTTAAAGAGCTTGATCACCACCTTAGAGTCGTTTGTAGGGGAAGCAATGGCCTCAACCCATTTAGAAACGTAGTCAACAACCACCAAAATGAACTTGTTGCCGTAGGAAGATGGGAAAGGCCCCATGAAGTCTATGCCCCATGCGTCAAAGATGTCAACCTCAAAGATAGGAACTTGAGGCATCTCGTTCCTCTTCGTGATGTTCCCTGCTCGTTGACAAGCTTCACAACTCTTCACAAACTCATGGGCATCCTTGAAGATAGACGGCCACCAGAAACCGGCTTGTAAGACTTTTGTAGCGGTTTTGTACGAAGCAAACTGTCCTCCATATGAAGAGCCATGGCAGTGAAAGGGAATGTCCTTGGCTTCTTCCTTTGTAACACATCTCCAATATAAACTGTCCACGCCCCTCTTGTACAAGTAAGGCTCGTCCCAAAAGTAGTTGCTTGCGTCCCTCATGAACTTCTTCTTGTGATAGATGTCAAGATGAGTTGGCTCCTCTCCGCATGCCAAGTAGTTCACAACGTCAGCGTACTAAGGAAGATCCTCTTCTTTGAAACTCAAAACATCCTCAAACCGCCCTTCTAGCCTTCCACAAACCGCCGTGGTGATCATCATTAGTTTTTCTTCCGGAAGCGAATCATCAAGAGGTAAGGCTTCATCGATCCTCAACCTAGAGAGGTGATCAGCAACACCGTTCTCTATCCCTTTCTTTTCTTTAATCTCCATGTCAAACTCCTGAAGAAGAAGTATCCATCTCAAGAGCCTTGGCTTAGTATCCTTCTTGGAGTAGATGTATCTGAGCGCCGCGTGATCTGTGTAGACAACAACCTTGGCGCCCACTAGATAAGCTCTGAACTTCTCAAAGGCAAACACTACTGCCAATAGCACCTTCTCCGTAGTAGTGTATCTTGTTTGCGTGTCATCCAAGGTTCTTGAGGCATAGTAAATCACTATTCGAGCACTTTCACTCGATTCGCTCACTCGATTTAATGTGGATCGAGTGAGAGATCGAGCTGCCGAGTCGTTCTTCAGAATAGACCCTGAACTGATCGGAAGGCATCTCTCGATCTGAGACTCAATTAGTTCCCTGGATCGATCACCCTCCTCGATCTGACTGTCGATTGTTGCACCGGATCAAGTTGTGTTGTTGATTGTTTTGTCGATTTGACCCCTGGATCGAGTGATAGCTTCGATCTCGGAGTCGATTTCTAGGCAGGCGCCTTCATCGTCCTTGACAATCTTCATAGAATCCAGCGGGTTAGCGTATTCCTGAGTACTCTGATCCAAGTAACCGAACTCCCCTGGCTCCTTAGTCAATGCCAACTTCAATTGATCCTCCTGAGCCAACTTTTCTAGCAACTCATCAGCTAAAGCATCCAACGTCTCAATGTAAAAATCTTGCCCTTCTATAGTAGGCTTCTTCAAAACCTCATTGATGTCAAAATCAAGCTTGATGTCCTTGCCAGGATGTAGAGCTATCTTCCCATTCTTGACGTCGATGATGGCTCCAGCAGTGGCTAAGAACAGTCTACCAAGGATGAGCGGATCCTTAGGTTCTTCATCCATTTCCAACACAACGAAGTCCGTAGGCACGTTTACACCACTGATTCTCACTGGCAAGTCCTCAAGCAAACCCACGGGTAACCTCACGCTTCTGTCAGCTTGCACCAAGGAGATTCTACAATCATTGAATCGCGTGAATCCCAACTTCTTTGCTATAAAATGAGGCATCAGATTTATACTAGCTCCCAAATCGCAAAGACAACTCTTGAACTCCAATGGACCTAAAGCGCAAGGTATAGTGAAGCTTCCAGGGTCTCCCAACTTCTTGGGAACAATCTCTTTGTGTATTATAGCGCTACATTCCTCACTAAGAACCAACACTTTCTTGCTTTCCTTATTTTTCTTTGCAAGCATGTCTTTGAATTTTTTTCACATTTAGGCATCATGGCAAGGCAATCTACGTGAGGTAGCTTGATCTCTACGTCCTTTAGGTGCTTCTCAAACAAGATTCTGTGCTTCTCTATAAGTTGCTTCTTGAAGCGGCCAGGAAAAGGCAGCTTGGGTACATACGGTGGAGGCACATAAGCATCCTTTTCCTTAGCAGCTTGCTCCACTTTCTTCTCTAAAACAGCTTTCTCACCTCTCCTTGGCCCTTGAATCCAAACATTGTCAAAGTTGATCTCATCATCAGCTGAAAGCTTACCCTCCCCCTCTTGAACCACAATGTCTTCATTGTTCTTAGGAGTAACAGTAGGTGCAAGCTCTTCCACACTCCTTACTGTAATGGCGTTGGCATATTCCTTGGGATTCTGCTCACACTTGCCCGGTAAGCTATTCTGACCACTTGTACTCGCCTTTCCTTTCTCTAGCTGCTTGATCTTGTTATTCAAGTTTGTAATCTGAGTAGAGAAATCAGTGAGAGAGGAGTCTAAGCGAGTGTTCATCTCGGCAAACTTCTGGTTTGTAGAGGCTTGCCCTTGAATCAGTTGTTGAAACATGGCTTGTACCGGATCAACTTGTTGCGGTTGCATCGGTTGTTGTTGAGGAACAAAGCCCGGAGGGTACATTGGCGTATAACCCTTGTTTCCTTGCTGTTGTCCTTGGAAGTTGCCTTGCCCTTGCCCTTGGAAACCACCACTCGGCTGAAAACATTTGTTGTATGGGACGAATGGCTTTGCTTGCTGAGCAGGGTACACTTGATCTTTAGGGTTCGCGACATTGGTGCTTCTATATGAATACCCTTGAGGTTTGTAGTTGTTCCGACCCGCCACCCAATTGGCTTCTTCTTGACTCAACTCAAGCTCCTCTAAGGTCTCATCCGCTTCACCAACGAAGTGAACATGCTTCTGGTTAGCCAATACTAGCTTGTCAATCTTCTCATGCAATGACTTAAGCTCTTTTTTGTGAGACTCTAGCTCAGAACCTCTTGGGGCGCGGTCGTAGTCTTCAGCATAGTTACCGTCACTCAATGCCAAGTTTTCAATCAGCTCCATGCCCTCTTCTACCTCTTGACCAAGGAAGTTTCCCTTACTAGCTGTGTCAAGTAGCAAGCAAATCTTAGGTGAAGCCGTGGTGAGGATACAGATTGGTGTAGTCCTTGAACCGCTCCATGGCTTCATTGAACGTCTCATTGTTCCTTTGAGTGAAGCCGCTGATCTCACTTCTCAACCTTGCCGTTCTGGTGCTAGAGAAGAATATAGAGAGGAACGCCTTCCTACACTCAGCCTAAGAGGTAATGGTGCCTTGTGGAAGGGTCTTCTCCCAATGTCTAGCTTTGTCTCCAAGAGAAAATGGAAAGAGACGCAGCATGAAAGCATCTTCGGATATGCCATTAATCTTGATCATCCCACATACTTGCTCGAAGTTGTCAAGATGCTCCAAGAGATCTTCCATTGCTAGCCCGTGGAACTTATTGTTTTGCACCATTGAGATGAATCCTGGCTTAATCTCGAAGTTGTTGTTCTGTACAGGAGTAGGAGTGATCCCAAACCTATTGTGATGAGTGTTGGGAGCATCTCCCGCTCCTATGATCCGTGGGGGTCTAGCCGCGTGGTGGGGGTTCCCATTACCCCTTCCCACTACCCCGTGAGCTGGAGGAGGTCCCTCTGGATGTTCGTGCTCAGCCATCGCTTCACAATCCACTGAACCTTGCTGAATGATGTTACTGCATATTACATACATTTTGCATACTCATTAGTTAGCTTTTCATGCATTTGTATCACATTTTAGGTTAGATTGCATCACTTAGAGTCCTAGAGCATTCTTGCACCAGCATACGCATGTACCTTGCATTTTGCATCACATTTTGGTTGTTTCTGGCTGCTTTGGAGTCGTGGAGGTTCGTGGACATGTTGAGGCTGATGTAGCAGTTCGTGGAAGCTCGGATGTTTGCTAAGGATCAGAGATCGAGGAGCTCATCAAGCATGGCCGGTCGGTCGAGGATGTGATCGACCAGAAGATTGAGCCAACCAGGCGATCCAAGGAGAATGATCGAGACGAGGATCGAGTGAAGCAGTCGATCAAACGGTACGGACGTGAATGACGCCATGCAGAGAGAGAGCCAGATCGAGTACACCACTCGATCCAACCGAAGATCGATACAGAGATCGGATGCAACACTCGATTCACCGATGATGATCGAGACCCAGATCGAGCTGAAGACACGATGTCCGGATATGATCGAGAGAACCGCTCGATCCTGGAGTCGATCTCTGTCCTTTCAACCACTTTTGGCCGCTAGCGAGGGGGGGACCATCAGCTTGTTTTGGCCATTTTGGGAAGGCGGCGACGTCCTTTTCCCACACAACTTTCAATCCTTATCTTTTTCTGTATGTTTTCTCTCTGGTTTTGACGAGGAACACCATTGTCGAACTTGAGTTTTTCTTAAGCTTTGTAATCGAATCGTTTTCATCTTAATCTAGTTTTCTTTCATGTTCATCATTTCCTTTTACATGCATTGCTTGATTTACCTTATGTGTAGTGAGTAGTTTATTTGGGTTCAGGGTTGAGAGGATTAAGGGGCCTAAAGGGTTTCGATCTTGGGGCTTTTCTAAGTGTTTTCAACGGCTATCTCTTCTATGGTGTTGAGATCTCAATGCTTGAAGACTCTCACGCCAAGAGCTTCATGATCCGAGAGGTTCCTTACCTTGACAGGATTCAGGAGCCTCGGAAGATCACACCCTAGAGACTAGTTACCCCTTCCCAAAAGCCATGGAAGTTTGGGGGACTAGTTAAGCCACTCATTTGAAATCTGTTTTCCATGCCCTTCGACCTCTCGTTCCACCAAAAGCCATGGGTTTGGAGGAGGGGATGAAGGAGTGATCTATACTGAAAGCCACGGATAGATCTTGCTTAGTTTTCAAGGCTTAGAGATCCTCACAAGGTGAGTCTATTTAAAGCTTTCAATCCAAGGTCGAACCTTTGAAACCCCTGACCATGAATCTCAACCCTAGGCCCTTTCTTTTAGCATCTTTACATCTTATCTCGTCTTTTGCTTAATCTTTGATAGCATTCTGGTCATTAGTTTTACTGTTCTTGCATTTTTAGACGAGATCGATTGTTATTGCTCGATCTAGTGGTCGATCTCATGGTCGATCCACTAGTCGAATTTTAGTAATTCGATGCTTTGTCCTTTAATTAACCTGTTTGTTCCTCGTGGTAGTTTCATCATTCCCAGTAATTTTAAAATAGGTTGCATTCCATTTAAGCTGCTGCATCTAGTTTTTAGGGATTTTCTCATAACTCATCTTGTTTCGCTTAGATTTGCATTAGTCCTTGTATTCTCTTTGCATTCTCTATCATCCTAGGTGTGGATTGACTCTCTCTTACTTGCTGTGCTACAACCTGTCTTGCATTTGAGTTTGATAACCTCATTGCATTCTCACCCTTGCAAATAAAGTGGATATCAAATGGCGCCGCTGCCATCCTAGGACTGTTTAGGGAACATAGAGATTTGGGACTTAGCAAAGACTGAGTCTTTACATTTTTTCAAGTTACTAATCATTCTACTCTCAAACGTGTGTTTTCAGGTATATGAATCTTCGTTCACGGGGAGATAACAATCTACTTCCACCTTTGGACAATATTCATCAGCTTGGTCACTCACGGCAAAGAAGAGCCAGAGAACAAGCCAGAGCCTTTGAGGAGATTGTTCAGCACGGTTTGGTTGACTTTGAAGAGATGGCTGAACACGAGCATCCAGAAGGACCTCCTCCAGCTCACGGGGCAGCAGGAAGGGGCAATGGAAACCCCCAACACGCGGCTAGACCACCAAGGATCATAGGAGCCGGAGATGCTCCTAATACTCATCACAATAGGTTTGGGATCACTCCTCCTCCTGTACAAAACAACAACTTCGAGATCAAGCCAGGTTTCATCTCCATGGTGCAAAACAACAAGTTCCACGGCTTAGCAATGGAAGATCCCTTGGAGCACCTTGACAACTTCGAGCAAGTATGTGGGATGATAAAGATCAATGGCATATCCGAAGATGCTTTCAAGCTGCGTCTCTTTCCCTTTTCACTCGGAGACAAGGCTAGGCATTGGGAGAAGACCCTCCCACAAGGCACCATCACCTCATGGGCCGAGTGTAAGAAGGCCTTTCTCTCAAAGTTCTTCTCTAGCACCAAGACAGCATGGTTGAGAAGCGAAATCAACGGCTTCACTCAACGGAACAATGAGAAATCAACGGAAGCAGTTACCACGAGAAACAAACAGACAAATTAAAGGGAAGAGCTTCGAATTGTTAAAATTCGACTAGTGGATCGACTACAAGATCGACCACTAGATCGAGCAGAAAAGATCGATCTCGTCTAAAACTGTAAGAACAATGAATCTAAAGACCAGGATGCTGTCAGGTAACTAGCTAAAGATGAAATGAGACGTAAATATGCTAAGAGAAAGGGCTTTAGGGTTGAGATTCATATAAAGGGTTTCAAGGATCGATCTTGGGTTTGAAACTTTAGATCGACTCACTTGGTGAGGATCTCTAAGCCTCGAAAACAAAACAAGATCTATCCGTGGCTTTTGGTATAGATCACTCTTTCATCCTCTCCTCCAAACCCATGGCTTTTGGTGGAAAAAGAGGTTGAAAGGCAAGGAAAACAGATTTCGAGTAATGGCTTAACTAGTCCCCCAAACTTCCATGGCTTTTGGGAAGGGGTAACTAGTCTCTAAGGTGTGATCTTCCGAGGCCCCTGGATCCTGTCAAGGTAAGGGACCTCTCGAATCATGAAGCTCTTGGCGTGAGAGTCTTCAAGCATTAAGCTTTCAACACCTTGGAAGAGATAGCCTTAAAAACGTTTAGAAAACAAACCAAGATCGAACCTTTTCTACCCTTCAATCCTCTCAACCCCGAACCGAAAGTAAACTACTCACTACTCATAATGTAAATCAAGAAAAGCAGAATAAATGAAACGATAAACATGAAAGAAAGACTAGATCAAACGATAAGGATTCGAATACAAAAGCTTCAAAAGAAAACTGGTTCAACAATGGTGTTCTTGCGAAAACGAGAGAGAAAACATGAAAAAGAAGATAAGAAATCTAAAAGTTCTTGAAAAAGGGCGTCGCCGCCTTGCCTAAAATGTCCAAACAATCCAATGGTCCCCCCTTCGCTAACAGCCAAAAACGGTTGAAAGGACAGAGATCGACCATTGGATCGAGTTGTTCTCTCGATCATATCCGGACATCGTGTCTTCGGCTCAATCCGGGTCTCGATCTTCATCGGTGAATCGAGTGTTGCATCCGATCTCGGTATCGATCTTCGGGTGGGTCGAGTGGTGTACTCGATCTGGCTCTCTCTCTGCATGGCGTCATTTACGTCCGTACCGATTAATCGATTGCTTCACTCGATCTCCGTCTCGATCATTATCCTTGGATCGCCTAGTTGGCTCGATCTTCTGGTCGATCAACCCCTAGATCGACCGGTCATGCTCGATCTACTCCTAGATCACTGGTCCTTAGCACATTCCCGAGCTCCCATGAACTGCTACATCGGCCTCCACACCTCCACGAACCTCCATGACTCCAAAACAACCAGAAACAACCTGGAATGGATGCAAAATGCCGAGAAAATGCACATGCTGATGCAAGAATGCTCTAGGACCCTAAGTGATGCAATCTAACCTAAAACATGATACAAATGCATGAAAAACTATCTAATGAGTATGCAAAATGTATGCAAAATGCAATGACATCAACTCCCCCAAACTTACTTCTTGCTTGCCCTCAAGCAACAAAAAATAACTAAGGAAGAGAGGTTTTCAGAAAAATCAAAGGGGTTTTAAACTTTTTGCCAAGGTGGCTTTCGAATAGATCATCTCAATGTCCTAGTTAACAGTTCTAAAATGCTAAGCTTACACTCATACTCCAAAGGACTTAGCCATACTCATCACACAAAGAAATTCAAATCATGACTCTCTTATTCCTAACAATCAAAGAAATTCATCCTTTAACATTCATTAACATTCGAACCATGAATCAAACTTATGCACTTTAAAGCAAAACACATTTGGCTAAGGGTTATGGTTATGAGCATAGAATGATCTCATTCGAAAAGGGTTTATAATTAGACAAGGGTTTCTCTCAAAAATGGTTTGAACCAATGCATAATGCTAAAGGTAAAGACAACTTATGCATACATGATTAGATTCTCATCTACCCATATAAACTATCAAACAGTCCTATATCCCTCTTATTTAAGAAATTTAATCCTCACTCACCACTTAAGAGTCTACCCTTTTTCTCACACTTAGCAATCCCCAATTCAAAATAAAGATATTTTTAAACTTTTTAGGCTAGTGAAAAGGTTTTGAAAAATATTTTTGCTCTTAGGAATTTCTTATTAATAGCTCTCTTATTATTATTATTTTTCTCTTCATTTTTTTTTTATTTGGCACTTAGGCTCTTTTATTTTTTTTATTTTTTTTTTCTTCTTTTTTTTTTCTCTCTTTTTTTTCTTATTTATTTAGAGAGAGCTACCTTCTGAAATAGAGTATACTTAGTTTTAAAAACAAACCTTTCACTTAAAACCTCATTTCTTTCCTTAAAACACAAACTCTTTTGAACCGAAAACAAATACACAAGAAAGCAATCCCAATGATCCCCCAAACTTATCCTAAGCCTATACCTAGCTTCAAAACGCAAAGCTAGCAATCAATTATGAAAACCAAATCATGTCGCCTAAACCTAACACTTTATGCCAAGTTCAAACCGAAAATAAGGCCTCACAAAGATGTCACACAAGAACATTTGGCTTCAAAGGAAGGTAAGGTTCAAGGAGGGAGTTCTACTTAGGCTCACAAAGAGTGGTAAAAAGGAAGAAGAGAGCCTAAATATTTTAAAACCATGTGTTCATTTTCAAATGCATAAGAATGATATTTAGATTTTCAAATTAAGGTTTTCACTTAGTAGGATGAGTTTCAAATCATGAGAGTTCAATTCAAGCCACGAAAATCCTAACTAGTGATCCAAGCATGGTTAGAACTTACTTTCAAAGCATAAACAAAGCATTAGAGAACTACTAACTAGGGCATTGAAATGATTCATAAGTAAAACACCTTTTTAAGAAATTCTAACCCCTTATGCAAAATGCAAACAACCTAGGTGATATGAGAAATTCTAGACTCAATCCTAACCTGTTTTTAAATAGATGAATGCAACTACATGAATCTTTGAAAAAATTTTAAAAATTTTACCAATTTTTCATGAACTAAGACTCAAGGATGCAAAAAGGAAAATAAGATCAAAGAACACAAGATTAAATCACACAAGTACTCCCCCAAACTTGCTTGACACCGTCCCGGTGGCAAACTCATCTGAAGGAGCAAACAAACACAATGCAAGAAACAAACATGAGTGGTTATATACAATGGAAGAAGGTTGTTACCTCTTGTCTAGGCTCGGCTGGAACTTGAGGATGTTCCAGAGGAGCTAGAGATTGTTGCTTTTCCTTTGTTGCCTGGTTCTTGGAGGGAGTGACGCGCTTGCTGAATGTTGTCTCCTTGGGTCTCGCGGATAACAACTCCTCCGGTCGAGAGTCTCCTCTTCTCGGGTTGTTGTATCTCTTGGCTTGTAGCTGGCTTAGGCTGGCCTCCTTGGAGTTGTTTGACCTTCTTCCCCAGCTTCTTAAGCATCTTCCCTTGCCACTTGTTGATCTTCCGCTGCATCTCCACCACCGAGGCTAAGAACTTCTCGGTTTTGGTCCTCGGCTCAAAGTCCAGCTTGGGAAGTGTGTAAACCTCGGGCATCTCATCCTCTGTTCCTGGAGACTCTGACCTTTAGCGCGGGGCAATGGCTAAAGCAGGCGGTCCTCCTAAAGGGACAAAGCATTCTTCCTCTGTGGGTAAGAACTCGATGTTCCCAACACCAAGCAGCTCGGTCTCATCTTTGTTGGGGAGGATGCACACTCTCTTCTTGTCTTCATCATCTATGAAGAGGTAAGCATAAAACCCTTCTGCTGGCATGCATCCCAAGCTATCAGTGTTTCTCATGTATGCTTCATCCATGAAAGCTCTGTTTGGGACGTGAGCAAAGTCATGGATAGGCACACCGGCTTGCACGAACAAAGGAGTAAGGAAACCGCCAATGTAGGAAGAGGTTGCCTTGCACCGTAAGGCATAAGCCTTGTACTTCACCAGAGAAGCCGCGAGCACACAGCCGTAATTCACTTCATCGCCGAGTTCATCTTCTATGGGCTCTTTATTCGCATCCGGAGCAGACACCAAGTGCTTCACGCCTTGAAAAAGGAAGCACAGCTCCGTCTTCGTGACGGTAGGAGCAACAGACCTTCCACTGAATGTATTGGCAATCAGCTTCAGAGTATACCTCAGCACCGGACTCCAACTCTCTTGATCTTGGCGGTGTTGGCTTTGTAGTCTTCATTGCTGATCAGGTCCCAAAACTCGTCGACATTCTTGAAGGCTGGGAACTCCACCTTGTATGCATCAGCCTTGAGACCGTAGGCCTGGCATAGCTCGGGGATGGATAGTGTGTAAGCTTGACGGCCAACCTTGAAGTAGAGACAGCCTTGGGAAGGGACAGGGGCACTCGGATTCTCATACCGGAACTCCAAGGTGGCAAGGAAATCTATCGTCACCTCGGGAATGGTAGGGCAGTCCATCCGCGACAAGCATCTCAAACCAATCCCGAGCCTGGACAAAAGCTCTCGATCAGCAAACTTTGTAGGTTCAAACCGGAGCCTCTCAAGCCTCTTCTTGTCCCTCTTTTCATCTTTGCTCCACCGGACCCTCTCTTGAGCCACCACTTCTCGTCCTTCTCCTTCTTGTGCTTGCTCCTCTCTTGTTCTCTTTGGTGCCATTGTTCCTGAAACAAAATTCTAAAGAGAATGATTAGCAAGTGGCGATTTGATGAGAATGAGAGAAGAGAAGGAGAGAATTTATAAAAACTACCCTAGAATTTTGGGGATTAAATAAAAATCATAGCTACAAAAAGGGAAACAAATCTTTTAGATACTGAAAATCCAGAATTTTTCCTTTTACTTAGCTAATTTTAAAAAATCAAAACTGATCCTATATCCTAAAACAAGATCTTGCGATATTTAAGGAGATTTTCTGAAAAATAAACCATTAAATCTTTGAAAATACCTTTGCAAGAAGTTAAGGATATCTTTGCTAATCTTTAAAGACTTAAAATTCTCACTCTCTTTGTTAAAAATCTCGAGCAAACAGGAATGAGAGGGTGAGAGATAATTTGAGATATATAAAGACTTTAGCAAACCAAAACAATGGGAGGTCAAGGTGGTTTCTGACAAAAGTCTTGGTCAAGGCATATCTTTCATGGTCAAAGATGCTTGCCTTGACCAAGTTTTGAATTTAAAAATTGGAGGGAAAGGAGTAAAGGAGGGAAAGAAAATTGTTACCTCGGCATGAGATCGAGTCCTTTTGGTCGATCTAGGACTCGATCTCATGCCCAAAATGGCTTAGATCGAGAGGGTTACTCGATTTCAGACTCGATTCAAGGTGAATCGAGTCCTGGATCGATTGGCTCTCTCGATCATTGAGATCTTGGCTCCTCGGCTAAGTCCCTCTGATCGATCTATGTCCTCGATTTAGGGGTCGATTTGGCATAGATCGAGTGGTGGATCGAGTCAAGTGATCGATCAATTTTCAACATATTTTCCCGAGAGAAATTAGATCGGTCGATCCGATTTGGATCGATCGATCCTTTTTTGTCAAGGTCGATCTTGTCACTCGTTCTCGTCTAGATCGACTGACTCCTCTCGATTCACTGACTCGATCTAGCAAAGATTGAGCCAGGATCAGTCGATCTAGCACTCGATCTCTAGCCTTATCTTAACCCCTATTGCCCCTTTTGGACCTCAAAGTCAAGGTTTAGACTCCTTATACCTGTTCCTACACACTTGCAACATAAAAACATAAAACTGAAAGAGAAATGAAAGCAGAAGTATGTACAAGATAAACATGGGAATGCCTCCCAAGTGCGCTTTCTTTAACGTCTTTAGCTAGACCTTGCTTGGTCTAGGCGGATGGTGGGTCTTGGAGAAGCACTGAGGTACTCTCCTTATCAAAGCTGTCCGCCAAGTAGGGCTTGAATCTGTGTCCATTGACGGTGAATGCACTACCACTTCTTCCCATCAGAGTAACAGCTCTATATG
Source organism: Thlaspi arvense (assembly GCA_911865555.2). Classification (NCBI taxonomy): domain Eukaryota; kingdom Viridiplantae; phylum Streptophyta; class Magnoliopsida; order Brassicales; family Brassicaceae; genus Thlaspi; species Thlaspi arvense. Next base: position 21,203,843 of record OU466862.2, on the reverse strand, counting down.
GCAAGACCTCTTGAATCACGAACGGTCTGCTCCACCTTGATTTCAGCTTGCCCGGGAAGAGTTTGAGCCTCGAGTTGTACAGCAACACCAGCCCTACTTCCTTAAGCTCCTTGGCAACCAATTTCTTGTCATGAGCCTCCTTAGTCCGCTCCTTGTAGATCTTAGAGCTCTCGTAAGCATTCAACCTCAACTCGTCCAGTTCCTGTAGCTGAATAAGGGGCCTCTCCTGAGCCGTCTTGAGATCAAAGTTCAGCGTCTTCACAGCCCATAATGCACGGTGTTCCAGCTCAACCGGGAGGTGACAGCCCTTGCCATAGAGTAGAGTGAAAGGAGTTGTACCAATCGGCGTCTTGAAAGCAGTACGGTAGGCCCAAAGAGCATCGTCTAGCTTCACTGACCAGTCCTTCCTTGTTGCTCCAACGGTCTTCTCCAGAATAGCTTTGATTTGCCTGTTGGAGACTTCCACCTGACCGCTTGTTTGAGGATGATACGGTGTAGCCACCTTATGCTTAACCCCATACTTCCTCAAGAGGCTCTCGAAGACCTTGTTTATAAAGTGGCTTCCTCCATCACTTATAACAATCTTGGGTACCCCAAACCTTGGGAAGATGACACTCTTGAACAGCTTGATCACAACCTTAGAGTCATTTGTAGGGGAAGCAACAGCCTCAACCCATTTGGAGACATAATCCACAGCTACTAAGATGTACTTGTTGCCGTATGAAGAAGGGAAAGGCCCCATGAAGTCAATACCCCACGCATCGAACACGTCAACCTCGAAGATGGGAACTTGAAGCATTTCATTCCTCTTAGTTATGTTCCCTGCTCGCTGACATGCCTCACAGCTCTTCACAAACTCGTGTGCATCTTTAAAAATGGAGGGCCACCAGAAACCGGCTTGCAACACTTTTGTGGCAGTCTTGAATGAAGCGAAGTGTCCTCCATAGGAAGAACCATGGCAATGATAGAGGATGTCCCTGGCTTCTTCCTTTGTAACACATCTCCGGTACAAGCTGTCTACTCCTCTTTTGTATAGGTAAGGCTCATCCCAAAAGTAGTCACTAGCCTCCCTCAAAAACCTCTTCTTGTGATAGCTGTTGAGATGTGTTGGCTCCTCACCACACGCTAGGTAGTTCACCACATCAGCATACCATGGTAGATCCTCCTCTTTAAAACTCAACACTTCCTCAAACCTTCCTTCTAGCTTCCCACAAACAGCAGTAGTAATCGCCATAAGCTGCTCTTCTGGAAGAGAGTCATCTAAGGGGAGAGACTCGTTGATCCTTAGCCTTGAGAGGTGGTCAGCGACTCCATTTTCTATCCCCTTCTTGTCTTTAATTTCCATGTCAAACTCCTGGAGTAACAGAATCCATCTTAAGAGCCGAGGCTTAGTGTCTTTCTTCGAGTAGATGTATCGTAGAGCAGCATGATCCATGTATACAATAGCCTTGGAGCCAACGAGATATGATCTGAACTTCTCCAAGGCGAAGACTACTGCAAGCAGCTCCTTGTCCGTAGTGGTGTATCGTGATTGCGTGTCATCCAAGGTCCTTGAAGCATAATAGATCACATGTAGCTTCTTATCTTTCTTCTGACCAAGGACGGCTCCTACGGCGTAGTCACTAGCATCACACATGATCTCAAAAGGGAGAGACCAGTCTGGTGCTTGGACTATAGGGGCTGATGTGAGGGCTTCCTTGATGGTCACGAAAGCCTTCAAACACTCCTCATCGAATACAAACTCAGCTTCCTTGCACAACAGCCGTGTAAAAGCGCGTGCAATCTTGGAGAAATCTTTGATGAAGCGCCTGTAGAACCCTGCGTGTCCCAAGAAGCTTCTGATCCCTTTAACATTAACCGGCGGCTCTAGACCCATCATAACCTCAACCTTAGCCTGATCAACTTCAATACCCTTCTCCGAAATCTTGTGACCGAGCACTATCCCTTCCTTAACCATGAAGTGGCATTTCTCCCAATTCAGCACCAGGTTTGTCTCTTCACAACGTTTAAGTACCCTGCAAAGATTCAACAAACACGCAGGAAAGGACGCACCATACACAGAGAAGTCATCCATAAACACCTCTACCATCTCCTCTATAAGATCGGAGAAGATCGACATCATACACCGCTGAAAGGTAGCCGGTGCATAACACAATCCAAACGGCATCCTTCGATATGCAAAGGTACCGTAGGGACATGTAAAAGTCATTTTCTCCTGATCGTTTGGGTGAATAGGTATTTGAAAGAAACCGCTATACCCATCGAGAAAACAGTAGTAAGGGTGATTTGCAAGTATCTCAAGCATTTGATCAATAAAAGGCAAAGGGAAATGGTCTTTTCTAGTCGCAAGGTTAAGCTTTCTATAGTCAATACACATTCTATGACCAGTAATGGTCCTAGTAGGGATAAGTTCATCCTTTTCATTCCTTATGACCGTGATCCCTCCCTTCTTAGGCACCACGTGTACAGGGGAAACCCACGTGCTGTCACTTATGGGATAGATCACGTCAGCCTCTAAAAGCTTAAGGATTTCTTTCTTAACAACCTCTTTCAAGTTAGGATTCAAACGCCTTTGATGTTCTACAGAAGTGGCGTTCTCATTATCCAAGTGAATCCTATGAGTGCAAAGCATTGGTGAAAGGCCTTTGATGTCACTTAAAGAGTACCCAATGGCCTTCCTATACTTTCTCAGCTCAGTTAAGAGCGAGTGCAACTCATCATCACTAAGGTTTTCATTTACTATCACGGGATATGTGTCATTAGGTCCTAAGAAAGCATACCTTAGCCCTTTTGGGAGCTCCTTAAGGTCCACCTTTGGGGCTAACAGCTCACTCCAGTCATCCTCGTGGCTGTTGTTGTTGTTCTCCTCCTTGGAACTCTCCCTTGAACTCGAGGCATGGCCCTTCAGACTGCTTTCCTCTATCGCTATCCCTTCTATGATCGAGTCCCTCGGTCGATTCTCCTCTTGATGTCGTCTAGATCGAGCCATTTCACACGATTCACTTACTCGATTTGATATGGATCGAGTAAGGGATCGAGACGTTGAGTTGATCTCTTGATTGGACTCCAAAATGATCGGGAGGTCTTTCTCGATCGTCGACTAGATTGTTTCTCCTGATCGAGCATCATTCTCGATCTGTTGGTCGAATGTTGCACCGGATCGAGTTGGGTTCTCGATTGACTTGTCGATCTGACTCCTGGATCGAGTGATAGCGTCGATCTCGGAGTCGATCTCTAGGCAGCAACCTTCTTCATTCTTGATGATCCTCCTCGAATCCAGCAGGTTCACGTACTCTTGGGTTCTCTGGTCCACATAGCCAAACTCCCCTGGCTCCTTAGTGAGTGCTAGCTTCAAATGGTCTTCTAGAGCTAGCTCTTCCAACAACTCATCTGCTAGAGCATCCATCGTTTCAATATAGAAAGCTTGTCCTTCAATGGTTGGCTTCTTTAGAACCTTGTTGATGTCAAAGTCTAGCCTGATCTCTTTCCCCAAATGCAAGGCAATCTTCCCATTCTTCACATCTATTATAGCTCTGGCGGTTGCAAGGAACGGTCTCCCTAAGATGAGTGGGTCTTTCGGCTCCTCGTCCATCTCCAACACTACAAAGTCTGTAGGTACGTTCACACCACTGATTCGCACCGGTAAGTCTTCAAGCAACCCAACCAGTAATCTCACGCTCCTATCAGCCAGCACCAATGAGATCCGACATTCTTTAAACCGAGTAAAACCAAGCTTCATAGCCATGGAGTGAGGCATCAATTTTATGCTAGCTCCGAGATCACACAAGCAACTCTTGAACTTTAGAGGACCCAAAGCACAAGGTATAGTGAAGCTCCCACGATCTCCCAGTTTCTTAGGCACTATCTCCTTATGAATAACCGCACTACACTCTTCGCTTAGCACAAGTACCTCTTTGCTTTCTTTGTTTTTCTTCACAAGGGTGTCCTTGAAAAATTTGGCGCACTTGGGCATCATAGCGAGACAGTCTACAAGAGGCAGCTTTATCTCCACGTCTCTCAAGTGCTTCTCAAACAGGATCCGGTGCTTCTCTATTAGCTGCTTTTTGAAACGACCCGGAACTGGCAACTTTGGTACGTAAGGTGGGGGCACGTAGTCATTCTTCTCCTTGGTGGTTTTCTCAGCTTTCTTCTCAACGAATGCCTTATCACCTCTTCTCGGTCCTTGAATCCACACGTTGTCAAAGTTGATCTCCTCATTATCAGCCGAAAGTTTACCCTCCCCCTCTTGAATTACAACGTCCTCGTTGTTCTTTGTAGAGACCGGAGGTTCAAGCTCTTTGCCACTTCTCAATGTAATAGCATTGGCATACTCCTTGGGGTTTTGCTCACACTTTCCCGGAAGGCTGTTCTGACCACTCGTGCTTGCTTTACCCTTCTCCAGCTGCTTTATCTTGTTGTTAAGGTTGGTGATTAGAGTGGAGAAGTCGGTTAGAGATGAATCAAGCCTAGTGTTCATTTCAGCGAACTTCTGATTGGTAAAAGCTTGCCCTTGTATTAGTTGTTGGAACATTGCTTGAACCGGATCAACTTGTTGTTGCATCGGTTGTTGTTGCTGAGGTGCAAAGCCCGGAGGGTAGTTAGGAGTATAACCCTTGTTTTGTTGTTGTTGCCCTTGAAAGTTGCCTTGCCCTTGACCTTGGAAACCACTACTCGGTTGAAAACCTTTGTTGTAAGGGATGAAAGGTTTAGCTTGTTGAGCAGGGTACACTTGATCTTTAGGGTTGGCTATGTTGGTGCTCCGGTAAGAGAGGTTGTTGTTCTGGTAGCCTTGGTTGTAGCCTTGAGACTTGTAGTTGTTCTGTCCAGCCACCCAATTTGCTTCTTCTTGGCTTAGCTCCAACTTCTCTTGGTTTTCATCAGCTTCACCAACAAAGTGAACATGCTTTTGATTAGCTAAGACCAACTTGTCAATCTTCTCATGCAACGATTTGAGCTCCTTCTTGTGAGACTCTAACTCTGATCCTCTTGGTGCTCGGTCATAATCCTCGGCATAGTTTCCATCACTCAACGCCAGGTTTTCTATCAGCTCCATACCCTCTTCAACCTCTTGACCGAGGAAGTTCCCTTTGCTAGCTGTATCAAGCAACATTCGGATCTTTGGTGAAGCTCCACGGTATATGGTACTGAGTAGAGTGTCCTCACTGAACCCGTGATGAGGGCATTGGATCGTGTAATCTTTGAAATGCTCCTTAGCCTCATTGAATGTCTCGTTGTTCCTTTGAGTGAAACCGCTGATTTCGCTTCTTAACCGAGCAGTCCTGGTGCTTGAGAAGAACTTTGAGAGGAAAGCCTTCTTACATTCAGCCCATGATGTGATGGTGCCTTGTGGGAGGGTCTTCTCCCAATGTCTAGCTTTGTCTCCGAGTGAAAAGGGGAAGAGATGCAGCTTGAAAGCATCTTCTGATATACCGTTGATCTTTATCATTCCACATACTTGCTCGAAATTTTCCAAGTGCTCCAAGGGGTCTTCCATTGCTAAGCCGTGGAACTTGTTGTTTTGCACCATGGAGATGAAACCCGGCTTGATCTCGAAGTTATTGTTTTGTACTAGAGGAGGAGTGATCCCAAACCTATTGTGGTGGGTATTGGGAGCATCTCCGACTCCTATGATCCTCGGAGGTCTAGCCGCGTGTTGGGGGTTTCCATTGCCCCGTCCTGCTGGAGGAGGTCCCTCTGGATGCTCGTGGTCAGCCATGTCTTCAAAGTTAACCAGACCGTGTTGAACAATCTCCTCAAAGGCTCTTGTTTGATCTCTGACTCTCCTTTGCCGTGAGTGACCAAGCTGATGAATGTTGTCTAAGGGCTGTAGTAGATTGTTGTCTCCCTTTGAACGAAGATTCATGTACCTGAAAACACACTGTTTAGAGTAGTATGATTAGTAACTTGAAAAAGGTAAAGACTTAGTCTTTGCTAAGACCCATATCTCTATGTTCTCTAAGCAACCTAGAATGGCAACGACGCCATTTGATAAACTGGTTTTCTTATGCTCTAATGCAGCAGAGAGGCTATCAAAACTCTAGTGCATGCAATGTTGTAGTAAAGCAAGCAGGAGAGTGTCAATCCACTTCTAGATGATAGAGAATCCACAGAGAATGCAAGGTCTAAGACAAATCTAGGCAAATGAGACAGTTTATGAGAAATATTCTAAAAACTAAATGCAGCAACCTAAACAGAGTGAAACCTATTTTAAAAATACTAGAAAGGAAGCAGTTACCACGAGAAACAAACAGACAAATTAAAGGGAAGAGCTTCGAATTGTTAAAATTCGACTAGTGGATCGACCACAAGATCGACCACTAGATCGAGCAGAAACGATCGATCTCGTCTAAAACTGTAAGAACAATGAATCTAAAGACCAGGATGCTGTCAGGTAACTAGCTAAAGATGAAATGAGACGTAAATATGCTAAGAGAAAGGGCTTTAGGGTTGAGATTCATATAAAGGGTTTCAAGGATCGATCTTGGGTTTGAAACTTTAGATCGACTCACTTGGTGAGGATCTCTAAGCCTCGAAAACAAAACAAGATCTATCCGTGGCTTTCGGTATAGATCACTCTTTCATCCTCTCCTCCAAACCCATGGCTTTTGTTGGAAAAAGAGGTTGAAAGGCAAGGAAAACAGATTTCGAGTAATGGCTTAACTAGTCCCCCAAACTTCCATGGCTTTTGGGAAGGGGTAACTAGTCACTAAGGTGTGATCTTCCGAGGCCCCTGGATCCTGTCAAGGTAAGGGACCTCTCGAATCATGAAGCTCTTGGCGTGAGAGTCTTCAAGCATTAAGCTTTCAACACCTTGGAAGAGATAGCCTTAAAAACGTTTAGAAAACAAACCAAGATCGAACCTTTTCTACCCTTCAATCCTCTCAACCCCGAACCCAAAGTAAACTACTCACTACTCATAAAGTAAATCAAGCAAAGCAGAATAAATGAAACGATAAACATGAAAGAAAGACTAGATCAAACGATAAGGATTCGAATACAAAAGCTTCAAAAGAAAACTGGTTCAACAATGGTGTTCTTGCGAAAACGAGAGAAAAAACATGAAAAAGAAGATAAGAAATCTAAAAGTTCTTGAAAAAGGGCGTCGCCGCCTTGCCTAAAATGTCCAAACAATCCAATGGTCCCCCCTTCGCTAACAGCCAAAAACGGTTGAAAGGACAGAGATCGACCATTGGATCGAGTTGTTCTCTCTATCATATCCGGACATCGTGTCTTCGGCTCGATCCGGGTCTCGATCTTCATCGGTGAATCGAGTGTTGCATCCGATCTCGGTATCGATCTTCGGGTGGATCGAGTGGTGTACTCGATCTGGCTCTCGCTCTGCGTGGCGTCATTTACATCCGTACCGATTGATCGATTGCTTCACTCGATCTCCGTCTCGATCATTATCCGTGGATCGCCTAGTTGGCTCGATCTTCTGGTCGATCAACCCCTAGATCGACCGGTCATGCTCGATCTACTCCTTGATCACTGGTCCTTAGCACATTCCCGAGCTCCCATGAACTGCTACATCGGCCTCCACACCTCCACGAACCTCCATGACTCCAAAGCAACCAGAAACAACCTGGAATGGATGCAAAATGCTGAGAAAATGCACATGCTGATGCAAGAATGCTCTAGGACCCTAAGTGATGCAATCTAACCTAAAAAATGATACAAATGCATGAAAAAATATCTAATGAGTATGCAAAATGTATGCAAAATGCAATGACATCAACGCTATCACTCGATCCAGGAGTCAGATCGACAAGGAAATCGAGAACACAACTCGATCCGGTGCAACAATCAACAGACAGATCGAGAGGAATGCTCAATCAGGAAAAACAATCGAGTCGACGATCGAGAGAGACCTCCCGATCATTTTGGGGTCCAATCAGGAGATCGACTCAGCGTCTCGATCCCTTACTCGATCCACATCAAATCGAGTAAGTGAATCGAGCGAAATGGCTCGATCTAGACGACATCGAGAGGAGAATCGACTGGAGGACTCGATTTCAGAAGGGATAGCGATGGAGGAAAGCAGTCAAAAGGGCCATGCCTCGGGTTCTAAGGAGGGTTCCAAGGAGGAAAGCAACAACAACAGCCACGAGGATGACTGGAGTGAGCTGTTAGCCCCAAAGGTGGACCTTAAGGAGCTCCCAAAAGGGCTAAGGTATGCTTTTTTAGGGCCTAATAACACCTATCCCGTGATTGTGAATGAAAACCTAAGTGATGATGAGTTGCACTCGCTCCTGATTGAGCTGAGAAAGTATAGGAAGGCCATTGGGTACTCTTTAAGTGACATCAAGGGCCTTTCACCAATGCTTTGCACTCATAGGATTCACTTGGATAATGAGAACGCCTCTTCTATAGAACATCAAAGGCGTTTGAATCCTAATTTGAAAGAGGTTGTTAAGAAAGAAATCCTTAAGCTTTTAGAGGCTGACGTGATCTATCCCATAAGTGACAGCACGTGGGTTTCTCTTGTACACGTGGTGCCTAAGAAGGGAGGGATCACGGTCATAAGGAATGAAAAGAATGAGCTTATTCCTACTAGAACCATCACTGGTCATAGGATGTGTATTGATTATAGGAAACTTAACCTTGCGACTAGGAAAGACCATTTCCCTTTGCCTTTTATTGATCAAATGCTTGAGAGACTTGCTAATCACCCTTACTACTGTTTCCTCGATGGGTATAGCGGTTTCTTTCAGATACCAATTCACCCAAATGATCAGGAGAAGACGACCTTCACATGTCCCTACGGTACCTTCGCATATCGAAGGATGCCGTTTGGATTGTGTAATGCACCGGCTACGTTTCAGCAGTGTATGATGTCGATCTTCTCCGATCTAATAGAGGAGATGGTAGAGGTGTTCATGGATGACTTCTCTATCTATGGTGCGTCCTTTTCTGCGTGTTTGTTGAATCTTTGCAGGGTACTAAAGCGTTGTGAAGAGACAAACTTGGTGCTGAACTGGGAGAAATGCCACTTTATGGTTAAGGAAGGGATCGTGCTTGGTCATAAGATATCAGAGAAGGGCATTAAGGTTGATCAGGCTAAAGTGGAAGTCATGATGGGTCTTGAGCCGCCGGTTAACGTCAAGGGAGTCAGAAGCTTCTTGGGACACGCAAGGTTCTATTGGCGCTTCATCAAAGATTTCTCCAAGATTGCACGCCCTCTTACACGGTTGTTGTGCAAGGAAGCTGAGTTTGTGTTTGATGAGGAGTGTTTGAGAGCTTTCGTGACCATCAAGGAAGCCCTTACATCAGCTCCTATAGTCCAAGCACCAGACTGGTCTCTTCCCTTTGAGATCATGTGTGATGCTAGTGACTACGCCGTGGGAGCCGTTCTTGGTCAGAAGAAAGACAAGAAGCTGCACGTGATCTACTATGCTTCAAGAACCTTGGATGACACGCAAACAAGGTACACCACTACAGAGAAGGAGTTGCTTGCAGTAGTATTCGCCTTTGAGAAGTTCAGATCATATCTCGTTGGTTCCAAGGCTATTGTATACACGGATCACGCTGCCTTGCGATACACCTATTCGAAGAAAGACACTAAGCCTCGGCTCTTAAGATGGATTCTCTTGCTCCAGGAATTTGACATGGAGATTAAAGACAAGAAAGGAATAGAAAACGGAGCCGCTGACCATCTCTCACGGCTAAGGATCAACGAGTCTCTCCCCTTAGATGACTCTCTTCCAGAAGAGCAGCTCATGGCGATTACAATGGCTGTTTGTGGAAAGCTAGAAGGGAGGTTTGAAGAGGTGTTGAGTTTCAAAGAGGAGGATCTACCGTGGTATGCTGATGTAGTGAACTATCTAGCGTGTGGTGAGGAGCCAACACATCTCAACAGCTATCACAAGAAGCGGTTTATGAGAGAGGCTAGTGATTACTTTTGGGATGAGCCCTACTTATACAAGAGAGGAGTAGACAGTTTGTACCGGAGATGTGTTACAAAGGAAGAAGCTAGGGACATCCTCTATCACTGCCATGGCTCTTCCTACGGAGGACACTTCGCCTCATTCAAGACTGCCACGAAAGTGTTGCAAGCCGGTTTCTGGTGGCCGTCCATTTTTAAAGATGCACACGAGATTGTGAAGAGCTGTGAGGCATGTCAACGAGCAGGGAATATCACTAAGAGGAACGAAATGCCTCAAGTTCCCATCTTCGAGGTTGACGTGTTCGACGCGTGGGGCATAGACTTCATGGGGCCATTTCCTTCTTCATATGTCAACAAATACATCTTAGTAGCAGTGGATTATGTCACTAAATGGGTTGAGGCGGTTGCTTCCCCTACAAATGACTCTAAGGTGGTAATCAAGCTGTTCAAGAGTGTCATCTTCCCGAGGTTTGGGGTACCTAAGGTAGTTATAAGCGATGGAGGAAGACACTTCATAAATAAGGTCTTTGAGAACCTCTTGAGAAAGTATGGAGTTAAACATAAGGTGGCTACACCGTATCATCCTCAAACAAGCGGTCAAGTGGAAGTCTCCAACCGGCAAGTCAAGGCTATACTAGAGAAGACTGTCGGGGCAACAAGGAAAGACTGGGCAATGAAGCTAGACGACGCTCTTTGGGCCTACCGTACCGCCTTCAAAACGCTGACTGGTACAACCCCTTTCACTCTACTCTATGGCAAGGGCTGTCATCTCCCGGTTGAGCTGGAGCACCGTGCGTTGTGGGCTGTGAAGAGGCTGAACTTTGACCTCAAGACTGCTCAGGAGAGGCGCCTTATTCAGCTACACGAACTGGATGTTTTAAGACTGAACGCTTATGAGAGCTCTCGGATATGCAAGGAGCGGACTAAGGAGACTCATGACAAGAAATTGGTTGCCAAGGAGCTTAAGGAAGGAGGGTTAGTGTTGCTGTACAACTCAAGGCTCAAACTCTTCCTGGGAAAGCTGAAGTCAAGGTGGAGCGGACCGTTCGTGATCCAAGAAGTGTTGCCTTATGGAGCTGTTACTCTGATGGGAAAAAGTGGCAGTGCATTCACCGTCAACGGACACAGAGTCAAGCCTTACTTGGCAGACAGCTATGACAAGGAGAGTACCTCGGTGCTTCTCCAAGACCCACCATCTGCCTAAACCAAGTAAAGTCTAGCTAAAGACGTTAAAGAAAGCGCACTTGGGAGTCATTCCCATGTTTATCTTGTACATATTTCTGCTTTATTACTCTTTCAGTTTTATGTTTTTATTCTGCAAGTGTGTAGGAACAGGTCTGAGGAGTCTAAACCTTGATCTTGAAGTCCAAAAGAAGCGATAGGAGTTAAGATGAGGCTAGAGATCGAGTGCTAGATCGACTGATCCTGACTCGATCTTTGCTAGATCGAGTCAGTGAATCGAGTGGAGCCAGTCGATCTAGACGAGAACGAGTGATAAAATCGACCTTGACGAAAAAGGATCAATCGATCCAAAACGGATCGACCGATCTAATTTCTCTCGGGAAAATCTGTTGAAAACAGATCGATCACTCGACTCGATCCATCACTCGATCTGTGCCAAATCGACCCCTAAATCGAGGACATAGCTCGATCATGAGGACTTAGTCGTGGAGCCAACATCTCAATGATCGAGAGAGCCAATCGATCCAAGACTCGATTCACCATGAATCGAGTCTCAAATCGAGTAACCCTCTCGATCTAAGCCATTATGGGCGTGAGATCGAGTCCTAGATCGACCAAATAGACTCGATCTCATGCCGAGGTAACATTTTCTTTCCCTCCTTTATTCTTTTCCCTCCAATTTTTAAATTCAAAACTTGGTCACGGCAAGCATCTTTGACCATGAAAGATGTGCCTTGACCAAGAATTTGTCAGAAAACCACCTTTACTACCCATGGTTTTACTCTTTGCTAGTCTTTAAATGTTTCAATAACCTCTCACCCTCTCATTCCTGTTTTTCTCGAAAATTTTAAACAAAGAGAGTGAGAGTTTCGGTTTTCAGAAGCTAGCAAAGATCTTTTATATTTCTTGCAAAGGTATTTTCAAAACTTAATGATTTATCTTTAGGAAAATTTCCTTTAAATCCGCAAAATATTGTTCTAGAATATAGGATCGGTTTTGATTTTTAAAAATTAGCTAAATAAAAGGAATAATTCTAGATTTTTTAGTATCTAAAGATCTGATTCTCCTTTATTTAGCCATGATTTTTATTATTTCCCCAAAATTCTAGGGTAGTATTTATAAGTTCTCTCCTTCTCCTCTCTCATTCTCATCAAACCGCCGTTTTGCTTATCAAGCTTCTTGAGAAACTTGTTTCAGGTACAATGGCCCCCAAACGAACAAGAGAAGAGACAGCACAAGAGGGAGAAGGACAAGAGGTGGCAGTTCAAGAGAGGGTCAGATGGACTAAGGATGAGAACAGGGACAAGAAACGGCTGGAAAGGCTTCGGTTTGAGCCTACCAAGTTTGCTGATCGTGAGCTGCTGTTCAAGCTGAGATTCTTGGGGATTTCGACCAACTCCTCAAGAACATTGGCCTAAGATGTCTGTCACAGATGGATTGCCTAACCATTCCAGAAGTGACAATAGACTTCCTTGCCACATTGGAGTTCCGTTACGAGAATCCTAGCACACCCGTCCCTTCACAAGGTCGCCTCTACTTCAAGGTTGGCCGTCAAGCCTACACCCTCTCCATCCCTCAGCTATGCCAAGCTTACGGTCTCAACGCGGATGCCAACAAGGTCGAGTTCCCCGCCTTCAAGAAAGCCAACGACTTTTGGGACCTGATTAGCAATGAGGACTACAAAGCCAACACCGCCAAGATCAAGCGAGTGAGAAGCCCGGTGCTGAGGTACACTCTGAAGCTGATTGCCAACACGTTTAGTGGAAGATCTGTTGCTCCCACAGTCACAAAGACCGAGCTTTGCTTCCTATTCCAAGGCGTGAAGCACTTGGTGTGTGATCCGGATGCAAATGACGAGCCTATGGAGGATGAACTCGGCGATGAGGTGAACTACGGATGTGTGCTTGCTGCTTCCTTGGTGAAATACAAGGCTTATGCCTTGCGGTGCAAGGCAACTTCTTCTTACATTGGCGGCTTCCTCACTCCTCTATTCTTGCAAGCTGGTGTGCCTATTCACGACTTCGCCCACGTACCAGCCAGAGCTTTCATGGATGGGCGTACATGAGGAATACCGACAGCTTGGGATGCACGCCAGCAGAAGGGTTCTATGCCTACCTCTTCATAGATGACGAAGACAAGAAGAGAGTGTGCATCCTCCCAAACAAGGATGAAACCGAGCTGCTTGGTGTTGGGAACATCAAGTTCTTGCCCACGGAGGAAGAGTGCTTTTCTCCTCTAGGAGGACCACCTGCTTCAGCGATTGCTCCTCGTCAAAGGTCCGAGTCTCCAGCCACGGAAGATGAGATGCCCGAGGCCTACACACTTCCCAAGTTAGACTTTGAGCCGAGGACAAAAACCGAGAAGTTCCTAGCATCTGTTGTGGAGATGCAAAGGAAGATCAATAAGTGGCAAGGCAAGATGCTCAAGAAACATGAAAAGAAAGTCAAGGCACTTCAAGGAGGCTCGCCTAAGAAAGATGCAAGTAAGGAGGCTCAACAACCCGAGAAGAGAAGGCTCTCAACCGGTGGAGTTGTCATCCGCGAGGCACAAAGCAGCACCATTCAGCCGGCGCGTTATTCTCTCCAAGAACCAGCCGACAAGGGCAAAGCAACAATCTCTAGCTCCTCTGGAACATTCTCAAGTTCCAGCCGAGACTAGACCAGAGGTAACAACCTTCTTCCATTGTACATAACCGCTCATATTTGCTTCTTTTTGCTTTGTGTTTTGATACTCTTTCGAATGAGTTTGCCACCGGGACGGTGTCAAGCAAGTTTGGGGGAGTACATGTGTGATTTGACTTGTGTTTTGTGATTTTATCTTCCTTTAGCATCCTTGAGTCTTTAGTTCATGAAAAATTGGTAAAAGTTTTAAAATTTTTTCAAAGATTCATGTAGTTGCATTCATCTTGTCAAAACATGTTAGGATTGAGTCTAGAGTTTCTCATAGCATCTAGGTTGTTTGCATTTTGCATAAGGGGTTAGAATTTCTTGAAAAGGTGTTTTTACTTATGAATTGTTTCAATGCCCTAGTTAGTAGTTCTTTAATGCTTTGTCTATGCTTTGAAAGTAAGTTCTTACCATGCTTGGATCACTTGTTAGGATTTTCATGGCTTGAATTGAACTCTCATGATTTGAAACTTATCCTAATAAGTGAGAACCTTAATTTGAAATTCTAATTATCATCCTTATGCATTTGAAAATGAACACATGATTTTAAAATATTTAGGCTCTCTTCTTCCTTTCTACCACTCTTTGTGAGCCTAAGTAGAACTCCCACTTTGAACCTTACCCTTCTCTGAAGCCAAATGTTCTTGTGTGACATCATTGTGAGGCCTTCCTTTTGGTTTGAACTTGGCATAAAGTGTTAGGTTTAGGCGACATGATTTGGTTCTCATATGATTGCTAGCTTTGCATTTTGAAGCTAGGTATAGGCTTAGGATAAGTTTGGGGGATCATTGGGGGTTGTTTTCATTTCTATTTGTTCTCGGTTTCAAGGAGTTTGGTGTTTTAAAGAAAGAAATGGGTTTTAAGTGAAAGGTTGTGTTTAAAAACTAAGTATATGCTCTGATAAATTTCAGGAGGTAGCTCTCCCAATAATAAAAAAAAAAGATAAAAGAAAAAAAATAATAAGAGAGCTACCAATAAGAAATATTTAAAGAGCAAAGTTATTTTCAAAACCTTTTCATTAGCCTTAAGAGTTTAAAAATGTTTTTGTTTCGAATTGGGGATTGCTAAGTTTTGTGAAGAAAAAGGGTAGACTCTAAGTGGTGGGTGAGGATAAAAGTTGTTAAATGAGAGGGGTTTAGGATCATTTGTTAGTTTACATGGGTAGATGAGAATCTAATCATGTATGCATCAATTGTCTTTACCTTTAGCATTATGCATAAGTTCAACCATTTTTTAGAGAAACCCTTGATCTAATTATAAACCCTTTTCAATTGAGATCATTCAATGCTCATAACCTTCACCCTTAGCCAAATGTGTTTTGCTTTAAAGTGCATAAGTTTGATTCATGGTTCTAATGTTAATGAATGTTAAAGGATGAGTTTCTTTGATTGTTAGGAATAGGAGAGTCATGATTTGAATTTATTTGTGTGATGAGTATGGCTAAGTTCTTTGGAGTACGAGTGTAAGCATAGCATTTTAGAACTGTTAACTAGGACATTGAGATTGATTAATTTGAAAGACACCTTTTCATGAAGTTTAAACCCCCATTCGTTTTTCTGAAAACCTCTCTTCCTTACTTATTTTCTGTTACTTAAGGGCAAGCAAGAAGTAAGTTTAGGGGAGTTGATGTTACTGCATATTACATACATTTTGCATACTCATTAGTTAGCTTTTCATGCATTTGTATCACATTTTTGGTTAGATTGCATCACTTAGAGTCCTAGAGCATTCTTGCACCAGCATACGCATGTACCTTGCATTTTGCATCACATTTAGGTTGTTTTTGGCTGCTTTGGAGTCGTGGAGGTTCGTGGACATGTTGAGGCTGATGTAGCAGTTCGTGGAAGCTCGGATATTTGCTAAGGATCAGAGAACGAAGAGCAGATCGAGCGTGGCCGGTCGATCTAGGACGTGATCGACCAGAAGATCGAGCCAACCAGGCGATCCAAGGAGAATGATCGAGACGAGGAACGAGTGAAGCAGTCGATCAAACGGGACAGATGTGAATGACGCCATGCAGAGCGAGAGCCAGATCGAGTACACCACTCGATCCAACCGAAGATCGATATCGAGATCGGATGCGACACTCGATTCGCCGATGATGATCGAGACCCTGATCGAGCTGAAGACACGATGTCCGGATATGATCGAGAGAACCGCTCGATCCTGGAGTCGATCTCTGTCCTTTCAACCACTTTTGGCCGCTAGCGAGGGGGGGACCATCAGCTTGTTTTGGCCATTTTGGGAAGGCGGCGACGTCCTTTTCCCACACAACTTTCAATCCTTATCTTTTTCTGTATGTTTTCTCTCTGGTTTTGACGAAGAACACCATTGTCGAAATTGAGTTTTTCTTAAGCTTTGTAATCGAATCGTTTTCATCTTAATCTAGTTTTCTTTCATGTTCATCGTTTCCTTTTACATGTTTTGCTTGATTTACCTTATGTGTAGTGAATAGTTTATTTGGGTTCGGGGTTGAGAGGATTAAGGGGCTTAAAGGGTTTCGATCTTGGGGTTTTTCTAAGTGTTTTCAACGGCTATCTCTTCTAGGGTGTTGAGATCTCAATGCTTGAAGACTCTCACGCCAAGAGCTTCATGATCCGAGAGGTTCCTTACCTTGACAGGATTCAGGAGCCTCGGAAGATCACACCCTAGAGACTAGTTACCCCTTCCCAAAAGCCATGGAAGTTTGGGGGACTAGTTAAGCCACTCATTTGAAATCTGTTTTCCATGCCCTTCGACCTCTCTTTCCACCAAAAGCCATGGGTTTGGAGGAGGGGATGAAGAAGTGATCTATACTGAAAGCCACGGATAGATCTTGCTTAGTTTTCAAGGCTTAGAGATCCTCACAAGGTGAATCGATTTAAAGCTTTCAACCCAAGGTCGAACCTTTGAAACCCCTGACCATGAATCTCAACCCTAGGCCCTTTGTTTTAGCATCTTTACATCTTATCTCGTCTTTCGCTTGATCTTTGATAGCATCCTGGTCGTTAGTTTTACTGTTCTTGCATTTTTAGACGAGATCGATTGTTATTGCTCGATCTAGTGGTCGATCTCATGGTCGATCCACTAGTCGAATTTTAGTAATTCGAAGCTTTGTCCTTTAATTATCCTGTTTGTTCCTCGTGGTAGTTTCATCATTCCTAGTAATTTTAAAATAGGTTGCATTCCATTTAAGTTGCTGCATCTAGTTTTTAGGGATTTTCTCATAACTCATCTCGTTTCGCTTAGATTTGCATTAGTCCTTGTATTCTCTTTGCATTCTCTATCATCCTAGGTGTGGATTAACTCTCTCTTGCTTGCTGTGCTACAACCTGTCTTGCATTTGAGTTTGATAACCACATTGCATTATCAACCTTGCAAATAAAGTGGATATCACTGAACAATCTCCTCAAAGGCTCTAGCTTGCTCTCTAACTCTTCTTGATCTAGCGTGTCCAAGCTGATGAATGTTGTCCAAGGGTTGAAGTAAGTTGTTGTCTCCCCTTGAACGTAGATTCATGTACCTGAAAGACACAAGTTTGGGAGTAGAGAAATCAGTAACCAAAAGAAAAACAAAGGCTTTGTCTTTATTAAACCCCAAATCTCAATGCTTCTTATCCCCTAAGATGGCAACGACGCCGTTTGATAACTATCTTTTTATGTCTATAGGAGTAATGCAAGCAGGAGGTTATCAAAACTCAAGCAGCACACAGTCGTAGTATAGTGCAAGAGGAATCAATCCAACATAGGAGCTAGAAAGTGCAATGAGAATGCAATGATCATGCAAAGCTAAGCAAATGATGAACAGTTTTGTAGAAATCCTAAAAACTAGATGCAACGGTCAAATGCAAAGCAAAACTATTTTAAAAATACTAGAAACGAGTGAACTACCACGAGGAACAAACAGAATGATTAAAATGCAAAGCTATGAATTATTAAAAATCGACTAGTGGATCGACCACTAGATCGAGCAACAACGATGGATCTCGTCTAAAAGTTCAACAGGAATGAATCTAATGACCAGGATGCGAACAGATAACAAGCGAATGATTAACATAGATGAGAAAATACTAAGAAAGAGGGTCCAGGGTTGAGATTCATGTTCAAGGGTTTCAAAGGTTCAAGCTTGGTTTGAAAACTTTAGATCTACTCACTTTGTGAGATTCTCTAGGCCTTGAAAACAAAACAGGATCCATCCATGGCGTGTGGTATGGATCACTCCTTCATTCTGTTCTCCAGACCCATGGCGTTTGGCGGGAAAAGAGATTGAAGGGCAATAAACATAGATTTCAAACACACGGCCTAACTAGTCCCTTAAACTACCATGGCGTTTAGGAAAGGTAGACTAGCCTCTAGGATTCAATTTTCCAGGACCTTTGGATCCTGTCAAGGTAAGAGGCCCTTTGGATCTTACAGATCTTGGCGTGAGACTCTCTAAGCCTTAAGCACTCGAAATCCTAGAAAAGAGGGCAATGAAGAACAAGAAAACACCAAGCTTTTAAAACCTTTTCAACCCTTTTGAATCCTCTCAACCCCAAAACCCGAAAAGACTAGTCGCTACACATAAAGTAAACCGAACAAAGCATAGAAGATGATCTAGTAAACATAAAGTAAACGATTCAATATTCAAGAACAAGCAAGAAAAGCTCAAAGTCTAACAATGGTGAAATCGCCTTTTGAACAGAGAGAAAAACTCGAAGAAGATAAAGTGAAAATGTGTGTGTCCAAAGCAGGATCTCCGCCTTCCCAAAATGGGCAAACAGCTCGATGGTCCCCCCCTCGCTAGAACCTAAAAACGGTTAAAGTAGTCTGGAATCGAGCACGAGGCTCGATCTGGCTCTCGAATTTGGTTGGGATCGGGTGACTTTGGTCGATCTCTGAGTCGATCTTGTGCTGATCGGGTTGGAAGCTCGATCCGGTCCTCGATCTGCATGGCGTCATATACGTCCGTACTTCAGATCGATCTCTCGTCTCGATCCATTTCCTTGCATCGACTCGGCTACTCGATCTTCTGGTCGATCTCATCTAGATCGACCTGCCTTGCTCGATCTACTTCTCGATCTCGGGTCTTTAGCATGCAATCCTGATCTCTCCAAGTCTCCATGCACTTCCTCACGAGCCTTAGCACGTCCACGAATCCTCCATAGCTCCAAAGTAGCCGAAAACAACCTGAATGCAATGCAAAATGCAAGAAACATGCAAATGCTGGTGCAAAAGTGCTCTAGGACCTAGAGTGATGCAAACTAGCCTAATATGCAATGTAAATGTATGAGAAGCTAACTTATATGCATGCAAAATACATTAAATATGCAGTAATATCACCTAGCTCAAGTGATTGACTGTCTATGGAGTGATTTGGCAATATAGGGTTGATAGATTTGTCTTAATGCTTGCTCTTTATCATTTCACTAATGAGAATTAGTTCTTGACTTGGTAATTAGTAAAGAGATTAGTGCCAAGAGATTGGATTAGTCATATAAATGAATCTTATGCATAAGGAATAGCATTGTGTGAGTTTGTAAGCATCATAGGTTGAGTCAAGAATTCCCTATTACCAATTATCTCATCTCAAGTCCCATATTTTCTCTGTTTTAAGCTCTGTTCTGAATTTGTCCTGTTTTAACCCTTACCTTGGTTGTTTGCTTACCTTCCTCCTTATTTTGTGTTTGTTTGGTTTCTGCCTGATCACTTAGGTTGTTAGATATTCTAAAACCCCTTTTATATCTGCTTGAATTAAGAAATCTACTATAGTCTTGCTGTTTCAATCTTCCCCTTTGGATTGACATTAAAGCCCAATGCTACAATGACTAGTACAATGGGTGATTGACATAAGAGAGTCCAAACACTTGTATCAATTTGGCGCCGTTGCCATTAGGGGAAAGCTTTGTTCAGTAGGATTTGTAGAGATCTTGAGATCAAGCTTTGTTATTTTCGTTTCTGGTTACTGATTTTTCTTTTGGTCTATAATTTCTTTTGTAGGTACCACAACACTTACTCTTAAGTGTCTGCATCTACATCTGAGGTTCAAGGTCAGGAATTTGGGGTTTACTAAGTCAGAATTCAGCTGTTGAAGCATGGATGCACATCAGTATGCTGCTGGTTTTGGTTTGCAAGGTCCACAAGGCCCACAAGGTCTTCAAGGAATTCAAGGCCTGCAAGGTGACCAAGGTCAAGCTGGTTTACAAGGAGCTGTTGTTCAAAGACCAAGAAGACCCATTGGTGCTGCCGATATACCTTCCAACTATGCTTCATGGCAAGGAATCCTTCCACCTATGGAAACTCAGCAATATCAGATCAAGAGCAGTCTCATCACCATGATCCAAGAAAGGCAGTTCTTTGGATTACCCAACCAAGACCCCTTAGAGCACATGGATCAGTTTGAGAGGATATGCACTTTAACAAAGCTTAGTGGAGTATCAGATGATGGTTTGAAGCTCAAGTTATTTCCATTTTCTCTTGGTGATAGAGCTAGATTATGGGAGAAATCTCTAGCACAAGGCAGCATCACCACTTGGGAACAATGTAAACGTGCTTTCTTAACCAAATTCTTCTCTCCCTCAAGAACTGCATACTTCAGAAATAAGATCACAAACTTCAGGCAGTGGTCTAATGAAAGCTTTGGAGACACGTGGGAAAGGTTCAAAGGTTTCACTCATCAATGCCCTCATCATGGCTTCACTAAGGAAATGCTACTATCCACACTCTATAGAGGTGTTGTCCCAAAGATAAGAATCCTTCTAGACACAGCAAGTAATGGATATTTTCTAGGGAAAGATGTTGATGAAGGCTGGATATTAGTGGAAAACATGGCACTCAACAATTGGGATTACGTGGATGATAGGGAACAACAATCTAAAGCCACTGAAGAAAAGCTAGAGACTGCATTGCAAGAGATGAAAGCCCTGCAGGTGAGAGTTGACTTACTACTCAATGAGACCACTAAACTCTGTCCTAGTGCTATCTCACCAAACCATTACAAAGAATATCCAGTCCAAGCTCTCCAACAACAAGAGGCGCCATCAATTCATCAAGACTATGATGTTTGTGTCCACTAATCCTATGGAGACACCCATCTTCAACACTACCAAGCCTCCTCCTCTAAAACAGTTGACATCAACACTTCTCCTCCGTCACAAGATTTGGACTATAAAGAGATGCTCATCCTGCTCCAACAACTTACCAATGGGGGAATTCAGAAGATGATAGCTGTTGAGATTCAAAAAAGCTTGACTGATATTCAAAGATGTATGACTGATGAAATACACAAAGGCATTGACTCAAAACTTCAGTCACACATAGGCCCTCTGAATATGAAGATCAACCAACTAGAAACCAAGGCTCCACCATCCACTTCTTCACTAACACAAGGGTGTGTTAAAGCTGTTACTCTAAGAAGTCGGAAGAAACTTCCACCAAGAATGGCACCTTCAACACCCAATGTGGACATTGAGGAACAAGAAGAGGGGGTGGAAGCTAAAGATAACGAAGAAGCTCAAGAGGATGAAGTAGCTGAGGCTGGAAGAGGTTCAAGCATCACCAAGTCCAAAGAAGTGGTTAAGGAAAAACCAAAGGAAGTTTATAAGGAGTTGGTCAAGGAGCCAAGATTCATCCCTCCTCCTTATCAGCCAACCATACCTTTCCCTGGTAGATTTAAGAAGCAGTTGGTTGCTAAATATAAAGGGCTCTTTGATGAACAGATGAAGAAGATCCAGCTCACAATGCCGTTGCTGGATGCCTTTGTTCTAGTACCTCCTTATCAGAAATTCATAAAGGATGCTGTTACTGAAAGAACCAAAGACCTACAAGGGATGGTGATCCTCACACATGAGTGTAGTGCCATTATCCAACAGAAGAAAGTGACTCCCAACAAGCTTGGAGATCCAGGAAGTTTTACCTTGCCCTGCTCTATAGGTCCACTTCTAATTGACAATTGTTTGTGTGATCTTGGGGCTAGTGTCAGCTTGATGCCTTACTCTGTAGCACAACGCCTAGGCTTCACCAAGTTCAAGGACTGTAGAATCTCTTTGGTGTTGGCTGATAGATCAGTGAGACTCCCCAAGGGTTTGCTGGAAGATGTACCACTCAGAATTGGGAGTATAGAGATACCTACTGATTTTGTGGTTTTAGATATGGATGTGGAACCTAAAGACCCTCTCATTCTTGGGAGACCCTTCCTAGCCACAACAGGAGCTGTCATTGATGTCAAGAAAGGGAAGATTGAGCTACAATTGGGTAAAGACATGTCTCTCAAATTTGACATCAAGCAGATTATGCAGAAGCCTACTATTAAAGGCCAAGTGTTCCAGATTGATATTTTAGTGAAACTGCATGATGAACTCCAAGAAGAGCTGTGTTGTGGGGACAAGCTTCAAGTGGCTTTGGCAAGTGAGCATGTAGATGATGGGTACTTGGATAAGGAAAGCTTGGGTTATGAGCTGAGATTGAACTCTCACAGGTTCTTTGAAGAGGAAGAGCCATTTGAAAACTTGGAGTACACAAGCAAAGAAGTCTTCTCAGCTCAAGAAACTGGTTCCCCAAGCAAGGAAGCTGACGCCAAGAAGCAAAGCTGCTCAGATGAGGACTGGAGTGAGCTCAAAGCACCCAAGGTGGAACTCAAACCACTTCCTCAAGGGCTAAGGTATGTTTTCCTAGGTCCTAACTCCACTTATCCTGTTATAGTCAATGACAACCTCAATGATGATGAGATCCTGGCCCTTGTCAAGGTGTTAAAGAGGTTTAGGAAAGCTATTGGGTATTCGCTAGATGATATCCAAGGAATATCTCCTAACCTCTGCACTCACAAGATTCATCTAGAGGATGAGACAAGAACTTCTATTCAACCTCAGAGAAGGTTGAATCCTAATTTAAAGGATGTAATAAAAAAAGAAATCTTGAAGTTGCTTGAAGCAGGAGTGATCTATCCCATCTTAGATAGCACATAGGTTTCACCAGTCCATGTGTTACCTAAGAAAGGAGGGATCACTGTTGTTAAAATTTAAAATGATGAGCTAATACCAACTAGAACAATCACTGGTCATAGAATGTGCATATATTACAGAAAACTTAATTCTGCTTCTAGAAAAGATCACTTCCCTTTGCCATTTATAGACCAAATGCTAGAAAGATTAGCAAATCATAAGTATTACTGCTTCTTAGATGGTTATAGTGGATTCTTTCAGATTCCTATCCATCCTAATCATCAAGAGAAAACTACTTTTACTTGTCCATATGGAACTTTTGCTTATAGAAGAATGCCTTTTGGTTTATGCAATGCTCCTGTTACTTTTCAAAGATGTATGACTTCTATCTTTTCTGACTTGCTTGAAGAAATGGTGGATGTATTCATGGACGACTTTAGCGTCTATTTATCCTCCTTTGGTGTCTGCTTGTCTAAGCTTTCTCCGGTCTTCCAAAGGTGTGAAGACACAAAACTGGTCCTGAATTGGGAAAAGTTTCACTTCATGGTACAAGAAGGAATTGTTTTGGATCACAAGATCTCAGAGAAAGGGATAGAAGTGGACAAGGCTAAGATTGATGTCATTGTGCACTTAGAACTTCCAACCACTGTCAAGGGGATCAGAAGCTGTCTGGGGCATGCTGGCTTCTACAGAAGATTCATCAAGGACTTCTCAAGGATTGCAAGACCCTTGACAAGATTGTTGTGTAAGGAGACAGAGTTTGTATTTCATGAAGACTGCCTGCAAGCCTTCCTCACTCTCAAACAAGCTCTGATATCAGCGCCAATAGTCCAAGCCCCAAACTGGGATCTGCCATTTAAAATAATGTGTGATGCTAGTGACTATGCAGTTGGAGCAGTTTTGTGGCAGAGAGTTGATAAGAAGCTTCATGTTATCTACTATGCCAGCAGAACTACGGATGAAGCTCAGTCAAAATATGCTACAAATGAGAAAGAGCTCTTGACAGTTGTCTTTGCATTTGAGAAGTTCAGAAGCTACCTAGTAGGTTCCAAAGTGATTGTTTATACTGATCATGCTGCGCTGAGACACATCTATGCTAAGAAGGAAACCAAACCAAGGCTTCTTAGATGGATTCTTCTCTTACAAGATTTTGATATGGAGATTGTGAATAAGAGAGGCATTGAGAATGGAGTTTCTGATCACTTCTCAAGACTGAGGATAGATGACTTTGTCCCAATAAATGATACTCTACCAGAAGAACAGTTGCATACTTTATGAGTCAAGAAAGCAGAAGTAGAAGGCCTAGAAGAGGATAAACTGCCTTGGTATGCTGACTTTGTGAACTACTTGGTGATTGGCCAGATACCACAGACCCTTAACTCACATTAGAAGAAGAAGTTCTTAAGAGATGTTTCCCATAACTTTTGGGATGAGCCTTATATGTACAAAAGAGGGAGTGATGGGTTGTTCAGAAGGTGTGTAGCTGAGGAAGAAATTCCAGGAATCCTGCACCATTGCCATGGCTCAGCCTATGGAGGACAATTTGCAACATTCAAGACAGCCTCCAAGGTCCTACAAGCTGGTTTTTGGTGGCCTAGTCTGTTCAAGGACGCCCAAGCCCACATCTCCTCATGTGATGCTTGCCAAAGGAAGGGAAACATCTCCAAGAGAGATGAGATGCCTCTGAATTCCATCCTTGAAGTGGATCTGTTTGATGTGTGGGGGATTGACTTTATGGGACCATTTCCTTCCTCTTATGGGAACAAGTACATTCTTGTAGCTGTTGATTATGTGTCTAAGTGGGTTGAAGCCATTGCTAGTCCAACAAATGATGCTAAAGTTGTGCTAAAGCTCTTCAAGACAATTATCTTCCCAAGGTTTGGTACTCCAAGGTGTGTGATAAGTGATGGGGGAAGTCACTTCATCAACAAGATTTTTGAGAGCTTGCTTAAGAAGAATGGTGTGAAGCACAAGGTTGCTACTCCTTACCATCCTCAAACAAGTGGCCAAGTGGAGGTGTCCGACAGAGAGATCAAGGCCATCTTAGAGAAAACAGTCGGTGTCACAAGAAAGGACTGGTCTAATAAGCTTGATGATGCTTTGTGGGCTTATAGGACAGCCTTCAACACACCCATTGGCAGAACTCCTTTCTCAGTCCTTTATGGGAAGTCTTGTCATCTACCTGTTGAGTGATATACGTTTTCTCAAGCAGGGTTTATGATGCAAAGAGGTTATCAAACTCTAATGCACGTAATGTTGTAGTAAGGCAAGCAGGAGAATGTCAATCCACTTCTAGGAGATAGAGAATGCACAAAGAATGCAAGATCCTAAGCAAATCT
The DNA here is from genome assembly GCA_911865555.2 of Thlaspi arvense. Taxonomy (NCBI): domain Eukaryota; kingdom Viridiplantae; phylum Streptophyta; class Magnoliopsida; order Brassicales; family Brassicaceae; genus Thlaspi; species Thlaspi arvense. The sequence goes on along the minus strand of OU466862.2, from coordinate 21,178,877 downwards.
AAGCAAAATGAGACAGTTTATGAGAAATTATCAAAGAACTAGATGCAGAAACCTAAACAGAGTGAAACCTATTTTAAAAATACTAGAAAGAAAGCAACTACCACGAGAAACAAACAGATTAAATAAAGGAAAGAGCTTCGAATTATTAAAATTCGACTAGTGGATCGACCACAAGATCGACCACTAGATCGAGCAGTAACGATCGATCTCGTCTAAAACCGTAAGAACAACAAATCTAATGACCAGGATGCTATCAGGTAACAAGCAAAAGATGAAATAAGACTTAAAGATTCTTAAAGAAAGGGCCTAGGGTTGAGATTCATGTAAAGGGTTTCAAAGGATCGATCTTGGGTTTGAAACTTTAGAATGGTGAGGATCTCTAAGCCTTGAAAACAAAACAAGATCTATCCGTGGCTTTCGGTATGAATCACTCTTTCATCCTCTCCTCCAAACCCATGGCTTTTGGTGGAAAGAGAGGTCGAAAGGCAAGGAAAACAGATTTCAAGTAATGGCTTAACTAGTCCCCCAAACTTCCATGACTTTTGGGAAGGGGTAACTAGTCTCTAAGGTGTGATCTTCCGAGGCTCCTGGATCCTGTCAAGGTAAGGAACCTCTCGGATCATGAAGCTCTTGGCGTGAGAGTCTTCAAGCATTAAGCTTTCAACACCTTAGAAGAGATAGCCTTTAAAACGTTTTAGAAAACAAACCAAGATCGAACCCTTTCTATCCCTTAATCCTCACAACCCCGAACCCAAAGTAAACTACTCGCTACACATAGAGTAAATCAAGCAAAGCAGAAGAAACGAGACGATAAACATGAAAGAAAAACTGGATAAAACGATAAAGATTCGAATACAAAAGCTTAAGAGAAAAATTGGTTCAACAATGGTGTTCTTCGTTAAACGAGAGAGAAAAACATGAAAGAAAGCATAAGGATCTAAAAGTTATCGAAAAAGCATCTCGCCGCCTTGCCTAAAATGCCCAAACAAGCCAATGGTCCCCCCTTCGCTAACAGCCAAAAACGGTTGATAGGACAGAAATCGACCACTGGATCGAGTGGTTCTCTCGATCACATCCGGGCATCGTGTCTTCGGCTCGATCCGGGTCTCGATCTTCTTCGGCGAATCGAGTGTTGCATCCGATCTCGGTATCGATCTTCGGATGGATCGAGTGGTGTACTCGATCTGGCTCTCGCTCTGCATGGCGTCATTTACGTCCGTACCGATTGATCGATTGCTTCACTCGATCTCCGTCTCGATCATTCTCCTTGGATCGCCTAGTTGGCTCGATCTTCTAGTCGATCAACTCCTAGATCGACCGGCCATGCTCGATCTGCTCCTCGATCACTGGTCCTTAGCATATTTCCGAGCTCCCACGAACTGCTACATCAGTCTCCTCACGCCCACAAACCTCCATGACTCCAAAGCAGCCAGAAACAACCTGAATGTGATGCAAAATGCAAGGAAAATGCAAATGCTGATGCAAGAATGCTCTAGGACCCTAAGTGATGCAATCTAACCTAAAACATGATACAAATGCATGAAAAACTAACTAATGAATATGCAAAATGTATGCAATATGCAATAACATCAACTCCCCCAAACTTACTTCTTGCTTGCCCTCAAGCAACAAAAAACAAATAAGGAAGAGAGGTTTTTAGGAAAATCAAAGGGGTTTTAAACTTTTTGCAAAGGTGCCTTTCAAATAGATCATCTCAATGTCCTAGTTAACAGTTCTAAAATGCTATGCTTACACTCATACTCCAAAGAACTTAGCCATACTCATCACTCAAAGAAATTCAAATCATGACTCTCCTATTCCTAACAATCAAAGAAACTCATCCTTTAACATTCATTAACATTCGAACCATGAATCAAACTTATGCACTTTAAAGCAAAACACATTTGGCTAAGGGTTATGGTTATGAGCATAGAATGATCTCATTTGAAAAGGGTTTATAATCATAACAAGGGTTTCTCTCAAAAATGGTTTGAACTTATGCATAATGCTAAAGGTAAAGACAATTTATGCATACATGATTAGATTCTCATCTACCCATGTAAACTATCAAATGATCCTATACCCCTCTCATTTAAGAAATTTAATCCTCACTCACCACTTAAGAGTCTACCCTTTTTCTCACACTTAGCAATCCCCAATTAAGAATAAATACATTTTTAAACTTTTTAGGCTAGGGAAAAGGTTTTGAAAAATATTTTTGCTCTTAGAAATTTCTTATTAGTAACTCTCTTATTATTATTTTTTTTCTTTTCATTTTTTTCTTTATTTGGCACTTAGGCTCTTTTTATTTCTTTTTCTTTTCTTTTCTCTTTTTTTTTATTTTTATTTATTATGAGAGAGCTACTTTGTGAAATTAGAGCATACTTAGTTTTAAAAGCAAACCTTTCACTTAAAACCTCATTTCTTTCCTTAAAATACAAACTCTTTGAAACCGAAACAAATAGACAAGAAAGCAACCCCAATGATCCCCCAAACTTATCCTAAATCAACACCTAGCTTCAAAATGCAAAGCTAGAAATCAATATGAAAACCAAATCATGTCGCCTAAACCTAACACTTTATGCCAAGTTCAAACCGAAAGTAAGGCCTCACAAAGATGTCACACAAGAACAGTTGGCTTCAAAGGAGGGTAAGGTTCAAGGAGGGAGTTCTACTTAGGCTCACAAAGAGTGGTAAAAAGAAAGAAGAGAGCCTAAATATTTTAAAATCATGTGTTCATTTTCAAATGCATAAGAATGATAATTAGAGTTTCAAATTAAGGTTTTCACTTAGTAGGATGAGTTTCAAATCATGAGAGTTCAATTCAAGCCAGGAAAATCCTAACTAGTGATCCAAGCATGGTTAGAACTTACTTTCAAAGCATAAACAAGGCATTAGAGAACTACCAACTAGGGCATTGAAATGATTCATAAGTAAAAACACCTTTTTAAGAAATTCTAACCCCTTATGCAAAATCCAAACAACCTAGGTGATATGAGAAACTCTAGACTCAATCCTAACATGTTTTTTAAAAAGATGAATGCAACTACATGAGTCTCTGAAAAAAATTTAAAAATTTTACCAATTTTTCATGAACTAAGACTCAAGGATGCAAAGAGGAAAATAAGATCAAAGAACACAAGATTAAATCACACAAGTACTCCCCCAAACTTGCTTGACACCGTCCCGGTGGCAAACTCATCCGAAGGAGCATCAAATCACAATGCAAGAAACAAATATGAGCGGTTATATACAATGGAAGAAGGTTGTTTACCTCTGGTCTAGGCTCGGCTGGAACTTGAGGATGTTCCAGAGGAGCCAGAGATCGTTGCTTTGCCTTTGTCAGCTGGTTCTTGGAGAGAATGGCTCACCGGCTGAATGTTGTCTCCTTGGGTTTCGCGGATAACAACTCCTCCGGTTAAGAGCCTTCTCTTCTCGGGTTGTTGCATCTCTTTGCTTGCAGCTGGCTTAGGCTGGCCTCCCTGAAGTGCTTTAACTTTCTTCCCAAGCTTCTTCAGCATCTTCCCTTGCCACTTGTTAATCTTCCTTTGCATCTCTACCACCGATGCTAGGAACTTCTCGGTTTTTGTCCTCGGCTCAAAGTCCAGTTTGGGAAGTGTGTAGGCCTCGGGCATCTCGTCTTCCGTGCCTGGAGACTCTGACCTTTGACGTGGGGCAATGGCTGAAGCAGGCGGTCCTCCTAAAGGGGCAAAGCATTCTTCCTCCGTGGGTAAGAACTCGATGTTCCCAACACCAAGTAGCTCGGTTTCGTCTCTGTTGGGAAGGATGCACACTCTCTTCTTGTCTTCGTCATCTATGAAGAGGTAGGCATAGAACCCTTCTGCTGGCGTGCGTCCCAAGCTATCAGTGTTCCTCATGTATGCTTCATCCATGAAAGCTCTGTTTGGAACGTGAGCAAAGTCATGGATGGGCACACCGGCTTGCACGAACAAAGGAGTAAGGAAACCGCCAATGTAGGAGGAGGTTGCCTTGCACCGTAAGGCATAAGCCTTGTAATTCACCAGGGAAGCCGCGAGCACACAGCCGTAGTTCACCTCATCGCCGAGTTCATCTTCTATGGGTTATTCATTCGCATCCGGATCAGACACCAAGTGCTTCACACCTTGGAACAGGAAGCACAGCTCCGTCTTCGTGACAGTAGGAGCAACAGACCTTCCACTGAATGTATTGGCAATCAGCTTCAGGGTATACCTCAGCACCGGACTCCTAACTCGATTGATCTTGGCGGTGTTGGCTTTGTAGTCTTCATTGCTGATCAGGTCCCAAAACTCGTCGGCTTTCTTGAAGGCTGGGAACTCGACCTTGTGTGCATCAGCGTTGAGACCGTAGGCTTGGCATAGCTCAGGGATGGATAGTGTATAGGCTTGACGTCTGACTTTGAAGTAGAGGCGGCCTTGAGAAGGGGCGGGTGCACTAGGATTCTCATACCGGAACTCCAAGGTGGCTAGGAAGTCTATTGTCACTTCAGGAATGGTTGGGCAATCCATCCATGACAAACACCTCAAGCCAATGTTCTTGAGGAGTTGATCGAAGTCCCCAAGAATCCCGAGCCTAGACAAAAGCTCTCGATCAGCAAAATTTGTGGGTTCAAACCGGAGCCTCTCCAGCCTCTTCTTATCCTTCTTCTCATCTTTACTCCACCGGACCCTCTCTTGAGCTACCACTTCTTGTCCTTCTCCTTCTTGTGCTTGCTCCTCTCTTGTTCTCTTTGGTGCCATGGTTCCTGAAACAAAATTCTAAAGATAATGATAAGCAAGTGGCGATTTGATGAGAATGAGAGAAGAGAAGGAGAGAATTTATAATAACTACCCTAGAATTTTGGGGAATAAATAAAAATCATAGCTAAATAAAAGGAAATCAAATCTTTAGATACTGAAAAATCTGGAATTATTCCATTTACTTAGCTAGTTTTAAAAATTCAAACCAATCCTATATTCTAAAACATGATCTTGCGGATTTAAAGGAGATTTTCTTAAAATAAAATCATTAATTTTGAAAATACCTTTGCAAGAAGTTTAGAATATCTTTGCTAACCTTTGAAAACTTAAAACTCTCACTCTCTTTGTTTAAAAATCTCGAGCAAACAGGAATGAGAGGGTGAGAGGTAGGTTGAAATATTTAAGGACTTTAGCAAAACCAAAACAATGGGTGGTCAAAGTGGTTTCTGACAAAGTCTTGGTCAAAGCACATCTTTCATGGTCAAAGATGCTTGCCTTGACCAAGTTTTGAATTTAAAAATTGGAGGGAAAGGAGTAAGGGAGGGAAAGAAAATTGTTACCTCGGCATGAGATCGACTCCATTTGGTCGATCTAGGACTCGATCTCATGCCCAAAATGGCTTAGATCGAGAGGGTTACTCGATTTGAGACTCGATTCATAGTGAATCGAGTCCTTGATCGATTGGCTCTCTCGATCATTGAGATGTTGGCTCCTCGGCTAAGTCCTCATGATCGAGCTATGTCCTCGATTTAGGGGTCGATTTGGCATAGATCGAGCGATGGATCGAGTCGAGTGATCGATCAGTTTTCAACAGATTTTCCCGAGAGAAATTAGATCGGTCGATCCAATTTGGAGCGATCGATCCTTTTTCATCAAGGTCGATCTTGTCACTCGATCTCGTCTATATCGACTGGCTCCTCTCGATTCACTGACTCGATCTAGCAAAGATCGAGCCAGAATCAGTCGATCTAGCACTCGATCTCTAGCCTTATTCTAACCCCTATCACCTCTTTAAGACCTCAAAGTCAAGGTTTAGACTCCTCATACCTGTTCCTACACACTTATAAAATAAAAGCATAAAACTGAAAGGGAAATAAAGCAGAAGTATGTACAAGATAAACATGGGAATGCCTCCCAAGTGCGCTTTCTTTAACGTCTTTAGCTAGACCTTACTTGGTCTAAGCAGATCGTGGGTCTTGGAGAAGCACTGAGGTACTCTCCTTGTCATAGCTATCTGCCAAATAGGGCTTGACTCTGTGTCCGTTGTCGGTGAAGGCACTGCCACTTTTTCCCATCAGAGTAACAGCTCCATACGGCAAGACCTCTTAAATCACGAACGGTCCGCTCCACCTTGATTTCAGCTTGCCCGGGAAGAGCTTGAGCCTCGAGTTGTACAGCAACACCAGTCCTCCTTCCTTAAGCTCCTTGGCAACCAACTTCTTATCATGAGCCTCCTTAGTCTGCTCCTTGTATATCCGGGAGCTCTCGTAAGCATTCAACCTCAACTCGTCCAGTTCGTGTAGCTGAATAAGGCGCCTCTCCTGAGCCATCTTGAGATCAAAGTTCAGCCTCTTCACAGCCCATAACGCGCGGTGTTCCAGCTCAACCGGGAGGTGACAGCCCTTGCCATAGAGTAGAGTGAAAGGAGTTGTACCAATCGGCGTCTTGAAAGCGGTACGGTAGGCCCAAAGAGCATCGTCCAGCTTCACTGACCAATCCTTCCTTGTTGCTCCGACGGTCTTCTCTAGGATAGCCTTGATTTGCCTATTGGAGACCTCCACTTGACCGCTTGTTTGAGGATGATACGGTGTAGCCACCTTATGCTTAACCCCATACTTTCTCAAGAGGTTCTCAAAGACCTTGTTTATAAAGTGGCTTCCTCCATCACTTATAACAACCTTGGGTACCCCAAACCTTGGGAAGATGATACTCTTGAACAGCTTGATCACAACCTTAGAGTCATTTGTATGGGAAGCAACAGCCTCAACCCATTTGGAGACATAATCCACAGCTACTAAGATGTACTTGTTGCCGTATGAAGAGGGAAAGGGCCCATGAAGTCAATCCCCCACGTATCGAACACGTCAACCTCGAAGATAGGAACTTGAGGGATTTCGTTCCTCTTGGTTATATTCCTTGCTCGCTAACATGCCTCACAGCTCTTCACAAACTCGTGTGCATCTTTAAAAATGGAGGGCCACCAGAAACCGGCTTGCAACACATTCGTGGCTGTCTTGAATAAGGCGAAGTGTCCTCCGTAGGAAGAGCCATGGCAATGATAGAGGATGTCCCTGGCTTCTTCCTTTGTAACACATCTCCGGTACAAGCTGCCTACTCCTCTTTTGTATAGGTAAGACTCGTCCCAAAAGTAGTCACTAGCCTCCCTCATAAACCGCTTCTTGTGATAGCTGTTGAGATGTGTTGGCTCCTCACCACACGCTAGGTAGTTCACCACGTCAGCATACCACGGTAGATCCTCCTCTTTAAAACTCAACACTTTCTCAAACCTCCCATCTAGCTTCCCACAAACAGCAGTAGTAATCGCCATAAGCTGCTCTTCTGGAAGGGAGTCATCTAAAGGGAGAGACTCGTTGATCCTTAGCCTTGAGAGGTGGTCAGCGACTCCATTTTCTATCCCTTTCTTGTCTTTAATCTCCATGTCAAACTCCTGGAGTAACAGAATCCATCTTAAGAGCCGAGGCTTAGTGTCCTTCTTCGAGTAGATGTATCGTAGGGCAGCGTGATCCGTGTATACAATAGCCTTGGAACCAACGAGATATGATCTGAACTTCTCAAAGGCGAAGACTACTGCAAGCAGCTCCGTCTCCGTAGTGGTGTATCGTGATTGCGTGTCATCCAAGGTCCTTGAAGCGTAGTAGATCACATGTTCCTTCTTGTCTTTCTTCTGACCAAGGACGGCTCCTACGACGTAGTCACTAGCATCACACATGATCTCAAAGGGAAGAGACCAGTCTGGTGCTTGGACTATAGGGGCTGATGTAAGGGCTTCCTTCATGGTCACGAAAGCCTTCAAACACTCCTCATCGAATACAAACTCAGCTTCCTTGCACAACAGCCGTGTAAGAGGGCGTGCAATCTTGGAGAAATCTTTGATGAAGCGCCTATAGAACCCTGCGTGCCCCAAGAATCTTCTGATCCCTTTAACATTAACCGGCGGCTCTAGACCCATCATGACCTCCACCTTAGCATGATCAACCTCAATACCCTTCTCTGAAATCTTGTGACCGAGCACTATCCCTTCCTTAACCATGAAGTGGCATTTCTCCCAGTTCAGCACCAGGTTTGTCTCTTCACAACGTTTAAGTACCCTGCAAAGATTTAACAAACAAGCAGGAAAGGACGCACCATACACAGAGAAATCATCCATGAATACTTCTACCATCTCCTCTATAAGATCAGAGAAGATAGACATCATACACCGCTGAAAGGTAGCCGGTGCATTACATAATCCAAACGGCATCCTTCAATATGCAAATGTACCGTAGGGACATGTAAAAGTCGTCTTCTCCTGATCGTTTGGGTGGATAGGAATCTGAAAGAAACCACTATACCCATCGAGAAAACAGTAGTAAGGGTCATTTGCAAGTCTCACAAGCATTTGATCAATAAAAGGCAAGGGGAAATGGTCTTATGAGTGCAAAGCATTGGTGAAAGGCCTTTGATGTCACTTAAAGAGTACCCAATGGCCTTCCTATACTTTCTCAGCTCAGTTAGGAGCGAGTGCAACTCATCATCACTAAGGTTTTCGTTCACTATCACGGGATAGGTGTCATTAGGACGGAAGACTGTTCTGACCACTCGTGCTTGCTTTTCCCTTCTCCAGCTGCTTGATCTTGTTGTTTAGTTTGGTGATTTGAGTGGAGAAGTCGGTTAGAGAGGAATCTAGCCGAGTGTTCATTTCAGCGAACTTCTGGTTGGTTGGAGCTTGCCCTTGTATTAGCTGTTGAAACATTGCTTGAATCGGATCAACTTGTTGTTGCATCGGTTGTTGTTGCTGAGGTGCAAAGCCCGGAGGGTAGTTAGGAGTATAACCCTTGTTGTGTTGTTGTTGCCCTTGAAAGTTGCCTTGCCCTTGACCTTGGAAACCACCACTCGGTTGAAAACCTTTGTTGTAAGGGATGAAAGGTTTAGCTTGTTGAGCAGGGTACACTTGATCTTTAGGGTTGGCTACATTGGTGCTTTGGTAAGAGAGGTTGTTGTTCTGGTAGCCTTGGTTGTAGCCTTGAGACTTGTAGTTGTTCTGTCCAGCTACCCAATTTTCTTCTTCTTGGCTTAGCTCCAACTCCTCTTGGTTCTCATCAGCATCACCAACAAAGTGAACATGCTTCTGATTAGCTAATACCAACTTGTCAATCTTCTCATGCAACGATTTGAGCTCCTTCTTGTGAGACTCTAACTCTGATACTCTCGGAGCTCGGTCATAATCCTCGGCATAATTTCCATCACTCAACGCCAGGTTTTCTATCAGCTCCATACCCTCTTCTACCTCTTGACCAAGGAAGTTCCCTTTGCTAGCTGTATCAAGTAACAACCTTATCTTTGGTGAAGCTCCACGGTATATGGTACTGAGTAGAGTCTCTTCACTAAACCCGTGATGAGGACATTGGATCGTGTAGTCTTTGAAACGCTCCATTGCCTCGTTGAATGTCTCGTTGTTCCTTTGGGTGAAACCACTGATTTCGCTTCTCATCCGAGCTGTCCTTGTGCTTGAGAAGAACTTTGAGAGAAATGCCTTCTTATACTCAGCCCATGATGTGATGGTGCCTTGTGGGAGGGTCTTCTCCCAATGTCTAGCTTTGTCTCCGAGTGAAAAGGGGAAGAGACGCAGCTTGAAAGCATCTTCGGATATGCCATTGATCCTGATCATCCCACATACTTGCTCGAAGTTGTCTAGGTGCTCCAAGGGGTCTTCCATTGCTAAGCCGTGGAACTTGTTGTTTTGCACCATGGAGATGAAACCAGGCTTGATCTCGAAGTTATTGTTTGTACCGGAGGAGGAGTGATCCTAAACCTATTGTGGTGGGTATTGGGAGCATCTCCGGCTCCTATGATCCTCGGTGCTCTAGCCGCGTGTTGGGGGTTTCCATTGCCCCGTCCTGCTGGAGGAGGTCCTTCTGGATGCTTGTGTTCAGCCATAGCTTCAAAGTTAACCAAACCGTGCTGAACAATCTCCTCAAAGGCTCTTGTTTGCTCTCTGACTCTCCTTTGCCGTGAGTGACCAAGTTGATGAATGTTGTCTAAGGGTTGTAGAAGATTGTTGTCTCCCCTTGAACGAAGATTCATGTACCTGAAAACACACGTTTGAGAGTAGATGTATTAGTACCCTGAAAAAGGTAAACACTTAGTCTTTGCTAAGACCCAAATCTCTATGTTCTTTAAACACTTCGATCCCCGGCAACGGCGCCATTTGATATACGTTTTCTCAAGCAGGGTTTATGATGCAGAGAGGTTATCAAACTCTAATGCACGCAATGTTGTAGTAAGGCAAGCAGGAGAGTGTCAATCCACTTCTAGGAGATAGAGAATGCACAAAGAATGCAAGATCCTAAGCAAATCTAAGCAAAATGAGACAGTTTATGAGAAATTATCAAAGAACTAGATGCAGCAACCTAAACAGAGTGAAACCTATTTTAAAAATACTAGAAAGGAAGCAACTACCACGAGAAACAAACAGATTAAATAAAGGAAAGAGCTTCGAATTATTAAAATTCGACTAGTGGATCGACCACAAGATCGACCACTAGATTGAGCAGTAACGATCGATCTCGTCTAAAACCGTAAGAACAACAAATCTAATGACCAGGATGCTATCAGGTAACAAGCGAAAGATGAAATAAGACTTAACGATTCTAAAAGAAAGGGCCTAGGGTTGAGATTCATGTAAAGGGTTTCAAAGGATCGATCTTGGGTTTGAAACTTTAGATCGACTCACTTGGTGAGGATCTCTAAGTCTTGAAAACAAAACAAGATCTATCCGTGGCTTTCGGTATAGATCACTCTTTCATCCTCTCCTCCAAACCCATGGCTTTTGGTGGAAAGAGAGGTCGAAAGGCAAGGAAAACAGATTTCAAGTAATGGCTTAACTAGTCCCCCAAACTTCCATGGCTTTTGGGAAGGGGTAACTAGTCTCTAAGGTGTGATCTTCCCAGGCTCCTGGATCCTGTCAAGGTAAGGAACCTCTCGGATCATGAAGCTCTTGGCGTGAGAGTCTTCAAGCATTAAGCTTTCAACACCTTAGAAGAGATAGCCTTTAAAACGTTTTAGAAAACAAACCAAGATCGAACCCTTTCTATCCCTTAATCCTCTCAACCCCGAACCCAAAGTAAACTACTCGCTACACATAGAGTAAATCAAGCAAAGCAGAAGAAACGAGACGATAAACATGAAAGAGAACTGGATAAAACGATAAAGATTCGAATACAAAAGCTTAAGAGAAAAACTGGTTCAACAATGGTGTTCTTCGTTAAACGAGAGAGAAAAACATGAAAGAAAGGATAAGGATCTAAAAGTTATCGAAAAAGCATCTCGCCGCCTTGCCTAAAATGCCCAAACAAGCCAATGGTCCCCCCTTCGCTAACAGCCAAAAACGGTTGAAAGGACAGAAATCGACCACTGGATCGAGTGGTTCTCTTGATCACATCCAGGCATTGTGTCTTCGGCTCGATCCGGGTCTCGATCTTCTTCGGCGAATCGAGTGTTGCGTCCGATCTTGGTATCGATCTTCGGGTGGATCGAGTGGTGTACTCGATCTAGCTCTAGCTCTGCATGGCGTCATTTACGTCCGTACCGATTGATCGATTGCTTCACTCGATCTCCGTCTCGATCATTCTGCTTGGATCGCCTAGTTGGCTCGATCTTCTTGTCGATCAACTCCTAGATCGACCGGCCATGCTCGATCTGCTCCTCGATCACTGGTCCTTAGCATATTTTTGAGCTCCCACGAACTGGTACATCAGTCTCCTCACGCCCACAAACCTCCATGACTCCAAAGCAGCCAGAAACAACCTGAATGTGATGCAAAATGCAAGGAAAATACATATGCTGATGCAAGAATGCTCTAGGACCCTAAGTGATGCAATCTAACCTAAAACATGATACAAATGCATGAAAAACTAACTAATGAGTATGCAAAATGTATGCAATATGCAATAACATCATTGAGCTGGAATATAAAGCTTTGTGGGCAACAAAGTTGCTGAATTTTGACATCAAGACAGCTCAAGAAAAGAGACTTATCAACTTGCATGAATTAGAGGAAAACCGCCTTGAAGCTTTTGAATGTTCTAGGATCTACAAGGAGAGGACAAAAGCCTTCCATGACAAAAGGATCAAACACAAGACTTCAAGGCCGGGGATCAGGTGCTGCTATTCAACTCAAGGTTGAAGCTATTTCCTAGAAAGCTGAAGTCAAGATGATCAGGACCATTCAAGATCAAGGAAGTGTTGTCATATGGAGCTGTAACTTTGTTTAGCAAGAATGGAGAAGACTTCACAGTGAATGGGCATAAGCTGAAGCCATACATGGCAAGTGAGTCTCTTGGAGATGAAGTAGACATCAGCCTTGATGAACCTCCACAAGAGTGATCAAACATGGAAAGTCAAGCTAAGGACGTTAAACAAGCACACTTGGAAGGTATTCCCCTGTTATCCTTGTACATATTCTTGTATTTTATGTTTCCCCTTGTATTTTTCTTTCAGTCAACAAGAGCAAGTGTAAGCTAAGGCAAATTGTTATGAGTTAAGGAGGCAAAAACAGGTGTTTTCTGGCTGACATCGATCAACTGTATCGGTCATGACAAGACCGATACTCACTTTTCGGTCATGAATATCGGTCATGATTGATCGATGTCAGTAGAGCCGGTCTACACCAGTCAATATTATCAATCACTCGTGATCGATGTGGACGAAAGTTGGAAAGAGGGACACATTTCAGTCATTCACATCGGTCAAACATGATCGATGTAAACCCGCATCGAGTGTATCGATCAGTTGGTGATGGATGTGATTCTCAGGAAACATATCGGTGACCAGCATCGGTCATACACAGACCGACATTAACCCAGCGGATAAATTTTGGTCAAGGATATCGATCATGTGATGACCGATGATATACCCAGGAAGCACATTGGTCATTAGCATCGGTCACTTGTGACCGTTACTGACATTTCGGTCAGTAACAACAGTCACTTGTGACCGATGTCCCGCCCAAGGTAAGTCTCTCAATTGTTCAAAAATTTTCCCTCCTCTGGTTTGGAGCCAAGAAGGTTTGGATTCGAATTTTGGGGCCCTTCCTGCAATCTGAAAAGATCCTGAGCACTTCTGTCCTTGTCCCCCACTCATTTAATTCATTTCACTACCCACCCACCTCTTTATAAGTCAATCAACTCTTCCTACACTCCCTAACTTCTTCTCACATTGCTTGAGCTCAAAATCTTCAGTACTCAGTACTCCTTGAGCCTTGTCATTTCAGGTATAATGAGAAGAAGGAGCAGCCCTACAGCAACCAAAACAAAAGCACAACAAGAGAAAGTGTAGCATCCGTATCCGAGAAAATCTGGAATGATCGAGCCGGACAGGAGGTTGTCCGAAGGAATGTGAGTTCAGTCAAGGGAAAAATCCATATAGATAGGAGGTTCAGACTATAGTCGAAGGATGATTGGGAAATAGTCGAAGGATGGCCGGGCTGGCCGAGCAGGACGGACCATATCCGGGAGAAAAATGGTTCTGTCCGGGAGAAAGTGGTTTATGTCTGGGAGAAAGTGGATTATGTCCGAGAGGAAATGGATTATGTCCGAGAGAAATGGATTATGTCCGAGAGGAAATGGATTATGTGCGAGAGAAATGGATCATGTCCGAGGGAAAAAGGAAAATAGCCGAGGCTTTGTGGTTTAAGCCGAGTAAAAATAGGCTGGGCCCGTGGGCTGGGAGTTTGGTCGGATAAAAACTAATTTCTCGTGGGGATGGTCGAGCGGTTTAGGCGATATCCGAGAGAAATCAAAGCTGACCGGGATAAACCTGACTGGAACTTGGAGACGCCGGCTATAACCGGGTTAACTAGGTTTTGCGAGCATATAAAAGGGATTTTGAGACTTTTTCTCGAGACAGCCGCATTATTTGGGAGAAATATCGCGTGAGAGAGAGATTGGTCGAGAGAAATCCCATAGTTTCTGATTATCCCGAGAGTTGGGCGAGAGAGATCGAAGTTTCGCCGGCGATTCCGACTATCACTGAGAGATCGAGTGTTCTGTCCGAGTTTCTGTGGATCTGTTTCTACCATTCGTCCTGATTTGAGGGTTTGCCGAGGGAATAACAGAGTTTATCCGATGATTTCTGAGCGGATCGTGTGATATCCGAGAGCACTTCGATTCGTCCGAGTGAATCTTGTAAGTGTTCGGCTATTTTGATTTCTGTTGAGTTTCTGTCGAGTAACTTTGGACTGATTGATCTGAATTATACTGTTTCCGAGGGAATACAGCTTCTTGCCCGAGAAAAAGTGACCGGGTTGAGAGATAGCCGAGAGGTGTGGAGTTTTAGCCGGACCAGTCTGAGCGATAGCCGAGAAATTGCAAGTGTGTCCGAGTATCTCAGTTTCTGATCGAGAAATCACCGAGATTCTTTTGACTGAAACGTTTGTTTCTGTGTCTAAGGTGAGTGCGTGACTGTAGTCTGTATCTAGAATTGTTGGACTGCTAGGTTGTCTGATTTTTATTGATTGCTTGTGTAAGTTAGTGGTTTCTGCTTAGCAAGGTCAATGTTTCTGTGATAGTGAATGGTTAAGTGTGAACCGTGGTCAATACATGATGTCTAACTAGCTGTGTGAATGTCCGGATCGAGTTACTAGCTCAAGGGGATGTGTGAATCTCGCTTGGAGCAGTACCGATGCCTTATGAGGCTTCACAAGTAGTTGAGATGATCATAGGACCGTACTGTTTTCTGTACTTGCTTGCTAAGTGATAATGTGAATTGTATAACTGATAGTATGATGTGTTTTCTGGTACTGGCTAAGGTGTTACGGGATGACCGTACTCACTAAGTATTTATCAAATACTTATGCCTCTCTGTTTGAGTGTGCATGTAAGGATAAAGTCCAGGGCGAGTAGCTCTGAAGGCGGACTGGAAGGCAGTGAAGGAAAGGGGTGGATTAGGACTGGGTTTTGGGAGTCATATTTTGAGTTTGAGTTCTATTTAAGTACTTGTGCTAGTGCCTTATGAGTTGAACCGAATCTGATAAGTTAGTTTGTTATTGAATCCGAATTCTGTTAAGTGTTTCTGGAATAATTATGCAATGAGAATGGATGTCTTTTGATGAATCAAACTTGTTTAAGTTTAAGAAAAGTTTTTAAAATATGCATGTTTTTGTATTCTGGCCGAGAGAAGACTCGGTGAGGTTCGGGCTGGTCTAGTGATAGACGGTCGGGTCCTCATAAGTTGGTATCAGAGCATGGTCGATTCTAGGACAGTTCATTTGCATAGTTGGGGTTAGAGTCTATCCACCTTTTCATTGCCAGGTCTCGCAGTCTGTTGTTCTGTAGAGTGTGAAACTCTTGTCTGGGGTTAGCTTCGGGCTAACCAGTTTTTCTGTTTGGCAGATAGCTCCGAGAAAGAGAACTGCAAGAGCTCAAGTGAATGGTGCTGAGAACACTGGGTGTTCTGAAACTGAGAATGTGGTCATTGACCAGCAAGTGAATGCGGCTGGGAATGCTGCAAATGTGGCTGCGGCAAATGTTGGAAACGTGGCAGGGAATGCTGTGGGAACACAACCGGTTGGGTTGGAGGCTGCTCTGGGGCTGTTGGCTCAAGTGTTGGAGCGTTTACCAGTGGTTGCACCTGCGCCGGTAGTGGCAACGGTAGTGGCACCACAAGTGGTGGAACCGGCTGTTGCCGATGGAGTTGGGGAGGCGGATCAGAGTGTGGTGATTCCGTCTTACCTCAAGGTTCTGGATCATCTGGGGAGGCTAGGAACCAAGTTCTTTGCGGGAGGTTCTGCACCTATTGAGGCTGATGAGTGGAGGATGAGACTGGAGCGGAACTTCGAGTCTATCCGCTGTCCTGAGGGTTACAAGAAGGACATAGCTGTGCATTACTTGGAGGATACTGCACACAGCTGTTGGAAGGGAATCACCGGGTGTTTGGTAAATCCGAACTGTTCGTATGAGACGTTCTCTGCGATGTTTCAGAGTAAGTACTTCCCGCAGGAAGCTTACAATCAGTTGGAGGCTGAGTTTCTGTATCTGCGCCAAGGGACCAAGACGGTTCGGCAGTATGAGACCGAGTTCAACCAGTTACGTAAGTACGTGGGACGTGACTACGACACTGAGGATAAGCTTATCCGAAGGTTCATGAGTGGGCTAAGGGTTGAGCTGAGGAACGGTTGTCTTGTGCGTGACTATGCGACGGTCACTAAGCTTATGGAGAAAGCAGCACTGTTGGAATCTGGACAAGCAGAGGAAGCTTTGTCAAAGGCGAGTATTGTGGTTGCCGTGGCCAAGAGTGGTCAATCGTCTGGAGGACAGAACCGCAGGTTTGGGAGGAATGTTCCAGCCAAGTCTAATGGGAACCGCAGTGTGTGTGGGTCATGCGGGAAGGTGCATGTGGGCGTTTGTAGGCGTTCAGCTGGGGCTTGTCACCGTTGTGGAAGCCGAGAGCATCAAGTGCGGGATTTTCCTGAGCCAGACACAAGGATGGTGAGAGTGTCGGATGGAGACAGCGTTTCTGTTATGTGTTACGGTTGTGGAGAACCGGGACACTACAAGCATGATTGTCCGAGGTCAGGAGCAGCTGGGCAAGCCGCTTCTCAGGCTAAGCGTGCAGGAGATGCACTGGCACCGGCGACCATGAGGCAGGCCATTATGCCGAGAGTGTATGCGGCGACCGCGGACGGGAGTGGAGACCCGAGCGTTTCTCGACCGATCACTGGTGAGTTTTATTACTTACAGTTTTCTAAGTTCTGTCTGTTGCTTGTTGTCTGTGTCTGCGTGTTCTGTTAAGCGTCTTAGCATTCTAGGGGTTGAATGTGTAGGGACCTTATTAATGGGTGAGGTAGAGACCCAAGTTCTGTTTGACTATGGAGCGAGTCATTGTTTTGTGAATCCAGAGATGATTGGAAAGGGAGAATTCCAGAAGGAACCCGGAGAGGATTTTGGGTTAGTGAGGGCGGCTGGAGGCCAAGTGATGTACTCACTAGGGATGGTTAAAAACATTTCTGTCTGGATTGGAAAAGTTAGTATGCCAGCAGATTTGGTAATCTGCAATGTTAAGTCTTATGATGTCATCCTCGGAATGGATTGGCTTAGTAAGTACAAGGCGCATCTGGATTGCCACCGTGGAAGGGTAAGGTTCGAAAGAGATGGCGAGGTTCTGGTGTATCAAGGGATAATACCGATTTCTGGTAGCTTGGTTGTATCAGCAATACAAGCGGAGCATTTGATAGAGAAAGGGTGTGAGGCATACCAAGCGACAATATCAATAGATGAGGTTAGACCGGATGTGGAGTTAGGAGATATTCCAGTAGTACAAGAGTTTGAGGACGTTTTCCAAGCTTTGACTGGAATGCCACCGGCTCGTTCAGATCCGTTCACGATTGAACTTGAACCGGGGACAGCTCCGATATCGAAAGCACCGTACAGAATGGCACCGGCCGAGATGGCTGAACTGAAGAAGCAACTGGCTGAACTTTTGGACAAAGGTTTTGTAAGGCCAAGAAGTTCACCATGGGGCGCACCTGTTCTGTTTGTAAAGAAGAAGGATGGAAGTTTCAGGCTTTGCATCGACTACCGAGGGTTCAACCGTGTAACTGTGAAGAACAAGTATCCACTTCCAAGGATAAACGAGTTGTTGGACCAGCTCAGGGGTGCTACTTGGTTCTCGAAGATTGATTTGGCTTCAGGGTACCACCAAATACCAATAGACGAACCGGATGTTCGGAAGACTGCCTTTAGGACAAGGTATGGTCATTACGAGTTGTGGTCATGCCGTTTGGTTTGACGAATGCGCCAGCTGCATTTATGAAGCTGATGAATGGAGTGTTTAGGGAGTACTTGGATGAGTTTGTGATTATTTTCATAGATGACATTTTGGTGTATTCAAAGAGTCCGGAAGAGCATGAGAAGCATTTGCGGATTGTTATGGAAAAGTTGCGAGAACAGAAGTTGTTTGCTAAGTTGAGTAAGTGTAGCTTCTGGCAACGATATATTGGGTTCTTGGGTCACATTGTATCGGACAAGGGAGTGTCCGTGGATCCTGAAAAGATCAAGGCTATTGTGGATTGGCCGAGACCCGAGAATGCATCTGAGATAAGAAGTTTTCTGGGGTTGGCTGGCTATTATAGGCGTTTTGTGAAGGGCTTTGCGAGTATGGCTCAGTCAATGACACGTCTGACTGGTAAGGATGTTGAGTTCGTTTGGACGGCTGAGTGTGAGGAGTGTTTCTTGAAGCTGAAAGGAATGCTTACAAGTGCACCAGTGTTGGCTTTACCTGAGCCGGATGAACCATACGTGGTGTACACAGACGCTTCTGGGAAAGGACTAGGTTGTGTCCTAATGCAGCATGGGAATGTGATTACATATGCGTCAAGGCAGCTAAGGAAGCATGGGGCGAACTACCCTATGCATGACTTGGAGATGGCAGCTGTAGTCTTTGCGTTAAAGATGTGGCGATCTTACTTGTATGGTGGGAAAGTTCAGGTGTTTACCGATCATAAGAGTTTGAAGTACATCTTCACTCAACCTGAGTTGAATTTGAGGCAATGGAGATGGATGGAGTTAGTCGCTGACTACGACTTAGAGATAGCTTATCATCCGGGAAAGGCTAATCTCGTTGCTGATGCATTAAGCCAGAGGAGGGCTACTGTATCTTCTGCCAAGGATGTGGAAGGAGTTGTGAATCTCCTAAGGACGTTAAGGTTGAACATCTTATCTGAAGAACTGGAACCGTTGGGTTTGGGAGCTGCGGATCAAGCTGACTTGTTAACAAGGATTCGTTTGGCTCAAGAGGAGGATGAGAATCTGAATAAGTTATCACAGAGTGACAAGACCGAGTATCAGACTTCCAACAATGGGACGATTGTTTTGAATGGCAGAGTGTGTGTTCCTGACGTGAAAGAGTTAAGGGAGGAAATTCTAAGGGAAGCACATCAGTCGAGGTTTTCTGTGCATCCGGGAATGACTAAGATGTACCAGGATCTGAAGAGGTACTATCATTGGGTCGGGATGAAGCGGGACGTAGCTAAGTGGGTGGCTAGCTGTCCGACATGCCAGCTGGTTAAGGCTGAGAATCAGGTTCCAAGTGGGTTGTTGCAAACATTACCAATACCAGAATGGAAATGGGATATGATCACAATGGAAGATCAGGCTGAGCAAATCCACGCCTCGATGAAAAGAAGGGACGCTTGACAGAGGAACTCGAAGGAGTCCTATGGTGGCATCAGACAACCCCACAATGAGCAACGGGCGAGACACCCTTCGCACTTGTCTACAGAACAGAGTGTGTAATCCCTCCCGAGGTGGATTTACCTAGAGTTCGCCGACGACTCCTACCTGGACAAGAACGCCTGAATCACCTCATGCTCCGGGACGACCTCGACCTGCTGTTGGCCACAATGGACGAGCTGTTACATCCTTTACGGATTCTAACTCTTGCGTTCTCACTGGACAATGGGGTTCTCAAACATCCTCCACGGATTAAAGCGCGCTATATAAATCATGGCTGGGTATACCCCGGTCGAACATCATTGGGTAAATCACATACGATGTTCTTTATGTTTTACCGAAAATACAGATAATTAAGCCGAGTTGGGTTCGCAAGTCCTAAAGCTGTGGCAAAACATCCTAAACTCAACAACAGTTCATCCTAAGCAGTGTTGGTCTGATAACTCATCGCGGACATAATATTCACGGTTGGTCGTAGAATACGAGGTACCGATATATGTTCAAACTATACCCAGCAAAATGCCTCGCTTCTTAGCAACGCTGGTCATTTACGCTACATAGCATTCGTAGGTCGATCACGACAAAGACACTGCAACTCGTCCAGTCGCAGCTCGTCTCTTAAAACACTTCGGAAAACTTGTATATGATGTGCACAGTCAAGTACAAAGTGACCGGATGTGTTCAAGCTTAAACCTAGCAAACATCTCGCTTCTAATCAATGCTGGTCTAAAACGCTGCAAAGCATCTATAACCCGGTCGTAATAAAAACACTACGACTTGCCCATCATCAGTTCGTTCCTCGAAACAGTTCAGAAACGTTATATCTGTCGTAAATTAAAGTTCAGAAATACAAAGGATATCGTAAATCAAGGCAAACGCTTCGCCCCTCGGCAAACACTATGTCTCTCACAGCGTCGACTCGCCCACCAAAACGAGTCAAGAATCTTATATTCCTTATAAACGGTCAAAGACGGTAAATCGCACATTACTGGATATCCACCTCGCCATTTAGGCATTATCGACTAAAATAAGGTTTTCACTTTGCTACGCAATTCACGGCAAGAGAACAGTCTCGACGCGTTCACTAACAGCAAAGCATAATATCATAAAAAAATCCATCGCATAAAATCTAAAGTGGATAAAGCCGTCGAGGCACCAGGTTCAAAACACCAAGCGCACCTGAAAAGTGGGATATGCAACAAAAACAACAAAATGAAAGACAAAAGCAGAATCAAAACAAAGGCATCCAAATGGATCTCTAAACTATAGGCTCGGAAGTCTTAGCCAGCTCAAATGCCACTGTCGCCTCCAACTGGGAACTCTTCACAATGATCAGCCAATTAACCCCAGGAGTGTTGACATTCGAGCCCGCAGGATCATTGACACCAGCCTTCGAAGCCATAATCTCCATCGACTCATTGGCAAAGAATGGTGGCACTGAATCAGTAGAAGCTAGAGAAAGTTTTAGATCCTCTCGCAAATCGGTCGTAAGGCAGTCAAACTCCGCATCGACATCAGCAAGCTCCTCCTTCCACCCAGTCAACGTCGTCAACTCTTCATCAAGAGAAGGAGGGTTCTCACCCATAAGAAGTCCGATGAGCTGGAGATTGCCCTCGGCCTGCGGAAGTTTAATAACCCTCGTTCGGGCAGGCCCCTTCAGCTTCTCGACATTCTCCTCCGCTTGGCGAATGCGATTCTGGAACTTCTGGCCAAGTACTCTCCTCGCCTCCTTACGCGCTTTCCTGGCCTCGACCTCGCGCAGCTCCTTCTCGGCCTCGAGCTGTCGCTTAAGAGAAGCAATGTCTGACTCACGTATGAGTTTCTGTTCGTTGAGACGAACAGCAAGGGCTTCGTCTTCGTCACGCTTCTTCCTGAACTCTTCCCTCTCGTACTCAAGCTTCTTCATTCAATCTGCGGCCTTCTCCAGTCCGGCGGAATGTTTTAGCTCGGCCTCATCAACACTGGCCTTGAGAGCAACGGCATCGCTACGAGCCTCCTGGATACGACGCAGATCCTCCCGAGCGTCTCGTTCGCATCCCGCGACCACCTCATTCGCTGCATCGATAAACTGAAACATGATCGTAAGCTCTCTTTTAAAAAAGTATATAATAATACATGCATACTTCAAGAGTAGCTAAGACAAAGGACAATTACATTGACTCCTTTAAGCGCCATATTGGCGTACTTCTTGCCTGGAGAGAGTTTAACCGGCGCAGGAAAACGACACCCTGGACGAATGATCTTAGAGAAGAGCGTCACGGAAGCCGCGGCCTCATCAGCAGGCGCATCCGAAGCGGCTAAGGCAAGATTCGCATCAGGAACGGATGCAGGAACAAGGGGATCTCGCCTCGCCCTCTTCCTCGAAACAGTTGGGTCGCCCGCTTTATCCTCCCCTGATGTGGCACGCTTCGAGGCTCTTGGTGCTCTTGATGTTATTGCATAGATTAAGGGTTTCTCTCGAAAATGGTTGAACTTATGCATAATGCTAAAGATAAAGACAATTTATGCATACATGATTAGATTCTCATCTACCCATGTAAACTATCAAATGATCCTATACCCTTCTCATTTAAAAAATTTTATCCTCACTCACCACTTAAGAGTCTACCCTTTTCTTCACAAATTTAGCAATCCCCAATTCAAAATAAAGACATTTTTAAACTTTTAGGCTAGTGAAAAGGTTTTGAAAAATACTTTTGCTCTTTAGAAATTTCTTATTGGTAGCTCTCTTATTATTTTTTTTTCTTTTATTTTTTTTTTCTTTATTTGGCACTTAGGCTCTTTTTTATTTCTTTTTCTTTTCTTTCCTCTTTTTTTTTTATTTTATTATGGGAGAGCTACCTCCTGAAATTAGAGCATACTTAGTTTTAAAAATAAACTTTCACTTAAAACCTCATTTCTTTCCTTAAAACACAAACTTTTTGAAACTGAAAACAAATGATCAAGAAAGCAACCCCAATGATCCCCCAAACTTATCCTAAGCCTATACCTAGCTTCAAAATGAAAAGCTAGCAATCAATATGAAAACCAAATCATGTCGCCTAAACCTAACACTTTATGCCAAGTTCAAACCGAAAGGAAGGCCTCACAAAGATTTCACACAAGAACATTTGGCTTCAAAGGAGGGTAAGGTTCAAGGAGGGAGTTCTACTTAGGCTCACAAAGAGTGGTAAAAAGGAAGAAGAGAGCCTAAATATTTTAAAACCATGTGTTCATTTTCAAATGCATAAGAATGATAATTAGAATTTCAAATTAAGGTTTTCACTTATTAGAATGAGTTTCAAATCATGAGAGTTCAATTCAAGCCACGAAAATACTAACAAGTCATCCAAGCATGGTAAGAACTTGCTTTCAAAGCATAGACAAAGCATTAGAGAACTACCAACTAGGGCATTGAAACAATTCATAAGTAAAAACACCTTTGTAAGAAATTATAACCCCTTATGCAAAATGCAAACAACCTAGGTGATATGAGAAACTCTAGACTCAATCCTAACATGTTTTAAAAAGATGAATGCAACTACATGAATCTTTGAAAAAAATTTAAAAATTTTACCAATTTTTCATGAACTAAGACTCAAGGATGCAAAAAGGAAAATAAGATCAAAGAACACAAGATTAAATCACACATGTACCCCCCAAACTTGCTTGACACCGTCCCGGTGGCAAACTCATCCGAAGGAGCATCAAAACATAATGCAAGAAACAAACATGAGCGGTTATATACATTGGAAGAAGGTTGTTTACCTCTGGTCTAGGCTCGGCTGGAACTTGAGGATGTTCCAGAGGAGCTAGAGATTGTTGCTTTTCCTTTGTCGCCTGGTTCTTGGAGAGAGTGGCGGGCCGGTTAAATGCTTCCTTGGTTCCCGCGGATGACAATACCGCCGGTGGAGAGCCTCCTCTTCTCGGGTTGTTGCACCTCTTGACTTGCAGCTTTCTTAGGCGCGCCTCCCTGAAGTGCTTTGACTTTCTTCCCAAGCTTCTTCAGCATCTTGCCTTGCCACTTGTTAATCTTCCTTTCCATCTCTACCACCGATGCTAGGAACTTCTCGGTTTTTGTCCTCGGCTCAAAGTCCAGCTTGGGAAGTGTGTAAGCCTCGGGCATCTCATCTTCCGTGCCTGGAGATTCTGACCTTTGACGCGGGGCAATGGCTGAAGCAGGCGGTCCTCCTAAAGGGGCAAAGCATTCTTCCTCCATGGGCAAGAATTCGATGTTCCCAACACCAAGCAGCTCGGTTTCATCTCTGTTGGGAAGGATGCACACTCTCTTCTTGTCTTCGTCATCAATAAAGAGGTAAGCATAGAACCCTTCTGCTGGCGTGCGTCCCAAGCTATCAGTATTCCTCATGTATGCTTCATCCATGAAAGCTCTGTTTGGGACGTGAGCAAAGTCATGAATGGGCACACCGGCTTGCACGAACAGAGGAGTAAGGAAACCGCCAATGTAAGAGGAGGTTGCCTTGCACCGTAAGGCATAAGCCTTGTACTTCACCAGAGAAGCCGCGAGCTCACAGCCGTAGTTCACTTCATCGCCGAGTTCATCCTCCATAGGCTCGTCGTTTGCATCCGGATCACACACCAAGTGCTTCACGCGTTGGAACAGGAAGCACAGCTCTGTCTTCGTGACCGTAGGAGCAACAGACCTTCCACTGAACGTGTTGGCAATCAGCTTCAGAGTATACCTCAGAACCGGGCGCCTTACTCGCTTGATCTTAGCGGTGTTGGCCTTGTAGTCTTCATTGCTGATCAGGTCCCAAAACTCGTCGGCTTTCTTGAAGGCTGGGAACTCGACCTTGTATGCATCAGCGTTGAGACCATAGGCTTGGCCTAGCTCAGGGATGGAGAGTGTGTAGTCTTGACGTCCAACCTTGAAGTAGAGGCGGCCTTGAGAAGGGACGGGTGCACTAGGATTCTCATACCGAAACTCCAAGGTGGCAAGGAAGTCTATTGTCACTTCAGGAATGGTTGGGCAATCCATCTGTGACAGACATCTTAAGCTAATGTTCTTTAGGAGTTGGTCGAAGTCCCCAAGAATCCCAAGCTTAGACAACAGCTCTCAATCAGCAAACTTGGTAGGCTCAAACCGGAGCCTCTCTAGCCTCTTCTTATCCCTCTTCTCATCCTTGCTCCATCTAACCCTCTCTTGAACTGCCACTTCTTGCCTTTCTCCTTCTTGTGCTTGCTCTTCTCTTGTTCTCTTTGGGGCCATAGCTCCTGAAACAAATTTCTAAAGATATTGATAAGTACACGGCGGTTTGATGACAATGAGAGAAGAGAAGGAGAGAATTTATAAAAGGCTACCCTAGAATTTTGGGGAATAAATAAAAATCTCAGCTAAATAAAAGGGAATCAAATCTTTAGATACTGAAAAATCTAGAATTTTTCCTTTTACTTAGCTAGTTTTAAAAATTCAAAACTGATTCTATATTCTAAAACAAGATCTTGCGGATTTAAAGGAGATTTTCTAGAATTAAATCATTAAATCTTTGAAAATACCTTTGCAAGAAGTTCAGAATATCTTTTGCTAGCTTTTGAAAAGTAAAACTCTCACTCTCTTTGTTTAAAAATCTCGAGCAAAACAGGAATGAGAGGGTGAGAGGATGTTTGAAATATTTAAAGACTAGCAAAACCAAAACAATGGGTAGCCAAAGTGGTTTCTGACAAAGTCTTGGTCAAGGCACATCTTTCATGGTTAAAGATGCTTGCCTTGACCAAGTTTTGAATTCAAAAGTTGGAGGGAAAAGAGTAAAGGAGGAAAAGAAAAATGTTACCTCGACATGAGATCGAGTCCATTTGGTCGATCTAGGACTCGATCTCATGCCCAAAATGGCTTAGATCGAGAGGGTTATTCGATTTGAGACTCGATTCATAGTGAATCGAGTCCTGGATCGATTGGCTCTCTCGATCATTGAGATGTTGGCTCCTCGGCTAAGTCCTCATGATCGAGCTATTTCCTCGATTTAGGGGTCGATTTGGCATAGATCGAGTGATGGATCGAGTCGAGTGATCGTTCAGTTTTCAACAGATTTTCCCAAGAGAAATTAGATCGGTCGATCCGATTTGGATCGATCGATCCGATTTGGATCGATCGATCCTTTTTCGTCAAGGTCGATCTTGTCACTCAATCTCGTCTAGATCGACTGGCTCCTCTCGATTCACTGACTCGATCTAGCAAAGATCGAGCCAGGATCAGTCGATCTAGCACTCGATCTCTGGCCTTATTCTAACCCCTATTGCCTTTTTAAGACCTCAAAGTCAAGGTTTAGACTCCTTATACCTGTTCCTACACACTTGCAAAATAAAAACATAAAACTGGGAGAGAAATAAAGCAGAAGTATGTACAAGATAAACATTGGAATGCCTCCCAAGTGCGCTTTCTTTAACGTCTCTAGCTAGACCTTACTTGGTCTAAGCGGATGGTGGGTCTTGGAGAAGCACCGAGGTACTCTCCTTGTCATAGCTATCTGCCAAATAGGGCTTGACTCTGTGTCCGTTGACGGTGAATGCACTGCCACTTTTTCCCATCAGAGTAACAGCTCCATACGGCAAGACTTCTTGAACCACGAACGGTCCGCTCCACCTTGATTTCAGCTTGCCCGGGAAGAGTTTGAGCCTCGAGTTGTACAGCAACACCAGTCCTCCTTCCTTAAGCTCCTTGGCAACCAACTTCTTGTCATGAGCCTCCTTAGTCCGCTCCTTGTATATCCGGGAGCTCTCGTAAGCGTTCATCCTCAACTCGTCCAGCTCGTGTAGCTGAATAAGGCGCCTCTCCTGAGCCGTCTTGAGATCAAAGTTCAGCCTCTTCACAGCCCACAACGCACGGTGTTCCAGCTCAACCGGGAGGTGACAGCCCTTTCCATAGAGTAGAGTGAAGGGAGTTGTACCAATCGGCGTCTTGAAAGCGGTACAGTAGGCCCAAAGAGCATCATCCAGCTTCACTGACCAGTCTTTCCTTGTTGCTCCGACGGTCTTCTCTAGAATAGCCTTGATTTGCCTGTTGGAGACCTCCACTTGACCGCTTGTTTGAGGATGATACGGTGTAGCCACCTTGTGCTTAACCCCGTACTTTCACAAGAGGCTCTCAAAGACCTTGTTTATAAAGTGGCTTCCTCCATCACTTATAACAACCTTGGGTACCCCAAACCTTGGGAAGATGATACTCTTGAACAACTTGATTACCACCTTAGAGTCATTTGTAGGGGAAGAAACAGCCTCAACCCATTTGGAGACATAATCCACAGCTACTAAGATGTATTTGTTGCCGTATGAAGAAGGGAATGGTCCCATGAAGTCAATTCCCCACGCGTCGAACACGTCAACCTCGAAGATAGGAACTTGAGGCATTTCGTTCCTCTTGGTTATATTCCCTACCCGTTGACATGCCTCACAGCTCTTCACAAACTCGTGTGCATCTTTAAAAATGGAGGGCCACCAGAAACCGGCTAGCAACACCTTCGTGGCTGTCTTGAATGAGGCAAAATGTCCTCCGTAAGAAGAGCCATGGCAATGGTAGAGGATGTCCTTGGCTTTTTCCTTTGTAACACATCTCCGGTACAAGCTGTCTACTCCTCTTTTGTATAAGTAAGGCTCGTCCCAAAAGTAGTCACTAGCCTCCCTCAAAAAACTCTTCTTGTGATAGCTGTTGAGATGTGTTGGCTCCTCACCACATGCTAGATAGTTTACTACATCAGCATACCACGGTAGATCCTCCTCTTTGAAACTCAGCACCT
Organism: Thlaspi arvense; assembly: GCA_911865555.2. NCBI lineage: Eukaryota > Viridiplantae > Streptophyta > Magnoliopsida > Brassicales > Brassicaceae > Thlaspi > Thlaspi arvense. The sequence goes on along the minus strand of OU466862.2, from coordinate 21,151,961 downwards.
CCTCAAACCTCCCTTCTAGCTTCCCCCAAACAGCTGTAGTAATCGCCATAAGCAGCTCTTCTAGAAGAGAGTCATCTAAGGGGAGAGACTCGTTGATCCTTAGCCGTGAGAGGTGGTCAGCGACTCCATTTTCTATCCCCTTCTTGTCTTTAATCTCCATGTCAAACTCCTGGAGTAACAGAATCCATCTTAAGAGCCGAGGCTTAGTGTCTTTCTTCGAGTAGATGTATCGTAAGGCAGCGTGATCCGTGTATACAATAGCCTTGGAGCCAACGAGATATGATCTGAACTTCTCAAAGGCGAAGACTACTGCAAGCAGCTCCTTCTCCGTAGTGGTGTATCGTGATTGCGTGTCATCCAAGGTCCTTGAAGCATAATAGATCACGTGTAGCTTCTTGTCTTTCTTCTGACCAAGGACGGCTTCTACGGCGTAGTCACTAGCATCACACATGATCTCAAAGGGAAGAGACCAGTCTGGTGCTTGGACTATAGGGGCTGATGTAAGGGCTTCCTTGATGGTCACGAAAGCCTTCAAACACTCCTCATCGAATACAAACTCAGCTTCCTTGCACAACAGCCGTGTAAGAGGGCGAGCAATCTTTGAGAAATCCTTGATGAAACGCCTGTAGAACCCTGCGTGCCCCAAGAAGCTTCTGATTCCTTTAACATTAACCGGCGGCTCAAGACCCATCATGACCTCCACCTTAGCCTGATCAACCTCAATACCCTTCTCTTATATCTTGTGACCGAGCACGATCCCTTCCTTAACCATGAAGTGGCATTTCTCCCAGTTCAGCACCAAGTTTGTCTCTTCACAACGTTTAAGTACCCTGCAAAGATTCAACAAACACGCAGGAAAAGGACGCACCATACACAGAGAAGTCATCCATGAATACCTCTACCATCTCCTCTATAAGATCAGAGAAGATAGACATCATACACCGCTGAAATGTAGCCGGTGCATTACACAATCCAAACGGCATCCTTCGATAAGCAAAGGTACCGTAGGGACATGTGAAAGTCGTCTTCTCCTGATCGTTTGGGTGAATAGGAATTTGAACGAAACCACTATACCCATCGAGCAAACAGTAGTAAGGGTGATTTGCAAGTCTCTCAAGCATTTGATCAATAAAAGGCAAGGGGAAATGGTCTTTCCTAGTCGCAAGGTTAAGCTTCCTATAGTCAATACACATTCTATGACCAGTGATGGTCCTAGTAGGGATAAGTCCATCCTTTTCATTCCTTATGACCGTGATCCGTCCCTTCTTAGGCACCACGTGTACAAGGGAAACCCACGTGCTGTCACTTATGGGATAGATCACGTCAGCCTCTAAAAGCTTAAGGATTTCCTTCTTAACAACCTCTTTCAAGTTATGATTCAAACGCCTTTGATGTTCTATAGAAGAGGCGTTCTCATTATCCAAGTGAATCCTATGAGTGCATAGCATTGGTGAAAGGCCCTTGATGTCACTTAAAGAGTACCCAATGGCCTTCCTATACTTTCTCAGCTCAGTTAAGAGCGAGTGCAACTCTTCATCACTAAGGTTTTCATTTACTATCACGGGATAGGTGTTATTAGGCCCTAAGAAAGCATACCTTAGCCCTTTTGGGAACTCCTTAAGGTCCACCTTTGGGGCTAACAGCTCACTCCAGTCATCCTCGTGGCTGTTGTTATTGCTTTCCTCCTTGGAACTCTCCTTTGAACTCGAGGCATGGCCCTTCAGACTGCTTTCCTCCATCGCTATCCCTTCTGAGATCGAGTCCTCCGGTCGATTCTCCTCTCGATGTCGTCTAGATCGAGCCATTTCGCTCGATTCACTTACTCGATTTGATATGGATCGAGTAAGGGATCGAGATGCTGAGTCGATCTCTTGGTTGGACTCCAAAATGATCGGGAGGTTTCTCTCGATAGTCGGCTCGATTGTTTTTCCTGATCGAGCATTCTTCTCGATCTGTCCATCGATTGTTGCACCTGATCGAGTTGTGTTCTCGATTGACTTGTCGATCTGTCTCCTGGATCGAGTGATAGCGTCGATCTCGGGGTCGATCTCTAGGCAGCAACCTTTTTCTTTCTTGATAATCCTCCTAGAATCCAGCAGGTTCACGTACTCTTGGGTTCTCTGGTCCACATAGCCAAACTCCCCTGGCTCCTTAGTCAGTGCTAGCTTCAGATGGTCTTCTAGAGCCAGCTCTTCCAGCAACTCATCCGCCAATGCATCCATCGTTTCAATATAGAAAGCTTGTCCTTCAATGGTTGGCTTCTTCAGAACCTCGTTGATGTCGAAGTCAAGCCTGATCTCCTTCCCCAAATGCAAGGCAATCTTCCCATTCTTCACATCTATTATAGCCCCGGCGGTTGTAAGGAATGGTCTCCCTAAGATGAGTGGGTCTTTAGGCTCCTCATCCATATCCAACACGACAAAGTCTGTGGGTACGTTCACACCACTGATTCGTACCGGTAAGTCTTCAAGCAGCCCCACTGGCAACCTCACGCTTCTATCAGCCAGCACCAATGAGATCCGACAGTCTTTAAACCGAGTAAAACCAAGCTTCTTAGCCACGGAGTGAGGCATCAAGTTTATGCTAGCCCCGAGATCACACAAGCAACTCTTGAACTCTAGAGGACCCAAAACGCAGGGTATAGTGAAGCTTCCAGGGTCTCCCAGCTTCTTAGGGACTATCTCCTTGTGTATAACCACGCTACATTATTCACTTAGAACAAGTACCTCTTTGCTTTCTTTGTTCTTCTTCACAAGGGTATCCTTGAAAAACTTGGCGCACTTGGGCATCATAGCTAGACAATCTACAAGAGGCAGCTTGATTTCCACGTCTCTCAGGTGCTTCTCAAACAAGATTCTGTGCTTCTCAATGAGCTGCTTTTTGAAACGACTGGGAAATGGCAACTTCGGTACGTAAGGTGGGGGCACGTAAGAGTTCTTCTCCTTGGTGGTTTGCTCACTTTTCTTCTCAGCGACCGCCTTGGAGATTTGTAGTTGTTCTGTCCCGCTACCCAATTGGCTTCTTCTTGGCTTAGCTCTAACTCCTCTTGGTTCTCATCAGCTTCACCAACAAAGTGAACATGCTTCTGATTAGCTAACACCAACTTATCAATCTTCTCATGCAAAGATTTGAGCTCCTTCTTGTGAGACTCTAACTCTGATCCTCTTGGTGCACGATCATAATCTTCAGCATAGTTTCCATCACTCAACGCCAGGTTTTCTATCAGCTCCATACCCTCTTCTACCTCTTGACCGAGGAAGTTCCCTTTGCTAGCTGTGTCAAGCAACAACCTGATCTTTGGTGATGCTCCACGGTATATGGTACTGAGTAGTGTCTCCTCACTGAACCCGTGATGAGGACATTGGATCGTGTAATCTTTGAAACGCTCCATTGCCTCGTTGAATGTCTCGTTGTTCCTTTGAGTGAAACTGCTGATTTCGCTTCTTAACCGAGCTGTCCTTGTGCTGGAGAAGAACTTTGAAAGAAATGCCTTCTTACACTCAGCCCATGATGTGATGGTGCCTTGTGGGAGGGTCTTCTCCCATTGTCTAGCTTTGTCTCCGAGTGAAAGGGAGAAGAGGCGCAGCTTGAAAGCATCTTCGGATATGCCATTGATCTTGATCATCCCACAAACTTGCTCGAAGTTGTCTAGGTGCTCCAAGGGGTCTTCCATTGCTAAGCCGTGGAACTTGTTGTTTTGCACCAGGGAGATGAAACCTGGCTTGATCTCGAAGTTATTGTTTTGCACCGGAGGAGGAGTGATCCCAAACCTATTGTGGTGGGTATTGGGAGCATCTCCGGCTCCTATGATCCTTGGGGGTCTAGCCGCGTGTTGGGGGTTTCCATTGCCCGGTGCTGCTGGAGGAGGTCCTTCTGGATGCTCGTGTTCAGCCATAGCTTCAAAGTCAACCAAACCGTGCTGAACAATCTCCTCAAAGGCTCTTGTTTGCTCTCTGACTCTCCTTTGCCGTGAGTGACCAAGTTGATGAATGTTGTCTAAGGGTTGTAGTAGATTGTTGTCTCCCCTTGAACGAAGATTCATGTACCTGAAAACACACGTTTGAGAGTAGAAGTATTAGTAACTTGAAAAAGGTAAAGACTTAGTCTTTGCTAAGACCCAAATCTCTATGTTCTCTAAACAGTCCAAGAATGGCAACAGCGCCATTTGACAAGCTTTATTCTAGCTCAGGTTTTGATGCAGAGAGTTTATCAAACTCTAATGCAAGCAATGTTGTAGTATAGCAAGCAAGAGAGAGTCAATTCACTTCTAGGAGATAGAGAATGCACAGAGAATGCAAGGACTATAGCAAATCTAAGCAAAATGAGACAGTTAAAGAGAAAATATCTAAGAACTAGATGCAGCAACCTAAACAGAGTGAAACCTATTTTAAAAATACTAGAAAGGAAGAAACTACCACGAGAAACAAACAGATTAATTAAAAGAAAGAGCTTCGAATTATTAAAATTCGACTAGTAGATCAACCACGAGATCGACCACTATATCGAGCAGTAACAATCGATCTCGTCTAAAAATGTAAAAGCAGTGAAACTAATGACCAGGATGCTATCCGATGACAAGCGAAAGATGAGAATAGACGTAAAGATGATAAAAGAAAGGGCCTAGGGTTGAGATTCATGGTTAGGGGTTTCAAAGGTTCGACCTTGGTTTTAAAACTTTAGATCGACTCACTTGGTGAGGATCTCTAAGCCTTGAAAACAAAACAAGATCTATCTGTGGCTTTCGGTATAGATCACTCTTTCATCCTCTCCTCCAAACCCATGGCTTTTGGTGGAAAGAGAGGTCGAAAGGCTAGGAAGACAGATTTCAAGTAAATGGCTTAACTAGTCCCCCAAACTTCCATGGCTTTTGGGAAGGGGTAACTAGTCTCTAAGGTGTGATCTTCCGAGGCTCCTGGATCCTGTCAAGGTAAGGAACCTCTCGGATCATGAAGCTCTTGGCGTGAGAGTCTTCAAGCATTAAGCTTTCAACACCTTAGAAGAGATAGCCTTTAAAAACGTTTAGAAAAACCCCAAGATCGAAACCTTTTCTACCCCTTTATCCTCACAACCCCGAACCCAAAGGAACTACTCACTACACATACAGTAAATCAAGCAAAGCATATGAAACGAGACGATGAACATAAAAGAAAAACTGGATTAAACGATGATGATTCGAATACAAAAGCTTAAGAGAAAAACGAGTTTCAACAATGGTGTTCTTCAAGAAAACGAGAGAGAAAACATAAAGAAAAGGATAAGGATCTCCAAGTTCTCGAAAAAGGGCGTCGCCGCCTTGCCTAAAATGCCCAAACAAGCCAATGGTCCCCCCTTCGCTAGCAGCCAAAAACGGTTGAAAGGACAGAAATCGACTCCAAGATCGAGTGGTTCTCTCTATCATATCCGGACATCGTCTCTTCGGCTCGATCTTCATCGGTGAATCGAGTGTTGCATCCGATCTTGGTATCGATCTTCGGCTGGATCGAGTGGTGTACTCGATCTGTCTCTCGCTCTGCATGGCGTCATTTACGTCCGTACCGATTGATCGATTGCTTCACTCGATCTCCGTCTCGATCATTCTCCTTGGATCGCCTAGTTGGCTCGATCTTCTGGTCCATCAACTCCTAGATCGACTGGCCATGCTCGATCTGCTACTCGATGTCTGGTCCTTGGCATATTTCCGAGCTCCCACGAACTGCTACATCAGCTTCAACACGTCCACGAACCTCCACGACTCCAAAGCAGCCAGAAACAACCTGAATGTGATGCAAAATGCAAGAAAAATGCATATGCTGATGCAAGAATGCTCTAGGACCCTAAGTGATGCAATCTAACCTAAAACATGATACAAATGCATGAAAAGCTAACTAATGAGTATGCAAAATGTATGCAATATGCAATAACATCAATTCCCCCAAACTTACTTCTTGCTTGCCCTCAAGCAACAGAAAATAAGTAAGGAAGAGAGGTTTTCCGAAAAACGAATGGGGGTTTAAACTTTTTGCAAAGGTGCCTTTCAAATGAATCAATCTCAATGTCCTAGTTAACAGTTCTAAAATGCTATGCTTACACTCATACTCCAAAGAACTTAGCCATACTCATCACACAAAGAAATTCAAATCATGACTCTCCTATTCCTAACAATCAAAGAAACTCATCCTTTAACATTCATTAGCATTCGAACCATGAATCAAACTTATGCACTTTAAAGCAAAACACATTTGGCTAAGGGTGAAGGTTATGAGCATTGAATGATCTCATTTGAAAAGGGTTTATAATAAAAGAGCCTAAGTGCCAAATAAAAGAGCCTAAGTGCCAAATAAAAGAGCCTAAGTGCCAAATAAAAGAGCATAAGTGCCAAATAAGTAAGCTACCAGTAAAAATAAAAGAGCCTAAGTGCCAAATAAAAATAAAAAGAAAAGACAAAAATAAGAAAGCTACCAGTAAAAATATCTAAAGAAAAAAAAAATATATTTTTTAAAACCTTTTCACTAGCCTAAAAATTTTAAAAATGTTCTTGTTTCGAATTGGGGATTGCTAAGTTTTGTGAAGAAAAAGGGTAGACTCTTAAGTGGTGAGTGAGGATAAAATTTGTTAAATGAGAGGGGTATAGGATCGTTTGATAGTTTACATGGGTAGATGAGAATCTAATCATGTATGCATAAATTGTCTTTACCTTTAGCATTATGCACAAGTTCAGCCATTTTTGAGAGAAACCCTTGTTCTAATTATAAACCCTTTTCAAATGAGATCATTCAATGCTCATAATCTTCACCCTTAGCCAAATGTGTTTTGCTTTAAAGTGCATAAGTTTGATTCATAGTTCGAATGTTAATGAATGTTAAAGGATGAGTTTCTTTGATTGTTAGGAATAGGAGAGTCATGATTTGAATTTCTTTGTGTGATGAGTATGGCTAAGTTCTTTGGAGTATGAGTGTAAGCATAGCATTTTAGAACTGTTAACTAGGACATTGAGATTGATTCATTTGAAAGGCACCTTTGCAAAAAGTTTAAACCCCCATTCGTTTTTCGGAAAACCTCCCTTCCTTACTTATTTTCTGTTGCTTGAGGGCAAGCAAGAAGTAAGTTTGGGGGAGTTGATGTTATTGCATATTGCATACATTTTGCATACTCATTAGTTAGCTTTTCATGCATTTGTATCACGTTTTAGGTTAGATTGCATCACTTAGGGTCCTAGAGCATTCTTGCATCAGCATACGCATTTTCCTTGCATTTTGCATCACATTCAGGTTGTTTCTGGCTGCTTTGGAGTCGTGGAGGTTCGTGGACATGTTGAGGCTGATGTAGTAGTTCGTGGGAGCTCGGATATATGCTAAGGATCAGAGATCGAGGAGCAGATCGAGCATGGCCGGTCGATCTGGGAGTTGATCGACCAGAAGATCGAGCCAACCAGGCGATCCAAGGAGAATGATCGAGACAAGGATCGAGTGAAGCAATCGATCAAACGGTACGAACGTAAATGATGCCATGCAGAGCGAGAGTCAGATCAAGTACACCACTCGATCCAGCCGAAGATCGATACCGAGATCAGATGCAACACTCGATTCGCCGATGATGATCGAGACCCAGATCGAGCCAAAGACACGATGTCCGGATATGATCGAGAGAACCGCTCGATCTTGGAATTGATCTCTGTCCTTTCAACCATTTTTGGCCGCTAGCTTGGGGGGGACCATCAGCTTGTTTCAGCATTTTGGGAAGGCGGCGACGTCCTTTTCCCAAAACAACTTTAGATCCTTATCTTCTTCTTTATGTTTTCTCTCTCGTTTTCGTGAAGAACTAAGCTTTGTAATCGAATCTTTTCCGTTCAATCTAGTTTTCTTTTCATGTTCATCGTCTCGCTTTACATGCTTTGCTTAATTTACTCTATGTGTAGTGAGTAGTTTACATGGGTTCAGGGTTGAGAGTATAAAGGGGTCTAAAGGGTTTCGATCTTGGGGTTTTTCTAAACGTTTTCAATGGCTATCTCTTCTAAGGTGTTGAGATCTCAATGCTTGAAGACTCTCACGCCAAGAGCTTCATGATCCGAGAGGTTCCTTACCTTGACAGGATTCAGGAGCCTCGGAAGATCACACCTTAGAGACTAGTTACCCCTTCCCAAAAGCCATGGAAGTTTGGGGGATTAGTTAAGCCATTCGTTTGAAATCTGTTTTCCTTGCCCTTCGACCTCTCTTTCCACCAAAAGCCATGGGTTTTGAGGAGAGGATGAAGGAGTGATCTATACCGAAAGCCATGGATAGATCTTGCTTAGTTTTCAAGCCTTAGAGATTCTCACCAAGTGAGTCGATTTAAAGTTTTAAACCCAAGGTCGAACCTTTGAAACCCCTGACCATGAATCTTAACCCTAGGCCCTTTCTCTTAGCATCTTTACATCTTATCTCGTCTTTCGCTTGATCTCTGATAGCATCCTGGTCCTTAGTTTTACTATTCTTGCATTTTTAGACGAGATCGATTGTTACTGCTCGATCTAGTGGTCGATCTCATGGTCGATCCAGTAATCGAATTTTAATAATTCGAAGCTTTCTCCTTTAATTATTCTGTTTGTTTCTCGTGGTAGTTTCTTCCTTTCTAGTATTTTTAAAATAGGTTTCATTCCATTTAAGTTGCTGCATCTAGATTTTAGAAATTTTCTCATAAATCATCTCATTTTGCTTAGATTTGCTTTAGTCCTTGTATTCTCTGTGCAATCTCTATCATCCTAGGCATGGATTGACTCTCTCTTGCTTGCTCTACTACAACATGTCTTGCATTTGAGTTTGATAACCTCACTGCCATATAATCCTTGCCCAAAAAGTGTTTATCAGCTCTCTTATACACTCCGCCCCCGTCAGCTTGCGAGGGTACCTTTGATGTCTCCTCATGACAAAACAAGGAGGATATCTTGGGTCGCAAGGAAAACTTCAAACCCGCGACGATCTCAGAAGAAAATCTAGGCGCTTTCGGCCTCTCCTCGCCCGAGATCTTCGAGTTCGCGTTGGCCTCGCCCGATATCCTTGGGCTCACCTGATATTACTGCATATTTCATGTGTTTTGCATACATAATTGACAGTTTCTCATGCATTTACCTTGCACTTTAGGCTAGTTTGCATCACTTTAGGTCCTAGGGTACTTTTGCACCAGCATTTGCATGTTTCTTGCATTTTGCATCACAATCAGGTTGTTTTCGGTTACTTTGGAGCTATGGAAGATTTGTGGACGTGCTAAGGCTCGTGAGGAAGTCCTTGGATACTTGGAGAAATCAGGATTGCACGCTAAGGACCTGAGATCGAGTAGACGAGATCGACCAGAAGATCGTGTGTGTAGAACGATCTGAAGTACGGACGTAAACGACGGCATGCAGAGCGAGGACCGGATCGAGCTTCTAACCCGATCAGCACAAGATCGACTCAGAGATCGACCAAGAGCCACCCGATCCAAGACGTGATCGAGTGCCAGATTGAGCTTCGTGATCGATCCCAGACCAACCTTATCCGTCCAGCCTGTTTTTGGACCGTAGCGAAGGGGGGGGGGACCATTTGCGGTTTGGCCATTTTTGGCAAAGAGAACGATCTCGTTCATTATTCTGTCCTGTAGACTACTTTTCTATCATCTCTCTCGTTTTAGGCGATTTGCCATTGTAGACTTTCGAGCTTTTTCTTGCTTTTATGTTTTGAATATTGGATCTTTGCTTTTAATCAATCGTTTTCATGTTTAGTTCATAGTTTCATCTGGTTTTCAGGGTTGAGAGGATTCAAAGGGGTCGAAAAGGTTTGAAGTTTGGTGTTTTCTTGTTCTTCATCGCCTTCTCTTGAGCGCTTAAGGCTTAAAGACTCTCACGCCAAGATCTTTATGATCTGAGGGATATCTTACCTTGACGGGATTCAGATGTCCTGGAGAAGTCAAATCTTAGAGGCTAATCCTTCCTTTCCCACACACCATGGTCGTTTAGGGGATTAGTAAGGCCGTGTGTTTGAAATCTGTGTTTTATGCCTTTCAATCTCTTTTTCCACCAAAAGCCATGGGTTTGGAGAAGAGAATGAAAGAGTGATCCATACCACACGCCTTTGATGGATCTTGTTTTGTTTTCAAGGCCTAGAGACTCTCACAAAGTGAGTAGATCTGAAGTTTTCAAACCAAGCTTGAACCTTTGAAACCCTCGAACATGATTCTCAACCCTGGACCCTCTTTCTTAATATTTTATCAACTCTGTTAACCATTCGCTTGCCATTTGTTTGCATCTTGGTCGTTAGATTCATTTCTGTTCAAGCTGTTTATTAGATCGATCATTGTTGCTCGATCTAGTGGTCGATCCCGTGGTCGATCCACTAGTTGATTTATATTAATTCATAGCTTTGCATTTTAATCATTCCGCTTGTTCCTCGTGGTAGCTCACTCGTTTCTAGTATTTTTAAAATAGTTTTGCATGATCCTTGCATTCTCTTTGCACTTTCTAGCTCCTAGGTTGGATTGATTCCTCTTGCACTGTACTACGACTGTGTGCTGCTTGAGTTTTGATAACCTTTTGCATTGCTTGCTTCTATAGACGATAAAAAGATGTTATCAAATGGCGCCGTTGCCATTTTAAGAGTGTTTATAAAGTATTGACATTTGGGGTTTAGTAAAGACTAAGCCTTTGTTTTTGTTTTGGTTACTGATTTCTCTACTCTCAAACTTGTGTCTTTCAGGTACATGAATCTACGTTCAAGGGGAGACAACAATCTACTTCAACCCTTGGACAACATTCATCAACTCGGCCATTCAAGACAAAGAAGAGTGAGAGAGCAAGCTAGAGCTTTTGAGGAGATTGTTCAGCAAGGTTCAGTGGATTTTGAAGCAATGGATGAGCACGAACATCCTGAGGGACCTCATGAAGATGTGGGAAGGGGTAATGGAAACCCCTACCACGCGGCTAGACCCCCACACATCATTGGAGCGGGAGATGCTCCCAATACTCACCATAATATGTTTGGAATCACTGCTTCTCCAGTGCAGAACAATAATTTCGAGATCAAGCCAGGGTTTGCTCAGATGGTGCAAAACAACAAATTTCATGGGTTAGCTTTGGAGGACCCATTGGCGTATCTAGACAACTTCGAGCAGCTTTGTGGAATGCTCAAGATAAATGGCATCTCGGAAGAAAGCTTCAAGCTGCGCTTGTTCCCCTTTTCCTTTGGCGACAAGGCAAAGCATTGGGAGAAGAATCTTCCACAGGGCACTATCACTTCTTGGGCAGATTGTAAGAAAGCTTTCCTCTCCAAGTTTTTCTCAAGCTCTCGGACAGCAAGGTTGAGAAGAGAGATCAGTGGTTTCACTCAGCGTCAGAATGAGTCATTCAACGAGGCTATGTTCCGCAATAAAGATTACACAATCGCTTGCCCTCACCACAGTTTCAGTGAAGAGACCTTATTGAGTATACTATCTACCGCGGAGCCCTTCCAAAGATCAGGATACTACTTGACACGGCAAGCAAAGGAAACTTCCTTTGTGAAGAGGTTGAAGAAGGCATGAAGCTAATTGAAAACTTGGCGTTAAGCAATGGAAACTATTCAGAGGACTATGACCGCGCCCCAAGAGGAGCTGATCTTGAAGCCAACGAGAAGGAAATGAAGTCTCTACATGAGAAGATCGATAAGCTCATGATTGCTAACAAAAAGCATGTCCATTTTGTTAGTGAAGTCGCAGATGTCTTGGATGAGCTAGAGCAATGCCAAGAAGAAGAAGCTAATTGGGTAGCCGGTCAGAACAACTACAAACCTCAAGGATATTCACAAGGCTACAACCAGAACAACAATCTCTCCTATAGAAGCACCAATGTCGCGAACCTTAAAGATCAAGTGTACCCTGCTCAGCAAGCAAAACCATTCGTTCCCTACAACAAAGGTTTTCAGCCGAGTGGTGGTTTCCAAGGGCAAGGCAACTTCCAAGGACAACAGCAAGGAAACAAGGGCTATACACCAATGTACCCTCCAGACTTTGCTCCTCAACAACCGATGCAACAACAACAAGTTGATCCTGTCCAAGCCATGTTCCAACAATTGATTCAAGGGCAAGCATCTACAAACCAGAAGTTTACGGAGATGAACACTCGCTTAGACGCCTCCCTCACTGACTTCTCTACTCAGATTAAAAACTTGAATAACAAGATCAAGCAGTGGTATAGCTGCATATTCCATGCATTTTGCATACATATAAGTTAGTTTCTCACGCAAATACATTGCATTTTAGACTAGTTTGCATCACTTTAGGTCCTAGAGTATTCTTGCACCAGCATATGCATATTTCTTGTCACATACAGGTTGTTTTCGGCTACTTTGGAGTCTTGGAGGGTTCTTGGACGTGCTGAGGCTCGTGAGGAGGTTCGTGGGACTCGGAGGATTCAGGAATGCTTGCTAAGGACCAGAGATCGAGAAGTGGATCGAGCATGGCCGGTCGATCTAGATGAGATCGACCAGAAGATCGAGTAGTCCAGCCGATCCAAGGGAACTGATCGAGACGGAGATCGAGTGAAGAGATCGATCGAGGAGTACGGACGTGAATGACGCCATGCAGAGCGAGAGTCAGATCGAGTCCACCACTCGATCCTCCAAAGATCGACTCCAAGATCGAATGAAGCACTCGATCCGCCGAAGAAGATCGAGACATAGATCGAGCTGAAGGCACGATGTCCGAAGATGATCGAACGAGATGCTCGATCTCGAGGTCGATCTCAGTGCACTTTAACCGTTTTTGGCCGCTAGCGAGGGGGGGGGCCATCAAGCTGTTTGGCCTATTTCTGGAAGGCGGCGATGATGCTTTTTAGGGATGTTTTTCACTCTATCATTTTTCATTTTTTTTTCTCTCTATTCGAAGGCGACTTCGCCATTGTTAGACTTTGAAGCTTTGTTATTGAATCTTTGAATCGTTTAAGTTTAAATCCATCGTTCTTTATGTTTATGAGTTCATCGCTTATGCTTTGCTTTGTTTACCTAATGTGTAGGGAGTAGCTTAATCGGGTTTGGGGGTTGAGAGGATTCAAAGGGGTCGAAAAAGGTTTTCAAGTTTGGTGTTTTCTTGTTCTTCATGGCTTTCTCTTCTACGATGTCGAGTTCTTAAGGCTTAAAGAGTCTCACGCCAAGATCTTTATGATCAGAGAGAGCTCTTACCTTGACAGGATCCAGAGATCTCAGAAAATCGCATCCTAGAGACTAGTTACCCTTTCCCAAACGCCATGGTAGTTTAGGCGACTAGTTAAGCCACGTGTTTGAAATCTGGGTTCCTTGCCCTTCAATCTCTTTTTCCGCCAAACGCCATGGGTCTGGATAAGAGAATGAAGGAGTGATTCATTCCACACGCCATGGATGGATCTTGTTTTGTATTCAAGGCTTAGGGAATCTCACAAAGTGAGTAGATCTAGAGTTTTCAAACCAAGCTTGAACCTTTGAGACCCTTGAACATGAATCTCAACCCTAGACCCTCTTTCATAGTATTCTTACATCTCCGTTAGTCATTCGCTTGTTACCTGTTGCATCCTGGTCATAGTTTCGTTGCATTTGAACTTTTAGACGAGATTGATCGTTGTTGCTCGATCTAGTGGTCAATCCTGTGGTCGATCCACTAGTCAATTTTTATAAATTCATACCTTTGCATTTTAATCATTCTGTTTGTTCGTCGTGTTAGTTCACTCGTTCCTGGTAATTTTTAAAATAGTTTTGCCTTGCATTTAGTCGTTGCATCTATTTTTTAGGATTTTCACAAAACCGTTCATCAATCGCCTAGCTTTACTCGATCCTTGCATTCTCATTGCACTTTCTAGCTCCTAGGTTGGATTGATTCCTCTTGCATGCTATACTACGACTGTGTGCTGCCTGAGTTTTGATAACCTCATGTTGCATTGCATCACTCCCTTTTTACATTGATAAAAAGCTGTTATCAAATGGCGCCGTTGCCATCTTAGGAGTGTTTAGAAAGCATTGAGATTTGGGGTTTAGTAAAGTCTAGGCCTTTCTGTTTCTTTTGGTTACTAATTTCTCTACTCTCAAACTTGTGTTTCTCAGGTACATGAATCTTCGTTCAAGGGGAGACAACAATCTACTTCAACCCTTGGACAACATTCATCAACTTGGTCATTCAGGATAAAGAAGAGTACGAGAGCAAGCTAGAGCTTTTGAGGAGATTGTTCAGCAAGGTTCAGTTGATTTTAAAGTGATGGCTGAGCACGAGCATCCAGAAGGACCTCCTACAGCTCACGGAGCAGTGGGAAGGGGTAATGGAAATCCCCAACACGTGGCTAGACCCCCAAGGATCATAGGAGCGGGAGATGCTCCCAATACCCACCACAATAGGTTTGGGATCACTCCTCCTCCTGTACAGAACAACAACTTCGAGATTAAGCCAGGTTTCATCTCTATGGTGCAAAACAATAAGTTTCACGGACTAGCAATGGAAGATCCCTTGGAGCACCTTGATAACTTCGAGCAAGTATGTGGGATGATCAAGATAAATGGCATATCCGAAGATGCTTTCAAGCTGTGTCTCTTTCCATTTTCTCTTGGAGACAAGGCTATACATTGGGAGAAGACACTTCCACAAGGCACCATTACATCTTAGGTTGAGTGTAAGAAGGCTTTCCTCTCAAAGTTTTTCTCTAGCACCAGAACAGCAAGGCTGAGAAGCGAGATCAGCGGCTTCACTCAAAGGAACAATGAGACTTTCAATGAAGCCATGGAGCGGTTCAAGGACTACACTATCCAGTGTCCTCACCACAGCTTCAACGAAGAGACTCTTCTAAGCACTATATACCGCGGAGATTCACCCAAGATTCGCTTGTTGCTTGACACGGCTAGTAAGGGTAATCTCCTGGGTCAAGAAGTAGAAGAAGGCATGGAGCTGATTGAGAACTTGGCATTGAGTGACAGTAACTACGCTGAAGATTACGACCGTGCACCGAGAGGTTCTAAGCTAGAGTCTCACAAGAAAGAGCTTAAGTCATTACATGAGAAGATTGATAAGCTGGTGTTGGCTAATCAGAAGCATGTTCACTTTGTTGGTGAAGCGGATGAAACCTTAGAAGAGCTTGAGTTGAGTCAAGAAGAAGCCAACTGGGTGGCGGGTCAAAACAACTACAAACCTCAAGGGTATTCACAAGGCTACAACCAGAACAACAATCTCTCATACCGTAGCACCAACGTCGCGAACCCTAAGGATCAAGTGTACCCTGCTCAGCACGCAAAGCCCTTCATACCATACAACAAAGGTTTTCAGCCGAGTGGTGGCTTCCAAAGGCAAGGGAAGAACAACTTCCAAGTACAACAGCAAGGAAACAAGGGTTATACGCCAATGTACCCTCCGGGCTTTGTACCTCAACAACAACCGATACAAGAACAAGTTGATCCTGTCCAAGCTATGTTTCAACAATTGATCCAAGGAAAAGCCTCTACAATTCAGAAGTTTTCCGAGATGAACACTCGTTTAGACTCGTCTCTCACAGATTTCTCTACTCAGATTACAAACTTGAATAATAAGATCAAGCAGCTAGAGAAGGGAAAGGCGAGTACAAGCGGTCAGAATAGCTTACCGGGCAAGTGCGAGCAGAATCCCAAGGAATACGCCAATGCTATTACGCTAAGGAGTGGGAAAGAGCTTGCACCTACGGTTACTCCAAAGATCAACGAGGACGTTGTAATTCAAGTGGGGGAGGGTAAGCTTTCAGCCGATGATGAGATAAACTTTGACAATGTTTGGATTCAAGGACCAAGTAGAGGTGAGAAAGCGGTCGTTGAGAAGAAAGCGGAGCAAACTACTAAGGAGAAGGATGCTTATGTACCTCCACCGTATGTACCTAAACTACCTTTTCCTGGCCGCTTCAAGAAGCAACTCATAGAGAAGCATAGAGTCTTGTTTGGGAAGCACCTTAAGGACGTAGAGACCAAGCTACCTCTCGTGGACTGCCTTGCAATGATGCCTAAATGCGCCAAATTCTTCAAAGATATGCTCGTGAAGAAGAATAAGGAAATCAAGGAAGTGCTTGTTCTTAGTGAGGAATGTAGTGTGGTGATACACAAGGAGATAGTCCCTAAGAAGTTGGGAGACCCTGGAAGCTTCACTATACCTTGCTCTTTAGGTCCCTTGGAGTTCAAGAGTTGCCTTTGTGATCTCGGAGCTAGTATAAATCTGATACCTCATTCCGTGGCAAAGAAGTTTGGCTTTACCCGTTTTAAGGATTGTAGAATCTCGTTGGTACTAGCTGACAGAAGTGTGAGATTACCCGTGGGTTTGCTTGAGGACTTGCTAGTGAGAATCAGTGGAGTAAACATGCCCACAAACATCGTTGTGTTGGAAATGGACGAAGAACCTAAAGATCCACTCATTCTCGGTAGACCTTTCTTAGCCACCGCCAGAGCCATCATAGACGTCAAGAATGGGAAGGTTGCTCTGCACTTGGGTAAAGATATAAGGCTGGACTTCGATATCAACGAGGTTCTGAAGAAGCCTACGATAGAAGGGCAAGCTTTCTACATTGAAACGTTGGATGCCTTAGCGGATGAGTTGCTAGAGGAGTTGGCTCAGGAAGATCATTTGAAGCTGGGATTGACTAAGGAGCCAGGAGAGTTCGGCTACGTGGATCAGAGGACTCAGGAATACGTCAACTTGCTTGAATCAAGGAAGGTTGTGCTAGAAGATGAAGGCGTTTGCCTAGAGATCGACTCCGAGATCGATGAAATTACTCAGTCCAGGGGTCAAATCGATAAGACAACACTGAGCACAACTCGATTCGGTGCAGCAATCGACAATCAGATCGAGGAGGGTGATCGATCCAGGAAAACAATCGAGTCCAAGATCGAGGGAGGCCTTCCGATCAGTTTGGGGTCTAATCCGGAGATCGACTCAGCGTCTCGATCTCTCACTCGATCCACATTGCCTTTTATTGATCAAATGCTTGAAAGACTTGCTAATCACCCCTACTATTGCTTTCTTGATGGTTATAGTGGATTTTTTCAAATACCAATCCATCCAAATGACCAGGAGAAGACGACCTTTACATGCCCTTATGGCACCTTCGCGTATCGAAGGATGCCGTTCGGGTTGTGTAACGCTCCGACTATGTTTCAGCGGTGTATGATGTCGATCTTCTCCGATCTAATAGAAGAGATGGTAGAGGTGATGACTTCTCGGTCTATGGTGCATCCTTTTCTTCGTGTTTGTTGAATCTTTGCAAGGTACTAAAGCGTTGTGAGGAAACAAACTTGGTGCTTAATTGGGAAAAATGCCACTTCATGGTGAAGGAAGGGATCGTGCTTGGCCATAAGATATCAGAGAAGGGTATTGAGGTTGACAAGGCTAAGGTTGAAGTGATGATGAGTCTTGAGCCGCCAGTTAACGTCAAAGGGGTGAGAGGTTTCTTGGGACACGCCGGCTTCTACAGGCGCTTCATCTAGGATTTTTCTAAGATTGCATGCCCTCTTACACGGCTGTTGTGCAAGGAAGCTGATTTCATCTTTGATGAGGAGTGTTTGCAACCTTTTGTGACCATCAAGGAGGCTCTGGTATCCGTGCCTATAGTGCAAGCACAGGACTGGACTCTACCTTTCGAGATTATGTGTGATGCTAGTGACTACGCCGTGGGAGCCGTTCTAGGTCTAAGGAAAGATAAGAAGCTGCACGTGATTTACTATGCTTCAAGAACCTTGGATGACACGCAAACAAGGTACACCACCATGGAGAAGGAGCTACTGGCAGTAGTGTTTGCCTTTGAGAAGTTCCGGTCATACCTCGTGGGTTCCAAGGCCATTGTCTACACAGATCATGCGGCTTTGCGCTACATCTATTCCAAGAAGGACACTAAGTCGAGGCTTTTGAGATGGATTCTTCTTCTTCAGGAGTTTGACATGGAGATCAAAGACAAGGAAGGGATAGAGAACGGCGTTGCTGACCATCTCTCTCGGTTAAGAATCAACGGGTCTCTTCCTCTAGATGATTCTCTCCCCGAGGAACAACTCATGGAAATCACTACGGCTGTTTGTGGGAACCTAGAAGGGCGGTTTGAGGAAGTTCTGAGCTTCAAAGAGGAGGATCTCCCTTGGTACGCAGATATTGTGAACTACTTAGCATGTGGGGAAGAGCCTTCACATCTTGACAACTACCATAGAAAGAAGTTCATGAGGGACGTGAGCCACTACAATTGGGATGAGCCCTATTTATACAACAGAGGTGTTGATAGCCTGTACAGAAGATGCGTGACAAAGGAGGAAGCAAGAGATATCATCTTTCATTGCCACGGTTCTTTGTATGGCAGGCATTTTGCTTCATTCAAAACCGCCACTAAGGTCTTACAAGCTGGCTTCTGGTGGCCGTCCATCTTCAAAGACACCCATGAGTTTGTGATGAGTTACAAGGCTTGTCAAAGAGCAGGCAATATTACTAATTGGAATGAGATGCCTCAAGTTCCCATATTTGAGGTAGACGTCTTTGACGCGTGGGGCATAGACTTCATGGGGCCGTTTCCTTCATCATATGGTAACAAGTTCATACTAGTAGCTGTTGATTACGTCTCTAAATGGGTTGAGGCCATTGCTTCCCCAACAAATGACTCTAAGGTGGTGATCAAGCTCTTCAAGAGCATCATTTTCCCGAGGTTTGGAGTACCTAAGGTGGTGATAAGCGACGGATGAAGCCATTTCATCAACAAGCTGTTTGAAGGTCTTTTAAGGAAGTAAGGCGTGAAGCGCAAGGTAGCTACACCTTACCATCCTCAAACAAGTGGCCAGGTGGAGGTCTCTAACCGTCAGATCATGGCGATACTCGAGAGAACAGTTGGGACTACTCGGAAGGATTGGGCGGTGAAGTTCGATGACGCTTTGTGGGCTTACCGGACTGCTTTCAAAACGCCCATTGGTACTACTCCTTTCACCTTTCTCTACGGCAAAGGATGTCACCTCGTAGTTGAGTTGGAACATAAGGCGTTGTGGGCTGTGAAGCGGCTGAATTTTGATCTGAAGACGGCTCAGGTGAAGAGGTTGATCCAGTTGCACGAGCTTGATGAGCTAAGGCAGGATGCTTATGAAAGCGCTAGGATCTACAAGGAGCGTACCAAGGCTGCTCACGACAAGAAACTGGTACCTAAGGAGCTTAAAGAAGGGAGTTTGGTGCTGCTTTACAATTCAAGGCTCAAGCTCTATCCATGGAACCTAAAGTCACGGTGGAGCGGTCCATATGAAATCAAGGATGTATTGCCCTACGGAGCTGTCACGTTGGTAGGCAAGAGTGAGAATGCATTCACAGTGAACGGACACAGAGTTAAGCCATACATAGCGAGTGCATTTGACATGGAGAGCACCTCAATGCTTCTCAAAGACCCACCATCTGCCTGAACCAAGTAAAATCTAGCTAAAGACGTTAAAGAAGGCGCACTTGGGAGGCATTCCCATATCTATGCTGTACATATTTTCGCTTTATTTCTTTTCCAGTTTTATGTTTTTATCTTATGAGTGTGTAGGAACAAGTATCAGGGATTGCAGGCCATTATCTTAGATCCAAAAGGAGTAAGAAGGGGCGAGTATATGCTAGAGATCGAGTGCTGGATCGACTCATCCTGGCTCGATCTTTGCTAGATCGAGCTAGTGAATCAAGAGGAGTCGGTCGATCTAGACGAGATCGAGTAGACAGATCGTGTGACACAGTCGATCACGAGAGGACGAACACCCTACACGTTTAGCCTAGAAAGCGAACGAGAGGTTGATCGACTGAGTCACTCGATTATAAAGGCTAGATCGAATAGTCTACTCGATCTGCCACTCGATCCAAGCTTAAATCGACTCCTCAATCGAGAAAGTGGCTCGATCATGAGGACTTAGCCGTCATGCCAAAAATTTAAGGAACGATAGGTGTTATCGATCTAAGACTCGATTCAATTCGAATCGAGTCCCAAATCGAGCAACCCTCTCGATCCACGCCATTATGGGCATGAGATCGAGTCCCAGATCGACAAAACGGACTCGATCTCGTGCCGAGGTAACATTTTCTTTTCCCTCTTTTACTCTTTCCCTCCGGTTTTTAAATTCAAAAAGTGGTCAAGGCAAGCATCTTTGACCATGAAAGATGTGCCTTGACCACAGGTTTTGTCAAAAAACCACTTCTTTTTACCCATGGTTTTGTTTTGTTAGCCTTTAAATGTTTTCAACTACTTTCACACTCTCTCATTCTTGTTTTCTCGAGTTGTTAAGCAAAAAGAGAGTGGGAGTTCTTGTTATCTAAAGGCTAACAAACATCTTTTTCAATCTTTGCAAAGGTATTTTCGAATCTTTATGAAAATCTTAAAGAAATTATCCTATTTATTTGCTTTGATTCTTTTAGATGCTAGGGCGGTTTTAAATTTTTTAAAATAGCTTGATAATAGGAAAAATTCTAGAGTTCTCTCTATCTCTAGATTTGATTCTCTATTAATTTGCTATAAATTTTATAAATCCCCCAAAATTCTAGGGTATTAGTTATAGGTTTTCTTCTTTGCTTCTCTTTCTCTCATTATATCGCCCAATTGCTCATTGTTTTGCTTGAGAAACTTGATTCAGGCGCAATGGCTCCCAAGAGAACGAGAGAAGAGACAGCACAAGAGGGAGGAAACCAAGAAGTGGCTGTTCAGGAGAGGGTTCGTTGGAGTAAAGATGAAAAACGGGACAAAGAACGGCTTCAAAGGCTGTGGTTCGAAGCGACTAAGTTTGCGGACAGAGGATTGCTGGCCAAGATGGGGATTCTAGGAGACTTTGACCAGCTCCTCCAGAAGATAGGGCTGAGGTGTTTGTCACGGATGGACTGCCCAACCTTTCCTGAAGTGACAATCAACTTCCTTGCCACTTTGGAGTTTGGGTACGAGAATCCTAGCGTCCCAATTCCTTCTTAAGGCCGCCTCTCCTTCAAGATAACGCGCCAAGCCTTCAGCCTCTCAATCCTAGAGCTTTGCCAAGCTTATGGCCTCGATGCTGAAGCCAAGAAGGTGGAGTGCCCCTCCTTCACTCAAGCGAACGATTTTTGGGATCTTATCGAATGAAGATTACAAGGCGAATACCGCGAAGATCAAGCGAATGAGGAACCCGGTGCTACGTTACACCTTGAAGCTGATGGCCAACAATTTTAGTGGTCGGTCCATAGCCCCCACGGTGACCAAGACGGAGCCTCGCTTCTTGTTCCAAGGCCTCAAGCATCTTCTTTGTAATCCGGATGAGAACGATGAGCCGTTGGAAGATCAGCTCGGAGACGACGTCAACTATGGGTGCATTCTCGCCGCTTCATTGGTCAAATACAAGGCGTATACCTTGATATGCAAGGCAAGCTCGTCACTCATTGGCGGTTTCCTCACTCCCCTGTTTGTGCAAGCCGACGTGCTGCTTTGACACTTCACCCCCGTCCCAGATAGAGCCTTCATGGACGAGACTTACCTGAGGAACACCGATAGCTTGGGACGCACGCCAGCCGAGGGTTTCTTTGAGTACTTGTTTGTTTATGAGGAAAATGAGAAGAGGACGTGCATCTTGCCAAACCAAACCGAGACCGAGCTGTTGGGCGTTGGGAACATCGAGTTTCTCCCGAGTAGAGAGGAGTGCTTTGCTCCTCTAGGAGCCGCAGCAACAATTCAGCAGGCTACTCGCCCAAGATCAGAGTCTCCAGCCACGGATGATGAGATGCCCGAAGCCTTTGTCCTTCCCAAGCTTGACTTTGAGCCGCAGACCAAGACAGAAAAGTTCTTTGCTTCTGTTGTGGAGATGCAAAGGCAAATCAACAAGTGGCAGAGCAAGGTCATCAAGAAGCTTGCCAAGAAGGTCAAAGCGCTTCAAAGAGGGTCACCAAAGCAGGCTGCGAGTGAAGAGGTTCAACAGCCCGAGAAGAGAAGGCTTTCAACCAGTGGAGTTGTCATCCATGAGACTTAAGGCAGCAACATTCAACCGGCGCGTCTCTCTCTCCAAGAGCCAGGCTCCAAAGGCAAAACCATAGTATCTAGCTCTTCTGGAACATCCTCAAGTTCCAGCCGAGACTAGACCCGAGGTAACAACGATCTTACATTGTATATACCATTCATGTTTTCTCTATTTTTGCTTTGTGTTTTGAGCTCTCTCGAATTTGTTTGCCACCGGGACAGTGTCATTCAAGTTTGGGGGAGTATGTGTGTGGTTTGACTTGTTTATTTTGACCTTATTTTATCTTTGCATCTCTTGAGTCTTGCATGCATCTAAGGCATAGAAAAGAAAAGAAAAACAATTGGTAAAATTTTCAAAAAAAAAATTCATGTAGTTGCATTCATCTTGTTAAGCATTTTAGGATTAAGTCTACAATTTTTCAGCATCTAGGTTGTTTACATTTGCATAAGGGGTTAAAGTTTCCTCAAAAAGGTGTTTTAAGCTTATGAATGGTTTCAATATCCTAGTTATTAGTTCTCTAATGCTTTGCTCACTCTTTGAAAGTAAGTTCTTACCATGCTTGGATCACTTGTTTTGATTTTTGTGACTTGAATTGAACTCTCATGATCTGAAATTTGTCCTAATAAGTGAAAACCTTAATCTAAATTTTTAAATATCATTCTTATGCACTTAAAAATAAACACATGGATCTAAAAAAATATTTAGACTCTCTTCTTCCTTTTACCACTCTTTGTGAGCCTAAGTAGAACTCCCGCCTTGACCCTTACCTTTCTTTGAAACCAAGTTTTCGTGTGTGACATCATTGTGAGGCCTCTTTCGGTTTGAACTTAGCATAAAGTGTTACGTTTAGGCGACATGATTAGGTTCTCATATGATTGGTAGCTTTGCATTTTGAAGCTAGATGTAGGCTTAGGATAGGTTTGGGGGATCATTGGGGTTGCTTTCATGTTTATAGGTTTTCGGTCTCAAAAGAGTTTTGCATTTGAAGTGAATAAAAGGTTTTAAGTGAAAGGTTTTGTGTTTAAAATGTATAATGCTCCAATAATTTCAGAAGATAGCTCTCTCAAAATAAAACGAAAAAAATAATAATAATTGAGCCTAAGTGCCAAAATAAAAAGAAAAGAAAAAGAAAGAAAAAAAATAATAAGAGAGCTATCAATAAGAAAGAAATAAGGAGCCTAATATTTTCAAACCATTTCACTAGCCTACAAGAGTTAAGATGTTTACTATTTTGATTTGAGGATTGCTAAGCTTTTGCTTTGAAGATAAGGGTAGATTTTAGGAGGGTGAGTGAGCTAAAAAGAGAAAAATGAGAGGGGTTTTAGGATCATTGTTAGCTTGCATGGGTAGATGAGAATCTGATCATGTATGCATCAATTGCCTTTACCTTTAGCATTATGCATAAAGTTCTTACCATCTTTGAGAGAAACCCGTACTTAAAATAAACCCTTCTTTAAAATGAGATCATTCTATGCTCATAGCCTTAACCCTTACCCAACTGTGTTTTCCTTTAAAGTGCATAAGTTTGATTCATGGTTCGGTCTTTAATAAATGTTAAAGGATGATTTTCTTTGATTGTTTGGAATAGGAGAGTCATGATTTGAAATTCATTTTGTGATGAGTGTGGCTAAGTTCTTTATAGTAAGAGTGTGCGCATTGCATTTTAGAACTAGTAACTAGGACGTTGAGATTGATTCATTTGAATGATACCTTTGCAAGAAGCTAAAACCCTCCCATTTGTTTTAAAACCTCTCTCCCTTCTTTTATTTTGTTTGCTTGAGGGCAAGCAAAAGGTAAGTTTGGGGGAGTTGATATAGCTGCATATTCCATGCATTTTGTATATATATAAGTTAGTTTCTCACGCATATACATTGCATTTTAGACTAGTTTGCATCACTTTAGGTCCTAGAGTATTCTTGCACCAGCATATGCATATTTCTTGCATTTTGCATCACATACAAGTTGTTTTAGACTACTTTGGAGTCTTGGAGGGTTCTTGGACGTGCTGAGGCTCGTGAGGAGGTTCGTGGGACTCGGAGGATTCAGGAATGCTTGTTAAGGACCAGAGATCGAGAAGCGGATCGAACATGGCTGGTCGATCTATATGAGATCGACCTGAAGATCGAGTAGTCCAGCCGATCCAAGGGAACTGATCGAGACGGAGATCGATCGAGGAGTACAGACGTGAATGACGCCATGCAGAGTGAGAGTCAGATCGAGTCCACCACTCCTCCAAAGATCGACTCCAAGATCGAACGAAGCACTCGATCCGCCGAAGAAGATTGAGACGGAGATCGAGCTGAAGGCACGATGTCCTAAGATGATCGAACGAGATGCTCGATCTTGAGGTCGATCTCAGTGCACTTTAACCGTTTTTGGCCACTAGCGAGGGGGGACCATCAAGCTGTTTGGCCTATTTCGGGAAGGCGGCAATGATGCTTTTTAGGGACGTTTTTCACTCTATCATTTTTCATTTTTTTTTCTCTCTGTTCGAAGGCGACTTCGCCATTGTTAGACTTTGAAGCTTTTTTATTGAATCTTTGAGTCGTTTAAGTTTAAATCCATCGTTCTTTATGTTTATGAGTTCATCACTTATGCTTTGCTTTGTTTACCTAATGTGTAGGGAGTAGTTTAATCGGGTTTGGGGATTGAGAGGATTCAAAGGGGTCGAAAAAGGTTTTCAAGTTTGGTGTTTTCTTGTTCTTCATGGCTTTCTCTTCTAGGATGTCGAGTTCTTGAGGCTTAAAGAGTCTCACGCCAAGATCTTTATGATCAGAGAGAGCTCTTACCTTGACAGGATCCAGAGATCTCTGAAAATCGCATCCTAGAGACTAGTTACCCTTTCCCAAACGCCATGGTAGTTTAGGGGACTAGTTAAGCCGCGTGTTTGAAATCTGGGTTCCTTGCCCTTCAATCTCTTTTTCCGCCAAACGTCATGGGTCAGGAGGAGAGAATGAATGAGTGATCCATACCACACGCCATGGATGGATCTTGTTTTGTTTTCAAGGCTTAGGGAATCTCACAAAGTGAGTAGATCTAGAGTTTTCAAACCAAGCTTGAACCTTTGAGACCCTTGAACATGAATCTCAACCCTAGACCCTGTTTCTTAGTATTCTTACATCTCTGTTAGTCATTCGCTTGTTACCTGTTGCATCATGGTCATAGTTTCGTTGCATTTGAACTTTTAGACGAGATCGATCGTTGTTTCTCGATCTAGTGGTCGATCCTGTGGTCGATCCACTAGTTGATTTTTATAAGTTCATAGCCTTGCATTTTAATCATTCTGTTTGTTCGTCGTGGTAGTTCACTCGTTCCTGATAATTTTGAAATAGTTTTGCCTTGCATTTAGTTGTTGCATCTAGTTTTTAGGATTTTCACAAAACCGTTCATCAATTGCCTAGCTTTACTCGATCCTTGCATTCTCATTGCACTTTCTAGCTCCTAGGTTGGATTGATTCCTCTTGCATGCTATACTACGACTTTGTGCTGCTTGAGTTTTGATAACGTCATGTTGCATTGCATCACTCCCTTTTTACATTGATAAAAATCTGTTATCAAGCAGCTGGAGAAAGGAAAGGCGAGTACAAGTGGTCAGAATAGCTTAGCCACCGCTGGTGCCATCATCCACGTCAAGAAGATAGTTCTGCACTTGGGTAAAGATATAAGGCCGGACTTTGACATCAATGAGGTTTTGAAGAAGCCTACGATAGAAGGGCAAGCTTTCTACATTGAGACGTTGGACGATTTGGCGGATGAGTTGCTAGAAGAGTTGGCTCAGGAGGATCATTTGAAGCTGGCATTGACTAAGGAGCCAGGGAAGTTCGGTTACTTGGATCAGAGGACTCAGGAATACGCTAACCTGCTGGATTCTAGGAAGATTGTCAAAGAGGATGAAAGCGCTTACCTAGAAATTGACTTCGAGATCGACGACATTACTCGATTCATGGGTCAAATCGACATTCAGATCGAAGAGGGTGATCGATCCAGGAAATC
This sequence comes from Thlaspi arvense, assembly GCA_911865555.2. Lineage (NCBI taxonomy): Eukaryota > Viridiplantae > Streptophyta > Magnoliopsida > Brassicales > Brassicaceae > Thlaspi > Thlaspi arvense. Next base: position 21,126,087 of record OU466862.2, on the reverse strand, counting down.
AATCGAGTCCAAGATCGAGAGATGCCTTCCGATCAGTTCAGGGTCCAATCCGGAGAACGACTCAGCAGCTCGGTCTCTCACTCAATCCACTCTAAATCGAGAGAGCGAATCGAGTGAAACTGCTCGATCTAGACGATATCGAGAGCAAGATCGATAGGATGACTCGATTTCAGAGGGGACAACGGTTCAAGAAAGCAGCCTTAAGGGTCATGTCTCGGGGTCTAAGGAGGGTACCAAGGAGGGAAACAACAACAACAGCCACAAGGACGATTGGAGCGAGCTGCTAGCCCCAAAGGTGGACGTTAAGGAGCTCCCAAAAGGGCTAAGGTATGCTTTCTTAGGGCTTAACGAAACCTATCCTGTGATTGTGAATGAAAACATAAGTGATGATGAGTTGCACTCGCTCCTAGCTGAGCTGAGAAAGTATAGGAAGGCCATTGGGTACTCTCTAAGTGACATCAAGGGCCTTTCACCAATGCTTTGCACTCATAGGATTCACTTGGATAATGAGAATTCCTCTTCTATAGAACACCAAAGGCGTTTGAATCCGAATTTAAAAGAGATTCTTAAGCTTTTAGAGGCTGACGTGATCTATCCTATAAGTGACAGCATGTGGGTTTCTCCCGTACACGTGGTGCCTAAGAAGGGAGGGATCACGGTCATTAAGAATGATAAAGATGAGCTTATCCCCACTAGGACTATTACAGGGCACCGTATGTGTAATGACTATAGGAAGCTTAATCTTGCTACTAGAAAGGATCATTTTCCCTTGCCTTTTATTGATCAAATGCTTGAAAGACTTGCTAATCACCCCTACTATTGCTTTCTTGATGGAAATAGTGGTTTCTTTCAAATACCAATCCATCCAAATGATCAGGAGAACATGACCTTTACATGCCCTTATGGCACCTTCGCATATCGAAGGATGCCATTCGGGTTGTGAAACGCACCGGCTATGTTTCAGCGGTGTATGATGTCGATCTTCTCCGATCTAATAGAAGAGATGGTAGAGGTGTTTATGAATGACTTCTCTGTCTATGGTGCGTCCTTTTCTGCGTGTTTGTTGAATCTTTGCAAGGTACTAAAGCGTTGTGAGGAGATAAACGTGGTGCTTAATTGGGAGAAATGTCACTTCTTGGTGAAGGAAGGGATCGTGCTTGGTCACAAGATATCAGAGAAGGGCATTGAGGTTGATAAGGCTCTGTTGAGGTCATGATGAGTCTTGAGCCGCCGGTTAATGTCAAAGGAGTGAGGAGTTTCCTAGGCCATGCTGGCTTCTACAGGCGCTTCATCAAGGATTTTTTCAAGATTGCACGCCCTCTTACACGGCTGTTGTGCAAGGAAGCTGAATTTGTCTTTGACGAGAAGTGTTTGCAAGCTTTCAAGACCATCAAGGAAGCTCTTGTCACGGTACCCATAGTTCAAGCACCAGACTGGAGTCTACCATTCAAGATTATGTGTGATGCCAGTGAATATGCCATGGGAGCCGTTCTAGGTCAAAAGAAAGATAAGAAGCTGCACGTGATTTACTATGCTTCAAGAACCTTGGATGACACGCAAACAAGGTACACTACTACGGAGAAGGAGCTTTTGGCAGTAGTGTTTGCCTTTGAGAAGTTCCGGTCATACCTCGTGGGTTCCAAGGCCATTGTCTACACAGATCACGCGGCTTTGAGGTACATCTATTCCAAGAAGGACACTAAGCCGAGGCTTTTAAGATGGATTCTTCTTCTTCAGGAGTTTGATATGGAGATTAAAGACAAGAAAGGGATAGAAAACGGCGTTGCTGACCATCTCTCTCGGTTAAGAATCAACGAGTCTCTACTCTTAGATGATTTGTTTCCCGAGGAACAACTCATGGCGATCACTACGGTTGTTTGTGGAAAGCTAGAAGGACAGTTTGAGGAGGTTCTGAGCTTCAAAGAGGAGGATCTTCCTTGGTACGCGGACATTGTGAACTACTTGGCATGTGGGGAAGAGCCTTCGCATCTTGACAACTATCACAGGAAGAAGTTCATGATGGACGTAAGCAACTACTTTTGGGACGAGCCCTATTTATACAAGAGAGGTGTTGACAGCCTGTACAGGAGATGCATGACAAAGGAGGAAGCAAGAGACATCATCTTTCACTGCCATGGCTCTTCGTATGGCGGGGCACTTTGCTTCATTCAAGACCGCCACTAAGGTCTTGCAAGCCAGTTTCTGGTGGCCGTCCATCTTCAAAGACACTCATGAGTTCGTGAAGAGCTGTGAAGCTTGTCAACAAGCAGGGAATATTACGAAAATGAACGAGATGCCTCAGGTTCCCATCTTTGAGGTAGACGTTTTTGACGCATGGGGCATATTCATGGGGCCTTTCCCTTTTTCCTACGGCAACAAGTTCATTTTGGTGGCTGTTGACAACGTTTCTAAATGGGTTGAGGCCATTGCTTCCCCTACAAACGACTCTAAGGTGGTGATCAAGCTCTTTAAGAGAATCATATTCCCGAGGTTTGGAGTACCCGAGGTGGTGATAAGCGACGGAGGAAGCCATTTCATCAACAAGTTGTTTAAAAACCTTCTAAGGAAGTATGGCGTGAAGCACAAGGTAGCTACACCTTACCATCCTCAAACGAGTGGCCAACTGGAGGTCTCTAACCGACAGATCAAGGCAATACTTGAGAGAACAGTTGGGACAACTCGGAAGGATTGGGCGGTGAAGTTAGATGACGCTTTGTGGGCTTACCGGACTGCTTTCAAAACGCCCATTGGTACTACTCCTTTCACTCTTCTCTACGGCAAAGGATGTCACCTCCCCGTTGAGCTGGAACATAGAGCATTGTGGGCTGTGAAGCGGCTGAATTTTGATATAAAGACGGCTCAGGAGAAGTGCTTAATCCAGCTACACAAACTTGATGAGCTAAGGCTGGATGCTTAGGAAAGCGCTAGGATCTACAAGGAGCGCACCAAGGCTGCTCATGACAAGAAATTGGTAGCCAAGGAGCTTAAGGAAGGGAGTTTGGTGCTGCTTTACAATTCAAGGCTCAAGCTCTTTCCAGGAAAGCTGAAGTCACGATGGTGCGGGCCTTTTGAGAACAAAGAGGTATTGCCCTACGGAGCTGTCACATTGGTAGGCAAGAGTGGGAATGCATTCACAGTGAACGGACACAGAATTAAGCCATACATGGCGAGTGTATTCAACAAGGAGAGCACCTCAATGCTTCTCCAAGAGCCACTATCTGCCTAAACCAAGTAAAGTCTAGCTAAAGACGTTAAAGAAAGCGCACTTGAGAGGAATTCCCATGTCTATCTTGTACATATTTCTGCTTTATTTCTCTTTCAGTTTTATGCTTTATTCCCAACTTCACACTCCCTCATTTCTGTTCTTGCGAATTCTAAATCGAGAGAGAGTGCTTTTCTTCTTTTCTTAAAGGCATTTAGCTCCTGTTTTCGATCCTGCAAAGGTATTTTCAGATTTTTAATTAAATCTTTTCAAAAATTCCTTTTATCATCGCTTGATCGATTTAAGTTGCTAGAGGTTTTAACGATTTTTTAAAAGTAGCTAGAAATCAGGAAATATTCTAGATTTAATTCCATCTCCAGATTTTCTTTTCTTTTATCTAGTTACAATTTTTATAAATCTAGCAAAAATCTAGGGTATTAGTTGCGAATTTCTTCCTTTCCCTTGTGTTTTCTTTGTATTCGCCGCCTACTCTAACTCTTTCTACCGAGAATTACCTTTCAGGCACCAATGGCACCTAAGAGAACCAGAGATGAGGCTACACAGAGAGAAGTGGTTCACGAGGAAGGAAGTCAACAAGTTCAAGAGGAGGAACCTCAGCAAGTTCACGAGAGGATCCGTTGGACTAAGGAGGAAAAGGCAGCGAGGAAGAGGTTAGAGAGGCTGCGCTTGGAGCCTACCAAGTTCGCGAGCAGAGACTTGTTGGCAAGAATGGATCTCCCAGAAGATTTTGACTTTCTTCTCCGAAACATGGGGCTTGCTTGCCTTTCAAGGATGGATTACCCAACATATCCGCAAGTAACCATGGATTTCCTCTCTACCTTGGCGTTTTCTTATGAGAATCTGAGCCTCCCTACTCCCTCACAAGAACATCTCACTTTCAAGGTCAAGAAGCGGTCCTATCACCTTTCCATTAAGGAGCTTTGCCAAGCATATGGACTCAACGCCGCGGCTAAACAAGTGGAGTTTCCTCCTCTCAAGAATGCCAACCTCATATGGGACGTGCTTTGTGATGAAGAATACAAAGCCAACACGGCTAAAATCAAGAAAGTGAGGAATCCCGTTCAGAGGGATCAAGAGGATACTATGCAGCAGCGAAGAGGAGAACCACGATCCGCTGATGGATGACCTTGGGAATGACGTTAACTACGGGTGTATCCTAGCATCCACCTTGGTGAAGTGCAAGGCGTATGCTCTGAGGTGCAAGGCGAGTTCAGCCTACATTGGAGGGTTTCTCACGCCACTCTTTATCCAAGCCGGTGTACCCCTTCAACGGTTTGAGCCTTGCGCGGACAGGTCATTCATGGGCGAAACCCACAAGCGCAATACCGATAGCTTAGGACCTACGCCAGCTCCAGGATTCTTCGCCTATCAGTTCTACAATGACACAGGGATGAAGAGTGTGTGCATCTTACCCAGTGTTGCGGAGACAAACTTGGACAGCATCGGTACGATCCAGTTTTGCCCAACCCACGAGGAGTGTTACGCCCCACTTGGTGCAGCCATGATGCCTATTCAGTCCGCGCGTGAGCCACGGACCAAGGCGGAGAAGTTTCTTGCTTCGGTGGTGGAGGTGCAGCGAAAGATAACTAAGTGGCAAGGGAAGATGATCAAGGAGCTTGCCAAGAAAGTCAAGGCGCTTCAAGGGAGCTCATCCGCGAAGTCTAATGGGTCCAAGAGTGAAGAGGTCAACAAGCCTGAGAAGAGGAAGAGATCAACTGGCGGTATTGCCATCCGTGAGCAACAAGGCACCGCGCAACAAGCACGTCATTCCGATCATGGTTTCCCCATCGAGGATAAAGGCAAGGACATAGCCCGACGCTCCTCTAGCAAGAGCAGCTCCGCTGGAACATCCTCAAGTTCCAGTCGAGTTTAGCTCCAAGGTACCAACAACCTTCCCTTGTATATACCGCTCATTTTCTTTGTTTTGCCTTGTGGTTTTGAACTCTCTCAAGTTTGTTTGCCACCGGGACGGTGTCATTCAAGTTTGGGGGAGTGTGTGTGTTATTTGACATATTTATTTTGCTCTTATTTTCTGTTTGCATCCCTTGAATCTTGCATACATTCTAAGGCCTAGAAAAGAACAAAAAAATTGGTAAAGTTTTTACAATTTTTCAAAAAACTTCATGTAGTTGCATTCACTTTGCAAGCATTTTAGGATTGAGTCTAGAATTTTTAAGCATCTAGGTTGTTTACATTTGCATAAGGGGTTAAAGATTTTCTTAAAAAGGTGTTTTAAGCTCATGAATTGTTTCAATGCCCTAGTTAGTAGTTCTCCAATGCTTTGCTCACGCTTTGAAAGTAAGTCCTTACCATGCTTGGATCACTTGTTTTGATTTTTGTGACTTGAATTGAACATTCATGATTTGAAACTTGTCCTAATAAGTGAGAACCCTAATCTGAATTTTTAATTATCATTCTTATGTATTTGACAATAAACACATGGATCTTATACATATTTAGGCTGTCTTCCTCCTTTTACCACTCTTCGTGAGCCTAAGTAGAACTCCCACCATCACCCTTACCTTTCTTTCGAGCCAAGTGTTCTTGTGTGACATCATTGTGAGACCTCTTTTCGGTTTGAACTTAGCATAACGTGTTACGTTTAGGCATCATGATTAGGTTCTCATATGATTGCTAACTTTGCATTTTGAAGCTGGTTGTAGGCTTAGGATAAGTTTGGGGGTTTGATGGGATTGCTTTCTTCTTTATATGCTTAAGGTTTCAAAAAGTTTTGGTATTTGAAGTGAATAAATGGTTTTAAGTGAATGGCTTTGTTTTCAAAATGTATAATGCTCTAAGTATTTCAGAAGATAGCTCTTTCAACTAAAAAAAAAAAAAAAAAAAGAGCCTAAGTGCCAAAATAAAAAGAAAACAAAAAGAAAAAAAAGAATAAGAGAGCTATCATTAAGATAAAAATAAGGAGCTAAAATATTTTCAAGCCTTTTCACTAGCTTAAAGAGTAAAGATGTTTTCGGTTTTTTTATTTTGGGTTTGAGCTTAATAAGGGTAGTCTCTAGGAGGGTGAGTGAGCTGAAAAGAAAAGAAAATGAGAGGGGTTTTAGGATCATTGTTAGTGTACAAGGGTAGATGAGAATCTAATCATGTATGCATCAATTGCCTTTACCTTTAGCATTATGCATAAAGTTCATACCATTCGTGAGAGAAACCCATTGCATTGTGAAACCCTCTTCAAAATGAGATCATTCTATGCTCATAGCCATCACCCTTAGACAAATGTGATTTGCTTTAAAGTGCATGTGTTTGATTCACGGTTTGATCGTTAATGAATGTTAAGGGATGAGTTTCTTTGATTGTTTGGGACAGGAGAGTCATGATTTGAAATTCATTGTGTGATGAGTATGGCTATGTTCTTTGGAGTATGAGTGTGCGCATTGCATTTTAGAACTGGTAACTAGGACGTTAAGATTGATTCATTTGAAAGACACCTTTGCAAGAAGCTTAAACCCCTGTTTGTTTTAAAACCTCTCTCCCTTCTCGAATTTTGTTTGCTTGAGGGCAAGCAAAAGGCAAGTTTGGGGGAGTTGATATTACTGCATATTTCATGTGTTTCGCATACATAATAGATAGTTTCTCAGGCATTTACCTTGCACTATTGGCTAGTTTGTATCACTTTAGGTCCTAGGGTACTTTTGCACCAGCATTTGCATGTTTCTTGCATTTTGCATCACAATCTGGTTGTTTTCGGTTACTTTGGAGCTATGGAAGATTTGTGGACGTGCTAAGGCTCGTGAGGAAGTCCGTGGATACTTAGAGAAATCAGGATTGCACGCTAAGGACCTGAGATCGAGTAGACGAGATCGACCAGAAGATCGAGTGTGGAGAACGATCTGAAGTACGGACGTAAACGACGCCATGCAGATCGAGGACCGGATCGAGCTTCCAACCCGATCAGCACAAGATTGACTCAGAGATCGACCAAGAGCCACCCAATCCAAGACGTGATCGAGTGCCAGATCGAGCTTCGTGATCGATCCCAGACCAACCTTATCCGTCCAGCCTGTTTTTGGACTGTAGCGAAGGGGGGGACCATTTGCGGTTTGGCCATTTTTGGCAAAGAGCAACGATCCCTTTCATTATTCCATCTTGTCGACTAGTTTTCTATCATCTCTCTCGTTTTAGGCGATTCTCCATTGTAGACTTTCGAGCTTTTTCTTGCTTTTATGTTTTGAATATTGGATCTTTGCTTTTAATCAATCGTTTTTCATGTTTAGTTCATCGTTTATTGCATTTCGTTCAGTTTACTTTATGAGTCGTGAGTAGTTTCATCGGGTTTTCGGGGTTGAGAGGATTGAAAGGGGTCGAAAAGGCTTAAAGTTTGCTGTTTTCTTGTTTTTCATCGCCTTCTCTTCTAGGATTTGAGCGCTTAAGGCTTAAAGACTCTCACGCCAAGATCTTTATGATCAGAGGGATATCTTACCTTGACGGGATTCAGATGTCCTGGAGAAGTCAAATCTTAAAGGCTAATCCTTCCTTTCCCACACGCCATGGTCGTTTAGGGGATTATTTAGGCCGTGTGTTTGAAATCTGTGTTTTATGCCTTTCAATCTCTTTTTCCACCAAAGGCGATGAGTTTGGAGAAGAGAATGAAAGAGTGATCCATACCACACGCCATGGATGGATCTTGTTTTGTTTTCAAGGCCTAGAGACTCTCACAAAGTGAGTAGATCTAAAGCTTTCAAACCAATCTTGAACCTTTGAAACCCTCGAACATGATTCTCAACCCTGGACCCTCTTTCTTAATATTTTATCAACTTTGTTAATCATTCGCTTGCTATTTGTTCACATCTTGGTCGTTAGATTCATTTCTGTTCAAGCTGTTTAGTAGATCGATCGTTGTTGCTCGATCTAGTGGTCGATCCCGTGGTGATCCACTAGTCGATTTATATTAATTCATAGCTTTTCATTTTAATCATTCCGCTTGTTCCTCGTGGTAGCTCACTCGTTTCTAGTATTTTTAAAATAGTTTTGCTTTGCATTTGACACTTGCATCTAGTTTTTAGGATTTTCACAAAACCGTTCATCATTTGCTTAGCTTTCCATGATCCTCGCATTCTCATTGCACTTTCTAGCTCCTAGGTTGGATTGATTCCTCTTGCACTGTACTACGACTGTGTGCTGCATGAGTTTTGATAACCTCCTGCATTGCTTGCTTCTATAGAAGATAAAAAGATGTTATCATCGCCTCATTTGATCCAGAAGTTTCTTTCTCCGTTTCTCCCGCTTGCCTTTTCGCTTCCATCGCCTTTTTGTCACGAAGAGTCATTCTGGCTGCCATTTTTTATATCGGATCAACGTCAGACGAGTAAGAAGACTCAGAGTAATCTACGCCAACGCCAAGGTAAAAGACTTGAGCTCGCTCAACTTGCTGTACCGTGAAACTCCTTGTCTAATGGGTCCTCTTCTCCTGGAACAACTTCACCGAATCTAGAAAGCCTTTGGGGATCCTTAGCACGATCTGACGCTCTGCAACAAATAAAAACAAAAAATAAACGTCAGTACCAATTCTCACCTCGACTCGGGTATGAAATCCCTAAGTATGGAAACGATCCGCTACCGATTCGCCCCAGTCCGTCTTAACCTTCTCGAGCCACGCCGCGGGTACTGAGGCATCATTTATCAAAACGAAGAAGAAACGGCTCTTCCAGTCTATGTCGTGACTGGGAAAACCATGGATAATCCGCCAATCCCTCTTGTGCCCAATGCAATACGTCTCAGATTTTGGATTTCTACGAACATCCAACGAGTTTAAAAGATGACCGACGGAAAGCTTGACCTCGCACTCGTAGCCGAGAACAACGAGACCAACAAGATGGCGAAGGCCTCGGGGTGTAATCCGGGCCAGTGCAAGCTTGTATTTCCATAAATACTGAGAAATAACTTCCGAGATAGGAAACCATATAAGGCAAAGGTAGAAAAAGCTCTCATAAACTGAAAAGTACCTAGGAGTTGGATGGTCTGCTCGCTCTGACGAAGTGGGTAACAGGAATTCTACCTCTTCGCTAATATTGAAGCGACCCTCAGATCCATTAAACTCTCAACAGTCGAAAGCGTAGATCCCGGAGGATCAGCGACTTTCCTCTTCGCCTTCTTCCCCTTCGGCTGATTTTCCTTTTGTAGCCTCATCAACTCTGCGAGTTCTCGCCTCGTCAAGGCTGGATCCCAGTTCCAATCCTCATCATCTGGTTTTACTTCTGCCACTTCGGCTGCTTGAGAGGAGCGTCCGACCTCCTCTTCGCCCTCAAGAACCGCCTCGCCGCGAGATCCCCCTTCGCCTCAGTGAGACGACACGCCGACCTCCACTCCACCTTTGAGATTTAGCTCGCCGCGAGATCCCTTTTTGCCTCGGCGAGACAGCACGTCTATCCCTTCTCCGCCCTCGACATCCATCTTGCCACGAGATCTCGTTTCGCCTCGGCGAGACAACGCACCAGCCTTACTGTGAAAGTCTGCTTCGTCACAAGATCTCGACACGCCTCGGGTAGACAGCACGTCGGCCTCGCTCCGAAAGTCTGCCTCGCCACAAGATCTCGACTCACCTCGGCTAGACAGCGCACCGTCCTTGCCCCGAAAGTCTGCCTCGCCACAAGATCTCGACTCGCCTCGGTGAGACAGCGCACCGGCCTTGCCCCGAAAGTCTGCATCGCCACAATATCTCGTCTCGCCCCAGCAAGGCAGCGCGCTGGCCTCGCCTCGAAAGCCTGCTTCGCCACGTGAACTTGCCTCGCCATTCGATATGCTGCTTCTTCGCCAGCAAGGAGCGCGAAAATCAAACAGCGCTTTTTAGCTTTCTTCAGGATTTAGCCCGAACTGTTTTTTCATCCCGACAGCTTGGTTCACCTCGGTTAGATATCGAAACTCGAGAGCGCGCGTCGCCAATGTCGGATCCAGCGGATGAAAAATTTGCCTTACCTCGAAGACTTGATGCAGACCCAGAAGAAAGGGAAGATGCCATATGAGTTTTTGGAGAAGGATTAAAGACGGACCAGAGTATTCAAGGCGGACGGCGGCGGAACCAGAAAAACCCTAGTTGGGACTTAAACATAAAAAAAAAGAGAGAAGAGAGAAAATAAACTTTGAAAATTTGTGGAAGTTAAAGATAATGAAAAAATGAGAAGGGGCCTCGCTACTTATTGATGTTTCAACACCTCGCCTCGGGAGTACGCGAAACGATTACAATCCCCGAGGTGGATTGATTTCAAAACGGGCTTTAAGGCACAAAAAGATCAGAAGTTAAGGCCCATTTAGGAGCCCACGAGATGAAAATGATGAAAAATTCTAAGTATGAAGGAAGTGATGGCGAGGGGAGAACGTTACACCTTGACGAAGTAAGGGCGAAGCGAACTGCATCGCCTAACCAAGCAAAACACCTCGCCCATACAAGAAGTCTTCTCACATCGCTAGATATGAATTCACCTCTCCTCACCTAAACAATGAGATCATCTCACCCGGGCGAAGACAGACATTTCACCTCCTCGTGCGTAGTACTTCACCTCGTCTAGGCGAAGCGTTCCACCACGCCCAAGCGAAGCTAATGGACACATTTCACTTCGTCTAGCGAAGCAAGCACTCCGCCAAGAAGAGTCTTTTCACTCGGCCTTGCGTAAAAAGGGTCACCTCGCCTGAATAAGGAGACGCTTCGCCTCGCCTAGATGAAGGGATACGTTGCCTTGCTTCTTCATGCGAAGCACTTCGCCTGATAAGAATTTTATCTTACCACGGCGAAACGAAGCGAAGCATATCACCTCGCCCAAGCGAAATGAAGCAAAGCATTTCCACCTCGCCCAGGCAAAGTGAAGCAGAGCATTTTTACCTCGCCCCGGCGAAGCGAAGCAAAGCACCTCGCCCTGCCAAAACAAAGGATCTTGTCTTGGCGAAGCGAAAACTCTTGACCATTGATCTCACCTCTCATGACACCTCGTCAGCCACATTCTTGAGTCTAACGAGCTGGGGGGCTAACTGTTGGGCTTGGTTTTCACACTAGCGAGATCAACGGGAAAATGGCTAAGTATAGAAGTGATTCTTGGCGATGCCCAGACCTTGCACGGGCAAAGCAGGTCACCTCGTCCTAACCGTGTACGGGCGAGGTGAACTGTGCAAAACCCGAGCGAAGCCAATCACCTTGTCCAAACTGTGCACGGGCGAGGTGAACCATGTAAAACCCAGGCGAAGCCAATCACCTCGTCCAAACTGTGCGCGGGCGAGGTGAACCGTGCAAAACCCGGGCAAAGCCAATCACCTCGTCCAAACCGTGTGCAGGCGAGGTGAACTGTGCAAATCTCGGGCGTAGCCAATCACCTCGCCCAAACTGTGCACAGGCGAGGTGAACCGTGCAAAACCCGGGTGATGTTATTGCATATTGCATGTATTTTGCATACATATAAGTTAGCGTTTCATGCATTTACTTCACTCTTTAGGCTAGATTGCATCACTTTAGGTCCTAGAGCACTCTTGCACCAGCGTACGCATGTTCCTTGCATTTTGCATTATATTCAAGTTGTTTCGGGCTACTTTGTAGTCGTGGAGTTTCATGGACGTGCTGAGGCTAGCGTGGAGATTCGTGGGAACGTCGGATGTTTGCTAAGGACCAGAGATCGCGGAGCAGATCGAGCACGGCCGATCGATCTGGATGAGATCGACCAGAACATCGAGTAGTCCTTCCGATCCAAGGAATCTAATCGAGGCACAGATCGAGTGAAGCAATCGATCAAGTGGTACAGACGTAAATGATGCCATGTAGAGCGAGAGCCGGATCGAGTCTACCACTCGATCCGCCGAAGATTGATACCAAGATCGGATGCAACACTCGATCCATCGGAGAAGATCGAGACACAGATCGAGTTGAAGACACGATGTCCGAAGATGATCGAGCAGCATGCTCAATCTCGAGGTCGATCTCAGTCCTTTCAACCGCTTTTGGCCGCTAGCGAGGGGGGGCCATCGAGCTGTTTGGCCCATTTTGGGAAGGCGGCGATGATCTTTTCCCACACACTTTTTCATTCTTATCTTTTTATGCTTTTTCTCTCTGGGTTTGAGACGAGACGCCATTGTTAGACCTTAGAGCTTTTTCTTTGAATCTTGATATTTTAAGATTAATCAATCGTTTTTATGTTTATGAGTTTATTGTTCATGCTTATTTCGGTTATTTCCATGTGTAGCGAGTAGTTTCATCTGGGTTTCGGGGTTGAGAGGATTCACGAGGTCTAAAAGGTTTCCAAAGCTTGTTGTTTTCTTGTTTTTAAAGGCTATCTCTTCTTAGATGTCGAGTTCCTAATGCTTAAAGAGTCTCACGCCAAGATCTTTATAATCAGAGAGGTCTCTTACCTTGACAGGATCCAGAGATCTTTGAAAATCACATCCTAGAGACTAGTTACCCTTTCCCAAACGCCATGGTAGTTTAAGGGACTAGTTAAGCCATGTTTTTGAAATCCGATTTCATTGCCCTTGAACCTCTCTTTCCACCAAACGCCATGGGTTTGGAGGAGAGGATGAAGGAGTAATCCATACCTCAAGCCACGGATGGGTCTTGTTTTGTTTTCAAGGCTTAGATAATCTCACAAAGTGAGTAGATCTAGAGTTTTCAAACCAAGCTTGGACCTTTGAAACCCCTAAACATGAATCTCAACCCTAGACCCTTCTTTCTTAGCATTCTTACATCTTCGTTAATCATTCGCTTGATACTCGTCGCATCCTGGTCGTTAGTTTCATTGCACTTGCACTTTTAGACGAGATCGATCCAAACTGCTCGATCTAGTGGTCGATCCCGTGGTCGATCCACTAGTTGATTTTTATAAATTCATAGCCTTGCATTTTAATCATTCTGTTTGTTCGTCGTGGTAGTTTACTCTGTCCTAGTAATTTTAAAATAGTTTTGCATTCCATTTTACTGCTGCATCTAGTTTTCAGGATTTTTACAAAATCGCTTGTCATTCGCTTAGCTTTACACTGCCCTTGCATTCTCTTTGCACTTTCTAGCTTCTAGGATTGGATTGACACTCACTTGCATACTGTACTACAACCTGGTTTTGTATTTGAGTTTTGATAGCCTCATTGCATCCTCACCTTGCAAAAAAAATATTGTTATCAAATGGCTCTGTTGCCATTCTAGGAGTGTTAGAAAGCATAGAGATTTGGGGCTTAGTAAAGACATAGCTTTACTTTGTTTAAGTTACTAATTTATCTACTCTCAAACGTCTGTCTTTCAGGTACATGAATATTCGTTCAAGCGGAGACAACAATCTACTTCAACCCTTGGACAGCATTCATCAACTTGGTCATTCACGGCAAAGAAGAGTACGAGAACAAGCTAGAGCTTTTGAGGAGATTGTTCAGCACGGTTTGATTGACTTTGAAGCTATGGCTGAACACGAGCAACCAGAGGGACCTCCTCCAGTTCACGGGGCGGTGGGAAGGGGCAATGGAAACCCCCAACACGCGGCTAGACCCCCAAGGATCATAGGAGCCGGAGATGTTCCCAATACTCATCACAATAGGTTTGGGATCACTCCTCCTCCTGTACAAAACAACAACTTTGAGATTAAGCCGGGTTTCACCTCCATGGTACAAAACAATATGTTTCACGGGCTTGCAATGGAAGATCCCTTGGAGCACCTTGATAACTTCGAACAAGTTTGTGGGATGATCAAGATAAACGGCATATCCGAAGATGCTTTCAAGCTGCGTCTCTTTCCATTCTCTCTTGGAGACAAGGCTAGACATTGGGAGAAAACACTTCCTCAAGGCACCATCACCTCATGGGCCGAGTGTAAGAAGGCTTTCCTCTCAAAATTCTTCTCTAGCACCAGAACGGCAAGACTAAGAAGCGAGATCAGCGGCTTCACGCAAAGGAACAATGAGACTTTCAATGAAGCCATGGAACGGTTCAAGGACTATACTATACAATGTCCTCACCACGGCTTTAGCGAAGAGACTCTTCTAAGCACTATCTACCGAGGAGCTTCACCAAAGATTCGCTTGTTGCTTGACACAGCTAGTAAAGGGAACTTCCTTGGTCAAGAGGTAGAAGAAGGCATGGAGCTGATTGAGAACTTAGCACTAAGTGACGGCAACTATGCTGAAGATTATGACCGTGCACCGCGAGGTTCTGAGCTAAAGTCTCACAAGAAAGAGTTGAAATCATTACACGAGAAGATTGACAAGTTGGTTTTGGCAGATCAGAAGCATGTTCACTTTGGTTGTGAAGCGGATGAGACCAAGAGGAGCTTGAGTTGAGCCAAGAAGAAGCCAATTGGGTGGTGGGTCAAAACAACTACAAACCTCAAGGCTATTCACAAGGCTACAATCAGAACAACAATCTCTCATACCGCAGCACCAATGTAGCAAACCTTATGGATCAAGTGTACCCTGCTCAGCAAGCAAAGCCTTTCGTACCATACAACAAAGGTTTTCAGCCGAGTGGTGGTTTACAAGGGCAAGGGCAGAACAACTTCCAAGGGCAACAGCAAGGAAACAAGGGTTATACACCAATGTACCCTCCGGGCTTTGCACCTCAGCAGCAACAACCGATGCAACAAGTTGATCCTGTCCAAGTTGTGTTCCAACAATTGATTCAAGGGCAAGCCTCTACAAACCAGAAGTTTGCCGAGATGAACACTCATTTAGACTCGTCTCTCACTGACTTCTCTACTCAAATCACCACCTTAAAAAACAAGATCAAGCAGCTAGAGAAGGGGAAGGCGAGTACATGTGGTCAGAATAGCCTACCGGGCAAGTGTGAGCAGAACCCTAAGGAATATGCCAACGCCATCACGTTAAGAAGCGGAAATGAGCTTGCACCTACGGTTGCTTCCAAGAACAACGAGGACGTTGTAATTCAAGAGGGGGAGGGTAAGCTTTCAGCTGATGATGAGATCAACTTTGACAATGTCTGGATTCAAGGGCCAAGAAGAGGAGACAAAGCGGTTGTTGAGAAGAAAGCAGAGCAAACTACTAAGGAGAAGGATGCTTATGTACCTCCATCGTATGTACCTAAGCTACCTTTTCCTGGCCGTTTCAAGAAGCAAATCATAGAGAAGCATAGAGTCCTGTTTGAGAAGCATCTTAAGGATGTAGAAATCAAGCTACCTCTCGTGGACTGCCTTGCAATGATGCCTAAATGCGCCAAATTCTTCAAAGACACTCTCGTGAAGAAAAATAAGGAAAGCAAGGAAGTGCTTGTTCTAAGTGAGGAGTGTAGTGCTGTAATACACAAGGAGATAATCCCTAAGAAGTTGGGAGACCCTGGAAGCTTCACTATACCTTGCGCTTTAGGTCCTTTGGAGTTCAAGAGTTGCCTTTGTGATCTCGGAGCTAGCATAAATCTGATGCCTCAATCCGTGGCAAAGAAACTTGGCTTTACCCGTTTCAAGGATTGTAGAATCTCGTTGGTGCTAGCTGACAGAAGTGTGAGGTTACCCGTGGGACTGCTTGAGGACTTGCCAGTGAAGATCAGTGGAGTGAACGTCCCTACAGACTTCGTTGTGTTGGAAATGGAAGAAGAACCAAAGGATCCACTCATTCTCGGTAGACCTTTCCTAGCCACCGCCGGAGCCATAATAGACGTCAAGAACGGGAAGATTGCCTTGCACTTAGGTAAAAACATAAGGCTAGACTTCGATATCAATGAGGTTTTAAATAAGCCTACGTTAGAAGCGCAAGCTTTTTACATTGAGACGTTGGATGCTTTAGCGGATGAGTTGCTGGAAGAGCTGGCTCAGGAAGATCATTTGAAGCTGGCACTGACTAAGGATCCAGGAGAGTTTGGTTATATGGATCAGAGGACTCAGGAGTACGTCAACTTGCTTGATTCGAGGAAGGTTGTGCTTGAAGATGTAGGTGTTTACCTAGAGATCGACTCCAAGATCGATGACATTACTCGATCCAAAGGTCAAATCGACATGACAATCAAGAGCACAACTCGATCCGGTGCAGCAATCGACAGTCAGATCGAGGAGGATGGTCGATCCAGGGAAACAATCGAGTCTAAGATCGAGAAAGGCCTTCCGATCAGTTTTGGGTCTAATCTGGAGATCGACTCAGCGTCTCGATCTCTCACTCGATCCACATTAAATCGAGTGAGTGAATCGAGCAAAACTGCTCGATCTAGACGACATCGAGAGCAAGATCGACCTGACGACTCGATTTCAGAAGGGATAGCGGTTGGAGAAAGCAGCCTCAAGGGCCATGTCTCGGGTTCTAAAGAAGGTTCTAAGGAGGAGAACAACAGCAACAGCCACGAGGATGATTGGAGCGAGCTGTTAGCCCCAAAGGTGGACCTTAAGGAGCTCCCAAAAGGGCTAAGGTATGCTTTCTTAGGTCTTAACAAAACCTATCCTGTGATTGTGAATGAAAACTTGAGTGATGATGAGTTGCAATCGCTCTTAACTGAGTTGAGAAAGTATAGCAACGCCATTGGGTACTCTCTAAGTGACATCAAGGGCCTTTCACCAATGCTTTGCACTCATAGGATTCACTTGGATAATGAGAACGCCTCTTCTATATAACATCAAAGGCGTTTGAATCCAAATTTAAAACAGGTTGTTAAGAAGGAGATTCTTAAGCTTTTAGAGGCTGACGTGATCTATCCCATAAGTGACAGCACGTGGGTTTCTCCCGTACACGTGGTGCCTAAGAAGGGAGGGATCACGATCATTAAGAATGACAAGGATGAGCTTATACCTACTAGGACTATTACTGGACACCGTATGTGTATTGACTATAGGAAGCTTAATCTTTCCACTAGAAATGAACATTTTCCCTTGCCTTTTATTGACCAAATGCTTGAAAGACTTGCCAATCATCCCTATTATTGCTTTCTTGATGAATATAGTGGATTTTTCCAAATACCAATCCATCCAAATTATCAGGAGAAGACGACCTTTACATGCCCTTATGGCACCTTCGCGTATCGAAGGATGCCATTCGGGTTGTGTAACGCACCGGCTATGTTTCAGCGGTGTATGATGTCGATCTTCTCCGATCTTATAGAAGAGATGGTAGAGGTGTTAATGGATGACTTCTCGGTCTATGGTGCGTCCTTTTCTGCATGTTTGTTGAATCTTTGCAGGGTACTAAAGCATTGTGATGAGACAAACTTGGTGCTTAATTGGGACAAATGCCACTTCAATGTTAAGGAGGGGATCGTGCTTGGACATAAGATATCAGAGAAGGGTATTGAAGTCGACAAAGCAAAAATTGATGTGATGACACGCCTTGAGTCGCCAGTTAATGTCAAAGGGGTGAGAAGCTTCTTGGGACACGCCGGCTTCGACAGGCGCTTCATTAAAGACTTCTCTAAGATTGCACGCCCTCTCACTCGGCTGTTGTGCAAGGAGGCTGATTTTGTCTTTGATGAGGAGTGTTTGCAAGCGTTCATGACCATCAAGGAGGCCCTAGTATCCGCGCCTATAGTTCAAGCACCAGACTGGACACTACCTTTCGAGATTATGTGTGATGCTAGTGACTATACCGTGGGAGCCGTTCTAGGCCAAAGGAAGGATAAGAAGCTGCACGTGATATACTATGCTTCAAGAACCTTGGATGACATGCAAACGAGGTACACCACTACTAAGAAGGAGCTATTAGTGGTTGTATTCGCCTTTAAGAAGTTCAGGGCTTACCTCGTGGGTTCCAAGACCATAGTTTACACAGATCACGCGGCTTTGCGCTATATCTATTCCAAGAGGGACACTAAGCCGAGGCTTTTGAGATGGATCCTCTTACTTCAAGAATTTCATATGGAAATCATTGACAAGAAAGGGATAGAGAACGGCGTTGCTGACTATCTCTCTCGGTTAAGGATCAACGAATCTCTTCTTTTGGACGATTCTCTCCCCGAGGAACAACTCATGGCAATCACTACGGCTGTTTGTGGGACCCTAGATGGGCAGTTTGAGGAAGTTCTGAGCTTCAAAGAGGAGGATCTCCCTTGGTACGCGGATATTGTGAACTACTTGGCATGTGGGGAAGAGCCGTCGCATCTTGACAACTACCATAGGAAAGGGGGGGGGGGGGGGTGGGGGGGGGGGGGTAGAAGTTCATGAGAGACGTGAACCATTACTATTGGGATGATCCCTATCTATACAAGAGAGGTGTAGATAGCCTATACAGAAGATGCGTGACAAAGGAAGATGCAAGAGATATCATCTTTCATTGCCACAGATCCTTGTATGGAGGGCACTTTGCTTCGTTCAAAACCGCTACAAAGGTCTTGTAAGCAGGCTTCTGGTGGCCGTCCATCTTCAAAGACACCCATGAGTTCGTGATGAGCTCCGAGGCATGTCAAAGAGCAGGGAATATTACTAAGAGGAACGAGATGCCCCAAGTTCCCATATTTGAGGTAGACGTCTTTGATGCGTGGGGCATAGACTTCATGGGGCCATTTCCTTCATCATACGGCAACAAGTTCATACTTGTGGCTGCTGACTACGTCTCTAAGTGGGTTGAGGACATTGCTTCCCCAACAAACGACTCTAAGGTGGTGATCACGCTCTTTAAGAGCATTATTTTCCTGAGGTTTGGAGTTCCTGATGTTATTGCATATTGCATACATTTTGCATACTCATTAGTTAGCTTTTCATGCATTTGTATCACGTTTTAGGTTAGATTGCATCACTTAGGGTCCTAGAGCATTCTTGCATCAGCATACGCATTTTCCTTGCATTTTGCATCACATTCAGGTTGTTTCTTGCTGCTTTGGAGTCGTGGAGGTTCGTGGACGTGTTGAGGCTGATGTAGCAGTTCGTGGGAGCTCGGATATATGCTAAGGATCAGAGATCGAGGAGCAGATCGAGCATGGCCGATCGATCTAGGAGTGGATCGACCAGAAGATCGAGCCAACCAGGCGATCCAAGGAGAATGATGATATCATTGCATATTGCATACATTTTGCATACTCATTAGGTAGTTTTTCATGCATTTGTATCATGTTTTAGGTTAGATTGCATCACTTAGGGTCCTAGAGCATTCTTGCATCAGCATATGCATTTTTTCTGCATTTTGCATCACATTCAGGTTGTTTCTGGCTGCTTTGGAGTCATGGAGGTTCGTGGAGGTGTGGAGGCTGATGTAGCAGTTCAAAGGAACTCGGGAATATGCTAAGGACCAGTGATCGAGGAGCAGATCGAGCATGGCCGGTCGATCTAGGAGTTGATCGACCAGAAGATCGAGCCAACTAGGCGATCCAAGGATAATGATCGAGACAGAGATCGAGTGAAGCAATCGATCAATCGGTACGGACGTAAATGACACCATGCAGAGCGAGAGCCAGATCGAGTACACCACTCGATCCACCCGAAGATCGATACAAAGATCGGATGCAACCCTCGATTCACCGACGAAGATCGAGACCCGGATCGAGCCGAAGGCACGATGTCCGGATATGATCGAGAGAACAACTCGATCCAATGGTCGATCTCTGTCCTTTCAACCGTTTTTGGCTGTTAGCGAAGGGGGGACCATTGGCCTGTTTGGGCATTTTAGGCAAGGCGGTGAGATGCTTTTTGGACGACTTTTAGATTCTTATCTTTTTTTCTCAAGTTTTCTCTCTCGTTTTTTGGAAGAACACCATTGTTGAACCAGTTTTCTTTTGAAGCTTTTGTATTCGAATCCTTATCGTTTAATCTAGGTTCTTTCATGTTCATCGTCGTATTTCTTCTGCTTTGCTTGATTTACTTTATGTGTAGTGAGTAGTTTACTTTGGGTTCGGGGTTGAGAGGATTAAAGGGTAGAAAAGGTTCGATCTTGGTTTGTTTTCTAAACGTTTTAAGGCTATCTCTTCTAAGGTGTTGAAAGCTTAATGCTTGAAGACTCTCACGTCAAGAGCTTCATGATCCAAGAGGTTCCTTACCTTGACAGGATCCAGGGGCCTCGGAAGATCACACCTTAGAGACTAGTTACCGCTTCCAAAAAGCCATGGAAGTTTGGGGGACTAGTTAAGCCATTACTCGAAATCTTTTTTCCATGCCTTTCAACCCCTCTTTCCGCCAAAAGCCATGGGTTTGGAGGAGAGGATGAAAGAGTGATCTATACCGAAAGCCACAGATAGATCTTGTTTTGTTTTCAAGGCTTAGAGATCCTCACCAAGTGAGTCGATCTAAAGTTTCAAACCCAAGATCGATCCTTGAAACCCTTTATATGAATCTCAACCCTAAAGCCCTTTCTTTTAGCATATTTACTTCTCATTTCATCTTTTACTTGTTATCTGATAGCATCCTGGTCATTAGATTCACTGTTCTTACGGTTTTAGACGAGATCGATCGTTTCTGCTCGATCTAGTGGTCGATCTTATTGTCGATCCACTAGTCGAATTTTAACATTTCGAAGCTCTTCCCTTTAATTTATTTGTTTGTTTCTCGTGGTAACTGCTTCCTTTCTAGTAATTTTAAAATAGGTTTCACTCTGTTTAAGTTGCTGCATTTAGTTTTTAGAATATTTCTCATAAACTGTCTCATTTGCTTAGATTTGTCTTAGACCTTGCATTCTCTGTGGATTCTCTATCATCTAGAAGTGGATTGACACTCTCCTGCTTGCTTTACTACAACGTTGCGTGCATTAGAGTTTTGATAACCTCTCTGCTGCATTAGAGCATAAGAAAACCCTTTACCAAATGGCGCCGTTGCCATTCTAGGTTGTTTAGAGAACATAGTGATTTGGGTCTTAGCAAAGACTAAGTCTTTAACTTTTTCAAGTTACTAATCATACTACTCTAAACCGTGTGTTTTCAGGTACATGAATCTTCATTCAAGGGGAGACAACAATCTACTACAGCCCTTAGACAACAATCATCAGCTTGGTCACTCACGGCAAAGGAGACTCAGAGATCAAACAAGAGCCTTTGAGGAGATTGTTCAACACGGTCTAGTTAACTTTGAAGACATGGCTGAACACGAGCATCCAGAAGGACCTCCTCCAGCAGGACGGGGCAATGGAAACCCCCAACACGCGGCTAGACCTCCGAGGATCATAGGAGCCAGAGATGATACCAATACCCACCACAATAGGTTTGGGATCACTCCTCCTCCGGTACAAAACAATAACTTCGAGATCAAGACGGGTTTCATCTCCATGGTGCAAAACAACAAGTTCCACGGCTTAGCAATGGAAGACCCCTTGGAGCACTTGGACAATTTCGAACAAGTATGTGGAATGATAAAGATCAACGGTATATCAGAAGATGCTTTCAAGCTGCGTCTCTTCCCCTTTTCACTCGGAGACAAAGCTAGACATTGGGAGAAGATCCTACCACAAGGCACCATCACATCATGGGCTGAGTGTAAGAAGGCTTTCCTCTCAAAGTTCTTCTCAAGCACCAGGACTGCTCGGTTGAGAAGCGAAATCAGCGGTTTCACTCAAAGGAACAACGAGACATTCAATGAGGCTATGGAGCGTTTCAAAGATTACACGATCCAATGTCCTCATCACGGGTTCAGTGAGGAGACTCTACTCAGTACCATATACCGTGGAGCTTCACCAAAGATCCGGTTGTTGCTTGATACAGCTAGCAAAGGGAACTTCCTCAGTCAAGAGGTTGAAGAGGGTATGGAGCTGATAGAAAACCTGGCGTTGAGTGATGGAAACTATGCCCAGAATTATGACGGAGCACCAAGAGGATCAGAGTTAGAGTCTCACAAGAAGGAGCTCAAATCGTTGCATGAGAAGATTGACAAGTTGGTCTTAGCTAATCAAAAGCATGTTCACTTTGTTGGTGAAGCTGATAAAAACCAAGAGGAGTCGGAGCTAAGCCAAGAAGAAGCAAATTGGGTAGCTGGACAGAACAACTACAAGTCTCAAGGCTACAACCAAGGCTACCAGAACAACAACCTCTCTTACCGGAGCACCAACGCAGCCAACCCTAAAGATCAGGTGTACCCTGCTCAACAAGCTAAACCTTTCATCTCCTACAACAAAGGTTTTCAACCGAGTAATGGATTCCAAGGTCAAGGGGAAGGCAACTTCCAAGGGCAACAACAACAAATCAAGGGTTATACTCCTAACTACCCTCCGGGCTTTGCACCTCAGCAACAACAACCGATGCAACAACAAGTTGATCCGGTTCAAGCAATGTTCCAACAGCTAATACAAGGGCAAGCTTCTACCAATCAGAAGTTCACTGAAATGAACACTCGGCTTGATTCATCTATAACCGACTTCTCCACTCAAATCACCAACCTCAACAACAAGATCAAGCAGCTGGAGAAGGGTAAAGCAAGCACGAGTGGTCAGAACAGTCTTCCGGGAAAGTGTGAGCAAAACCCCAAGGAGTATGCCAATGCTATTACGTTGAGAAGTGGCAAAGAGCTTGAACCTCCGGTCTCTACAAAGAACAACGAGGACGTTGTAATTCAAGAGGGGGAGGGTAAAATTTCGGCTGATAATGAGGAGATAAACTTTGACAACGTTTGGTTCCAAGGACCGAGAAGAGATGACAAGGCATTCGTTGAGAAGAAAGCTGAGAAAACCACCAAGGAGAAGAATGACTACGTGCCCCCACCTTACGTACCAAAGTTGCCATTCCCGGGTCGTTTCAAAAAGCAGCTAATAGAGAAGCATCGTATCCTGTTTGAGAAGCACTTGAGAGACGTGGAGATAAAGCTACCTCTTGTAGACTGTCTCGCTATGATGCCCAAGTGCGCCAAGTTTTTCAAGGACACCCTTGTGAAGAAGAACAAAGAAAGCAAAGAGGTACTTGTGCTAAGCGAAGAGTGTAGTGCGATTATTCATAAGGAGATAGTGCCTAAGAAACTGGGAGATCCTGGAAGCTTCACTATACCTTGTGCTTTGGGTCCTCTAGAGTTCAAGAGTTGCTTGTGTGATCTCGGAGCTAGCATAAACTTGATGCCTCACTCCGTGGCTAAGAAGCTTGGTTTTACTCAGTTTAAAGAATGTCGGATCTCATTGGTGCTGGCTTATAGGAGCGTGAGATTACCAGTTGGGTTGCTTGAAGACTTACCGGTGCGAATCAGTGGTGTGAACGTACCTACAGACTTTGTAGTGTTGGAGATGGACGAGGAGCCGAAAGACCCACTCATCTTAGGGAGACCGTTCCTTGCAACTGCCGGAGCTATAATAGATGTGAAGAATGGGAAGATTGCCTTGCATTTGGGGAAAGAGATCAGGCTAGACTTTGACATCAACAAGGTTCTAAAGAAGCCAACCATTGAAGGACAAGCTTTCTATATTGAAACGATGGATGCTCTAGCGGATGAGTTGTTGGAAGAGCTAGCTCTAGAAGACCATTTGAAGCTAGCACTCACTAAGGAGCCAGGGGAGTTTGGCTATGTGGACCAGAGAACCCAAGAGTACGTGAACCTGCTGGATTCGAGGAGGATCATCAAGAATGAAGAAGGCTACTGCCTAGAGATCGACGCTATCACTCAATCCAGGAGTCAGATCGACAAGTCAATCGAGAACCCAACTTGATCCGGAGCAACAATCGACCAACAGATCGAGAATGATGCTCGATCAGGAGAAAGAATCGAGTCGACGATCGAGAGAGACCTCCCGATCATTTTGGAGTCCAATCAGGAGATCGACTCAGCGTCTCGATCCCTTACTCGTTCCATATCAAATCAAGTAAGCGAATCAAGTGAAATGGCTCGATCTAGACGACATCGAGAGGAGAATCGACCGGGGGACTCGATCTCAGAAGGGATAGCGATGGAGGAAAGCAGTCTGAAGGGCCATGCCTCGAGTTTAAAGGAGAGTTCCAAGGAGGAAAGCAACAACAACAGCAACGAGGATGACTGGAGTGAGCTGTTAGCCCCAAAAGTGGACCTAAAGGAGCTCCCAAAAGGGCTAAGGTATGCTTTCTTAGGGCCTAATGACACCTATCCCGTGATAGTAAATGAAAACCTTAGTGATGATGAGTTGCACTCGCTCCTAACTGAGCTGAGAAAGTATAGGAAGGCCATTGGGTACTCTTTAAGTGACATCAAGGGCCTTTCACCAATGCTTTGCACTCCTAGGATTCACTTGGATAATGAGAACGCCACTTCTGTAGAACATCAAAGGCGTTTGAATCCTAACTTGAAAGAGGTTGTTAAGAAGGAAATCCTTAAGCTTTTAGAGGCTGACGTGATCTATCCCATAAGTGACAGCACGTGGGTTTCCCCTGTACACGTGGTGCCTAAGGAGGGAGGGATCACGGTCATAAGGAATGAAAAGGATGAACTTATCCCTACTAGGACCATTACTGGTCATAGGATGTGTATTGATTATAGAAAGCTTAACCTTGCGACTAGAAAAGATCATTTCCCTTTGCCTTTTATTGATCAAATGCTTGAGAGACTTGCAAATCACCCTTACTACTGTTTTCTCGATGGGTATAGCGGTTTCTTTCAAATACCTATTCACCCAAACGATCAGGAGAAGACGACTTTGACATGTCCCTACGGTACCTTTGCATATCGAAGGATGCCGTTTGGATTGTGTAATGCACCGGCTACCTTTCAGCGGTGTATGATGTCTATCTTCTCTGATCTTATCGAGGAGATGGTAGAGGTATTCATGGATGATTTCTCTGTGTATGGTGCGTCCTTTCCTGCTTGCTTGTTGAATCTTTGCAGGGTACTTAAACGTTGTGAAGAGACAAACCTGGTGCTGAACTGGGAGAAATGCCACTTCATGGTCAAGGAAGGGATAGTGCTCGGTCACAAGATTTCAGAGAAGGGTATTGAGGTTGATCAAGCTAAGGTGGAGGTCATGATGGGTCTAGAGCCGCCGGTTAATGTCAAGGGGATCAGAAGCTTCTTGGGACACGCAGGGTTCTATAGGCGTTTCATCAAGGATTTCTCCAAGATTGCACGCCCTCTTACACGGCTGCTGTGCAAGGAAGCTGAGTTTGTATTCAATGAGGAATGTTTGAAGGCTTTCGTGACCATCAAGGAAGCCCTTACATCAACCCCTATAGTTCAAGCACCAGACTGGTCTCTTCCCTTTGAAATCATGTGTGATGCTAGTGACTACGCCGTAGGAGCTACATGTGATCTATTATGCTTCAAGGACCTTGGATGACACGCAATCACGATACACCACTACAGAGAAGGAGCTGCTTGCAGTAGTCTTCGCCTTTGAGAAGTTCAGATCATATCTCGTTGGCTCCAAGGCTATTGTATACACGGATCATGCTGCTCTACGATACATCTACTCGAAGAAAAACACTAAGCCTCGGCTCTTAAGATGGATTCTGTTACTCCAGGAGTTTGACATGGAAATTAAAGACAAGAAGGGGATAGAAAATGGAGTCGCTGACCACCTCTCAAGGCTAAGGATCAACGAGTCTCTCCCCTTAGATGACTCTCTTCCAGAAGAGCAGCTTATGGCGATTACTACTGCTGTTTGTGGGAAGCTAGAGGGAAGGTTTGAGGAAGTGTTGAGTTTTAAAGAGGAGGATCTACCATGGTATGCTGATGTGGTGAACTACCAAGCGTGTGGTGAGGAGCCAAAACATCTCAACAGCTATCATAAGAAGAGGTTTTTGAGGGAGGCTAGTGACTACTTTTGGGATGAGCCTTACCTATACAAAAGAGGAGTAGACAGCTTGTACCGGAGATGTGTTACAAAGGAAGAAGCCAGGGACATCCTCTATCATTGCCATGGCTCTTCCTACGGAGGACACTTCGCTTCATTCAGGACTGCCACGAAAGTGTTGCAAGCCGGTTTCTGGTGGCCCTCCATTTTTAAAGATGCACACGAGTTTGTGAAGAGCTGTGAGGCATGTCAACGAGCAGGGAATATAACCAAGAGGAACGAAATGCCTCAAGTTCCCATCATCGAGGTTGATGTGTTCGATGCGTGGGGTATTGACTTCATGGGGCCTTTCCCTTCTTCATACGGCAACAAGTACATCTTAGTAGCTGTGGATTATGTCTCCAAATGGGTTGAGGCTGTTGCTTCCCCTACAAATGACTCTAAGGTGGTGATCAAGTTGTTCAAGAGTATCATCTTTCCAAGGTTGTTATAAGTCATGGAGGAAGCCACTTTATAAACAAGATCTTTGAGAGCCTCTTGAGAAAGTATGGGGTTAAGCATAAGGTGGCTACACCGTATCATCCTCAAACAAGCGGTCAGGTGGAAGTCTCCAACAGGCAAATCAAAGCTATTCTGGAGAAGACCGTTGGAGCATCAAGCAAGGACTGGTCAGTGAAGCTAGACGATGCTCTTTGGGCCTACCGCACTGGTTTCAAGACGCCAATTGGTACAACTCCTTTCACTCTACTCTATGGCAAGGGCTGTCACCTCCCGGTTGAGCTGGAGCACCGCGCGTTGTGGGCTGTGAAGAGGCTGAACTTTGATCTCAAGACGGCTCAGGAGAGGCGCCTTATTCAGCTACACGAACTGGACGAGTTGAGGTTGAATGCTTACGAGAGCTCTAAGATCTACAAGGAGCGGACTAAGGAGGCTCATGACAAGAAGTTGGTTGCCAAGGAGCTTAAGGAAGGAGGACTGGTGTTGCTGTACAACTCGAGGCTCAAACTCTTCCCGGGCAAGCTGAAATCAAGGTGGAGCGGACCGTTTGTGATTCAAGAGGTCTTGCCGTATGGAGATGTTACTCTGATGGGAAGAAGTGGTAATGCATTCACCGTCAACGGACACAGAGTCAAGCCCTACTTGGCGGACAGCTTTGACAAGGAGAGTACCTCAGTGCTTCTCCAAGACCCACCATCCGCCTAGATCAAGTAAGGTCTAGCTAAAGACGTTAAAGAAAGCGCACTTGGGAGGCATTCCCATGTTTATCTTGTACATACTTCTGCTTTCATTTCTTTTTCAGTTTTATGTTTTTATGTTGCAAGTGTGTAGGAACAGGTATAAGGAGTCTAAACCTTGACTTTGAGGTCCAAAAGGGGCAATAGGGGTTAAGATAAGGCTTCTCACTTGGATAATGAGAACGCCTCTTCTATAGAAAGAGGTTGACGTGATCTATCCCATAAGTGACAGCACGTGGGTTTCTCCTGTACATGTGGTGCCTAAGAAGGGAGGGATCACGGTCATAAGGAATGAAAAAGATGAGTTTATTCCTACTAGAACCATCACTGGTCATAGGATGTGTATTGATTATAGGAAACTTAACCTTGCAACTAGGAAAGACCATTTCCCTTTGCCTTTTATTGATCAAATGCTTGAGAGACTTGCTAATCACCCTTACTACTGTTTTCTCGATGGTTTTAGCGGTTTCTTTCAGATACCAATTCACCCAAATGATAAGGAGAAGACGACCTTCACATGTCCCTACGGTACCTTCGCGTATCGAAGGATGCCGTTTGGATTGTGTAATGCACCGGCTACATTTCAGCGGTGTATGATGTCGATCTTCTCCGATCTAATAGAGAAGATGGTAGAGGTGTTCATGAATGACTTCTCTGTCTATGGTGCGTCCTTTTCTGCGTGTTTGTTGAATCTTTGCAGGGCACTAAAGCGTTGTGAAGAGACAAACTTGGTGCTAAACTGGGAGAAATGCCACTTCATGGTTAAGGAATGGATCGTGCTTGGTCATAAGATATCAGAGAAGGGCATTGAGGTTGATAAGGCTAAAGTGGAAGTCAAAATGGGTCTTGAGCCGCCGGGTAACGTTAAAGGAGTCAGAAGTTTCTTGGGACATGCCGGGTTCTATAGGCGCTTCATCAAGGATTTCTCCAAGATTGCACGTCCTCTTACACGGTTGCTGTGCAAAGAAGCTGAGTTTGTGTTTGATGAGGAGTGTTTGCGAGCTTTCGTGACCATCAAGGAAGCCCTTACATCAGCCCCTATAGTTCAAGCACCAGACTGGACCCTACCCTTTGAGATCATGTGCGATGCTAGTGACTACGCCGTAGGAGCCGTTCTTGGTCAGAGGAAAGACAAGAAGCTACACGTGATCTACTATGCTTCAAGAACCTTGGATGACACGCAAACAAGGTACACCACTACAGAGAAGGAGTTGCTTGCAGTATTGTTCGCCTTTGAGAAGTTCCGGTCATATCTTGTTGCTTCCAAGGCTATTGTCTACACAGATCACGCGGCTTTGCGATACATCTATTCGAAGAAAGACACTAAACCCCGGCTTTTGAGGTGGATTCTCTTGCTCCAGGAGTTTGACATGGAGATTAAAGACAAGAAGGGAATAGAAAATGGAGTCGCTGACCATCTCTCACGGCTAAGGATCAACGAGTCTCTCCCCTTAGATGACTCTCTTCCAGAAGAGCAACTCATGGCGATCACCACGGCTGTTTGTGGAAAGCTAGAGGGGCGGTTTAAAGAGGTGTTGAGTTTCAAAGAGGAGGATCTACCGTGGTATGCTGATGTCGTGAACTATTTAGCGTGTGGTGAGGAGCCAACACATCTCAACAGCTATCACAAGAAACGGTTCATGAGAGAGGCTAGTGACTACTTTTGGGACGAGCCCTACTTATACAAGAGAGAAGTGGACAGTTTGTACCGGAGGTGTGTTACAAAGGAAGAAGCTAGAGACATCCTCTATCACTGTCATGGCTCTTCCTACGGAGGACACTTCACTTCATTCAAGACTGCCACGAAAGTGTTGCAAGCCGGTTTCTGGTGGCCGTCCATCTTCAAAGATGCACACGAGTTTGTGAAGCGCTGTGAGGCATGTCAACGAGCAGGGAATATCACTAAGAGGAACGAAATGCCTCCGGTTCCCATCTTCGAGGTTGACGTGTTCGACGTGTGGGGCATAGACATCATGGGGCCATTTCCTTCTTCATATGGCAACAAGTACATCTTAGTAGCAGTGGATTATGTTTCTAAATGGGTTGAGGCTGTTGCTTCCCCTACAAACGATTCTAAGGTGGTGATCAAGCTGTTCAAGAGTATCATTTTCTCGAGGTTTGGGGTACCTAAGGTGGTTATAAGCGATGGAGGAAGCCACTTCATAAACAAGGTTTTTGAGAACCTCTTGAGAAAGTATGGCATTAAGCATAAGGTGGCTACACCGTATCATCCTCAAAGAAGCGGTCAAGTGGAAGTCTCCAACCGGAAAATCAAGGCCATACTAGAGAAGACTGTCGGAGCAACAAGGAAAGACTGGGCAGTGAAGCTGGACGACGCTCTTTGGGCCTACCATACCGCTTTCAAAACACTGATTGGTACAACTCCTTTCACTCTACACTATGGCAAGGGCTGTCATCTCCCGGTTGAGCTGGAACGCCGTGCGTTGTGGGCTGTGAAGAGGCTAAACTTTGACCTCAAGACTGCTCAAGAGAGGCGCCTCATTCAGCTACATGAACTGGACGAGTTAAGACTGAACACTTATGAGAGCTCTCGGATATACAAGGAGCGGACTAAGGAAGCTCATGACAAGAAGTTGGTTGCCAAGGAGCTTAAGGAAGGAGGATTAGTGTTGCTGTACAATTCAAGACTCAAACTCTTCCCGGGATAGCTGAAATCAAGGTGGAGCGGGCCGTTTGTGATCCAAGAAGTGCTGCCTTATGGAGCTGTTACATTGATGGGAAAGAGTGCAGTGCATTGACTGTCAACGAACACAGGGTCAAGCCTTACTTGGCAGACAGCTATGACAAGGAGAGTACCTCGGTGCTTCGCCTAAACCAAGAAAAGTCTAGCTAAAGACGTTGAAGAAAGCGAACTTGGGAGGCATTCCCATGTCTATCCTGTACATATTTCTGCTTTATTTCTCTTTCAGTTTTATGTTTTTATTTTGCAAGTGTGTAGGAGCAGGTATGAGGAGCTTAAACCTCGATCTTGAAGTCCAAAAGAGGCGATAGGGGTTAAGAAAAGGCTAGAGATCGAGTGCTAGATCGACTGATCCTGACTCGATCTTTGCTACATCGAGTCAGTGAATCGAGAGGAGCCAGTCGATCTAGACGAGAACGAGTGATAAGATCGACCTTGACGAAAACGGATCGATTGATCCAAAATGGATCGACCGATCTAATTTCTCCCGGGAAAATCTGTTGAAAACAGATCGATCACTCGACTCGATCCATCACTCGATCTATGCTAAATCGACCCCCAAATCGAGGACGTAGCTCGATCATGAGGACTTAGCCGTGGAGCCAACATCTCAACGATCGAGGGAGCCAATCGATCTAAGACTCAATTCATCTTGAATCGAGTCACAAACCGAGTAACCCTCGCGATCTACGCCATCATGGGCATGAGATCGAGTCCTAGATCGACCAAACGGACTCGATCTCATGCCGAGGTAACATTTTCTTTCCCTCCTTTATTCTTTTCCCTCCATTTTTTTAAATTCAAAACTTGGTCAAGGCAAGCATCTTTGACCATGAAAGATGTGCCTCGACCAAGACTTTGTCAGAAAACCACCTTTACTACCCATGGTTTTGCCTTTTGCTAGTCTTTAAATATTTCAATAACTTCTCACCCTCTCATTCTTGTTTTCTCGAAAATTTTAAACAAAGAGAGTGAGAGTTTTTGGTTTTCAAAGGCTAGCAAAGTTCTTTAACATTCTTGCAAAGGTATTTTCAGAGTTTAATGCATTATCTTTAGGAAAATTTCCTTTAAATTTGCAAGATAATGTTCTAGATGATAGGGCCGTTTTTAATTTTAAAATTTAGCTAAGTAAAACGAATAATTCTAGATTTTCTAGTATCTAAAAATTTGATTCTCCTTTATTTAGCTATAATTTTTATTAATTTCCCGAAATTCTAGGGTAATAGTTATAAGCTTTCTCCTTCTCCTCTCTTATTCTCTCATCAAACCGCCGTTTTGCTTATCAAACTTCTTGAGAAATTTGTTTCAGGTACAATGGCCCCCAAAAGAACGAGAGAAGAGACAGCACAAGAAGGAAGAGGACAAGAGGTGGATGTTCAAGAGAGGGTCAGATGGAGTAAGGATGAGAAGAGGGACAAGAAAAGGCTTGAAAGGCTTTGGTTTGAGCCTACCAAGTTTGCGGATCGGGAGCTGCTGTTCAAGCTAGGGATTCTTGGGGATTTCGACCAACTCCTCAAGAACATTGGCTTAAGATGTCTGTCACGGATGGATTGCCCAACCATTCCAGAAGTGACAATAGACTTCCTTGCCACGTTGGAGTTCCGTTACGAGAATCCTAACGCACCCGTTCCTTCACAAGGCCGCCTCTCCTTCAATGTTGGACGTCAAGCCTTCAGCCTCTCCATCCCCGAGCTATGTCAAGCGTATGGTCTCAACGCGGATGCCACCAAGGTCGAGTTTCCCTCCTTCAAGCGAGCAAACAACTTTTGGGACCTGATTAGCAACGAGGACTACAAAGCCAATACCGCCAAGATCAAGGAGGTGAGAAGCCCGGTGCTGAGGTACACTTTGAAGCTGATCGCCAACACGTTTAGCGGAAGATCAGTTGCTCCCATGGTCACAAAGACCGAGCTCTGCTTCCTGTTCCAAGGCGTGAAGCACTTATTGTGTGACCCGGACGAGAATGACGAGCCTATGGAGGATGAGCTCGGCGACGAGGTGAACTATGGATGTGTGCTTGCTGCTTCCTTGGTGAAATATAAGGCCTACGCCTTGCGGTGCAAGGCAACCTCTTCTTTCATTGGCGGCTTCCTCACTCCTCTATTCTTGCTAGCTGGTGTGCCTATACACGACTTCGCACATGTACCAGCCAGAGCTTTCATGGATGAGGTCTACATGAGGAACACCGACAGCTTGGGACGCACGCCAGCAGAAGGGTTCGACGCTTACCTCTTCATAGACGACGGAAACGAGAAGAGAGTGTGCATCCTGCCAAACAAAGATGAGACCGAGCTGCTTGGTGTTGGGAACATCGAGTTCTTGCCAACAGAAGAGGAGTGCTTTGCTCCTCTAGGAGGACCACCTGCCCTGGCGATTGCTCCTTGTCAAAGGTTCGAGTCTCCAGCCACGGAAGATGAGATGCCCGAAGCCTACACCCTTCCCAAGTTAGACTTTGAGCCGAGAACCAAAACAGAGAAGTTCCTAGTATCTGTTGTGGAGATGCAAAGGAAAATCAACATGTGGCAAGGCAAAGAAGGTCAAGGCACTTTAAGGAGGCTCGCCTAAGAAGGATGCAAGTGAAGAGGTTCACCAACCCGGGAAGAGGAGGCTCTCAACCGGTGGAGTTGTCATCCGCGAGACCCAAGGCAGCAACATTCAGCCGGCGCGCCTTTCTCTCTAAGAACCAACCGACAAGGGCAAAACCATAGTCTCTAGCTCCTCTGGAACATCCTCAAGCTCCAGCCGAGACTAGACCAGAGGTAACAACCTTCTTCCATTGTACATAACCGCTCATATTTGTTTCTTTTTGCTTTGTGTTTGTGCTCCTTTGAATTTGTTTGCCACCGGGACGGTGTCAAGCAAGTTTGGGGGAGTACATGTGTGGTTTGACATGTGTTTTCTGATCTTATTTTCCTTTAGCATCCTTGAGTCTTTAGTTCATGAAAAAGTGGTAAAATTTTTAAAAAATTTTCAAAGATTCATGTAGTTGCATTCATCTTGTCAAAACATGTTAGGATTGAGTCTAGAGTTTCTCTTAGCATCTAGGTTGTTTGCATTTGCATAAGGGGTTAAAGTTTCTTAAAAAGGTGTTTTATACTCATGAATTGTTTCAATGCCCTAGTTAGTAGTTCTCTAATGCTTTGCTTATGTTTTGAAAGTAAGTTCTTACCATGCTTGGATCACTTGCTATTATTTCCGTGGCTTGAATTGAACTCTCATGATTTGAAACTTGTTCTAATAAGTGAGAACCTTAATCTGAAATTTTAATTATCATCCTTATGCATTTGAAAATGAACACATGGATTTAAAAATATTTAGGCTCTCTTCTTCCTTTTTACCACTCTTTGTGAGCCTAAGTAGAACTCCCACCTTGACCCTTACCCTTCTTTGAAGCTAAATATTTCTTGTGTGGCATCATTGTGAGGCCTTCTTTTCGGTTTTGAACTTAGCATAAAGTGTTAGGTTTAGGCGACATGATTTGATTCTCATATGATTGCTAGCTTTGCATTTTGAAGCTAGGTATAGGCTTAGGATAAGTTTGGGGGATCATTGGGGTTGTTTTTATGTCTATTTGTTCTCGGTTTCAAAGAGTTTGGTGTTTAAAAGAAAGAAATGGGTTTTAAGTGAAAGGTTGTGTTTAAAAACTATTTATGCTCTAATAAATTTCAGGAGGTAGCTCTCCCAAATAGAAAAAAAAAGAAAAAGAAAAAAAAAAGAGCCTAAGTGCCAAATAAAAATAAAATAAAAAAGAAAAAAAGAAAAAAAATATATATATAAGAGCTACCAATAAGAAATAGTTAAAGAGCAAAATTTATTTTCAACCTTTTCACTAACCTAAAGAGTTAAAAATATTTTTGTTTCGAATTGGGGAATGCTAAGCTTTGAGAAAAAGGGTAGATTCTAAGTGGTGAGTGAGGATGAAAGTTAATAAATGAGAGGGGTTTAGGATCATTGTTAGTTTACATGGGTAGATGAGAATCTGATCATGTATGCATCAATTGCCTTCACCTTTAGCATTATGCATAAAGTTCTTGCCATTTTTGAGAGAAACCCTTGTTTTAATTGTAAACCCTTTTCAATTGAGATCATTATATGCTCATAACCTGCGCCCTTAGCCAAATGTGTTTTGCTTTAAAGTGCATAAGTTTGATTCATGGCTGATGTTATTGAATGTTAAAGGATGAGTTTCTTTGATTGTTAGGAATAGGAGAGTCATGATCTGAATTTCTTTGTGTGATGAGTATGGCTAAGTTCTTTGGAGTATGAGTGTGTGCATAGCATTTTAGAACTGTTAACTAGGACATTGAGATTGATTCATTTGAAAGGCACCTTTGCAAGAAGCTTAAACCCCCATTCATTTTTCTTAAAACCTCTCTTCTTTACTTATTTTTTGTTGCTTGAGGGCAAGCAAGAAGTAAGTTTGGGGGAGTTGATGTTACTGCATATTACATACATTTTGCATACACATTAGTTAGCTTCTCATGCATTTACATCACATTTTAGACTAGATTGCATCACTTAGAGTCCTAGAGCATTCTTGCACCAGCATACGCATGTTCCTTGCATTTTGCATCACATTCAGGTTGTTTCTGGCTACTTTGGAGTCGTGGAGGTTCGTGGACGTGCTGAAGCTGTTGTGGCAGTTTGTGGAAGCTCGGATGTTTGCTAAGGACCAGAGATCGGGGACCAGATCGAGCATGGCAGGTCGACCTAGGATGAGATCGACCAGAAGATCGAGAAGACCAGGCGATCCAAGGAGAATGATCGAGACGAAGATCGAGTGAAGCAATCGATCAAACGGTACAGACGTAAATGATGCCATGCAGAGCGAGGGCCGGATCGAGTCCACCACTCGATCCAACCGAAGATCGATACCAAGATCGGATGCAACACTCGATCCGCCGAAGATGATCGAGATCCAGATCGAGTTGAAGACACGATGTCCGAAGATGATCGAGAGAGCCGCTCGATCCCGAGGTCGATCTCTGTCCTTTCAACCGCTTGGCCGCTAGCGAGGGGGGGACCATCGGGTTGTTTTCGCCATTTTGGGAAGGCGGCAACGTCCTTTTCCCACACAACTTTTGATTCTTATCTTTTTTATGCTTTCTCTCGGGTTTTGGAGATCAACCACCATTGTCGAACCTTGAGTTTTTCTTGCTTTTGTAATCGAATCGTTTGAGTTTAATATAGTTTTCTTTTCATGTTCATCGTTTCTTTCTTCATGCCTTGCTTGATTTATCTTATGTGTAGTGAGTAGTTCATTCGGGTTCGGGGTTGAGAGGATCTAAGGGGTCAAAAGGGTTTCGATCTTGGGGTTTTCTAGTGTTTTAATAGCTATCTCTTCTAGGGTGTCGAGTTCTCAAAGCTTAAAGACTCTCACGCCAAGAGCTTTATGATCCGAGAGGTTCCTTACTTTGACAGGATTCAGGGACCTCTGAAGATCATACCCTAGAGACTAGTTACCCCTTCCCAAAAGCCATGGAAGTTTGGGGGACTAGTTAAGCCATTCGTTTGAAATCTGTTTTTCCTGCCCTTTGACCTCTCTTTCCACCAAAAGCCATGGATTTGGAGGAGAGGATGAAGGAGTGATCTATACCAAAAGCCACGGATAGATCTTATTTAGTTTTCAAGGCTTAGGGATTCTCACAAAGTGAGTCGATTTAAAGTTTTCAACCCAAGTTCGGATCTTTGAAACCCCTGACCATGAATCTCAACCCTAGACCCTCTCTTTTAGCATCTTTACATCTTCTCTCGTCATTCGCTTGATCTTTGATAGCATCCTGGTCGTTAGTTTTACTGTTCTTGCATTTTTAGACGAGATCGATCGTTATTGCTCGATCTAATGGTCGATCCCATGGTCGATCCACTAGTCGAATTTTAGTAATTCATAGCTTTGTCCTTTAATTATTCTGTTTGTTCCTCATGGTAGTTTGATCATTCCTGGTAATATTAAAATAGTTTGCATTCCATTTAGTTGCTGCATCTAGTTTTTAGGGATTTTCTCAAAACCTTTCTTGTTTCGCTTAGATTTGCATAGCCCTTGCATTCTCTTTGCTTTTTCTATCATCCTAGGTGTGGATTGACTCTCTCTTGCATATTGTGCTACAACCTATCTTGCATTTGGGTTTGATAACCTCATTGCATACTCACCCTTGCAAAGAAATTGCTTATCAACACGTTTGAGAGTAGAGAGATTAGTAACTAAAACAAGGTAAAGGCTTAGTCTTTACTAAGCTTCAAATCTCTATGCTTTCTAACAGTCCTAGAATGGCAACGGCGCCATTTGATAACTAATTTCTTTGCAAGGGTGAGGATGCAATGAGGCTATCAAACTCAAATGCAACACTTAGGTTGTAGTACAGTATGCAAGTGAGAGTCAATCCATTTCTAGGAGCTAGGAAGATCAAAGAGAATGCAAGAGCAGTGTAAAGCTAAGCGAATAACAGGCGGTTTTGTAAAAATCCTAAAAACTATATGCAGCAACCAAATAAAATGCAAAACTATTTTAAAATTACCAGGAATGATGAAACTACCACGAGGAAGAAACGGAATAATTAAAATGCAAGGCTATGATTTAACAAAAATTGACTAGTGGATCGACCACAGGATCGACCACTAGATCGAGCAGTTTGGATCGATCTCGTTTAAAAATGCAAGCATGAAGAAACTAATGACCAGGGTGCAGCGAATAACAAGCGAATGACTAACGAAGATGTAAGAGTGCTAGGAAAGAAGGGTCTAGGGTTGAGATTCAAGGTCCGGGGTTTCAAGGGTCCAAGTTGAGGTTGAAAACTTTAAATCGACTCACTTTGTGAGATTCCCTAAGCCTTGAAAACGAAAACAAGATCTATCTGTGGCTTCTGGTGGAAAGAGAGGTTGAAGGGCAATGAACTCAAATTTCAAGCACACGGCCTAACTAGTCCCCTAAACTTCCATGGCTTTTGGGAAAGGGTAATTAGTCTCTAGGATGTGATTTTCAGAGATCTCTGGATCCTGTCTAGGTAAGAGACCTCTCTGATTATAAAGATCTTGGCGTGAGAGTTTTTAAGCCTTAGGGACTCAACATCCTAGAAGAGAAAGCCATTAAGAACAAGAAAACTACCAACTTGAAAACCCCTTAGACCGCGTGAATCCTCTCAACCCCGAGACGCAAATGAAACAACTCGCTACACATGAGAATAACCAAAATAAACATGAAAGATGAAGCGATGAACATGAAAACGATTACTTAAAACTTAAACGATTCGAATTTATTCAAGAACAAAGCTCAAAGTGTAACAATGGTGGATCGTCTCCAAACCAGAGAGAAAAAGCATAAAAAGATAAGATTGAAAAGTGTGTGTGGAAAGAGACATCGCCACCTTCCCAAAATGGCGAAAACAGCTCGATGGCCCCCCCGTCGCTAGCGGCCAAAAGCGGTTGAAAGGACAGAGATCGACTTCGGGATCGAGCGGCTCTCTCGATCACTTTCGGACATCGTGTCTTCTACTCGATCTGGGGCTCGATCATCTTTGGCGGATCGAGTATTGCATCCGATCTTGGTATCGATCTCCGGTTGGATCGAGTGGTGGACTCGATCCAGCCCTCGCTTTGCATGGCGTCATTTACGTCCATACCATTTGATCGAATGCTCCACTCGATCTTCGTCTCGATCATTTTCCTTGGATCGCCTGGTCTTCTCGATCTTCTGGTCGATCTCATCAAGATCAACCTGCCATGCTCGATCTGCTCCCTGATCTCTGGTTCTTAGCAAACATCCGACCTTCCACGAACCGCCACAACAGCTTCAGCACGTCCACGAACCTCCACGACTCCAAAGTAGCCAGAAACAACCTGAATGTGATGCAAAATGCAAGGAACATGCGTATGCTGGTGCGAGGATGCTCTAGGACCCTAAGTGATGCAATCTAGTCTAAAGCGTGATGTAAATGCATGAAAAGCTAACTAATATGTATGCAAAATACATGCAATATGCAGTAACATCAATAATGCAGGAAACATGAATGGTGCAAAAGAGCTCTAGGACCTAAAATGATGCAAACTAACCTAATGTGCAAGGTAAATGCATGAGAAACTAACTTATATGTATGTAAAATACACGAATTATGCAGCAATATCAACTCCCCCAAACTTGCTTTTTGCTTGCCCTCAAGCAAACAAAATTGAAGAAGGGAGAGAGGTTTTAAGAACGGGGTTTTAAACTTCTTGCAAATGTGTCTTTCAAATGAATCAATCTCAACATCCTTACTCATTTAGGCTAGTGAAAAAGGCTGAAAACATTTTAGCTCTTTTTTTTTTCTTATTGATAGCTCTCTACTCTTTTCTTTCTTTTCTTTTTTTTATTTTTTATTTGGCTCTTAGGCTCTTTTCTTTTCTTTTTCTTTTACTTGAGAGAGCTATCTTCTGAAATACTTAGAGCTTTATACAGTTTGAAAACAAGCCTTTCACTTAAAACCTTTTATTCACTTCAATCACCAAAACTTTTTGAAACCGTAAGCATATAAACAAGCAAGCAATTCCATCTAAACCCTAAACTTATCCTAAGCCTAAAACTAGCTTCAAAATGCAAAGCTAGCAATCATATGAGAACCTAATCATGTTGCCTAAACGTAGCACGTTATGCTAAGTTCAAACCGAAAAGAGGCCTCACAATGATGTCACACAAGAAAGCTTGGCTTGAAAGAAAGGTAAGGTTAAGGTGGGAGTTCTACTTAGGCTCACAAAGAGTGGTAAAAGGAGGAAGAGAGCCTAAATATGTATATGATCCATGTGTTCATTTTCAAATGCATAAGAATGATATTTAAAAATCAGATTAGGGTTCTCACTTATTAGGACAAGTTTCAAATCATGAATGTTCAAGTCAAGCCACAAAAATCAAAACAAGTGATCCAAGTCAAGCATGGTAAGGACTTACTTTCAAAGCGTGAGCAAAGCATTAGAGAACTACTAACTAGGGCATTGAAACAATTCATGATCTTAAAACACCTTTTTAAGAAAACTCTAACCCCTTATGCAAATGTAAAAAACCTAGATGCTTAAAAATTCTAGACTCAATCCTAAAATGTTTACAAAGTGAATACAACTACATAATTTTTTTTGAAAATATTTAAAAATTTTACCAATTGTTTTTGTTCTTTTTTATGCCTTAGGATGTATGCAAGACTCAAAGGATGCAAATAGAACTAAGAGCAAAATAAACATGTCAAACCACACACATTCTCCCCCAAACTTGAATGACACCGTCTCGGTGGCAAACAAATTCGAGAGAGTTCAAAAACACAAAGCAAAAACAAAGAAAATATGAACGGTATATACAATGGAAGGTTGTTGGTACCTCGGATCTAGTCTCGGCTGGAACTTGAGGATGTTCCAGACGAGCTAGATACAATGGCTTTGCCTTTGGAGGCTGGCTCTTGGAGGGCAAGACGCGCCGGCTGGATGTTGCTTCCTTGAGTCTCACGGATGACAACTCCACCGGTTGAAAGCCTCCTCTTCTCGGGCTGTTGGACCTCCTCACTTGCAGCCTGTTTTGGTGAAGCTCCTTGACTTTCTTGGCAAGCTTCTTGATGACCTTGCTTTGCCATTTGTTGATCTTCCTTTGCAACAGAAGCAAAGAAATTCTCCATCTTCGTCTGCGGCTCAAAGTCAAGCTTAGGGAGGACAAAGGGTTCGGGCATGTCATCCTCCGTGGCTGGAGACTCTGATCTAGGGCGAGTAGCTTGCTCAATGGTTGTCGTGGCTCCTAGAGGAGCAAAGCACTCCTCTACGCTTGGGAGAAACTCGATGTTCCCAACTCCTTGCAGCTCTGTTTCGCCTTTGTTTGGCAGGATGCACACCCTTTTCTCATTCTCCTCGTCGATGAACAGATATGCAAAGAAGCCCTCAGCTGGCGTGCGTCCCAAGCTATCAGTGTTCCTTAGATAAATCTCATCCATGAAAGCTCTCTCGGGAACAGGTGTGAAGTCTTGAAGTGGTACACCAGCTTGCACGAACAAAGGGGTGAGAAAACCTCCAATAAGCGACGAGCTTGCCTTGCATCTCAAGGCATATGCCTTGTATTTCACCAATAAAGTGGCCAGGATGCATCTGTAGTTCACGTCATCTCCTAGTTGATCTTCCAACGGCTCATCATTCTCATCGGGGTCACACACGAGATGCTTAACGCCCTGGAACAAGAAGCAAAGCTCCGTCTTGGTGACTGTAGGGGCTACTGGCCGTCCACTGATGGTATTGGCAAGCAGCTTTAGTGTGTAACGCAGCACTGGACTACTCACTCTCTTGATCTTCGCAGTATTCCCCTTGTAGTCATCGTTGCTGATGAGGTCCCATAGATCATTTGCTTGAGTGAAGGAGGGGAACTCAACCTTGGTGGCAGCAGCATCGAGACCATAGGCTTGACAAAGCTCGGGGATTGAGAGACGAAAAGCCTGACGCTTGATCTTGAAGGAGATGTGCCCTTGAGAGGGAGTGGGGACGTTTGGTTTCTCGTACGCAAACTCCAAGGTGGCAAGGAAGTCGATTGTCACTTCGGGAAAGGTTGGGCAATCCATCCGTGACAAACACCTAAGCCCCATGTTCTTGAGGAGTTGATCAAAATCTCCTAAAATCCCCATCTTAGCCAGCAATCCTCTGTCCGCGAACTTAGTCGGCTCGAACCGAAGCCTTTCCAGCCGCTTCTTGTCTCGTTTCTTATCCTTACTCCAACGAACCCACTCCTGAACAGCCACTTCTTGATTTTCTCCCTCTTGTGCTGTCTCCTCTCTTGTTCTTTTGGAAGCCATAGTGCCTGAAACAAGATTCTCAAGCAAGAGAATAAGCAAATCGGCGATTGTAGCGAGAAAGAGAGAAGCAAGAAAGAAAACTTATAACTATTACCCTAGAATTTTGGGAGATTTATAAAAATCATAGCAAGATAATAGAGAATCATATCTAGAGATATAGTGAAATCTAGAATTTTTCCTATCATCAAGCTAGTTTTTAAAAATTCAAACCGCCCTAGCATCTAAAACAATCAAAGCGAATAAAAAGGGATTTTCTTGAAGATTCGAAAATACATTTGCAAGAATTGAAAAAGAATGCTGCTAGCCTTTAGAAAACAAAGAACTTGCACTCTCTTTTGCTTAAGAATTCGCGAAAACAGAAATGAGAGAGTGTGAGAATAGTTGAAAATATATAAAGGCTAACAAAACACAAAACCATGGGTAAAAGAAGTGGTTTCTGACATAAAGCTTGGTCAAGCCACACCTTTCATGGTCGAAGATTCCTGCCTTAGACCAAGTTTTGAATTTAAAAATTGGAGGGAAAGTGGGAAAGGGAGAAGAGAAAATGTTACCTCGACACGAGATCGAGTCCATTTGGTCGATCTAGGACTCGATCTCATGCCCATAATGGCTTGGATCGGGAGGGTTGCTCGATTTGGGACTCGATTCGAATTGAATCGAGTCTTGGATCGATAACACCTCTCGTTCCTTGAATTTTTGGCACGACGGCTAGGTCCTCGTGATCGAGCCACGTTCTCGATTCAGGGGTCGATTTAGGCTTGGATCGAATGGCAGATCGAGTAGACTACTCGATATAGATTTGAGAATTGAGTGACTCTGTCGATTTACCTCTCGTTTGTTTTTCAAGCTAAACGTATAAGGCGTTCATCCTCTCGTGATCGACTGTGTCACACGATCTGTCTACTCGATCTCATCTAGATCGACTAGCTCCTCTCGATTCACTAGCTCGAACTAGCAAAGATCGAGCCAGGATGAGTCGATCTAGTACTCGATCTCTAGCCTATATTCGCCCCTTCTTACTCCTTATGGATCTAAGATCATGCTCTGCAATCCCTTATACATGTTCCTACACACTCATAAGATAAAACCATAAAACTGAAAGAGAAATAAAGCAAAAATATATACAAGATAGACATGGGAATGCCTCCCAAGTGCGCTTTCTTTAACGTCTTTACCTAGACTTTACTTGGTTTAGGCAGATGGTGGGTCTTGGAGAAGCATTGAGGTGCTTTCCTTGTCAAATGCACTCGCCATGTATGGCTTAACTCTGTGTCCGTTCACTGTGAATGCATTCCCACTCTGGCCTACCAACGTGACAGCTCCGTAGGGCAATACCTCCTTGATTTCATACGGCCCACTCGACCTAGATTTCAGCTCCCAGGGAATAGCTTGAGCCTTGAATTGTAAAGCAGCACCAAACTCCCTTCCTTAAGCTCCTTGGGTACCAACTTCTTGTTATGAGCAGCCTTAGTGCGCTCCTTGTAGATCCTAGCGCTTTCGTAAGTATTTAGCCTTCTCATCATGCTCATGTAACTGAATCAAGCGCTTCTCCTGAGCCTTCTTAAGATCAAAATTCAGCCGCTTCACAGCCCACAATGCTCTATGTTCCAGCTCAACGGGGAGGTGACATCCTTTTCCGTAGAGAAGAGTGAAAGGAGTTGTACCGATTGGTGTTTTGAAAGCAGCCCGGTAAGCCCACAAAGCGTCATCTAACTTCACTGCCCAATCCTTCCGAGTTGTCCCAACTGTTCTCTCAAGTATCGCCTTGATCTGCCGGTTCACTTGGCCACTCGTTTGAGGATGGTAAGGCGTAGCTACCTTGTGCTTCACGCCATACTTCCTTAAGAGACCCTCAAACACCTTGTTGATGAAATGACTGCCTCCGTCGCTTATCACCACCTTGGGTACTCCAAACCTCGGGAATATGATGCTCTTAAAGAGCTTGATCACCACCTTAGAGTCGTTTGCAGGGGAAGCAATAGCCTCAACCCATTTAGAGACGTAGTCAACGCCCACCAAAATGAACATGTTGTCGTAAGAAGATGGAAACGGGCCCATAAAGTCTATTCCCCACACGTCAAAGACGTCAACCTCGAAGATAGGAACCTGAGGCATCTCGTTTTGCTTAGTGATGTTCCCTGCTTGTTGACAAACTTCACAACCCTTCACAAACTCATGGGCACCTTTGAAGATAGACGGCCACCAGAAACCGGCTTGTAAGACCTTTGTAGCGGTCTCGAATGAAGCAAAGTGTCCGCCGTATGAAGAGCCATGGCAGTGAAACAGAATGTCCTTAGCTTCTTCCTTTGTAACACATCTCCTGTATAAACTGTCCACGCCCCTCTAGTACAGGTAAGACTCATCCCAAAAGTAGTGGCCCACGTCTCTCATGAACTTCTTCTTGTGATAGTTGTCAAGATGCGAAGGCTCCTCTCCACATGCCACGTAGTTCACAATGTTAGCGTACCAAGGAAGATCCTCTTCTTTGAAACTCAGAACCTCCTCAAACCGCCCTTCTAGCCTTCCACAAACAGCCGTAGTGATCACCATAAGTTGTTCTTCCGAAAGCGAATCATCTAAGGGCACAGATTCATTGATTCTCATCTTAGAGAGGTGATTAGCGACACCATTCTCTATTCCTTTCTTGTCCCTAATCTCCATGTCAAACTCCTGAAGAAGAAGCATCCATCTCAAAAGCCTTGGTTTAGTATCCTTCTTGGAATAGATGTATCTAAGCGCTGCGTGATCCGTGTAGACGATGGCCTTGGAACCTACGAGGTATGACCTGAACTTCTCAAAGGCGAATACAACTGCCAACAACTACTTCTCAGTCGTAGTGTACCTGGCTTGCGTGTCATCCCAGGTTCTTGAGGCATAGTAAATCACGTGTAGCCGCTTGTCTTTCCTCTGACCAAGAACAGCTCCCACGGTGTAGTCACTCGCGTCACACATTATCTCGAACGGTAGAGTCCAGTCCGGTGCTTGCACTATAGGCGCGGATACTAGAGCTTCCTTGATAGTCACGAAAGCATGAAGGCAATCCTCATCAAACATAAAGTCACCTTCCTTGCACAACAGCCGTATGAGAGGGCGTGCAATCTTGGAAAAGTCCTTGATGAAGCGCCTGTAGAAGCCAGCATGGCCTAGGAAACTCCTCACCCCTTTGACATTAACCGGCGGCTCAAGACTCATCATGACTTCAACCTTGGCTTTTTCAACCTCTATGCCTTTCTCTGATATCTTGTGGCCAAGCACGATCCCTTCTTTCACCATGAAATGACACTTCTCCCAGTTAAGCAAAAGATTTGTCTCTTCACAACGCTTTAGTACCTTGCAAAGATTCAACAAACACGCAGAAAAAGATGCACCATATATAGAGAAGTCATCCAAAAACACTTTCACCATCTCTTCAATTAGATCAGAGAAGATCGACATCATACACCTCTGAAACGTAGCCGGTGCGTTACACAACCCAAATGGCATCCTTCGATATGCGAAGGTGCCATAAGGGCATGTAATGGTCGTATTCTCCTGATCATTTGGATGGATTGGTATTTGAAGGAATCCACTATACCCATCAAGAAAGCAATAGTAAGGATGATTAGCAAGCCTCTCAAGCAGTTGGTCAATAAAAGGTAAGGGAAAATGATCCTTTCTAGTAACAAGATTAAGCTTCCTATAGTCAATACACATACGGTGTCCTGTAATAGTCCTAGTAGATATAAGCTCATCTTTATCATTCTTAATGACCGTGATCCCTCCCTTCTTAGGCACCACGCGTACGGGAGAAACCCACGTGCTGTCACTTATGGGGTAGATCACGTCAGCCTCTAATAGCTTAAGAATCTCTTTCTTAACAACTTCCTTTAAATTAGGATTCAAACGCCTTTGATGTTCTATAGAAGAGGCGTTCTCATTATCCAAGTGAATCCTATGAGTGCAAAGCATTGGTGAAAGGCCTTTGATTTCACTTAGAGAGTACCCAATGGCCTTCTATACTTTCTGAGCTCATTTAGGAGCGAGTGCAACTCATCATCATGTAAGTTTTCATTCACAATCACAGGATAGGTTTCGTTAAGCCCTAAGAAAGCATACCTTAGCCCTTTTGGGAGCTCCTTAAGGTCCACCTTTGGGGCTAGCAGCTCGCTCCAATCATCCTCGTGACTGTTGTTGTTGTTTTCCTCCTTGGAACCCTCCTTAGAACCCGACACATGACCTTTAAGGCTGCTTTCTTGAACCTTTTTCCC
Source organism: Thlaspi arvense (assembly GCA_911865555.2). NCBI lineage: Eukaryota > Viridiplantae > Streptophyta > Magnoliopsida > Brassicales > Brassicaceae > Thlaspi > Thlaspi arvense. The sequence continues at coordinate 21,081,415 of OU466862.2, read as the reverse complement.
TTCTGAGATCGAGTCATCTAGTCGATCTTGCTCTCGAAGTCGTCTAGATCGAGCATTTTCCCTCGATTCGCTAACTCGATTTAAGTTGGATCGAGTGAGAGATCGAGCTGCCGAGTCGTTCTCCGGAATGGACTCTGAACTGATCGGCAGGCATCTCTCGATCTTGGACTCGATTAATTTCCTGGATCGATCACCCTCCTCGATCTGAATGTTGATTGTTGCACCGGATCGAGTTGTGTTCTCGATTGTCTTGTCGATTTGACCCCTTGATCGAGTAATGTCATTGATCTCAGAGTCGATTTCTAGGCAGGCGCCTTCATCCTCCTTGACGATCTTCCTAGAATCCAGCAGGTTAGCGTATTCTTGAGTCCTCTTATCCAAGTAACTGAACTCCCCTGGCTCCTTAGTCAATGCCAGCTAAAATGATCCTCCTGAGCCAACTCTTCTAGCAATTCATCAGCCAAAGCGTCTAATGTCTCAATGTAGAAAGCTTGCCCTTCTATAGTAGGCTTCTTCAAAACCTCGTTGATATCAAAATCCAGCCTTATATCCTTTCCCAAATGTAGAGCTATCTTCCCATTCTTGACATCGATGATTGCTCCGGCGGTTACAAGGAATGGCCTTCCACGAATGAGTGGATCTTTAGGCTCTTCATCCATTTCAAGCACAACGAAGTCCATAGGCACGTTTACACCACTGACCCTCACTGGTAAGTCCTCAAGCAAACCCACAGGTAGCCTCACGCTCTTGTCAGCTAGTACCAAGGAGATTCTACAATCTTTGAACCTCGTGAATCCTAACTTCTTTGCTATAGAATGAGGCATCAAATTTATACTAGCTCCCACATCGCAAAGGAAACTCTTGAACTCCAATGGACCTAAAGCGCAAGGTATAGTGAAGCTTCTAGGATCTCCCAACTTCTTGGGGACTATCTCCTTGTGTATTATAGCGCTACATTCCTCACTAAGAACCAGCACTTCTTTGCTTTCCTTATTTTTCTTTGCAAGCGTGTCTTTGAAAAACTTTGCACATTTAGGCATCATGGCAAGGCAGTCCACGAGAGGTAGCTTGATCTCTACGTCCTTTAGGTGCTTCTTAAACAAGATCCTATGCTTCTCTCTGAGTTGTTTCTTGAAATGGCCAGGAAAAGGTAGCTTGGGTACATACGGTGGAGGCACATAAGCATCCTTCTCGTTATCAGCTTGCTCTACTTTCTTCTTTACAGCATCCTCCTTACCCTATCTTGGTCTCTCAATCCAAACGTTGTGGAAGTTGATCTCATCATCAGCTGAAAGCTTACCCTCCTCCTCTTGAATTACAATGTCCTCGTTGTTCTTAGGAGTGACCGTAGGTGCTAGCTCTTTCCCACTTCTTAGTGTAATAGCGTTGGCGTATTCGTTGGGATTCTGCTCACACTTGCCCGGTAAGCTATTTTGACAACTTGTACTCGCCTTTCCTTTCTCTAACTGCTTGATCTTGTTATTCAAGTTTGTAATTTGAGTAGAGAAGTCAATGAGAGAAGATTCTAAGCGAGTGTTCCTCTCGGCAAACTTCTGGTTTGTAGAGGCTTACCCTTGAATCAATTGTTGAAACATGGCTTGGACATGATCAACTTGTTGCGGTTGCATCTGTTGTTGTTAAGGAACAAAGCCCGGAGGGTACATTGGTGTATAACCCTTGTTTCCTTGCTGTTGTCCTTGGAAGTTGCCTTGCCCTTGCCCTTGGTAACCACCACTCGGCTGAAAACCTTTGTTGTAGGGTACAAATGGTTTTGCTTGCTGAGCAGGGTACACTTGATCTTTAGGGTTCGTGACATTGGTGCTTCTATAGGAGAGATTGTTGTTCATGTTGTAGCCTTGTGAATACCCTTGGCTTCTTTTTGACTCAACTCAAGCTCCTCTAAGGTCTCGTCCGCTTCACCAACGAAGTGAACATGCTTCTGGTTAGCCAACACCAGCTTGTCAATCTTCTCATGCAATGACTTAAGCTCTTTCTTGTGAGACTCTAGCTCAGAAACTCTCGGTGCACGGTCGTAGTCTTCAGCATAGTTGCCGTCACTCAATGCCAAGTTCTCAATCAGCTCCATGCCCTCTTCTACCTCTTGACCAAGGAAGTTTCCCTTACTAGCCGTGTCAAGTAGCAAGCGTATCTTTGGTGAAGCTCCGCGGTATATTGTGCTTAGGAGAGTCTCTTCACTGAAGCCGTGCTGAGGACACTGAATGGTGTAGTCCTTGAACCGCTTGTTAACAGGTTTTTTGCAATGCAATGATGTATCAAAGCCCAAATGCAACTCTGAGATGTAGTATAACATGCAAGTGAGCGTCAATCCACACCTAGAAGCTAGAAAGTGCAATGAGAATGCAAGGATTATGCAAAGCTGAGCAAATGATGAAAGATTTTTGTGAAAATCCTAAAAACTAGATGCAATGGTCAAATGCAAAGCAAAACTATTTTAAAAATACTGGAAACGAGTGAACTACCACGAGGAACAAACAGAATGATTAAAATTCAAAGCAATGAATTTATAAAAATCGACTAGTGGATTGACCACAGGATCGACCACTAGATCGATCAACAACGATCGATCTCGTCTAACAGTTCAACAAAAATGAATCTAACGACCAAGGTGCGAACAGATAGCAAGCGAATGATTGACAGAGATGTAAGAATACTAAGAAAGAGGGTCGAGGGTTGAGATTCATGTTCAAGGGTTTTAAAGGTTCAAGCTTGGTTTGAAAACTTTAGATCTACTCACTTTGTGAGATTCTCTAGGCCTTGAAAACAAAACAAGATCCATCCATGGCATGTGGTATGGATCACTCCTTCATTCTCTCCTCCAGACCCATGGCGTTTAGCGGAAAAAGAGATTGAAGGGCATAAAACTCAGATTTCAAACACACGGCCTAACTAGTCCCCTAAACTACCATGGCGTTTGGGAATGGTAGACTAGCCTCTAGGATTCGACTTTCAAGGACCTCTGGATCCTGTCAAGGTAAGAGGTCCCTTTGATCATAAAGATCTTGGCGTGAGAGTCTTTAAGCCTTAAGAACTTGATATCATAGAAGAGAAAGCCATGAAGAACAAGAAAACACCAAGCTTTGAAAACCATTTCAACCCCTTTGAATCCTCTCAACCCCAAAACCCGATGAAACTATTCACTACACATAAAGTAAACCGAGCAAAGCATAAAGGATGAACTCATGGACATGAAAAATGATTACTTAAAGCTTAAACGATTCAATATTCAAGAACAAGCTTCAAAGTCTAACAATGGCGAAATCGCCTTTGAACAGAGAGAAAAACTGTAAAAAGATAAAGTGAAAGCGTGTGTGTAAAAGCAAGATCGCCGCCTTCCCGAAAATAGGCCAAAACAGCTCGATGGTCCCCCCTCGCTAGCGGCCAAAAACGGTTAAAGTGCACTGGGATCGACCTCAAGATCGAGCATCTCGCTCGATCATCTTCGAACATCGTGCCTTCAGCTCGATCTGTGTCTCTATCTTCTTCGGCGGATCGTGTGCTTCGTCCGATCTTGGAGTCGATCTTTGGAGGATCGAGTGGTGGACTCGATCCGACTCTCGCTCTGCATGGCGTTATTTACGTCCTTACTCCTTGATCGATCGCTTCACTTGATCTCCGTCTCGATCAGTTCTCTTGGATCAGATGGACTACTCGATCTTCTGGTCGATCTCATCTAGATCGACGGCCATGCTCGATCCGCTTCTCCATCTCTGATCCTTAGCAAGCATTCTTGAATTCTCCAAGTGTCCACGAACCTTCAAAATTCCAAAGTAGCCGAAAACAACCTGAATGTGATGCATAATGCAAGAAACATGCAGATGCTGATGCAAAAGAGCTCTAGGACCTAAAATGATGCAAACTAACCTAATGTGCAAGGTAAATACATGAGAAACTAACTTATATGTATGCAAAATACACGAAATATGCAGCAATATCAGTCCTCTTTTGCATGTTTTCCCTTAGCTTTTGTCCCATTTTCTTCTCCTTTTAGACTTAGGTTGCATTTAGAGTATATTTTGCATTTTCTTTGCATTTTGGATGTTTTTAAGTGCTTTTGGAGCTAAAAGGAGCTTGGAGGAGTTTTGGGGATGATCCAGGATGCTAGCTGGGCAAAAGAGAGCAAGAAGGATCAAAGCAAACAATCTCTGCAAGAGTTTTCGGTCAGAGCACGGTGAACATCGGTCAAGGATGACCGATACAGAGCAGTATCGATCACCAGTATCGGTCAAGGATGACCGACACGAACACAACGAGTTGATTTCTGTCATATGTGTCGATCACTCCGGACCGATGGGGATCCATATCGATCACTGAAGACTGATGTAACTGGCCGATACTGACCCAGCGCGAACCAGTTTTAATTACGCTTTTACCATTACTTTAGGGCTTTTCTAGGCTATAAATAGCCTCTTTTTCCGGATTTTCGACATGTCTTGTCAATTTACTGTTCTTAAGCATTTTCTTTAAGTTTGTAAGACAAATGCTTTGCTTTTTTTAATATATTTGAGTATTTGCCATTAGTCTTTCTTTATACTCTCTTCTAATCATGATTAACATCCTTTTCTTTTGTGATTTGGTGTTAAACATAAGTATGAGTGAGTTATTTCTTTAGAGTTTCTAGATGTTGTAGATTAGGGGAATTTAAGACTTGATTAGGGCTTGTTAAGTGCTTCAGTTTATGGGTTCCTCTCGATTAATATGTTATTCATGCTAGATTAGTCTTGATCAAACTTATCTAGGTTGTTAGCTTTCTCTTATGCCCACCAAGTGTTTGATGAAATGATGATCTTGTTTAATCGAGGATTTGCTGGCCTTGGCTCAAGAGATTGACTGTTTGAGGAGCATTTTGACTTGAATTGAGTTGTTTACTAATGCTTGCTTGATGTTCTTGTTAAGATGTTTAGCAAAGGGCTATTTGCCTAGAGATTAGATCTAGCTTGCTTGATTGTGAACTCTATGTCTAGGAACCACCATTGCTTGCTTGTTTGCTTGATCAATGTAGTTTGAAACAGCCCTAGTTAATGTCTGAATTCACCAAAGTCAATAACCACATCTAGAAACTTGTCGTTCTCTTATTTGAATCTCGGTTTTGCTCTGGTTTGCTCTGTTTTTTCTTGCTTAAATCTGCTTAGTTTGCTTTTGTTTTCACTTTCTTTGTTGATTGATCACACTAGGTTGTTAGAACAGTTGCCTAGGCAACAAAAACCTTTTCCTGCTTGCTTGACTTAGAGTTTTCACTCTTAGCTCTTCTATTTTTAACTCATCCCAATTGGATTGACATTAAAACCCATACTACAACTGACTAGTACAATGGGTGATTGACAACAAGAGTGCAATAAACCTTGTACCAATAGTAGATGGCATGAAGTTTCTTCTCCTTTCTCTGACCCAAGACAGCGCCCACAGCAAAGTCTGAGGCGACACACACTACCTCAAATGGTAGATCCCAGTCAAGAGGTTGCACAATGGGAGCAGTCACTAAGGCTTGCTTGATCTGCTGAAAGGCTGAATGACATTCTGCAGTAAATTAAAACTTCACATCCTTGCATATCAGAGCTGTGAGTGGTCTTGCAAGCTTGCTGAAATCTTTGATGAATCTTCTGTAGTTACCAGCATATCCCAGAAAACTCCTCACTGATTTCACACAATCTGGTGGCTGCAGACTTGTCATTACCTCAATTTTTGCTCTGTCCACCTCAATGCCTTCTCCTGAGACTCTATGCCCAAGTACAATCCCATCTCTGACCATGAAGTGGCATTTCTCCCAGTTCAGAACCAGGTGCTATTCTTCACAACTTGCAAGCAGTTGACAGAGGTTCTCAAGGCAGTCTTTGAAAGAGGATCCATACACTGAAAATTCATCCATGAAGACCTCCATATACTTCTCAATCATATTAGTGAAGATGGAAAGCATGCAGCTCTGAAATATCGCAGGAGCATTACAAATTCCAAATGCCATCCTGCGATATGAAAAGGTGCCATAGGGACAAGTAAATGTGGTCTTCTCCTGGTCATTTGGGTGAATGGGGATCTGAAAGAAGCCAGAATAGCCATCCATGTAGCATTAGTAGGAGTGATTCGCCAACCTTTCCAGCATCTGATCAATGAATGGCAATGGGAAGTGGTCCTTCCTTGTTGCAGCATTGAGCTTCGTATAGTCAATGCACATTCTGTGTCCAGTGATGGTCCTTGTAGGAATCAGCTCATTCTTCTCATTTTTCACCAATGTGACTCCACCTTTCTTTGGAACCACATGTACTGGACTGACCCAAGTGCTGTCAGAAATGGGATAGATGATTCCAGCAGCTAGAAGCTTCATGATTTCCTTCTTAACCATATCTTGCAAATTCGGATTCAGCCTACTCTAGTTCTCAACTGATGACATCGACTCATCCTCAGGGTGTATCCCGTGCATGCACAACTCTAGAGAGATACCTGAAATGTCATCAAGAGAATAGCCAAGGGCCTTGTGAAAAGTGCGCAGCTTTCTTAGCAGTAAGGTGAGCTCTGCATTGTTTAAGGAAGCACTAACTTTAACAGGATATGTAGAGTTAGGTCCTAGAAAAGCATACCTTAGACCTGCAGGGAGCTGTTTGAGTTCGATTTTAGGAGCTTTTTCTTCACTCACTTGCTCACTTGAATCCAACATCTTGACATACCCAGCAGTGTTGTCATCTAGATGCTCTATCTCTTCTGCAGAAACTTGCAATGCTCTCTCCAAAGGATCTGTGAGATGCATTTCCTGGAAGATCTCTTCTGCAAGGCTGGTGAGGGAGTCCACATAGAATGTATGGCCATCAATTGTTGGTCTCTTCATCAGCTTGTCCATGTCAAAGGTCATCACCAAATCGCCCAGATTGAGGGCTATGCTTCCTTTCCTGACATCTATGATGGCGCCTGCAATGGCTAGGAATGGTCTTCCCAAGATCAAGGGGTCTTTTGGTTCTTCCCCATAAGCTAGAACCACAAAGTCTGTAGGGATCATGCAATCTCCAACCTTGACCGGCCTTGACCGGCAGATCCTCTAAAACGCCCTCAGGGATCCTTACTGATCTATTTGCTAGGATAAGAGAGATCCTAGTTGGTTGAAAGTTTGTCATACCCCAGCTGACAGCAACTGAGTGGGGCATCAGATTGACACTTGACCCCAAGTCACAAAGAGACCTCACAAACCTTTTAGAAAAGATTGTGCAGTCTAGGACAAAGCTCCCAAGGTCTGTCAGTTTCTCTGGTACCTTGTTCTGTATCATTGCACTGATTCTCTGAAATCATCATTGTCCCTTGCTCAAGCCCCAGATTCTTGGTCATCATCCTTTCCACATATCTCTTGATCACAGGAGTAGTCCTTATAGCATCTATCAAAGGAATCTCCACCACAAGCTTATCCATAATAGCTTTGATCCTAGCATCCTCCAACTCTTGTTTAGACTTC